>CM047429.1:4753091-5495422 GCA_026168455.1 Theocolax elegans
TAGCCGGGATAAACGTGAATGATAGTGCAGTGGTGAGGCTTCTTCCTCGCGCTCCCGGGATTGTGGGTTTACCCCCCCCCCCCCCCCGATAACTTCGTTGATTTTTTTATTCCTCATAATAAATCCGTACCCCCTTACCACACATATTCATACAGACATTTTCTAAAGACATGTGGTTTCAACTCCTGAAATGTTAAAACATACTTATAACATGTTTTTAGCGAGTAGAAAAATTTTACTGTTCCAAAGCTTGCTTTATGAGGAAGCAATCTATCACTGAAAATTTAAGAGAAGTTTCTGCAATAGAAAGTATTGAAATTAAAATGGTATTGGCAAGTATTTTAGTTGAAAAATAACACATTTTTTCAGAAAAGTATTGTATACAACATTTATTTTATAATTTTTTACCCTGCCATGTCTTACAGCATTCAATAAGCACTAATATTTATAATAATATTAATTTATCGAAAATTAATTTTTCCAAATTCAATAAAACAGAAATTTCTCTCTTTTTTTATTGGTCTTAAATAAAATAATACTTGTTTCACGCCTTGGTTATCTTTCTCATTTTTCAATAATATGTGATAATTTGCACTCCATAATATATGCACATGCATATTTACCTCAAGGGTTTATAAATATTTTACGATGTGAAAACAATAGGTAAACTATATAAATGATTTTTCTTCCCTTCGGCCGGAAAACGGCAACTTCCCGGCCGCTGCACGAATTGAACTTGCCATTTTCCGGCAACGCCGGGCAGAAAAATAGTATACACACCTTGGCCAGTAAAAATGAAAGTCTCGGATCACATGTTCGTCCACCTCGGCTTCGCCTCGACCGATAATTACATGTGATCTGAGATTTCTTATTTTACTGGCCATGGTATTTAATATACTATTTAATGTTTCTCATGAGACCTAAATATTGTTACAGCGGGTAATATTGTCATGCTCAGAATTGTATCAACCACTAGAAATGTTTACAAGAAGGCGAATGATTAATAAACCATTTGCGTTCCTTTCGCTTTTGTTTGATTAGGACTAGCCTTACGTATCCGGAAGTAGCGAGCGAGGTTTTTGAGAGTAGACATCCAGGTTATAATGTGGTAAAATGAATTAATAGATTAATAGATTATTAATAGACTATTTAGTTAAATAAACATACATTACAGGATTATACAATTAAAAAATCAATAATTTATTTAAGTACAATAATTATTAACTATGAGCTTGAGTAATTGTAAATAATTATTACGCATTATTAAACAATTAATTTAATATATGATTAAATGTTTATTAAAAATTAATAATAATTGATTTCGGTATAGTAGACAAAAACACAAAATATTCAAAAATAATTAAATAAAAATTATTAAGTTTTTAAATAAGTTAACATTAAAAAATAAACAAATTTATATTTAGCAAAATTAACAATCCGCCTTGTTTGAAATATTATATACGAAAGAATTGCATCGTTATAATGAATTAATTCAAAACTCAAAAGAAGAATTACTCCACATAAATACATATATACTGACTAGAGAAGTACTTGACCTCCGGGAAACGGATCTTATCCTAACTACAGCATGTTTTTTGTATTATAAAGATATGAAGAAAGCCAAGTTCTTACTTGCTAATGGCCATTTTTACGACAGTTATTCGACACCTAACAATAAATTTAATAAAAATTATTTTCACTTTGATCGTTCATAACTCGAAAATGAATATTGATACGATTTTAAGCCAAAAACTAAACGAAAGCTGAGTTCAAGTAAATATGATTTGATAAAAAGAAGCTCAAATTGCTTAATTTGGAACAAAGTTATAAAAAAATAAGAAATTAAAGAAATTTTAACCAATATTTAATATAAAAAATTAATTTTTTTTGGCCTAAAATTCTTTAATTTCTTGTTTTCTTCATAATTTTGGTCCAAATTGAGCAACTTAAGCTTCTTTTTTTTCAAACCATATCTACTTAAACACAACTATCTTTTAGTTTTTTAACTGAGTTTCTATCAATATTCGTTTTTGTAAAATACGTAATTGTAAATAACTTTCGTAAAAGTGGCCATTGGTAAGTAATAATTCGGCATTCTTCATATTGTTATATTGCAAAAGACATACCAAGGTTAGGATAAGATATGTTTTTCGGAGGTCAAGTACTTCTCTTGTGAGTACGAAACAAATATTAATAGTATCAATATTAACCCGTCAGGTCTCAGCGCGAAGAAATTTTACTCTTACGTTTGAGCTTGAATAGTTTGATAAAAACTACAATAAATTAATTCGGAAAAAGTCATTACTATTATTTTCGGGTGTGCTCTACACAATTCAATGGTTTAAAATATTGAAAAATTTGATTTTCAATTAGTAATTAACAAATTAAAATAAAAAATGCGGTTTTTTAAGGATTTTTTTTTCAATCAAAAATTACAAATAAATCAAAAATAAAAGTATAAATTATAATAAATACTATACAGCACTCGCAAGCACTTTTAGCTAGACACAAAACTCGTAAACTCCTCAGCGCACAGTGGAAGCGTGCTGGGACCATAATCTGTTGAGAATTATTTTTGGAAGTGCGGGTTTGTGTAGCCAATAATAACGCCTTTGTTTTCGTTTCAGATTATCAATTATATGTATTTATTAACTAATCCTCTAGCTATGTGCAATTTAGCTTCCTACAAAACGAATTAACACAATATAAACTACTTAGTAAAATTGATGTCGTCGATCGAAACGTTCGGGAAAAAGAGAGAGAAGCGAGAGCTCGCTCGCGCACTTGTCGAACCGCTCGTCGCAATGGATTTTAGGCCTGGGAAAAGGGGACAGCTCTCGCTCTCGCTATGTATAGTTTGTCAACTTGACGAGTGCACTCTCGCCCTTTACACTCTCAACATTTAATTTAGCAATGCTAAAACTAACGGGAGATTTATTTAATCCATTAAGTCCCAGCGCGAATAAATTTTACTCTTACGTTAGAGCTTAAATAGTTTGATAAAAACTACAATAAATTAATTCGGAAATAGTCATTCCTATTATTTTCGGGTGTGTTCTACACAATGCAATGGTTTAAAATATCGAAAAATTTGATTTTCAATTAGTAATTAACAATTTAAGTAGTATGTGGGCCACTATAGGAAAAAATGGCGGCCAAGATGGCGGCGGGGGGGGGGGGGGGAAGTAGAAAAACTCGTGGAAAGTCGGGAATTTTGGCGGATGGTCGTGTGTCTGCGTGACATGAGTCATAGTGTTGGAGGTGTTGAGCGGGGGATCGCGTAGTGGGGGGTATATATATTTTCTCATATACAGGGCATTGTAGGAGTCTTGATGGAGGGGATGGGTGACACTTGTCTGCCGTGTTGGGAGGAAAATGCTCGTGACGTATTATGAATGGGTATGCGTGGGCCCATGCGGAGGATACGTCATCGTAAGCATAGGGGGCCACGCTGTGAGTTCGGAGACTAAGCTGTTTCTCTATTTTTCCAAACGATGTATAGATATAGATACAAGTAGAGGTGAAGAGGGAGAGAGAGAGGGAAAGTGAGAGAAGTACACGTATAATAGGTTATACGTATTATATATTATTTGGATATTTTCAATGATTATTTAAAATTAATAAATAGGATATATAGGTAAGTGTATAGGTGCGATAAATGAATAGATTATTTATTGTTTTAAAATAATTTATTTCTGAATAATATAAAATTTTTGTACATTTTATAATTGTAAAAATTAATGTATATATTTCTGCTTAATATTATTTTATTTATATTGAGAAATTTTAAGAATAACATATTTTGGGTTTACAAGTTTGAATACATAATTTTGAATGTTTATGGCCATTACCTACGTGAAAATTAAACTTATTTTTATGCTTATTTCTATACGAAATACCACGAATACGCTTGTAGACGCGTTTGACAATTTGATCGTTTCTTAAATAATTTGAAGTAAATAAATTACAAAATTTGTCTAAGGAGTAAGCACGATTCATATAGTCCAAAAACATTAAACAATACTGTCCACACACTTTAGAATTTAAACTCTGCAACTGTTGTGTATTCCACTTGTAAGAAACGGTGTTTCTTTGTAAACTTTTGACGTGATGAGAAACGGTTGGAGGAAAACCATAACTGTCAAAGAAGATTCCTTGTCCTCGACGATCAATGTAAATGGCTACTCAGTGTGAACCAGGTTGTGTATGTATATCGGTGTTAATCACGCAACCCGGCGGTCTCGTCAATACCCTCGGGATCTGATCCGCAGGAAATACACCCTGTGATGGTATTCTTAATGATAGAAGAGCACCCTTTATTTGGAGAGTATTCATTATGTACCGGTGTAGCGTATATGGCCGTGGTGGATAGATCGTCTCTATTTTCAGCTGTGAAGTATCCTGCCTCATCTAGTATGGAGTCGTAAAGTGGATTGTCTAATGGTCCTGGAGTTGGTGGTCTTGTGCGAATAGAATTCTTATTTAATTTTTTAAAGTTATTCGAGCGTACAGGTGAATCGTCGAATTTAATTTTCTTTGAGCCACAATCGGCAACAGATCGTGAAAGTCTTGAGTGAGAATAAGCGTCTTCGTTACACGCGTTGATGGCTGATAGTAGTGCAATATTATTATTAACCCAATGTTTAATTTTCAGAGCATTATTTAAAGCACATATGAAAACTTCTTTATGAATAGACCCGTGAATATAGCAAAAACCGTTGGTTCTTGGTAGATTATGCGAAGCTGGACAGTTAAACTCTTCCAAATTCTCGACTCGACGTGCTGTTATACTCTCTAAAAGTTTCTTTTCTTGAGAACCTCGAACTAAAATTTGCTTCGCTGTTCTAGCCAATTCCCGTAAATTTGCGTGAAGTTGTCGATGAGAAATATCACCTTCAAACCATTCGATGCCGTGGTAATAACTACTGAGCCAATTGTTGTGTACTTGAATTTTAAGAGGTAAATCAGAAAATGAGTGTGGAGGTGATGCGATCCAGTGCGCTGTATAATCCTTATTTAGAGCTACGACTGCTACTTCTTTGAGCAAGAATTTTCCATGGATGTCCTGAAATCCTTGAATGTCAATAACGTAGTCCATGTCACATATGTTGTGTATACGACTAAATCTAAATGACTTCTTACAAATTTGTGTACAAGTGCACGTAATTTATACATAAATCACTTTCTTTATCTCTGACGTAATGTAGGAATGTTATATTATAGCTACAATAACTTTCTAAACTTTCTAAGATTATTAAGAAATTTATCTATTAGTGAGTTTAACCACTAAAATCAATGATTATCTGTCGAGATGAATCAATCTCAAAAATATTATCATACTCGACATATACGACGTAATTAACGGATTGTTGTAGAACGTTATCGAAACGTAATTCCAAACGAACGGCGCCCGTTTTGACTAAATTTCAATGCGTATTACAGTTTGCAGAAAGATCGGGTGTTAAGTCAAATGCATATAAACAAAAGCCATTAGGGTATGACTCTCTAGATATACAATTTCCTTCATTTAGAAAATGTATGCCAGTTCCGCTGAATAAAGTGTGGAATGCATCGACGTATGTATTAGGATAATTAGGTTGGATAGCTTTGCTGGGTACTTGTACACCATCGACGTTTAAGGCTAGATAAGAAAGATTGAAATGTTCAAAGTTGAACGGGTTTTCTTTTCTATTTCCGTTAAACGCTTGGTTAGATACTAAGCCAACAATTACACGTTTTGGAATTTGTCCTAAGAAGATATTATCTAAGGTTTCACCTGTGATACCCGTGTGCAATGTAAAAGACTTAACCTCTACAAGTATTAGAGGATACTTAGCTGTTCCCTTGGCTAAAGCTTTCAAATGTGCAAGTAGAATTCCTGGGTTAATTTTTGCTCTACGTACACGTAAAGATGCATCTAAAATTCTAACATTTACAGGTTCTTTTTCAAAATCCATTAAACAAAATGCGTCTTTGGAACGTATAAGTTTAACGCAAACCTCAACACCGTTAAGAAGAAATTTTTCTTGATTACATACGTCACAATGTAAATGTCCAAGTAAATCTAAATTTTTGCCTCCTTTTATAAAATTATATCGTTTTTCACATCCTTCATTAGTTGACGTTACTTTATTATCGGTTTTTTTCAAAACAGCATTCATCTGACCTGGCGTATCGTCAAACCATAAGGAAGTTGTTAAATGAGGTTTCTTAGCATCCTCCGAATAATTCAACAATGATTCTATGTAAGCACGATAAGCGTAAGCATTATTCGCTGGTGACACAGGTTTTTGATTAAAAAATACATCTACTTGATTAAACAAACTATGTAAAAAATTGTTTACGGGTGCTACCAATGCATCCTCGACTATTAAACCATGTTTATTTTCAAGACGGATATTGAGATTGATCATGGTGTGAGGCAAATCGATGTAATCATCGGAATTTCCTGGAATAAGAAATTCTAAATACGAATCCTCGGAGATGGTAGGTACTGGTTTATATTCAATCCATTGAGTAGATTCGATAGAGGTTTGAGTAGGTGGTAGTGTAAATAAGTCTAACTCAGATTTTGCACATTCACACGAGTGAGTATGTGAAAAACCATGTTTACGCAGGTTTGAATATGTCATATACCGAGCGTTTTTTACTATTTTTAATTTGTTTCTGCTTCTTCTTCTTTTAACTGAACGTTTGGAACTTCTTTTTAATTCACGAGTAGAGACGTGTATCACACGACGCCGATCCCTTGACTGAGTTTGTCTCCCACTTTTACTTCTTTTATAACCAGATCCTTCCATAAGACTATCTATTTTTTCTTCAGCTTTCCTCTTTAAATTATTGCCAGATTCACGAGCTCGATTACGTAATGACTCTTTAAATGATACGTTATTGCTGCTTACATCGTCCAAAACATTACCTTTAAGAAATTGGCCAATACCTCCATGGCCTTTCTGATAAGGTGATCCAATATAAACATGTTCAATACCGCCATTCCCGACCTGATTCTCATAATAGTCAATCTAGTGAGTCATTTTGTAATATTATTATTCAACTTGACGAAAATGAAGTGTTACGGTTGACGTTACACACTCGAATGGTATTACACGACCAAGATGATCTCTTATATCAATCGTAACTGTTCGGAAACAGTTTCTAACAAGAGGTATGTAATTTATATGTGCAAAAATTTGATACTGATTTGATGCAAATACGTAGTCTTTATAATTTACTGGTACAACACGTACCAAAGATGTTTGAGCATCACCTACAATACAGGGTTCTGTAATATCCGAATAAATGTATAAATGTTGTGGTAAGGCGTTTAAGACATTTGCTGGACGCGATGCATAAGATGGATTGTAGTTTACTTTTAAATATTCTTTAACATCAGCAAAACCAAGAATATCTAAAACGCTTCGACTCATTTATGATCATGGTTACATGTATCAGGGTTACACACCCTCTCGGCACATACAAAAGTATTGTTATGTTCAGAGGAAAGATTAAACCTAATATGAGTATTTATTAATGCTCGATTTAACCTTTCTGAAAACTCTGTAATATTTGGATATATACCATAAGGTATAAGTACAGATCTATTTTCTATGTCAACTATGTCAGCTTTAAAGGCATCTCTATATACTGGTGATAAAATGGATATTGCCTTTAATTCGACTGATGCGTACAAGATCTCCTACGGCATATTTAGGTTTTTTCTCATTTATTTCGTATCGTGAATCCATATTTTTCTTTGCTATGTGTGCATTATATATTGTTACAATTGCAGGCGCCATCTTTATAGTAGAATGACGAGAATTATTATATCCTTTTACAAGGTTAGGTAAGACATCGATATATCTTTTTGTATTTTGATGTGTAAAGTAACGCCACATTTTCTGTTTTAGAGTTCGATTAAATCTTTCAACGATAGCTGCTTTAACATCAGGATTTCGGGCTATTCTGTATTTTATGTTAAGTGATTTTAACAATTTCTGCATAGCTGAACCTAAAAATTCACATCCCCTGTCGGATTGTAAAATTCTTGGTAATCTATTGTTACTTCGCGAAAGAATATCCTGAAATGCTTGTGTAACTGTAAAACACGTTTTATTTTTCAATGGTTCAACCCAAACATATTTACTCAATACATCAATCACTACTAATAAATATGCAAATCCATCGTTATAAGTTTTTAAAGATGTAAGTTCAATGAAATCGCACTCCCATACAGAATCGATTTCTTCTACATTATAATGAAGACGTGGAAATTTTTTAAGTATAGGTTTATGAAGAGTATAGGCATTTTGAGTTTGTAACCATTTATAAATTTTCTTTTTGTCAATTTTATTTTTCAGTTTATCAACTACTCTATAAGCTCCTGCATATCCAGCATTATTACTAGGATCGTAATATACCTTCTGTAATAAATTTAATTTTGTTTTTAGCATCTTTTCGAACATTACCTATTATAGTTAAAAACTTAACCAACCACCGTTTCCTTTTTGAAGATTTTTAGCAGAATTTATGTTGTATTTTGACCTCGTACGAAGAGTGTTTACCGAAAATGAATCATTATTATTACTCAAATTTAGCTGTCTACTTATTACAGTATTTTCACTGTTATCAAAACTATTAGTCAGAGTAGAGCTATTTCTATGTGTCGTAGGCATCGGTGTTGACGCGTGTATTTTGGAATTTGTGAAACTCGGTTGGGGTGATGAAAAGGACGATTTATTTGAAATAGATAACTGTCCTTGTTGGTAAAATGAATCATTTCCTACACATTCCAATGGTATTCCAATATCTCGTAGAAACCATGCAAACTGTTCACGACCAATCGCTTTTACATTTTTTCTTTTTCTTACAACATCATTTACAAGATCTACAATATTTGATTCTTCAAGAACCGTACCGTCTATAGTGATTGTACCTTTATTATTCCAAAATATCCTAGATCTTATGCTAGGGTTTTGCAAGAAATGCATTAATAATTCGGCTTTACGTCTATAAGTTGGAGGAACTGATAATGTTATTGTGTCAATATCAATACCATTTTTTAATTCATTTTCGTTCGCTAAATCATGTTGATTAATACTTTTCTTTATGTTTTCTAAATATGACAAGTAACGTTGTAAAACTTGCTGATATTTTGACCATTTAGTGTATTCATCTAGTTCATTTGAGTTTAATATTTCATTCATTTGAGTATCTAATCGTGACAAATGATTACCAGGAGTTTGTACGGTAGTAGGTTTTAAATAATTCTCATTATGTACATTTTGAAAATCGTTTACTCTGTTAAGCTTGTCCAAACTATCTTGAGGTATAAGAACTAATTTGCGTGCATTCTGCATACTTGATATTTATGAACGGAAAGGAATAAGAGCTGACAAAACTGTACCTAGTGCAAATGCAAATAGTGATGTTAAGAAACCGTGCCCTTTTTGTACAATCAAACGTTTCTTACTTTTCCACGACGTAGAATTTCTATTTGACAATTTACGTAATACGTGTTTATGTTTAGATAGTTTTGCTTTCTGTGTATTAGTGAGTGAGACGTTGCCTTTTAAAGTATTTAATGCACATTCGCATATACCTTTGATTATTCTACGATCAGCTAATTTTAATACAGCATTCCTTTG
Organism: Theocolax elegans; assembly: GCA_026168455.1. Lineage (NCBI taxonomy): Eukaryota > Metazoa > Arthropoda > Insecta > Hymenoptera > Cerocephalidae > Theocolax > Theocolax elegans. The sequence goes on from CM047429.1 coordinate 4,762,736, forward strand.
ACAATTGTTTAAATGATATAGAGCATGCAGTACGTTTGCTGTTTTGGGATCGAGTGACTTTTTCGACCTTGTCGGAGCCATTATATATGCAATACTGATAGGTCACGAGAAGAAACACCTCTCTTTATATTTTTCGGTGTATAAACATATTGAAAAGGATCGTCGGGAAAAATATTAGTGCGCACTCTACATATTTCTGGAGTATTTTGTTTTAAGTCAAGTACAGACGTAGCATCCATATAAGATTCTTGTAAAAATTTTGGATTTTCAGGGTATACTTGGCGAGCCATATGTTGTATTTGAGCACGATCCCTTGGATTTTTAAAAATTACAATATAATTTGAATTGAGTGAAATGTCTCTTTGTTTTGGACCTTGATGAAATAAATTTTGCGTTATAAAAATTACACTGATATTTTTATGATGACTTCCTTTTGTAAATAAATCGGCAACAGTATTATTTGATGACTCGCGCATTAAATCATCGATCACTACCAACTTTGGACGAGAATCCGACGCAAAATCCTCGTTAGACGTTAGCTCAGCAAGACCGACAAAATTCAATATTAATTTAAAAACTTTTGCCTGGGCGAGAAAAATTATATTTTTAATAACATGGTTAGTACATATCCTAATGGAATTGCAACTTGAAATCATACTCCGTTTGCCGCGTGTAGGAGGTGCGTGTAATCGTCGAGTCGAACTGTGCACGCACCTTCTAGAGGGAACCGTCGTCTGCTACTTCCTAATAAGCTCTATCGAGATATGGCTATCAATACAAAATAGTTTTCTATATACATTTTGTAACGATCACGCAGGGTATTAGGGCATGGCGACAAAGGCGAAATATACAATTGATAAAAATAGTAAAAATTTATTATATTAACAGATAAAGGGTTATGGGCGCCAGCCGCGTATAATTTTGGCGAATTTATAAAACGAATGCTCGGCTGCGTACGAACTACGCGAGTGGAAAAGGGTGAGAAGGAGGGAGAGATTGGAAGCACACTAACAAAAGAAGGAATAAATGCACTGCACCTACAACGAAGCCGTGCATCCACCTTGGCAGTATAGAGGAGCATATCCTGGGTTGACGCTTGAAATGTTGCTTCCCTGACACACACACACAAGGTAGTCCGCCACGGGGAAATGAAGGACGATAGCAATCGTATTGCCAACGCGATGTCAACGTAGCCGCGACGGCGTACTGAACAGCTCTCTCGAGCTTTGACAGGCTTGTTTACTGCTTTACTGGACGGGCCCGACGTGCGCGCGCAACTTCCGTCAAATCGTCCGTCGACCGCCGTCGTCCCGCGTGCATCGTACGTGGAGTCTTCGCGGTCGTGCGGATATAGCCTCATTTATTGTACAAGGTTTTCAATTTACTTTATAACAATGTTTTTGTAGTTGAACCGAAAACTATGGGTTTAAAAAATAAACGTCTTTTTCTCAACAGGCTTCGGCGGTTAAATCTACTCTCGAAGAACCTGCAAGGTGAGACACACTCGTCGCGTCGTTCAGATTGTCTCGCCTCGCAGATATCCATCGAGAACTAAAAAGCAAACACATAATTTATTGTAATACATTATTTGTTAATTATGAGATAGATTATGGCAGTGTTTGTGTAGGTAAACCGAAAATTATTTTTAGTAATATATACACAAAAATACTTTTTATCGGAAGGCTGCGGCGATTGATTATTGTCGCGAATAACCTGCGAGAAGAAACACGCTCGGCACGTCGCTGAGATTGTCTCGCGTCGCAGGTATCCGTCGAACAGCTACTAAATTATTACTAATTGCTGCACAATGTTCTGGAGTGGAATTGATTTTTATTTTCTTACAATCATTTTGTCCTTATTGATATTAAATTTTGAAATTTGCTGTTGCTATATAACCAACGTTAAACTAACTTAACTGACTAAAAAAACCAACAAACTACGGTATTTCAAATAGAAGTGATAAAAGTGGTAGCGCATTCTTTTTTAGAACTGACGCATAACGGAAAAACGTTTATTTCCATCCCTAATATATGATACAAGCTTCCTACCGTCTTAGTATCCATCGTATTTTTCTTTTAATTTTTTGTCGTGCACTTTGGTCTGCTTTTTTAGTATTCCAACATTTACCAATATCGTGAAATTGTGCGTCTGCACTGCATATCTTAAGACACAGTATAGTTTTTACAAAAGTAAATTAAATCGTTGCCTGCTGACAAAGAGAGGTTATGTTTCAAATCGTATTTTTCAAATTTTAACGATATTTTATCATAAATTCAACTTTTGTACTTGTTATACACTTAAAATGTATATTAAAAATATGCCTTTATCCCGCTTTTGAGTCGCCATTATGTTAAATAATTGGAATTAAACAAATAATCCACCCAACAGTTAGTGTCGACATAGTACAATGTATTTGAAAGTACGAAGTGCGTGCGGCAGACGGCCCGAATCGGTGCACGCACCTCCTATGGAATCCGCCGCCTATTCCACTACGAATGAAATAAAACATATTTTAATAAGCTGGAAACGCTTAGCATCGCCACCTACTGGTGGATTTTCAAACTACGTAGCTAAACTTTTTCTTACTCTGCCGTCTGCTAAATTACACATTTTTAGAAGGAATGAATATCGTTTTCATTTTTCATTTAATTTTTCAATCGATTATGTATTCCTCTAATTTTTACTGAAAAATGATTCTAAGATAATGTAAAATGTTGCCTCTACTCTGTTTCTTGATGCTTCTAATCCAATCTATATTTATTTCCATCGCAAATATCTAGTACCAGCTTCCCAACGTCTTTGTATCAATCGTATTTTTCAATTTATTTCTTCATCGTTCACTTTTGACTGTTTTTTTAGTATTCCAACATTTACTAATATCGTGAAATTGTGCGTCTGCACTGTATTTGTTAAAAATCTATCCAGTTTTTACAAAATTCAATTAAATCGTTGTTGCCCGTTAACTAAGAGAGGTTATGTTTGAGATCGTATTTTTCAAATTATAAGCACATTTTAGCAGAATTCAAACTTTTGTACTTATAATTTATTTAATATATGTATTACAAATATGCCTTCACTGCGTTTATAGGTTATCATTGTATTAAATAATAGTAATAGGAGAAATAGTGCGTGTAATATACAGGTGCCGGCATAGTAGGATTTAATTCAGGTATGGCATCCCCTTAAGTGATCAAAATTCATTTGACGAACGAAATTGTAATCTAGATAAATTAAATGATTCATTAAAGCTAAAACAAGCAATGCTTTGACTCAAGGTGGGTTTTAAGAAGAAAGGCTGGATTGAACAATAATATTAAATTTAAAGCTCGACTTGTAATTCGAGGATTCAAGGATAAAAATCTGTATGAATTGAGTGAAACGTACGCACCTATTTCACGTCTGTCTTTGTTCCGAGCTGTACTTGTAATTGCAAATAAGTTTGATTTTGAAATACGACAGCTCGATGTGAAACCAGCTTTTCTGAATGGCACAATAGAAAATGAAATCTACATGGAAATACTTGAGTGTATACAATGCTCGAATAAAATTAGGCAAAACAAAGTATGTAAAATTCAGCGTGCATTGTATAGTTTGAAAATAAGTCCGAAAAGATGGTATGAGAAATTTGCTGAAGTAGCAGTTAAACTTGGATTGACATGTTATTTTTCAGAACCATGCTTATTTACTTGGCGAGAAAAAGACAATCTTTTGATATTGCTGTTATATGTTGACGATATATTAATAACAAGCAATGATATGTCTAAGCTAGAAGAAATTACCAAACAATTTTACCTGGAATTCGAAATGTTTGATCTGGGTGAGCCTAAAAGTTTCTTAGGAATAGAAATCAACAGAAACAGAAAAGACAAGACAATGATAAATTACGCTGAAAAGTTATATTGATAAACTGTCAAAACGTTTTGGTTATAGTGAAATGCATCCTCAGAAAACGCCAATGGTAACCCAATGAGTAGCAAACGGTGAGAGACGAGATAAAGAAGAAGATCAGTTCAATGTTGAAACTACCAAGTCAAATGGTCCTTACAGAGAAATTGTTGGTTCTCTCTTATATTTGGCTAACACTGTACGTCCGGATATATCGTATGCGGTAAATGTCTTAATTAGGCACCAAAACAATCCTACCAAGGAAGAATGGTAAATTGAAAAAGAATGCTAAAAACAATGATAAAGCGAATGTGTCGATACTTAAAACATACCAGAAGTCTAGGCATTAAGTTCGAAGGAAAACTAAATAATTTGGAAGGAATTGCAGATGCAAGTTTTACTGATTGTAACCATTCACTTACGATAAGTGGCTTCGTAATCAGACTATACGGTGATACAGTTGTACGGAAATCACATAAGCAAGCTTATGTTGCCTTGTCAACATGCGAAGCGGATTATGTGTCCATGAGTGAGGCCTGTCAAGGTATTATGTCACTATATAACTCCTTAAGTTTATTATTAGAAGAATCTTTCTTGTCTATGACTCTTTGGTGCGATAATCAATTAGCTGGAGCTAGCGCACAAGTTAGTAGTACAAATAAGCTCAGGCATATAACTGAAATCAAAAGAGATTATATCCGAGAATGAGTTGACAGAGATCTAGTGAAAATAAGTTGGATTGCTTTGAAGCAGCAAATAGCTGATATATTTACAAAGGCATTGCCCTTTGAGTTACACTTAAATTTGACAAAATTACTTTTAAATGATAATTAGATATTTAATCATTTTTGTTTGTTTTCAGATCCCGAGACAGAAGCTAAGTAGGACGAAAATTGGAACCGTTATTTCAGCTATTTAGCTGGACGAGTTTGCTCGGGAGGGAGTGTTGAGTGTGTAAAGGGCGAGCGTACACTCGTCGAATTGATAAACTATACATAACGAGAGCGCGAGCTCTCCCCTCTCCTCCGGTCCCAAAATGCATTGCGACGAGCGGTTCGACAAGTGCGCGAGCGAGCTCTCTCCTCTCTCTCTCTCTTTCCCGAACGTTTCGATCGATGACATCGATTTTACTTAAGTAGTTTATATTATTTAATTCGTTTTATAAGAAGCTGAATTGCACATAACTGGAGGATTAATTAATAAATACATATAATTGATAAGCTAAGAAGGAAACAAAGGTGTTGTTATTGGCTACACAAACCCGCACCTCCAAAGTTAATTCTCAACAGTAAAATATCAGGTTTGCCGCAATTACGTCACAGGAAAAGTGACCAAAAGAAAAATACCATATATAACATAAATATGGTTAATGTTAAGTGTAGTTTTCCTTAATAAACTCGTACGCGCCGGCGGCGGGTTACGGTAGAGCTCGCCCTTGATTGTGTATGGGTCGGGTGCTGATGATTTCCAGACGTGCGAAATACAGCGGTTTACGTAGAGGAAGGCTCGTAAATGATTGTGTAAGAGAATCGACGAAATCCTTGAAGTCAGTATATCTGACTTGAATTGAGTCAGATATCCGAACGACAGAGCTTTGCCGCAGGAATAAACTAGATCAAAAATCAAAGATCAGACTAACGTGCCTTCACCCTCTGAAGCCTTTAGATGAAAAACTGAAAGTGCCTTGATTTGTTTTGATCGCTCCTTATATACCCAAAAACTCTCTTTTCTATCTTTGGAGTACATTACGCTAGCTAGGCCATTTGAGCGAAATAAAAAAAAAAAAAACCTACAGGAATTTTTAGCTACTTTTTAGCTAATTTATTACCAAACGCAATAATTTTTAGCCACTGCCCAACACTTTTTAACACCAGGTAACTCCAAGTTAATGTTTAAGCTGGCCTGACTCTTTTATAACTCTAGTTCTAATTGAGTTATAAAATTGCGTTACGGCTCAAAATTTTTAGCCCCTTGAGTCCTTTAAGATAGGCTATCGCCAATTTCACCCCTATTCAAAATTAACCCCTTATCATCCCTCCAAAAATCAAAAATTGCTATAAAATTGATATTTTCGGAAAATTATCATATTTACCACTTGATTATGATAAACAAAGTCAAAATATAATTTATTACCAGCTAAGATATTTTTCATCCCCTAAGCTTTTTCAAGCCATCCCTAGTCTGAGCTGGTTTAATGCTTAACCTGTCTTAACTATATTATAACTCTCGTTTTAAGTGAAATTATAAAAAGGTGTTGGTGTCTACAATTTTCAGCTATATGTGTACTTAAAGATAAACTATGGCAAAGTCAAGTTTGGTTGCATATCAAGGGGCAAGTCATTTGTGTGTACAAAAAGCTGCTGCTAATTGGTTAATATTATCACGTCGCTGCTTCGTAAAATGCTTATTTATGTTATTGTATAACAGTACTTTATGCAGCTAGTGTGTAAAATGTATGTTTGTACGTTAATGTAATCACGGTTTCAAATGAGTTGTTGAGAATGTTTTTTTAAATATTAGTATTCATTAAATTTGTACCAAAAAAATTAACTAAAAGTACTTAAATAAAGCAATTAAAGTATAAAACATAATTAGTTGAATTATCAAAACAGCTCATTATATCTGAAGGGAAATAAATTAACCCATTAAAGCCCATGCTTAAACTAGCAGAGTAACAAAAAAAGTAATTATTGGATCACCTGCTTTTTTGAAAAAAAAAATACCCGTGTTTTTTTGTTTTTCGAAATTTATTGTTTAACAATAATTATTTAAACAATGTTAATGTAAACAATGTTGTTAAACAATGAATTTTGAAAAACAAAAAAACACGGGTACTTTTTTTTTCAAAAAAGCAGGTGATTACATAGTTTATTTACATCAGAACGTAATAGGCTAAGCATGGGCAGAAGCCACTTTTCCTTGAAAAATCGAATATCAATTGTTTATAGCGTTATTGCAAAAAAACTAAGCCTCCAATCAAAAAAACTTATTCTACATTTTCTTCTTGTTTTTTCCTCTAGAATCGATTGGCGTTATTAGTTTGTCAATTTTGCAACTTAAATTATTATTTGTTTAAATAATTATTGTTAAACAATGAATTTTGAAAAACAAAAAAACACGGGTACTTTTTTTTTCAAAAAAGCAGGTGATTATATAGTTTATTTTCATCAGAACGTAATAGGCTAAGCATGGGCAGAAGCCACTTTTCCTTGAAAAATCGAATATCAATTGTTTATAGCGTTATTGCAAAAAAACTAAGCCTCCAATCAAAAAAACTTATTCTACATTTTCTTCTTGTTTTTTCCTCTAGAATCGATTGGCGTTATTAGTTTGTCAATTTTGCAACTTAAATTATTATTTGTTTAAATAATTATTGTTAAACAATGAATTTCGAAAAACAAAAAAACACGGGTATTTTTTTTTTCAAAAAAGCAGGTGATCCAATAATTACTTTTTTTGTTACTCTGCTAGTTTAAGCATGGGCTTTAATGGGTTAAATTAAGTATATCTTTTCGACTAAAAATTAACGATCAAGTGTAAACAAATTATTGTTATTTACGGTTATTTATTAAAATGTAAAAAAAATCTTTTTTCTTAAATGGTTTATAAAAAATTATTTTTATTCTGATAATATATTATAATATATTGATTATAATCAAACAGGCTCTCACCTACCTTTTTAAACTATTGTCATGATTTTATCAGTCTTTAGTTTAAGGGCATAAGCTTGAGTTAAAATAAAATAAATAATTTTATATTAATAATTAATAATTTATTATGTGATAAATTAAAACACTTTCTGATTATTTTTAACAATATGTATTATTATTAACTTTTACCAATAATTTTATAGCTAATTTATTTTCCACATAACTAAGTTAATTCATTTGTGGCTCTTTGTACTATGATTTTTTACCATAATACACTTACCGCAGGATATCTCAGGAACTTTTTCATCAAATAGGTTAAAATTTTAACACTATCTATTAAATATCATTCTAATCCACTTGAATGAATCAAAATTACTAAAAGCACTCAAAATAATTATTTAAAAAATATTTTATCTGTTTTTTTCATAATTTTTTAATGTTTTGCCATCATTTTGCAAATGAATATTTTTTATTACAATATTTTTAAGTTCTGTTCCGTTCAAGTGGATTAAAATAACGTTCAACGAAAAAGTTTTTGAGATATCGTACGGTAAGACATTATGGTCAAAAACACACAAAATCACAGTACGGAGAGCCGTAAACTGATTAGCATTAGTATGTGGCAAATAAATTAGCTAAAAAATGTTGTATAGAAGCTAATAATAATACACTTTATTTAAAACAATAAAAAATATTTTTTACCCTAACCATCTGAAAAGTCCACTTTATTGACCTCTATGGAGGGACTAAAATTGCATTTTATTCCCTTGATTATTTTATTCCCCATAGACTTACTTTATTCCCCGTAGACTTACTTTATTCCCCATAGACTCATTTTATTCCCCATAGACTCATTTTATTCAGCGTAGACTCATTTTATTGCTCATAGTGCAACTTTATTCACCGTAGACTTACTTTTTTTGTTTTAGTGTTTTCCTACAAATACTAAAATAAATTAATTTTGTTCAATTAAATACAGCAAAAAATCTTAGAAAATTAACAAAATATAGAAATTTTTAAAGAAAGTGTTGTCGAATAAAGTGGATTTCCAAATGATTAGGGTGAAAAATGTTATATGCACTTCGGGAGTAAAAGGCGATTATTCCCTTAGATGAATTACTGCCCTCGCTAAAGCTCGGGCAGTAACTGTCATCCCGGAGATAAACGCCTACTTTACTCCCTTGGTGCATAAATAACTATTAACTTGCTCTACATAGTAAATTATGAATTATTATTTATAAAATATTTTTTCTTAATTTTAACTCAGGCTTGTCATCTTAATATACTGGACTGAATTTTTGGATTGAAATCTATAGATCCTTTTTTTTATTTGTTTCCACGTCATCATGAATTTTGTCAGCTTGATAGATAATTTATTACTGTACAGTATATGACACTTTACAGCACTTTACTTTATTTTATTTGTTAGTTTCATTCTACTAGTTTTTGTAAATGTTTAGCTATTTAAACACTTCAAAAATCTAATAAGTAATTATAAATCATTTAATTTGACCATATCGTAGTGAAATGTTAACAATGTTTCACCGTTTAATTAAGGGGGCAACAACCTCAAATTTATCTTCCCTACCTTACCAGCCTCAAAAGTCATAGAAAACTAGTTATAATTACAGAATAATAATTTATTAATAGTCTAGCTATGTACAAAATTTGAAGCAAAAATATCGTTTAGTTTTTTAGAAACCCCTTACAAAATTTACAATGATTTCGTACACTTTGAGGTTATACGGATTGGAAGGCATATCAAGATTTTGGTAAGGGATTTCTCAAACAGTAGTGAATATTTACGCTTCGAATTTTGTGATGGGTCTGAAGTTTGAATCGTTGCACCGCAACGAATTTTTCAAATTCTTCAAAATCAAATTTGTACGCTTTAAAACGCTAAAATATGGCTCAAAATATAAATCCTCGTTATAACTTTACATATTTTTGTGAAAAAAGTGGGGAGAAGTATTTCCAGGAAATTTTATCCAGAAATAGTGGAAATACCCATTTTTCGACTTTCTTTCTCAAATATTTTCAATCGGCATATTTTTAAATCCTTTAAAATGAAAAGTTTAGCTTATTACAAACCAAGAAGGGTGCATAATATAATTTGGAGATATTAATGTGATATGACTCGATTGATACAAATTGATTAAATGATTTAAAAATATGCTGGTTGGAGCTATTTGAGAAAGATGGTGGAAAAAGGGAAATTTCTTTATTTTCGACCCGTTTTGCCCCCCCCCCCCCCGACCCGAAAAACTACCCTTCATATTTATTCGGGATAGCAATAATGATTGGGCATCCCTTTTGGGTTATAAGAACTTTAACTTTTCATTTGAAAGGATTTAAAAATATGTCGATTGGAGATATTTGAGAAGGAAGGTCGAAAAACGGGTAATTCCACAATTTTCGGGAAATACGTCTCTCCACCATTTTTTGCAAAAAATTATGCAAAGTTACGACGAGGATTTGTATTATGAGTTATATTTTAGCGTTTTAAAGCGTAAAATCTTGTTTTGAAGAAATCTGTCTTTCTTCGTATTTTTATGTTACGAAACATATCCTAGAGTTTCAATAAGATCCGTTACCCAAACATATGATGGTCTCCTTGTTAGTTTATTATTCATTAGTTATCATAATTAAGCGGTAGATTAAAACAAGAGACTTTAGGAGGAGAAATTTAAACAATGAACAGGCGTCGGGAATAGAACCCGAGCACCTACGGATCCAATAACAAATTACAAATTTTTGAGCCGTAACACGACTTTATAACTCAATTAGAACCGGAGTTATAAAAGAGTCAGGCCAGCTTAAGCATTAACCTGGAGTTACCCGGTGCTAAAAAGTGTTGGGCAGTGGCTAAAAATTATTGCGTTTGGTAATAAATTAGCTAAAAAGTAGCTAAAAATTCCTGTAGGTTTTTTTTTTATTTCGCTCAAATGGCCTCGTCAGCGTAATGGACCCCTATCTTTGTCTTACCCTTTGCTAGGATAGAAAAAATCGTTGAAACGAGTGCACGTTACTTGACACAATTATCGACAAAACAGCTTGCTCGCACAAGGGCTGCTGAAAGAGGACATTATTGTTTTCTTTGGCGAAGTCGAACAGGGTTGAATAGTGTTCGGATACTCAGTCAATTGCAAAACTCTGTGAAATCTCGAAATTACTGAAATGTTTAGTACATCATTAATTGCCCTTGAAATAGTAGAGAGGACTTTATGCGAGGTGATAGGGGCAAAGTAAAAGGAAGTTAATGGATAAGATGAGGGCAAAATGTCTACTGATGAAATGAGAGACTGAAGTTGGGTAAGAGTGAAAGGACTGGGTGAATATGAAATAGAGGCATAGTGGGTGTTGAGCTGATCAAGAGAAAAAATATTGAGAGGTGATTGAGATGTTCTAGACGCGAGACCCATGTTCCTGAGCTCTTTCCACAAACTAGACGAGTTAGAGGCCGAATTGATTCTGTTATTATAGTATAAAAATTTTATAAAAATAAAAAAGAGAGAGAGAGAGAGAGAAGGACGCAGTCCACGAGGTCCTGAGCCGAATCCAAGTCCTGGCCAGGCATACACCGAGGTATACCGCGACGCGATTAGCGGTCGGCGTCGGGATACACGCGGTACCCCGACGCACAATCTGTTTAAATGAGAGGTTAGCCGCTTTCGCCGGGTTCTCTCTCTCTCAATTACATAAACGCGCGTACGGCAAACCGGAGTGCTTCTCACTCCGGCGTGAATATATCAGCACCGAATTATTTGCGAAGTCAGGTAACCCGTACCTGGCAAATCGTCCGCGTTCCCAGAGTAGGCCGAGACACCGTGTCTCGGACGCGTATTGCGGCGGGCACACAGACTCACACGCATCTTTATATGTTTATACTTTCAATTTCGTTCTCCTTGAGCCAAGGTTTAGCATTGCCTTGGCTCAACTCAGTACTGTACAAATAATATCATTCTTATCCTTCATTATTTTTCTTTGTTTAATAAATTGCATTATTAAGTTAATTGCGTGTATTGATTAATTGATACTATTCTGCAGGCAAATACCGCCATGCCCCGCGGGTGTCATGCATTGCACTTCGCACGACACATACCTGAGTAGCCGAGCACGGGTATCGACGAAGAACAGTACACTGAGAAATTCTTGGGGCATCTTCTGCACTAATGTGAAAGACAAATACAGTACATTGCCTTTTGTACAGCAGCTCTCCTAGTTTTGGAGCTCTGCTATCCTAATCGACGAAAATGTGTTTTATTTTGCGACTACAGCGCCACTTTTGAACGGTTCTCGTACCATTTTAGGGTAGCAGCCGTCCTAAACATCGTACGCATGCACGAATAATGTAGTTGGACGTCGGGTACCCCAAGAATTTTTCAATGTACTTATTGTACAAGGAGAGTATGTACTCAGGTAAGTACACACGCTGTTTACAGGACAGACGACAGCATACGGAGCTTGAGACTAGCTCCCATCGTGTCGAGAGTCGATTCTGTCAACCGATCAGTTGCTTGGTGAGACAGCTGATCGTGATAACGAGAGTATTTCCTGTGCATTGAGGATATGCACGGGATAACTAAAACCCTCCTGACGAATAGAATTAACCCTGTTACAAAGGTAAACTGTCATTCATGTTAGTTTATTAAAATTTTATATTATTCGTTTTTTTTATTGTATAATGTAATAATAAAAATTGTTTGTTCAGCCTAACAGGTTGGCGAATTTTGCTGCCAAAAGGTTTCATATAGCGTATAAAATGAATTTTTGTTGTTATCTAGATTGTTAATAAAATTTCGTCGCTGCCGCTTCTGACACCGCTGTTTCAGACATTTCTGTACTTCGATACATGCTAGTATTTTTAATTATGCGGGTATTATAAATCAGACTAAATAAAAACTATCAATATATATTTTGGGACTTACACACTGTAACAGGGTAGGTTCTATTCGTAGCCGGGTTATAGTTATCCTGTGCATATCCTCAATGTACAAGCAGCTGATCAGACGACGTGATCGCCTGTCGGCTTGGTGGGAGCTAGTCTCAAACTCCTTATGGTGTCGTCCGCGCTATATACAGCGTGTGTACTTGAGTACACACTCTCCTCATATAACAAATACTATTCTTTGGCACATGCGGTGAATGGCTATATTCGCCTTTAGGATAGGGTTACTCGTGGGTCTAATCAATTGGTGCACGCGATTAAATTAAGAACACTGTTGAAATAAAAGAAATAATTGAAATATAAAATCGGTGATTATATTGAGTTGAGCCAAGGCAATGCTTATCCTTGGCTGAAGGTGAACAGTACTAATAACTCAAACAATGACAAATTACAAAGCCGCATATGTGTGTGTGCTCCCGCTGCAATACGTGTATCGAGACTCGCAGTCTAGGCCTAATGGGGAAACGCGTCGGCTTCACCAGGTACGGGTTACCTGGTTTCTCGCGTCACCGTAATACGAGGTAACTGTATGCCAGAGTGAATGACACTCTAGCCTGCCAATATTATGATCCCGATCAAGAGAGAGACGCGGCGAGGGTTCCTAACCTTCCGCACGTGCACATGTACCGCGTCGGGGTTCCGCACGTAGCCCGACGCCGCTCGCATTCCGCGTATGTATATACTCGATAGCCTGGTCAGGACTTACTTAGTTCGCTCGTGTCGTACTACAATGTCCTCGGGGACCTTGGTCGACGTCTCCTCGTCCTCGCTCTGGTCTAGTGAGTACGAAGTCGCTTGTTGTTTCGTTCCGCTTTATATCCTTCTAAATACTCACCCAGTTGCCTCGAGATTTTTGCAGCCAATATCGTGGGGACGGATACTGATTGCAGTGACTATTTTTTTTATAAAAGGTCGTTAATTCTGCGGTCAGTTGTTCCAATTCTTGGCATTTATTTCATCCAAAGTTTGGACGTTAGCTGCGAGATTGTGGAGAGAAGGCGGCATATCTAGTTTTCTGTGAGCAGGGACTCCAACATTTGCATGTCACCAGTTTTGCGAACTACAAGGTCGGCTAAATGGCAACATCGCTCGGCTGCTTCGTGTGTGGCGTTCGCTTGACACGGAAGGACTACACGGAGGTCTGTGTCGCTTGCAATAATATTACGCATACTCATTGTTTTGATGTCGCGCCGGGCACTTCGGAGCGACGTTGTTGTGTACTGGCGAAATCTAAAGTGCCAGCCGCGGCTCCCACTGAAGCGAGGGCGCCACCGCCTGGGTTGCCGCGGAAAGCTAGCGCGATCTGCTATACCGCGCCGTCTACCACGCCTACTCCGCCCTCCTCCGTTTCCAAGCGCGTTGTCTCGCCTCCTTCGCCATCGACGTCACAGGTTGCCAAGCAACCTCGTGGCGACACGCCTCTAACGCCCAACCACGCGTCGCGCGATATCTCCACCGATACCGACGCGATGGCGGGCGCTCCACCACCGTGGATGGAGAGTTTTGCGCGGAACCTTCAAGCTAGTATTAGAAACATTCAAACGAACTTACAAAATGATTTGAAATCGGTGGTAGAGAAGGTTGACCGCGTTGAGGGCAAGCTCGATGGTTTAAAGGCGGATATGCAGGCACTCCATGCTCGCGTTGGTTGATTTATTTGAGTCGGCAACGGAAGCGCGTTTCGTCCAGTTCGGAGAGCGGTTCGCGGAGCTTGAAACTCGAGTATCTACATTGGAGGAGATCGGGAACTCCAGCGGTGACTCAGCGGTATCGTCGCACAATGTCTCTGCTGACATCTTAAGAGACACGTGCGAGGTGTTAGCCACGGGATTGCCTCTAGTGTCGTCTTTGCCGGACACTTCCATTATTGAAAGCATTTTCAATACTATCAAGCTGCCTTTATTATCGAGGCAGATAATTGAAATTCGACCCTGACTTCCGCGACCAAAATCCACAGCTGAAGGCGAGTTACCGACACAATCGCGCAGCAGAGGTCTTGTGCTACGTCTATCGTCTGCTACAGCTAGAGACGCGGTAATCGATAGGGCGCATCTGTTAAAGGGTCAGTCGGCGAAAAAAATCTTCGGAGAGGGAGGTGATAGCTCGCTGTTTATTCGGCCGTTATGGCCCAAGACGGTTTTTAATCTTTGGCAAGCAGCCATTCGTAAATGTAAAGAGCTGGGTTATGCGAGGCCCATCGTAAGTAATTTAAATGTATTCGTGCGAAAGGTGAGGGATGGCCCCCTTATTCGTGTAACTTTGGAGGCTGACATTAACCATCTCCCTCCTCTTTCATCCCATACCACGTGAGACAGGATTGGTCGGGTCAGAAACATTAAATCATTTAACTCAATCTCCATTTTTCATTCTAACATAATCCGTTTAAAGACTCATTTTTCGTCAATAGAAGCATTGGTTCTTCCTCAGTCCCATGACGTCATTGCTGTCACTGAAACCTTTCTTACTGAAAGCGATTCTTCCGAAATTCTTAAGTTACCAGGTTATACTCTTTATCGGTTGGATTGTGTGGGTAAGGAGGGTGGCGGTGTAGCGGCTTATGTGCGCGACGAGTTTGCAGTTACCATCTTAGCTCACTCCGACCCTGTCTACTCGAACGCCCCCAAGTTCATTGTTCTAAGGTTAGTAAATAAGACGGTGGCGATGGCGTTGGCAGTGGTTTATCGCAGGCCATCTGCTGCATATCCATCGGAATTTTTTGACACTATGGCTGCTATACTCCCTAATTTTATTCATGTCATTATAACGGGTGACCTTAATATTGACATGAAATCTTCCAGTGCTGCAGCGAACATGCTAAAAGGGAGTTTGGAAGCATTCGGTCTCTTCCTTATCCCATCTGAGCCGACACACCATGCAGTGACGTCGACGGGTTCATCTCATACTTGGTTGGATCTTTTCCTAGTTCGCGAGCCAGTACCCGAATTTATCTATAATAAGTTTAGTGCACCCTTTGCGGCGGGTCATGATGCAATTAGTATCTCCCTTAAGATCAATAAACCGCAGGGGGGGTGTCAAAAAGTTCTGGAAATGAGACTGGGAGAAGATCAACCTTCATCACCTTGCCACCACATTCTCCTCATTTATGAATAGATCAACTCATCTTTCATTGCCATTATCTCCATCCATCACTGACTCACTTTCATGACTCACTGCCATTATCTCCATCCATCGTTGCTCTAGCTAAATTTATAGCTGTAAAAAATAAACACAAGCCTTGGGTTACGCAGGAGATTAGATCTGACATCAAAGCCAGAAATGCTGCTTTTAGGCTCTTTCGCAGCACAAGCTCCCCCATTGATTATAATGCATACAAAGTACTGAGGAATCAGGTTAATAACGCTATTAATTCAAGCAAATTTCGTTATCTGCAATTTAAGCTTAATAATGGAGTCAATCCTACTGAAGTTTGGAGATTCTTCAGAAGCATGGGTCTGGGCTCTAAACATAATTCATCGCCATTAAAACATTTCTCAGCACATCAACTCAACACTCATTACGCATCCATTTCTAACCACACATCACCACTCTCTATTCATTCTTTTGCATCTATCCTTGCTAACTTTTGTCATCTCCCCTCATCCCCCTCCTTCGCTTTCCAGCCGGTGCCAGCCAAAAAAGTGCAGCGGGCAATAGTTAGATCCACTTCCAAAACTTCGGATGTTGATGGCATTTCTGTTAGAATGTTAAAATTATTAGAACCTCAAATTACACAACCGTTAACGGATCTTTTCAATGGTATGCTTTCATCTGGATGGTTCCCTGATTGCTGGAAGAGGGTTATACTGTTCCCGTTGGCGAAATCGAGTAGATTGGTGACGTGCTCCGACACGAGACCGATTGCCAAGCTCTGTGAGGTGTCGAAGGTGTTGGAGAGACTGGTGCGTGATCAGCTGGTTGAGTATCTTGAATCCAATAATGTATTATCGGCCAGGCAAGCGGGTTTTAGAAGGGGCCATAGTACTCAATCAGCTCTTCTGGGGGTATTAGACGATATAAGAAGAGCTATTGACCTGAGAAAGATCACCATCTTAGTCTTATTTGATTTCTCCAAGGCCTTCGACACAGTTCCTCATGGTCAACTCATCCGAAAATTGGGAGACATCGGTTGTTCAGATATTGTCCTCAACTGGTTCTACAGATATCTTGTGGGTCGCACACATGCCGTTGTGGATGAGGTTGGCGTGTTGTCTGACTGGCTCGGGGTGAATGCGGGTGTGCCTCAGGGCAGTGTTCTAGGTCCGGTCTTATTTTCCATCTTTATTAATGACCTACCTAAGGTTCTCAAATATAGTAACTATATGTTATTTGCCGATGACGCCCAGGTCTATCATTCGTTTTTGCCAGCCGATATTGTTAGTGGAGTTCAACGGGTATCTCACGATGCGAACGCGATAGCTAGATGGGCACTGGAAAACGGCCTTTCATTAAATGTTAAAAAAACGAAGGTTATGATCCTGGGCAGTCAGGCTTACATTTCTCGTATTAACCTGAACACTGCTCCAAGAGTTAAATTGGGTGAAAACTATCTGGAATATGAAAATGTGGTAAAATCGTTGGGTCTATTAATTACACCCACCCTCGACTGGTCAAAACAAGTCACGACAATCTGTAGGCGCGTTCATGGAGTTCTGTACTCATTACGTTATTACTACAAGTCACTTTCAATGAAACTTCGTAAGAACCTTGTGGAATCACTCATTTTTCCCCACTTCGACTATGCGTGTGCGGTCTATAATGATGTAGACCAGACTAGAAATTTAAAATTACAGAGGTTATTAAACGCTTGCGTGAGATTTGTATGGGGCAATATAGCGAGACGTGACCATGTAACCCCGTATAGACTGGGATTGAGATGGCTGTCGGTTGAGTCCAGACGCTCATACCTCATTGGTTCTCTGGCGTTTAGCATTATCGCTCATAAGTCACCTTCATACCTGGCAGATCACTTCACCAAACTCAATACCCCTGGTCATATTCCTCGTTCCTCCTCCCGTCATCCACCTAGGTCACTGATGTATCTTCCCCCACGCACCCAAGCTTTAAATAGATCATTCGTCATTACATCCACTCGTATTCTAAATCTTTTTCCATCACTCACTTTCGATCCTTCATATGTAGATAAATTCAAAATCATGCTATTCAATCATCTGTTTGGGCTTGATCAGGCAGCCTGGTCTTTGCGGGTCACGAGTGAAGGCATAACCTCGCGGTCCATCCCTCACCTGGATGTAGATGTGCAGTCGTGATCGTTTTAATTTATTTATTATCTACTCAAACTGTTAATCTTTTATTTTAATCTTTTATTGTTATCATGCTCTTTCCTGCGATCAATGATTTGTATTATATATTTTATTTAATATTGTATCTTATTTTATTCAATGCGTTTACCAATTATTAATTTGTACATATATTTTATTTATTATTATTATTGTTATTGTTTTTATACACTGATTTTATTTTATTTTATTTTATTTTATTTTATACCATGAGTTACTTATTATTGCGAGCAATCGAAATTTATTTATTTGTTAACTAGTTTGAAGAATTTATACGCTGTAATTGTTTACATATGGTGCCTATGGGGTATCTACCCCCTCATGGCCGAATAAATAACTCAATCAATCAATCAATCTCTCTCTCTCTCTCTCTCTCGTCTCTCTGGAGCAGTCCTATTAATGCGTTACGATTTCGCGGTCTATATTTCGTCGCCGACGGAACAACTCTACGGGTGTGCCGTACACACCGGTCCATCGGCGCGCTCGCGCATGCACCTTACGCGTCTCCGACGGTAAACTCGCGTGATAGGTACTATTTTATCCATCGTTGTCCGTTTACCGTTACAACACACATAAAGTGTATTTTTTGAAAATACAAAGTAATCTTATTGAGTGAAGTGAGGATTGCAGGTGGAATGTAATGCAAAAAGATGATCCTATATTTATGAGCTGAAATTTAAACATACAGAGTGTACTATCACTCATATATACTTGTAAAACTTATCATATTGTACGAAAATTTAGAAATCTGAACTAGTGGCGGCGGCGTCGGCTGATAGATAAAATTTGTTTACACAGTGAGCTTTTTTTAATCTTGTGTGTGCACACTGTATATATATATGTAATGGAACTTATCTATACAGAGTATATGGTAGAATAAAAGTGGATATGAGTGTATAAAGGTAGGTGTGGGTGTCTGGATGTGGGTGAGAGTTTGTGTGACGGGGTTTGGATAGGGATATGAGTGGATAAAACTGTAATTATTTTTATAGTAATGCGAGGGATGCCGAGAGAAGTGAGAAAGAATTTTTTTATAAAATTATAAAACCTACGTGGCCCTCAAGAAATTAAAAAAAAATACGTTTATTGATCTATGATACCTTATGTACCAACTATAACTACAACTTTTACCCTTAGTCACAATCACACTATTCTCTTTAAATATACAGTAATAATTAAAATATACCTGAAGAGGAGTAAAAGCTATACTGGAAGCAGTTCCGGAAACTTGTTTTTTTACTGTTGAACTACCACCCCAATGT
Source organism: Theocolax elegans (assembly GCA_026168455.1). Lineage (NCBI taxonomy): Eukaryota > Metazoa > Arthropoda > Insecta > Hymenoptera > Cerocephalidae > Theocolax > Theocolax elegans. Next base: position 4,781,778 of record CM047429.1, read on the forward strand.
TGCTGTTTCTGTAAATTCTTTTGTAAAGTCTTAGAAATTCGAACTTTAGTTTTTTCATCTATCTGCGGTAACCTTATTCTTCCAGTACCTGGTTTTCCAATTGTTCCGCGAGAGTATCCAAGATCTTCTTGATATGCGTCACTCTCAATCTGAAAAAAACATTGGAATGGTAACAAATTAATAATTAATTGTGTTTTTAATAATAAAATACGTATTAAATAACAATTTTTCACGCACATCAGCGAAATTCATTCTATTTACTTGTTTTCTAAATTCTGTTATAGCATAACGTTCTTTCATTTTTCGAACTCTTTTTCCACCACGTTTTTTTCGGCCTGGATCAATAGGTTTTGGTAACGGTTTGATAAATTTTACGGGTGGTGGTTCTAATAATTTATCTAATTTTTTTTCAATCTCTTCTCGCAATTGTTGTCCTATACGAGCATCAGTACTTTCATGACATGCATCAACACGAGCTGCTAATGTACTTTTTGCAGCAACTAGTCTTGATGCTTTTCGCCGTAAATCCTGTTTAGTGAATGAACAGTTAAATTATTATGCAATAACACGGAACGAAAGAACAGACTAACACGGTATGGCTAGACAATTCTACAGCTACTTTTAAGATTTTTATACCACAGTGATATGTTTGTACTTCAAAAAATAAAATTATTTACATCATAAGTTTAAAGTAAGTAAAGAATAAATGATACCTTAAATAAAGTGAATTTGATTACACAAAAAATATAATAATGTAAGTTGAATTTTTATTTTAAAATCCATATTTTCAGTAAAAAAGTAAATTAATAATTATTATTAATTAATTTGTAATATATAAAATTATTTATTTTCTTAAATATTTTGTTATCATTCGGTAATGATTTTTCACTACGGTCGGTGAATTTCCCCTAACACACCCTTTTAAAATGAAATTTATAGACATTCCGTCCTCGATCTGCAGTAAGGAACAAGAGATCTTATTTGAGACAGTAATCGAAAATAGAGATCAAGGTAGAAACGTTATTAGACTCGATCTAATTTGCGACGCGCATTAAATGCACGCGCACCCGCAAATCGGGTATATGAGGATCACTCGAACCCGTAGTAGGTTGTCTGCTGCAGGTAATGCAGATAGACTGGTCTTGAGCACACGTCCAGCCTAAGTTTTCTTACTTAGGGCAGCCACCGTGGATACGATCGTGAGCACACGTTCGTATACTCGGCCGACTGTAACTGTAACCGTAATCCCCCTGTTACCGTAACCGCATCCGAACTTTCATTCTCCTCGTGAGCACACATGGAATAAAAGGAAGCCATACACCTATTTTTATTATAGCCTTTCTCTTGACGATTCGGCTCTTTATTCGTATATTTGCGCAATAGATCGCGAAATACATCGAGTAGTCTGAGTCGATCTAACCATATTTCAAGCTCGATGTGAATTTTGAATTCCCTCTTCTCAATATCTGCAAAGAATCTTCCCATTTACGTTGACGCCCAAAATTGTGGAGAGCTAGGGATACTTTAGTACATGGCTGCACCGTCTTATCGTTAGCATGGCAAAATTTGTGTAGATGATCGTCCCGGCTATGATAATCAGATTCCACATAGGCCGCGATTATCCTTTACAACGTCCCATTAGTTCGCTCAACGGGGTTGGTTTGTAGCGGGTAGGGAAGAGTCATGATCTGTTTAATCTCGTACTGCTCAAGAAATTGTTGCAACTTGCTATCGAATAACTCTGTACTCTTATCCATGAGGAAATATTTAGAGTTTCCCAACGGAATAGTATGAGTTCCTCAAAGGCCTTTGCAAAGGACTTACCGGTAGCAGCTTGTAATGGTTTTAACTCAACTCTCCTCTTAAACAGTCTTGAAATACAAGGATATATTTGTACTGATTCTTGTTGTGAAATAATTTTGTTATGTATGCTGCCGCCACAGTCTACGGTCTCTCAATATTTCGTTTTTTCATGGAACTTTGTGAACCCGCCTGTACGACTTTATAACGTTGGCAGACTATACACTGCATAACGAATTCCCTGAGATCACGGTAGATGTCTGGCCAAGAATAGTCTCCTACAGAATGGATGGCAGTGCGAGTCCTTCAAGACATGCATCCTATGTTCGTTGGGCACTATTCACCAACCCTCTTGATTCGTAATCGGAACCAGAAGCTTATCTTTCGAAAATTGGTATAGCATCTCATTCTTAAATTTCCATCGCGGAAATTTTTGAGGACTAGACTGCACATTGTTTAACCTGTCGTTCTATCAAGGATCGGTGATTACGTCAAAGGAGGCTATCACATCGTCGTCTGAGTTCGGTTTAACTCTACCGAGAGCATCGTGCAACATACCCCTATTTCAAAATCACACTGCTTCATCTCAAGCACCTGATGCTCTAATCTGCTTGTAGGTTCTTTAGGAGCCCTTAGCTATTTGGGCCTGTGGTGATCCGTCACAGCATTTAACTAGCACGCTTTAATATATGACCGAAGTTTCTTAATCATCCATATCAACGCCAGTCACTCTTTTTTTGTAGTCAGGTAAACAACACTGTCCCAATAGTGTAACCACTCGCGATACTTCAAAGCGAGAATAGCTTAGATAAGAATAGTCGATTCAGTACTGGTGTTTTGGCTAGTACTAACCACATTTGTGGAATGCCACTCCCTATTCTGCTCCCACTCTCATGGCTGTATCTTCCGTAGTAATTTCAAGAGAAGAATCTTAATATCTGGCTCTCGATCAATTTTGGATTGGTTAGTTTAGAATAGGAGCCACTCGTGCCACATCGGGACGAAGTCCATCACTGTCCAAACGGTAACAAAGGAAGGTAACAATTGAACAACAGAACTCACATTTTTCTCTGTTCAGTTCTAGTCCTGTATCTACCAATATTCTTAGTACCATTTCCAACTATTTCAAATGTTCTTCAAATGTTTCGGTTATAATGATCAAATCATCCAGGTAACCAAAGATATGAGGGGCCAAGAAGTGCATTAGAGTAACCATGCAAACGTTATGGGTGTAATCATCAGACTGGACGGCATCCTCGTGAACTGCCACAACCCAGAATCAGGCATGGCGCAGTCAACTAATTTCTGACATGAGCACTTGAAGGTATGTATTCTTTAAATCAATCATTGAGATTAATTTAGCATTATGTAACTTATCCAGAATCGAATATTCTGTATCGGACATAAGTTACGTTTTGTTAAAGCCAATCTCAAAAGTATATGCAAAAGTGATAGGTACCTTTGTCTTTGCGGACAATTACCGGAGCGGCAAACAATTCACTTGCAATCGGTTCAATCGCAATTCCCCACTGAAAATTCTGTTGAACTTATGTTGACCGAACTCGAGGACTAGGTGACACGCGCCTCGGTTCATGGGGTGCTGTCGTGCACCTGGCTCTATTTGGATATAATGCTCAATCACCGTAGTACAGCCATACCCGCTATTCGGTGGTGGTAATAAGTTTTCAACTAGCCTCCCTACCCTCCCTCGCTGGTCATCATTAGTTTTGATGATACTTGCAACTCGATAATATCCTTGATGAAGGACTTCCACGTTCCAGTGCGAACATACCGGAGAGCTTCTCTAGAGGAAGTCCATGTCGAGGATCTTCTAGTGTTCCATATTCTTAACTATTCTCAGCTGAATATCCCCGTATAGATCTCCTATTCTAAATAGAAATTCCAGCAAACCTAGGATTTTCAGTTCTGGTTATGCAACCAAGTCTTCGGCTAGACTGGCAGCTGGAGCTCGAATCGAACTTGTCCCTTTAAACTGTAACCCCCCCCACCCACCCTAACCTGATAGAATCGGTAATGATTTTAAACTGTTCATCGCCTTATAGGAGAGACTGCAGCTTCACACTCACTCGACTGCTTTGTACTCTTATCCTTGATAACAGGATGGGGTGACAATGAGAAACCAACATCATCGTTCTCATTTTTGGTGGAATTACTTAGTTTTGGCCTTTTTTTAGCTTGCCATCTCAGCAAGTAAACGATTGCTCTCGTCAAACACTTGCCTATATATATATATATAAAACAGAAAGACTCTGTTCTTCTTGGTCTTCGAACGTGCTAAATTTGCTTTGATTGTGGTCTCTAACGTTGAGTTTAACCCTTTGAGTGATCCTTTTTTCTACTGCATATTTTGATCTGAAATATTGTACTCGGGGTTTTTTGGGATCGCTGATCACGAATCTGAGGTTACATTTTTTTCTTTTTCTCCCAGTTCTGTACTCTACCTCAGATCAAGCGCCTCAAATTGAAACGAATACAAAGTAGTTTCTTTATTTGCCGCTACGTAGGACATAGTCCCCAAACGAGTTTCTCCTGCAAAAGCATAAAAGCCATAAGCTGCATTTTTATTAACTGCCTTTTCAGAATAATTTGAGAAATTCCTTTTCATCACGTACCTTCAATCTATACACCATTCAATTTTTTTTAGAATTTTTTTTTGCATTCTTTTTGATATTTTCATCAAAGAAACATAAAAGCAAACTCAGGTCTAGCGATTATATCTCAATTCATTGTATGTTTTTTGTTGAAAGAAAAACAAATATAAAATATTATGGTAGAATACGACGTCGATTCAAATGATGAGTCATACGAGGACAGTTTTTGTTCTAACAATGACTCGGATTCAGATGAAGCTTCAATTGTCAGTGACTCAAGTACCATATGTGAAGCTGCCGAAAGTCTTTATGATACTGATGATATGTTCTTGTCTGAAAGATTGAAAACTGTGGATGAGAAGTGGGAATCTAATCTATGCATCGTTGTGATAAAACGTTTAGAGAAGTATGTGGTCCTAACGTTCTAGAAAAGGCAAGTTCTCCATTGAAGTTGTTTCATTGTCTAGTACCAGAAGAATTTTTGGATCATGCAGTCGTTCATACTAACCCTTAATATAAAACAACAAAACAATAAGAAAAATGTTGTTACAAAAGAGGAATTACTGAAATTTATTGGTATAAATATCTTGATGGGTATGAAATACTTGCAGCTTATAAAGACTACTGGTCGAAAAACCATTAATTGAAGGACCAATACATCAGTTCTATTATGAACGTTTTCTCTTTATCTTGAGTCACTTACACATAAATGATAATGAAAAGGAACCCAAGAACAATGATTCTTCTTATGACAGACTATTCAACTTCGCCCCATGATAACATGTTTAAATGAAAACTTTAAAAATAGCTTCAAACCCAATATTCATCATAGTATAGATGAAACGATAGTCAAGTTCAAAGGAAGAAGTAATTTGAAGCAGCACAGCCCCAAAACCTATAAAACGTGGTTACGAAGTATGGGTCCGCGCTGACATTACAGGTTACGTATGTGAATTCCAAGTTTATACAGGTAAGATAGATAAGAAATCGGAGAATAACTTGGGTGCAAGAATTGTAAAGGATTTGACTCGCGAAATCAAAGGACGTAATCATCACGTATATATTGATCATTTTTTTACCAGCGTGGATCTCTTGGAGACTCTGACAGAAGATCATATATTTGCTTGTGGAACTGTAAGAAAAGATCAAAAAGGGTTGCCGCAAAATTATACACCGGATAAAGCAATGAAAAGAGGAGACTATGAATATAAAACTTCTTCCGATGGTCTTGTTTGGTTGAAATGGATGGACAATAGAGCTATTTATTTTTTATCAAATTTCCATGATCCACTTCAATTTCAACCGTTACTAGAAAGGCAAAAGATGGTTCCGCAAATGTTGTCAAGTGCGCTTCACTTGTTCGAGACTATAATAGTTGATGGAAAAGGTCGATCATGCAGACCAAATGAAATCGACATATGACAGAGATAGAAGATCAAAAAAGTGGTGGCATTGACTGTTTTAGCACTTCGTGGATACAGCCGTTGTGAATGCTTATGTCATTTATACAGAACTGGAGAATAGAAATAATCTAACACTAAAAATATTTCGATTGGCTTCAGTACATGAATTAGTTGGGGACTCTATTGAATGTAAAAAAGGTAGACCACTAAAGACCAAGAGCTACAACAAATATAAACCGAAGGTATCAGTGCAAAAAAGACATTCAGAATCTCAACATGTGCCACAGTACAACCCCAATCGATGACGTGCTCATTATAGCACTAAGAATAGACAACAAAGATCGAATTGGACATGTTCTGTATGTAAAGTACCATTATGGTTGACTCATTCAAAAAACTGTTTTGCTGATTTTCATCATTGATTGCATAACTAGGCAGAATTCGACAATTTCAAGTGTTCAGAAGTATTAAACTTTCTTACTTTTTGAACATTTGCTCACTCTACGTTCAGCAGTTTAATATATTCAGTGAGGTGTTTATCCTTTTTGATAACAACTTCGCGGATTCACCAACCCATATCGTTTACCCCGTAGAGTATGTACGCTCGTTTAGTTCCGTGGAGGGCACGGGAGGCCGTTACGGTACCTTGCTGCCAGGTTACCCAAATATGCCGTACATGTTTAAACTTGGGGCGTTTGTCTAGGATAACTCCGGCTGTGCGATGAATCCCTTACTTACGCAGTGAAAGCAAGTTCTATCAGGACTCTCAAAATACCAATCTACGTCTGGGCTTGAACAACGTATTGTTTCGGCCTTGCATCGTTGTATTATTGTTGCCTAGACCCTGTCTGTTTGTTTGCCGAAAGTTATCTCGCAATACTAATATTTTGTGTGCCCAGTGAATTCTTAAATTGATAAGAGGATTAACGGTGAGCTGTGATGAAAGTACCATACGGCTATTTCAAAATCTCTTAAAAAGAAGCTAGACATACATATCTTTTTCAACCTGCTCTTCTTCGGTGCAGATGGCTGAGGAGGTGGTTGGCTCTTCTTGTTCTCAAACACTAAGTCCACTTTCCCGAAAACTCTTTAAAATGAAAGAAAGAGAACGTGATACATAAATGTAGTATGATACTAAGAAAATAGAATGTTTAGCACTATGAAAAATAACTTTCAAGAATAAGGAATTCATGAATTAAATAAAGAAATAAAACACGCAACCAAAGAAGTGTATAAAATAGACAAATTTCTAACCTGTATAGCATTGAGTATTTCGTTTCGCACGTAAATAAATAGATACACAAATCATTGTGTACGCGACCAAAACCAGTATCAGACTGTCAGTTTCGTGCCGAACCGAGATTCTAAAGCACAAATAATTATTTACAATAACATAAAGTTCCTTATAGATTCTTGGTTACTTAAACATTATGGGTTCTATGATCTTGAAATATCAAGGAAATAGAACAACAAAAAAAACAATCTTAACGGACTTATTTAATTGCAGCGATTTCTGTTGCCGAGTATTTGTAATATAAAAATATGAAGAAAGCCAAGTTATTACTTACCAATGGCCACTTTTACGAAAGTTATTCGACATCTAACAATAATCCCAATGAAAAATACGTCCACTTTGATTGCTTATAACTCGAAAACGAATATTGATAGGAACTTAAACCAAAAACTGAAGGAAAGTTGTGACAAGTAAATATGAACTAAAAAAATGCTCAAATTGCTTTATTTGGAATAAAGTTATATAAAAAATAAGAAATTAAAGGAATTTTAACCAAAATTTATGATAAAAAATTTATTTTTTCTTTTGGCCTAAAATTATTCAATTTCTTATTTTCTTCATAACTTTGCTCCAAATGGAGCAATTTAAGTTTCTCTTTTTTCAAACAATATTTATTGGACTCAACTATCTTTTAGTTTTTGGTTTGAGTTTCTATCAATATTCGTTTTCGAGTTATAAGCAATCGGAGTGGAAAAAATGTTCATTGAAAATATTGTTAGATGTCGAATAATTCTTCATATTTTTATATTAGTAAAGATATGCCAAGGTTTGGATAAGATGCGTTTCCCGGAGGTCAAGTACATCCCTTGTGAGTTATCATATCGAGACGAATAAATGGTCAGCAGTGTTTTTTATATTGTAATAACTTTAAGTAGTCAAAAATTAGAAAAAAACTAACTAAAGTTCCTGAATATTTTTGTCACGTCCAGACTTGCAACAATTACTATAAAAATGTTACAACCAGGTAAATGGTTAAGAATCCATTCGTGTTCCTGTCGCTCTTGTTTGACTAGGACTAGCCTTACGTTTCCAGGAGTAGCGAGCGAAGCTTTTGAGAGCAGAGATTCAGGATTCACCTGCACCGCATTCGTATATACTAGGATGCGGAGTGCCCGACCTACCCTGGTATCGACGAAGACATGGTACACGTCCTGTCCTGGTGTCCTCGGTTTGTGGAATAAAGAGGCGATTTCGTAACCTTTTGGAAGCGTCCTTTAACACCAGAGAGTATTGGGATGTGCCTTCTTGGATCACAAGAAGGTTGGGATGCCGTGGTGACCTTTGCAGCATCCATTATGCTTTTTTAGTGGGTATGGGTCACGCTGACCGAGTCCCACAATCCGTACGTAAAGAGCAATTTTACCGCCTTCTCTACAAAAAAAGTAGCGGCGTCACGTGTTGCTTTCTGATGTACTGCTAGACTTGCAGGCGTAGACATTAGATGCGTAAGCGTACGGAGCTCGATGATTGCCACATATCGAAACCATAGTTCCTTGAGTAAGGCTCGTAGATATACAAGCGATGCGTTGTAACGGCACAATTCGATTTCGATATAAAAAACAATTATTTTACGTGAAAAATTATTTTGTCTTACAAGCTATATTCAAAAGAGCATAATAGCTCAAGTGTTAGAGCGCTCGCTTCTGATGCAGATCGACCGAGTTCAAATCCCGGCTCGGGAAGATTTTTTTATTCGATATTTAATGTTTAAATAATTAGTTTAGACATATAATAATTGGAAATTGCAATAAGTATGATTTTATTATGTTTTTCCACTACGATGCGGCAGTAAGAAAACCAGTTGTCGTCGCCTTCTAGCTAGGACTCGCCTGCTCCGGAAACTGCAGGTAGTCTCTCCGCACGCGTGTAATCGATCATACGGAGCGTATGCTTGTATTAAGCTTTGTGACCTCTACTTGAACTCGCTCGCGAGATTCAAATATTTAATTGTACTTTTAACATAATATCCAATCCAATAATAATTTATTATTTTAAGATGTGTTTTTCATTAAATGATTACTTTTTATGATACACAATCGAGTATTTAACCTTTAGAGCGCCGGAGTTTTGAAAACTTTGCAAATCGCATTTTTCTGTATAAATGTGGTCTAAGGTCCCTAAGTTAGGGCCAAACTAAGTGAAGATGTTGGCGAGTCAGACCCCTTACGTCCAGAGGCGTATCCCGGCCGCGTACGGTGTAGCTACTGTTAAAATTTTCAAAATTTTCAAAAAACATTCGATTGCACTATTTTTTTGTTTTTAGTATTATTTATGTTTTATCTGGCCAAATAAAGTCACTTTGTGTCATTATTGCTTGAAAAACATTATATAGGATGCCATCAACCAAAATTTGAGTTCCTCTCAAAACGTGAATTTTCACTCAATTTACATGAAAAATAATAAGTAAAACTTTTTTGCGCCTCTAGGCGTTTTTCGGCGCTTTAAAGGTTTATAATCAATTATTTATATCGTGAAATGTGATCGAAGGTTTCGTCCATTCTAGAACTTCTTCGCCGAGTAAATAATTATTATTATTTAAAATATTTTTTCAAGCTTGTTAAAAGTCTGATTAATGCGTGATTATTCCTCACTGCTCATATCGTGGGATGAAATAAAAGGTTTAGTTCCTTCTAAATCTTCCTTGTGGAATAGTGAGTGTTGATCATAACATTGTCGCTAGATCAGTGCGTGATTCTAACTTACTGTTCGTATCGTGAGATAAGATAGAAGGTTAGTCCCCTTTAGATCTTCCTCTCGGGAGAGTGAGAACGGATTATAGCGTTGCTTGGTATATACTATTAACAGACAAATATGATAAAAAACAAGGCTTTCTATAATAATGAACTTTATTGCTTAGTTAATAATTCACGCGATAAAGAGAGCACCGAGGCTTGTTCATTCATTTGGCTGTTAATGGATCGGCTCTCTCTCTACTCATAACTGTCAATGAATTAAAAGCATTTTGAATTAAACAGATTCAAAATTGCTTTTCGTAGTGTGACAAAATGGGACCGATACAGCGTTTTGGTTCTCGAATTGAAGATCTTTCTCAACTTTGAACATATTTTTTTTAAAGTCCGAATAGCCGTCTTCGCCCTCAGATAAAAATCAAAGAATTGACTGGCAGAGCTTTGCCTTACGTAAGGTTTAGACAAAAAATATTTATCCATATTTTATGCTTTTCTTTAGATGGAAATTGCTTCATTTAAGTTCTTAATTTTGGATGCATTTTCTGTACCGTGTCGTAGTTAATACGGAGAATTTGATACTCCCTTCTACAACTGTGTCATCACCCAGAAAGCGGCTTCTTTACCTTAACTACTTAAATTATTGCTTCCTTCTAATGCTCACACACGCACACGCACACACATACCCACACACACACACCCACACACACATATATATATATAGAGAAGAAAGATGACAATCTCACCATCGAGAGAAGAGAGATAGTTGTATCCATCCAGCGGTGGAAAAGACCACCAGCCAGAGTGCGATGTATTAGTCCGAGTCATATGCTTATTGAATATATAAATATAGCCGCATAAAATCTTGATGGTGTCGCAGTTTATTTTGTGACAGGCGTCTAACATATGATCTTGATATGAATATAATTTGTGATTCAATCTTATATTTAATTCACCAACTGTCATGGGTAGAGAATTTCTTCCCATTCATGAACAGTCCGGTGAATGTACATTTTTCGATGCTCCTTATATTAAATTAAAATGAATTTGACATTCGATAGTTAATGAATTTTAACAATAAAATTGTTTTAAAGTATGTAAGATCTCATATCAACATTAGCAGGGTATATAAAAGTGGTCGGAAGATTGGGATATCTGTACCAAAGTGAAAGGAGCTGCAGTTTGAGAGATGTGGCTAGAAAATTGTAGTATAATGATCATAACACGTGGTATAAATTCCATAAGCTAAAAGCAAGAGTTTTGTGCTTTGCTATAATGTGAAATATTAATACAGTCTGTTTTTTCTCTCCAAATAGATGCCTCGTATTTTAATTATTCATTTACCTGCGGAGTATCTTGAACAATTTTTGAATAATAGATAAAACCTGTATGAGGTAATGTTGTTACTTGAGAAAAACCAGAAAGAGTAGTTTTTTTTGCACCTAATAATAAAATATTACAAGCAGGCATCTTAGACAACTTTGTTAAACCTCCTGCCACACCTTTCAAATAAAAATAGTCGTTTTAAAATTACTATTAAAGTAAGGTGCACATAAATGTTAATAAAATAATTAATAAAATTATTAATGTTAAGTATGACCTTACCCATTAATTTAGCTGCAGTTGATGCACCAACAATAACTGATAAATTTGGAGCTATAAATGCCATTCTACTTTCTACATATTCAAATATTCTTTGTTTTAAATTATTGAGCTCTATAGCCATATTACAAGCTTCGTCAATTGCATCTTTTTCTGTTTGTAATAATAATTGCCTATAAAGTAAGTTAAATACTTGAATTAAGTAAATAATAATAGTAATATAGTAATAACATTCAATAATGGAACGTCTAAAATATACATATCGGGAACAATGTCCGCAACATATATTAAAACTGTTTTTTTCAAAATATAAACCGAATATATTTATTATATTAAAGTAGAAACATCCGTATGTTCGTCCGTCCGCCCAAAATTTACCTTTCTCCCCAAGAAGGACCTTGTCGTGTCCCGACGAAAATGATATTATTATTTTTCCTAATAAAGTACTGCGTAGTATAGAATAAAATTACGGCGTGGAAGACAGAGTAATTGACCTTACCAAACTCTAGGATATAATTTCTACTATAAAATCATGCAGAAAGCCGAAGTTTTAGTGTCCAATGGCCATTTTTACGATAGATATAATGAAATGCAAATAATGAAAAATCTCACCGAAAAAACCTTGAGTTTGAATGCTTATAACTCAGAAACAACTAAAGATGTACGTATAAACTAAATTTTGAAAGAAAGCTGAGATCAAGTAGATACGTTTTAAAAAAAAGGAAGCTCAAATATTTTAATATGGACAAAAGTTATGGGAGAAATAAGAATTAGACGAAACTTGGGCTAAAAAAATCATTAAATTGTAACTTTAAATTTTCGATAAAATTTTGACTAATTCTTATTTCTCCCATAACTTTTGACAATATTAAAATAATTGAGCTTCCTTTTTTCAGAACGTATCTACTCGAACTCAGCTTTCTTTTAAAATTTAATTTATACGTACATCTTTGATTGTTTCTGAATTATAAGCGTTCAAACTTAATGGTTTTTTCTGCGAGATTTTTCATTATTTGCTTATATCTATCGTACAAATGGGCATTGGACCCTAAAACTCCGGCTTTCTGCATAATTTTATAGTAGAAATTATACCCTAGAGTTTGGTAAGGATCCGTTTTCCAGAGGGTGTGACCTCTCCTTGTTAGAGTTAACATATTATACGAAGCCAATACGCACATGAGCGGGATTGCCGACAGTGACATCAAAACGAAGGTGTTGCATAAGAGTTTTTGTATATCAACCTATAATATCAATGCTCGGAAAAGAACCAGTGATGAGAGATATAGACTAGAAACGCGAGCATTAGAAGGAAGCAATACTTTAGGAAGACAAGAAAAAAAGATTTTAGGGTAATGTATTTTCCCTCATATTCCTGGTACGGTCCAGATGATAAAGCGTTCTTCTCTTTTACCCCCGCTCCCGACAAATCCCGCCCGGTTAGTTAGGTCGGTGGTTTGCGGGAGGCACTTTGCGAGCAACGGCGAGCGTGACGTAGCCGGCTCATGCGCCAGAGCCCACTACGTCACGGAACGTGACGTCACAGCGTGTGACGTTGCAACCAGGGTAAGCAACCGATCGTTTGCGGATCATTTGCTGATTGCGCATCTAATCGTGACTTCTAATTGTTCTTTGCCCGCTGTCCTAGGGGTTAGGCGACGGTACGACTCAATTTTTGCAACAGTGTGAGTAAAATTTTGTTAAAACATACATAAATGAAAAATACAAAGTAATTGAACGAGGACATCTCCGTAATAAACGAAAGTAAGACAATTAGAGTGCGGGTAAGGGGGCGGAGAGCGGGTCCAGGGCTGCAAGCCCTGGTGGGGGTTTGGGGAGGGGGCGAGCCCCCCCCCCCTAAAAAATAATTTTAAAAATGCTTTTATAAAATACATAAATTCAATTACATAACGCAAATGAATAATAATAAAACAATAATAAATACATTTCTCAGAACTAACAATTTCAGAAATTCTTAAGGACACTAGGCATTTAATTATTTTATTATTTGAATTGTTTTTTTTAATCTTTATGGTAGTCGTTAGTTTCGCTTTTTTAGCACTTGATTATCCTGACTCTTCAATAATTGTGTTTGTCAGCTGCCGTCCAATTTTTCTTTTATTTCCTATTGAATTTTCTATGTATCCTTCGGCTACTTGTGTGGACTTCCACAGAAGCAAGAAGAGTAGCCAAGGATCGCCGAAAACTATGTCCTGTATATTGATTAGGAGTGTCTAAATTTAACCAAGTAGCGATTTTTTTTGGCATACCACAGATCATATTTTTCCCAATCTTATATTATATTAAAGTGGATCGACTTTTGGTCTCCGGTTCTCCGGTTCTCCGGTTTTTTAAAAATGCATTTTTATAGTTTCAAAGTATTATTTTAACTGGACTTTACACTTTTGGGCCTTACATTTTTTGGACCTTACATTTTTGGGCCTTATAAATTTTGGGCCTTATAAATTTTGGGCCTTACATTATTGGTAACGGAATTGTAAAGTTTTATTTTAATTGGATTTTACAATTTTAGGCCTTACATTTTTGTCCTCATAAATTTTGGGCCTTACATTTTTGGGCCTTATAAATTTGGACCTTACATTTTTGGGCCTTATAAATTTTGGGCCTTACATTTTTGGGCCTTATAGTTCTTTTAAACAAATAGATATCAACTACTATGTCGATATTATTACCAGAAAATTATCTTAATAACAATAATTAAAATAACATTTGATTACGTAATTAAAATTTATAAAATTTCAACACTGGAACATACAATAAATCAAATTAATTTTTATTGTTTATTTTACAAACTTATTTTTGCAAAAATTTCAAATTACAATTATTATGTTATCAAATTAAATTACAATTATTATGTTACAATTGTACTCTATTCACTTGTATATTTCATAAGATATATTTTTTTCAATATATCGTTTTTATTGTTTATATAATTTATAAATTCAGCAAGTATTCATCGAAATCATCTTTAACAGAAAAATTAAATCATATCATTAAATATTAAATGTATAATTAATTAAACATTAGATAAAATATTCAAATAAATATTACTGTTTTTAAAATGCCATTTAGAAGATTTATATCCAATATGCATATTGTCACATATTATTGATATTATATATGTTATATCTGTAACAAAAACATTTTTATTATTAATTATAAATAAATTGACAAAGTCAAAACTATATATTTTAACTTAATCATTAAGAAATACTACTGCATTTTTGATTATTTCGATAGTCTTAATAAACTAATCAGGATACTGAAATACAAAAAGACTTATTATATTTCAAACAATAATAATTTAAAATGAAAATTAGATAATTTTATAATGTAACTTGTGACTTTAATCGTATGGAATGCCATTAGGAATATAATATTTTATTGATATAATATTAATTGGAATGCTGCTGCCGTTTGTTATTTTTATTCAGCGCTGCATTCATTGGAATGCTGCTGCCCTTTGTTTTTTTTATTCAGCGCTGCATTTATTGGAATTATGAGTGTCAAACTACTAGCAAAGAATTTGTGCAAATATTGGCCCATTAGATGGAAAGTTTGGCCCTCTTTGTGTAAAGGTTGACCCAGATTGTTTAAATGTTGGCCCATTTACAGAAAAGATTATTACAACATATTATTTACAACATATTATTATTGCAATATTAAATATTATCAACGCAATTAAGTGCGCCTTAATTTAAGAAATTGCATGTGAAAAACAATTTTTTACTGGTTGAAAAATTTATTCCATAATCAATACAAAATGTTCCTAAATTGGCCAAAAGTGGGCTAAAGTTTGCCAAAACTGGAAAAATGTTCCAAATATTTCAATGTTGGTAAACATCGGCCCACTTTTGGCGCAAGTTGGCCCACTTTTAGCATACTTTGGAGCATTTTCATCGAAAATGTATTTCCACTAGGGTATGTATAATATTAGTATTTATAAAATATTAAATTTATATTAACTATATTTCATTCATTACATTGAAGCTACTTTCTTATAAACACTGTTTTCTAATAATTTATATTTTATTTTTTTCAGCTTTACAAAAAAATATTAATAAAAAATTTAAAATAATCGTTTAGAAAAATAAAAAAAATTATAATTATTATTAAACAATTGAAACAAATTATTAATATTATTTTTATAATTCTGAATCATTTTGTAAAATAAACCATTTTTATAATGGGTTTGACGGAAATAAAAATATTAGTTGTAAAAACGATTGAACCATATAGCGACGATGCTTCTATGTTAAATGATGAACACATATTAGAATTTAATAACATCCTTAAATCATGTACACCGTTCAATATGCAAACAACTCTTTTAGTTCAAAAACAATATAATATTAACTCAGTTCAAATGAATAATGAATACATTCAATTGTTATTTTCTGGAAAATATGAAAAAGGTCATTGGATTTGTATGTATTACAATAATAGAACGATACACATTTATGATAGTTTAAATGCTAAATATTTGCAAAATGAACATAAAGTATACATCAATAGATTATTTCCAGATAGTCAACAATTAAAAATTGTTTTTGAAACAGTGCAATTTCAAACCAATAGTTATGATTGTGGAATTTTCGCCATAGCTTTTGCTGTCTCTATTGTATTGAATTTATGCTCATGCAGTTTAAACTATGATATTTCCCAAATGCGTTCACATTTACTAAAAATATACGAAACACGTAGTATTACGATGTTTCCAATTTTACAAAATACAAACTATAATATTTCAACAATACCAATCAAAAGATACATGATTCATATTTGTTGTATTGATGAAAAAAAATTGAATTTCAATGTAGCAGAAATAAAAATAATAGAATAAAATTTTCAACAGAAATTTAATTCTGAACAACAAACAATAATGAATTTATATAATAAAGATAAAATCATTTTCGTTGATTCTATTACCCCAATGGAAATATACTATGAAATACCATCTTATAGTTCATTTTATCAAAAAAATAAAAATAAACAATTTAATGATATAGAAATAAAACAGCTAAAAATAAAACAGCAAGCTATGATAAAAAGGCAAACAATTAGCTGTATCGATATAAAAAATGAACGAGAAAAAGAAGCGTTGCATAAAAAAGAAGCTTATATGAGGAGTGAAGATAGTAATGACGGCAAAATAGAAGAAAAAAAATAAAGAGAAAACAGCAAACCATGATGAAAAGACAAAAATAAATAGTGACGAAATAAAAAATGAACGAGAAAAAGAAGCATTACGAAAAAAGAAGCTTATGTAAATAATAAAAATAGCAACGACGGCAAAATAGAAGAATAAAAATAAAAAAGAAAACAGCAAACCATGATGAAAAGACAAAAAATGAATGGTGACGAAATAAAAAATGAACGAGAAAAAGAAGCGTTACGAAAAAAAGAAGCTTATGTAAAAAGTAAAAATAGTAATGACGGCAAAATAGAAGAAAAAAAAATAAAGAGAAAACAGCAAACCATGATGAAAAGACAAAAAATAAATAGTGACGAAATAAAAAATGAACGAGAAAAAGAAGCATTACAAAAACAACATATTTATTATAATGAAAATACTGATCAATGTAAAAAAATGAAAAGAAAAAATTAAATGGAAAAATATTAATCGAAAGTAGAAAAAATGATATCGATAAATTAGTATAAAACCATTTACAAAAAAATTTAAAAAGACGCATATGTATGAAAAATGACAAAGACATGGAAATACCAATCATATTGCTTAAAAAATTAAAAATTGATGAAGGAAAATTTTTTAACGTATATGATAAACCAATTAATACTAAAAAAGGTATAAATTATAAAGAATTAAATAAACGTATTTTAATTAAAAATGAACAAAATGTAAAATTAGTAAGTAAATCCAAAATAATAGGTCGAATAGCAAATGTAGATTTTGATGAAAAAATAATTATTGAAAACAATTTAGGTTATATGTCTGAAACTTGTAAACATTGTAATACTAAACATTTTGTTTTTGAATATACACTAGGTAAAGAATTTTCTAATTGTTGTCACAAAGGAAACGTAGATTTACCGAAAATGCCTCCCTATCCGGAAGAATTAAAGCAATTAGCTACAGGAATATCGGAAGATAGTATTAATTTTCGCAAAAATATTCGGCTATATAATAATGCGTTAGCTTTTGCAAGCTTTGGAGCTAATTTTCATAAGTTATCTGGTAGTGGGCCACAAATTCTTAGAATATATGGTCAAATATATCACAATGTTTTTGCTTTACATCCAAATGAAAATGAAGCTCGAAAATATGGGCAATTGTATGTTCTAGATAATGAATTAGCTGCAGCTGAAAGAAAAAGTTTTAAAAATAATTTAGATACAAAATTAGAATTGTCAAGTAAATTAGATAGCTTAATTAGAAATGTTAATCCTTATGCTAAAGCTTATAAAATGATGTATGAGGTAGAAAAAGAAAAATTAGAATATTAGAAGAAAAATTAGATAAAAATATATATATAATGAAACTACTTGTAATGAAGTTGCAATGATATTTGTAGGAAAAAATGGACTGCCTACTTCAGAGCGGGATATAGTTATATATTCAAAATATGACAATCCAATTAGTATTCCTTTAATAAGTAAACACACTGATCCAATGACATACCCACTTATTTATCCAAATGGAGGATATGGATGGATGCCTAATATGAAATGCAAATATAAGAAAAACAATATTTCATGTTTGCAATTTTAAAATTACAGACTTTCTATGAGAAATGGATTTAATCCATACCTTAATATGGGAAAAGTTTCTCAACAGTTTACAATTGATGCATTTGTAAAAGTTGAACAATCAAGATTATATTTTGTAAAGAAAAACCAAGATATTTTAAGAAGCGATTATTATAAAGGCGTAATGGATTATTTACACAAGAAAAAAGAATCTGAAAATATAAAAATTGGAAAAATGTTTATTTTGCCATCAAATTTTGTTGGAAGTTCAAGATTCCTAAAACAAAATTACATTGACTCAATGAGTATAGTAAATCGTTACGGAAAACCTGACTTATTTATAACAATGACATGTAATCCAAACTGAAAAGAAATAACTGAACATTTAAAAAATATGAAACTGTAATTGATAGACCAGATTTAGTATTTAAGGTATTTCATCAAAAAATAAAAAAATTTAAAGAATTGGTAATTAAGCAAGGTGTTTTAGGAAATTGTATCGCCTACACTTATGTTATCGAATTTCAAAAACGTGGACTTCCTCACATGCATATGCTATAATTTTTAGATAAAAATTATAAAATTAATACTCCCGAAAAAGTAGATGAACTCATAAACGCAGAAATTCCAAACGAAGATATCTATCCATGGTTGTATAATATTGTAAAACAGTTTATGATTCATGGACCCTGTGGAGAGCAAAACATGAGTTCACCTTGCATGAGTAAAGACACAAAAAAATGTACGAAAAATTTTCCAAAAAAATTTAATAACAAAACAACTTTTAATTCATCAGGATATCCATTATATATAAGAAGAAATGATATCAAAAAAATCAATTATAAAGGTAAATACAACAATAGAATAGCTGATAATCGGTTTGTTGTTTCGTATAATCCTTATTTATTGTTAAAATTTAATTGTCACATTAATGTCGAAGTATGCTCAACAGTCCAATGTATAAAATACTTATTTAAATAGTGTTATAAAGGACATGACTGTGCGAACATAGAAATATGTGACACAGGTATCAGATCAAAAGTCAGTTCTAATTTAACTCATGATGAAGATATTGAAAACAATGAATATAATACTATTAGAATACCCTCTACACGAACTTTCACATACCATAATAAGATTAGCTATTCACAATGAAGATGAACAAGAAGTGTATTTTAAAGAAGGAAAAGAAACAGAAATTTAAAAAAAATGTAGAAACGACATTAACAGTATACTTAAAATTAAATCAAATCGATTCTGATGCACGAAATTATTTATATTCCGAAATACCATTAAATTATGTAGTTGATAATAATTCAAAAACATGGAATAAAAGAAAAAAAAACAAAAAAACCTGTATTAAGCAGAATGTATTTAGTGAATCCAAAGGATCGAAAACGATATTTTATAAGATTATTATTTTTACATGTCAAAGGAGTATTATCATTTCAGGATTTACGTACTGTTGATAATATAATTTATTCTACATTTTATGAAGCTTCTATAGCTAGACATTTGGTTAATGAAGATAAAGAATGGGACAGATATTTGGAAGAAGCAACACAATTACACTTTCCTACTGCTCTTTGTGAATTATTTGCATATATTTGTATTTTTAACAATCCTATTAATGCAAGAGATTTGTACGAAAAATAGAAACACTTTTTTTACCACCCAAAATATGAACAAAATGCTGATTAAACATTATTGATAAGAACCTACAATTGAATGGATATTTTTTAAATAATTTTAATTTACCCGTTATATCTACATTTATAGAAGATTATGCTGATAAATCAACAACACATAACAAAAGTTGCACATTTACTGAAATAAACGTCTAAGTAAATTCTTTAAAAACTCGTAACAAAGACATTTTCGATACTATCGTGCAACATTTAAAAATTGAAGACAAAAAAAGCTTTTTTATTGATGGACCAGGAGGAAGTGAGAAAAGCTGTTTACTTAATGTTCTAATAGACTATCTTAAATTCTCAAACATTTCATTTTTATGTGTTGCTTGGACAGGGATTGCAGCAAATTTATTACATAACGGGAAAACAGTACACACAACATTTAAACTACCACGTAATATCACAGAATGTACTATATGTAATATTAAATCTAATTCAATAGATGGTAAAAATTTAAAAGAAGTTCAAATTATAATATGGGATGAAATATCTATGTCATCGAAATATGCTTTTGAAGCAGTCAATCGCCTATTTCAAGATATATGTAATAATAAAAAAATATTTGGTGGTAAAATGTTGGTTGTTTCAGGCGATTTTAGGCAAACATTACCAGTTATACGACATGGTAGTCGTACTGAAGTTATTGAAAATTCAGTTAAAAACAGTTACTTATGGCCGAATTTTATACGTATGACACTAAATGAAAATCTTCGAGTGACAGATAATGACAATTATTTTAGACAATGGTTAATAAATGTAGGTGAAGGTAAACGTTTAAATATGTATGAAGAAGAAAATGAACTGCTTGAAATCCCTCTTGATTTAATAACAAAAGAAAATGATATCATTGCAGAAATTTTTGGAAACGAAATAAAAATAAATGATAAAGATTTAAATGATAAAGTTTTATTAGCCTTCACCAACAACGACGTAATTGAAATAAATAATAAAATTTTGGCTATAATGGAAGGGCAAATTATTGAATACTTAAGTGTAGATACAGCAGAAGATGATAATGGAGAAAACTTAGATGTCATGTTACCTACAGAATTTCTTAATTCCCTTACACCTAATGGACTTCCTCTACATAAATTACAATTAAAAGTAGGTGCAATAGTAATTCTTCTAAGAAATTTAAATGTGAATGAAGGTCTGTGTAATGAAACAAGATTATTAGTAACAAAACTTATGAAACATTTAATTAAAGCAGAAATTATAAGCGGAAAAAAAATTGGAAAATTAGTTTTAATACCAAGAATCCCTTTGTCACCATCTAAAGAAGATATACCATTCAACATGCGCAGAAAACAATTTCCCATTCGTTTAGGTTTTGCAATGACTATTAACAAATCACAAGGACAGTCATACAAACAAGTTGGTATCTATTTACCATCTCCAATTTTTAGCCATGGTCAATTATACGTAGCTCTTTCAAGAGCTAAAAGTAGAAAAAATTTAAAAATATTACTGTTAAACAATGCAAAATTAGAAAATGGTACATTAAAAAATAAACACAAAATTTACACTAACAATATAGTGTTTAAAAAAGTATTGTAAATGTGTAGACGAAAATTTATACACATTTTATATAAATTTTATAAATAAATAAAAATGGAAGTATGAAAAAAAACATTAAAATATTACAACTATTGAATGATTAAAGTGAATATGCAAAATAATTAATAATTGTTTGCGCTGAATATCATTAAAATACAATTGAAAATCGGCTGCAACATATCATATTGTAAATGACAAATCATTATATTATTTATAATAAATAAAAAAATGAAATATAAGAAAAATCCATTGAAATATTACTACTACTGAATCATTAAAATAAATATGCAAAATAATTGATAATAGCCTGCCGTTCGACAAAACTTACAGACTTCAAAAAAGAATCAGAGTTTCCCAAAATACAACGACCGAAAGTTTAATTCTTATAATAACGTATAAACAGGTATTTAAAATTATTATTTAAAAACTTAAATTTGTTAAAATTTTACAATTAGAATTATATTTGCATATATCATGTATAAAATATTTCGACAGAGCCGCCATTTAGATACAATCACTCACCCAACGTGCGTAAAAAATGATTTTCATAACACTCAATTTTATAATAACAATTAATATACAGATTCTATTAAATACCAAAATTTTTAAATATGCATTATAAAAACCATCACTTTGAAATAATACTACATTCACATACAAATTAAAACCATATATAACACAACGACAGTATTATATACCACTTTATAAAAAATGTTACCACCGCCATTAAAGAAAAATATAATTTATGAGAGTATATAACATGCTTATATTTTATGTATTCTGTAAACACATTATATTACATCAATTTATTTAAAATTACGATATCCCCCCAAATGGAAATTAGTTTATGTGTGTGCATTTTAAATATATTAAATATATGGACATATTTCACTTTCTTTCTGAACACACGCACACACACCTTCTTTATAATAACCTATAATGATTATTTTTACACAGACACAATATATATATGGGGTATTCCACGTGAAGTGGTCCGATCAAAATTTTAAAATGCGCCAAATTTTGGGTACACATTGCAAATGTTTTTAAGAATACAGAAAAAAATTTTTAGGTACTGGTATTTATTAGTTCAAAAGTTATTCTAACCTCAAAAAGTGAACTTTTTCCAGTTTTTTTCAACACCAGCTGGGTTCATCGCTATTTAACTCAAAATCTATCAACTTTTACTATAGAACATTATATGTAACATTCGTTGCTAATTATGTCTAGAATTTATCCTTCTGGGTTAGAATTTCTAATTTCAAGGTAAATGTTAGATAAACTACATGTCAATATTCAACTTGAAAAAAATCTAACTTCGCCACAATTGATTTTTTTATCCAAAAGTCCAAAAGAAAGCTTGGAGCAATACCTTTCAAATGATCTTTAGCATTTTTATGGCCTTCAATTCTGTAAAAAGTTATGATAATTTAAAGAAAGACAAAAAATTCACAAAAATTAACATGGTATTTCCCATTTAAATTTTTAAAAAAATTTCGTCTTTCTTTAAATTATCATAACTTTTTACAGAATTGAAGGCCATAAAAATGCTACAGATCATTTGAAAGGTATTGCTTCAAGCTTTCTTTTGGACTTTTGGATAAAAAAATCAATTGTGTCGAAGTTAGATTTTTTTCAAGTTGAATATTGACATGTAGTTTATCTAACATTTACCTTGAAATTAGAAATTCTAACCCAGAAGGATAAATTCTAGACATAATTAGCAACGAATGTTACATATAATGTTCTATAGTAAAAGTTGATAGATTTTGAGTTAAATAGCGATGAACCCAGCTGGTGTTGAAAAAAACTGGAAAAAGTTCACTTTTTGAGGTTAGAATAACTTTTGAACTAATAAATACCAGTAGCTAAAAATTTTTTTCTATATTCTTAAAAACATTTGCAATGTGTACCCATAATTTGGCGCATTTTAAAATTTTGATCGGACCACTTCACGTGGAATACCCCATATATATATATATATATATATACTTATTTTTTACTCTTTGTCATATTTATTTTCTTTTTGTATTTAATTCTATCATTATTAGCGTCAAAATTTAACAGTATACTTTTCTTTCCTTAACTTACACTGTTACAGAGCCCTTATTATGTTACTATTAAATGGATCATGCATTGAAAAAATATATGATTCTTGAAATGTATACCTTACCAGCACATCCTCGCCGTAAGAGTCGAATACAATATTCATATGTTGGCTAACGCTGGAAGCATAAATATATTTTACGGAGCGTGTGTTATAACTATACACGAAAAATCTAAATGACTTCAGTACAACATGTCTTGGTCTGCAGAAACGACATCAGGTTTTCATCAAATACACTATCCAAGAGCCTAACTCTCATCCAATAATGTATAAATAGTTATTTAAAATTATCAAATAAAACGAAAACATTGGAAAGTCAACACAAAACATATGGAGTTCTCACATCTTTTCAACTCGTCTACGCGAGATCAAGATTCGAGATGCCTTTTTGAAACGATTGCCCGCTCATATACTATAAAGGACCCCTGCAATAATGATGAAAATGGAGTCGAAATCTCACGAATGATTGACATTTGACGGATTCTTTGAATGTCACGAAATAATTGATAGTCATTAGATGATCAAGTTTTCAGTTGAACTTTATTTTCAGTTCTGTCTTTGATGTTTTTTTTAATCTATAACCTCTTTTAAAAAACCAAAATATTGGAAAATCGACACAAAATATATCGAGTTCTCACACTCTTTTCAATCGTCTGTACAATAGTAGTTACATGTAATTTTAAAGAAATTTTGATTAATTTTAAAACTTTGGTAGTTAACTATCATATTTTGTTTATTTCTAAATTTTTTTTTACAAAAACGACATCTCAGTCACCACATTAATTATACCATAATCCTCTTCGCAATGCGCAAATTATCATTGTTGGTGTTAAGGGTAGAGTACGGTTATAAAAATATTTTTGTAATTTTTATAAAATATTATGTGAAATGGCATGTTTATAAAATACATTATAAAAAATATTCTTTTTTGATGATTTAGCACATTCATTAAGATTTAGCACATTCATTAAGATTTAGCACATTCATTAAGATTTAGCACATTCATTAAGTAAAATATTAAAATATTATCAAAAATAGGCTTAAAACAGGTGCAAATACAAAAAACTCCTTGCAGGATAAAAGTTGTCGAAGGGCTTTAATCCAAGAAAATTTAAATTTATATGCATATAAACTTCAACTTTACACAGCGAATTTGGTGTATCTATAAAAATGCAATTTCTGCCTTGATAAACCCAATTGGTTTACTAATTATTTAAAAAATGTAATGTTTTTCATTTAAAAAATGAACATAAAAATGTCACATTTAACTTTAAAGAAAAAAGGCTGTGTAACTATTTTACATATACTCATCTAAAATAAGCACGATCAAGATACAACCGAGTGAGCGTTAGCGAGCGAGGTATCTGTTGCTAGTCGGTTAATTACAGCATTTTCCATTGCGGTATGATATAAATATTTTTGTTGTTGTTACGTGTTTGGGTCTCAAGTTAATATAATCAGTAACAATCTTGTGATAATCACCTTCTAGCGTAAATGCTCTTGGCACATTGTTTTTCGTTTCTGGTATATTTACGACAAGATAATTATCGTGCATTTTAATATTATCTAGTGTTAAATTATTTAGTTCTTGACTTCTGCATGCACCATGTACGCCAAGAATAAGAACAAACTATAAATTGATTATTTATTTACTTTAACTGTTAGGTTTCATTTATTTATTAACGACAAAATTAGATTTTAGATAAAATTTACCTTTGTAGCCAAAACGTTTCATTGGGTGCTTCATTTAAGAATTTTTTTATTTCCTCTGGCGTAAAAACTTTAGCTTTTTTTGGCTGATACACAGTGTGTTTTTTTCACAATTTTTTCAAAAAGTTTTGTAATTTTTTATAGTCGCAGATGTTTATGTCATTTTCAATGTTCACCATTGATTTCAACATTGAAAATTTTGACCATGGAGTGGCAAATGAATACTTCTTTAAAAGTTCGTTGAAATAAGCCAAAAACACCTTTTACCTAAAAGAATTAGTATTTTTGCTTTTCATCCACTCATGAAAATCATTATAACAAGCACGATAAATTAATTCCGATTTAGTTGTAAAGTAATTTGTTAACTGCATCCTCAGCTGCAGATAAAATATCATCTGGTATGTCACTATCACTATCACTCATTTTAAATACAATATCACGGATAATCAAAGCGAAACTGACTAAACGATCAAATATGAAGCACAGTAATACATTTATATCAAAGATATAAGAGAAGGGAAAATTTTTACCTGTATCAGAATATTATACCATTTATTAGTAAACATTGTGGCGTATAGATACTGCATGAGTATCGTAAATATAAGTATTATTACCATAAATTCTGTACATGTTATTATGAGACTTTTACAGAATACAGTGTAGATTAAAATAAAAAATAAAAATTTTCACGTTTTACTCCCGCAAGTTGTAAAATCGATTTTTAGTCACAGTGTTATAAAAAGTACCATTTTACTCCCTAATATCGAGGACTAAAATCCAATCTTACTCACACTGTTGTAAAAAATAATTTTTGTTTTAGCATGTAAGTAAAACGTTGTATTGGTAAATTTAGTGTCTAAAAAATTTCTTTGAGTTGCTAGAAAGTATGGATTTGAAGTTTCGTTAGTTTAGATTGTAAGATATTAATGTTCGCATCGAAAAAAAATAATTCGCAAATAATTTCAAAAATACCCCAGGGTTGGGGAATTTTTGAACAAAATGCCTTTTCAACCGTAAAATAAATGGTTCTATCAATAAATATCTTGGGTAAAAAAATTTGGCTCAATAGTTAGAGGCAAGTACTTGAAGCTGCCATGATCGCAAGTAGAAAATTATATAGATTTCGATAAGAAAAAAAAATAAATAAAAAAATCCAGAAATCTCCAATCTCTCTTATAAATGAACTTGATAGTGCGACTTTTTCAAATATCTTAATCTTTATTCGTAAAGAATAGTATGTCCATCATTTTTGTCCATAAAACACACACACACACACGCGCGCGCGCACACACACACACACACACACACACACACACACTTCTTTCGCACACGTCGTCGCAAGGAGCATCGATGAGGTAGAATATCTTGGAGATGTCTCTATCACGGTAGTAGCTGTATGGTTGAGCATCCATGGACTGTGTCTGGCGGCCAAAAAGACCGAAGTGGTACTTATCTCTCGAACGAAGCAAAGTAGGTACGCTGCCTTTACTGTAAATGGTAAGCCTACAAGATCGGCGGATACGGTGAAATACCTAGGAGTCATCTTAGATGCGCGGCTAACATTCAAGGAACACCTACTGAGTTTTTTGTCAAGCTTTTTAAATCACATATTTTTCATTCGTTTCAGCACAAGATCAAAGATTGATTTAAAAAATGGAAAATATTAATTATTGTTATTTACATTACATAATGCAATTCGAGATTACAGCTGCATTGCACCATTGAAACATTAGTTTTCTGTAGAAAAAATATAGCAAAAATGACAAGAAATTTTTTCTTTAATTGTACAAAAAGTTAATAAAAATATGACGTACACGGGTAGTATACGAACACGTAAGAATAGGACGGGAGAAGGTTAATAAATATATAATAACCGTGTTTTGTCGACACAAAAATTGGGCGGATTTGCTACTTTTATTTTTCTATCACCTCCCTGATTGCAAAATCGTTCGCTTGGTAACGTGTAAGAGCATCCAACCTGACTACGGTAACCCGGTCTTCTGTGAGAATTGGTGCTTTCCGGAACCTTGTGTCTTGGTGCACATTGTGGCCCCGAGACCCTTTTCTGTTTGCTATGTTGGATCTATATTATATAACATACACACTGTTCCCAATGCTCGCTTTTGCATTTCAGAATCACCACGTCGTTGCGTGGATTTACATATATCGAGCGCAATACGCACTTTTGCGTCTCATTCACCACGCGATCTTTTTCGTTCCGACATTGTTCTCATAACTCACACACAATAAATAGTTTGAATCTTTGAGGTACATGCCAGGTATTTATTTACGAGAACGTAAAAAGTATCGACTAGTAATTGGGCATTCAAAGTTCTCTCTCGTAGCAACTTCTGCTTTCGTTGGTCGTTATCTTCTTCGAGGCGGAGGCGTTCCTTTAGACCAATCCAAATCTTGATTTTGTTTCTTAGCTGTTAGCTCCGCGTCGCTATTACGGCACTCTAATCGTGTAACGGAATGAGAAGGGACGTGCGAGGGTTGAAATGTTGGCGCGTCCGAGGAAAGGTTACTTATCGACGGAGGGGATGAAGTAACTTCTGGAGTAGCTGCACCAATGCAGTCTAAGGACGATGTAGGATGAGTATGCGTCACCTAAAGTGGCCGTTCCATATAAATTGCTGCAGGTTGATTGGGCACCTTTCTTAAATTACTGATGTGCAATTTTATATTTTCTTCCTTCAGAAACCTTCCACGGCTCGTGAGAGAGCGAAGTTTCTCGCGAGCACACGATCTCCGACTTGCAGTGTGCGTAATTCCTGGTTTGACAGCGGGATAAGGAGGTTGGTTTGTTGTCGTCGAGCCTGGTCAATACAATCTTGTGTGGATAGTTCGTAATGCTGCGACCATTCACCTGATCGAGGTAAATTTCGTCCGAGCAAAGTGAAACTCGGAGTTTGCCCGGTGTTTCGATTTTCATGGCGACGTAAGGCAAAAAGAAGCGTCGGTAACTGCAGGTCCCATTTTCGTTGATTACGGCCCGCGAGTTTGATCCGAAGTCCTTTCATCAGTTCCTGATTGCTCAGTTCCGATTCCTCGGAACTAAGGTGCGTTATCGCTTAATATCACACGCGGATATTCCCAACGAATAGACTATAGATTCTAAAATTGGCGCTTCAACCCATCGAGACACTATATCTGTTATCACAAAAATGAACCTCTATCCTCGTGGGTTCAGGGGTACGGATCCATTAAGTCAATCGCGACGGCATCCCACGGCGCATACGGCTCACTAGAGCGTGTTACGCCTTGCGAGAAGGCTTTTGTGGCTTTATTCATTAAGCAAATTGTACAGCTATTTATAGCGTGACGTATACCTCATGCATTCTAGGCCAGAAATAAGCTTTCCTACCGGATCTTATTGTTTCGTTCATACCGGGATGCGTGGCGAGAAGGTTATCGTGGAAGAAAGCTATGACGTCATTGCGGCATGAATACGGTACAACCATTCAAAAACGTAATACGCATTTTTATCATATCGTAGCTGCTGATTAGGTTGCAAAAAGTGTTCGATATCTTTATCATCCATTGATTCAGAATTTTGCGCTTGTATTATTCAATCGCGTAAATTCTGAGCAGTAGCGGACGCAACGTGCACATCGTGTGCTGAGTTGCAGCGTTCCGGAGGTACGAGAGCTTCTAGCACATGTGTTTTGATCACTGTAAATTTCTTTACCGGGTACGCGAAATAGCGTCAACGCGCGGTTATCGGTACGTAGCGTGAATCGGTCGTCTTCAAGGTAATGTTTATAACGACGTAAGACCCAGATTACCGCGAGACATTCTTGCTCATTCGAGTGGTATCGTCTTTCGGTTTTAGAACATTTCGGGAATGCATACGCGATTACTTGCCGTTCGCCCTGGTCTCTTTGTTGATACAAAACCGCATCTATTCCTGAATCGCACGCGTCTCCTTGCAAAATCAGCGATTTACCTGATTCCGGACGATGCAAGATTAATGGCTGACGGAAGGCATTCTTAATATTATCAAACCCGTTTCGCTCCGTATTCATCCAGCGCCAAGCATGACTTGAAGACAAGAGTGCTGTAAGCGGGGCGGCAATACACGCGAAATCCGGTACGAACTCCCGTAACCATCCACACGTACCAAATAATTTCCGTAAATCTCGTCTTTTTTTTGGAATTGGAGCGTCCAGGACAGCGCGTACATGTTCATGTTTGGCTTCGTTACCGGAGCTCGATATTCTGTAGCCTAAGAATTCAAGATCATTTTTGTCGAAGAAACATTTCGTAATGGAACATGTAAAATTGTATATGCGCAAACGTTCAAATACGAGACTCAAGTGAGTCAAATGGTCGGCCCAGACGTCCGAATAAATAACAAAGTCGTCAAGATACGATTTTACGAATTTATCGATGAATCCGCACAAAACCTCTTGTATAATGAAGTCGTTGAAATACCCAAGCGCTTTTTTTAAACCGAATGACATGACGCACCACTGGTATAACCCTCCGTCCGAGGACGTAAACGCGGTGTATTATTTCGAGCATTCGGTAAGGTGAATCTGCCAATAACCTTTTTTGAGGTCGAGAGTCGAGAATATGTTTGCACTACCGATATCTTTAACGACTTCCGACATAATCGGGAGGTTTTGTGCACTTACTTTCGTAATCGTGTTGAGTCGTCGATAATCAACGCAAAACCGATATTGTCTGTCTTTCTTTTTGGACATTACTATCGGCGAGCAATATGGCGAGGACGAGGCTTCGATTAATCCGTCGACAAGCATTTCGCATATTTGTTCTCGGATTGCCAACTTTTTCTTGGCGGAGTATCTGTACGGCGCGATTCTAAACGGTTTTTCGTCGGTCAACTCAATATCGAAAGAAACGTACGGTGTTTTTTTTAAAGCGCCGGTTGCATATAAAACGACCGCGTATTCTTTGATAAGTATTTTGAATTTGTTTGCATACTCCGGGGGAAAACTATGCTGGACGTCTTTAAAGAACCCTAACGGTGGTTCGACTCTTTCCGGTGTATTATTTTTACAGGTTAGATAGACGCGTTGACGTGTTTTCGTACCAACGTAAAGACAATCGTGACCAAAGTCCTGTACTACCTTTTGTGCGGTCAACCATGTTTCTCCCAGAGTGACGTCGGAACCGAGATGGTCGCTTATAAGAAACCGTACTTTCTCCGTTTGTCCGCCCGAAACCGGTAGTTTGAACCCATACAAAACCTTTACAGATTTATTGATAAATGCTGTCTGGACTAGAATCTCGATCTTTTCGCGAAGTATATCTGGTGTTGCAAATTTTTCGCGTACGAAACAATCTGTGGCAGCTTAGTCGATTAACGCGTTCGTCTCGATTCCGTTAATTGTAACACGCAAATAATCCATACGAGCAGAAGGGGTAGTTGACGTCACGGCGATCGCCGCCGCGTTTTCCGTTCCCTAGGAAATTTGCCTGGCGGTTTTTATTGACCGGATAATCATGATGCCAGTGTCGTTCGGGACAGAAATGGCACTGTGGTAATGTACGTACTTGATTGTTCGGCGCATTGTTTTGCCTTGTGCTCGAATTTACATTGACGGTCGGCGCGGATTGTTTCTGTTTGGACATTTACACTACGGGGTGCATCGGGGTCGGAGCAGTTCGCTTAGCTGCAACTTTTTTCTCCTGTTCGTCCTGTTCAATTAGTATCGCGCGTGATATTCAATCTTCCACTGTATCGAAGTTGGACGATCGTAAAAGCTTCTTAACTGACCCGCGTAGAGCTTCCGGTAATACGACAATAATTTGTTCGGTCGCGTTTGGAAGACGTCCACGCGCGAGAAAATGACGTTATAAAATAGTCCCGTGTTCTCTTTTTCTCTTTGTGGTTGTGCGTATAATTTGCCGATAGTTTCAGCATCATGTTTTGAGAAGCGTATCGAGTTTGCAATATTTCACAGAATTTAAAAACAAAACAAAACAAAACAAAACAAACTGCAAACCAGCGTGCGGCATCGTCTTTTAAACTGCGAGATGCTAATCGTACCCGCGCGTGCCCTACTGTATGGTTAGTTTCGAATGAATTTACACACCACTGAATTAAGATATTTGGATCTTCATGGTCTCTACCCGAAAATTCCGGCAATTCAATATTTGATCCAACGAGTGCACGAAGGAAGATGTCGCCAATCAACTATATTCGACTGTGCTCAGGTATATTAGGTATCGGGGGTTGCACGTTCGGATTCGGAATGTTTATATTTGCCGGTAGTACGGGATGTTTTTCCGCATTTACAATGTCCGCGTTCTCTTTTTGAGGATTTTGATTTCGCGCGATCTCAATTTGTAGAATATTCATTTCGATCAAAATATTTTGTTCGCGGTTCTCGTTAGGCTGATACACTCTTACCACTAAACTAAGATTTGTGTAAGCTGTGCTAGTTGCACTCGACGTACTCGAGTTGTCGGAGGCCCCTGCTCAAAGTCAGTCCTTGACTGCGTGTAATCGGCCTCGTTAGATTTAATGTTTGCTTGGCGCTACTGGCTGTTTTCGACTGCCAGAAGTCGAATTCTTTGATACTCTGATATCACCCGTCGCTCTTTGCATACCCTTCTCAGGCATAAGTGAATTAATCTAATTAAAAATCAAACCAGCAGGGCAGAGTGGGGGTTGCGGTAAACTCGAGCCCCCGTTGATTTCGGGCCGCGATCGTTAATTTCCTTTTTAAGAAACGGGTAAAAAAAATAGTAATAACTAAGCTTATAATTAGGAGAAAAAGGCGAGCTAGGTAACTAGACGCGCGCGTTAAATATAAATTATTAGTACAGAATTTATAAAATGATTTCCTATAATTTCAGTTCGTAGCAATGGAGAATTTGCTACCGTGAACTTAAAAAGTTAGTAAATTTTTCAAAATTATGCACGTAATGTTAATTAATTAATATAAATTAATAATTTTGTACATATTTTGATGTTTATATAAAAATATATACACTACTATATACTGTAACGGTGTGCTTGTCCGGGGAAAAATTATCGAGTTGCCCGTCTTTTATATACGTAGTTCGTAATGAACAAACCTGTATAGTATCGCCGACTAGATATCACGTACTCGATGATTAAACAAAATATGTAACTATATGTATAATATTTACAAATATTTCCCGCCCAGCGGCTGCGGTTACCTGTCCGCACACTTGCCGTTAAAGTTGTTTGGAAATCGTATTTCGATTTCCAACAACGACAGGTAAAATAATGATAATCTTTCCTGAAATGGACCGCGGAAAGAACTTAAATGTGAGTTTGCAAGGTTCCGTATATTTATATACGACTCGTAGGATGACGGAAGAACAAATATATGCGTCGATTCGGAATCTATAAATCAATACGATTTGAAATGAATTAATTATTAACAGATTTATTAACTGAAGTATAATAACAATTATTGTCTGAGGTCGTTACACGCACGAAGGTTGAGTCGTAAACGTCGGCTCAACGCGAGAGGAGGAAGGGGTACGCGAACTAACTCTCTTAAAAATTAAACGAACGGTCGCGTTAAATAAACTAATTAATATGCGATAATTATCGCTCGCGCGAGAAGTGGTACCACTTATTTTTTCTTTTCTTCGAATCACGAATAAGCCCACAAGAAGGAACAGATCACTTCTTCTCTATCGCTCTCTCTTTATCGCTTGATTGAGATGTCGGCGGGATAACTCCTCGACCGCCGATCAATCTGCGTAGTGCGTGTATTAAAATAACAACACAAAAAAACCACAAGGAGAAAACTCTTAGATACAATAGTCAATTAAAACCGGTACGTTTAGACACACGTGTTGTCGCGATCTCTCCTGTGTACCCGTCGTTCTGCGCGCGCAAACACTCTCTCCCAAATTGCCGATTTTCGTTGCGCGGGCATCGGCCGGTCGAGTCGTTGGCTATATCTATATCTATATATAGCGCTTGTGTTTACCTACCTAATTCGTGTAATGGTAAGTGAATACCACTTACCATTACAATACATACATTACATAATATGCTAAATATTTTTTATTTACATTCCTATCGTTTATTTACATATAAATTATTTATAAAAATTCAAATGTTTATTTAAATCATAGATTTTAAAATGGGCGACGCGTAAAGATAGTTTTGAAGCCATTGACATATTTACGTTCCATTTTATTTGTAAACAGATTTATAAACGAAAATAAAAAGTAAGTGGCAAATGTACACCCTTTGTGTATTAAATAGTCCCTAAACATTTATAATCAGTCCATCTGGATGCTAGGAAAAAAATGATTGAATTTTTTTATATAGAAGGTAATCTAAGCCATACATTTGCTAGCTCTGCTTAAAACTATAGTCTGAATTAACCAAAAGCTAATAAAATATAAATTATTAATACAAAATTTATTAAATTATTTTCTATATTTTGAGTTAATAGCAATGTAGAATTCGTTACTACGAAACTTTGGTCTTACAAGACTTGTTAATGCGCTAGATTGAAGCAGTACCGATCCGGAAAGCTAACGCTAAGACGATCGTGAAAGAGTTACACGAATGAGTCGTCATGCGTTTTGGCACGTCGGAAGTATTCTTATCTCATAACGGCACTGGGTTCAATAACAAGCTCGTAGATGATTATCTCGTGGAACGAGGAATATTTCATACAACTATTCCTCCGTACCACGCTCAGGCCAATCCCGTCGAACGTGCTAATCCGACGCCGAAAACGATGGTAGCGTCTTGTATTACCGAAAAAGTACAACACTTGGAACGAGAAGTTACCAGACCTTGGGTTTGCTTTAAATACGGCGGTACAGAGTTCGACAGGATGGAGCCCGGCCATGTTAAATTACGACCGGCAGCCTGAGCCGCGCGGCACTGCTCGTCGAGTTCAAGACGAGATGACTCAGCATCGTTTGGAATACCAGCGTCTGCTTGAGTGAAGTGATCGGCTATCACGACTACCTGAGCTTCACAAGAAAGCTTCAGCTAGAGCTAATAAAGCTCAGGATATGCAAGCCGGTTACTATAATACCGGGAGACCAGCTGCTTCTTTTGAAGTCGGGGACTTGGTATGGAAGAAGAACCGAGTCCTCTCATCCAGCGCACAAGGCGTCTTGGCCAAGTTAGCTCCAAATACGTCGGTCCTTATTTAATCGTCCACAGCTACGCCCAAATACTCTTAAGATCCAGGATACTCAGGGACATGAAGAGAAATGCCATGCCCAGTACCTCAAACCGTACTTATCGGATGACCATGGCGATGAGTACGGCCAAGAAGACGCCGTCGAGACCAATCTACTTACGGGGGAAGAGGAACCCGAACGCGATACTGTGGAATCTGGAAGGGGGGTGTAATGGTAAGGTATGGTTTACCTTACCGACGCAATATCCCTGTTTCGCGGTCAATTTCAGATTTTATTTTTACCTGGTTGTTATCTGAAACAGTAACTCGGTTTCAGACTAACCCTTAACAGATTTGGTAGAGCGAACAGGTAACCGCCACTGCAACGCGGAAAAATACGTTTATTTAAATACGATAAGTTTAACCGTACCGTTTAGCAGCCGAGATAATAAAATAAACATCCGCGCGGCAGTCAAACTGTTACATAATATATTTATTTATTTATTTATTATTTATTATTAACTCCAGATATTACAATATTTTACAATAAATGTATCCTATAGAGGTGCACACTGCACCTGTACATAGGAGCCGAAGAACTGAACACTATATCCTAATACTAAATTAACCTAATACTATATTTAATAAGATTTTTGCAATTTAATCAGTATAACTAGTATACTGTTTAGTGCATAACACTTTTACATTTTTTTAAACACTTTAAATTTAAATGCTCATATTATTGTTTAATATTATTACTTGTTTAAACAGTTTTTCCTCATTTTTCACCAAAATCTTGTTAACATGGCTCTAGCAGTTGTGAACGTTTCTGTTATCGCATTTCTGTTTCTTGCAAAAATAATTTTCTCGATGTTGTTTAGTCTTGCAGGGCAAGTGAGTCCAACCGCACAAGTGACTCTCTCATGTAGAAACATTTCCTGATGTTGTTTTGAAGAATCACATTTACATGCTGGTGTAAATACTATATCATCTATAACTACTAGATCTTTGTATTTAAGCTGCTGTTTCAGTGGATAAACAGAATTTGTAAAAATTTGTTTTCCTCTTATTCCCCTATCAAAATAAAAAATTGCTTTATTCGATTCAATGTAGTTTAGATTTCCATAGAACATGCGGTAAGAGTTAACTTGCTGTAATTTCTTCCCTGGTGGATAAGTAACCTTAATATTTGTGGCATTATCTTCAGCCATTTTGTCTATTTTAGCATATACTGATTCTATAGGATCATATTTTTCTTTTACAACTTCATCTTTAACTTTGTTACACTCTGGTGTTTCTTTTACAAAACTTATGTATTTAAAACCAGGAACTACTCAATTAATTTTAGTTTCACAGACCTTATCAAATAGATGTTTTTTGTCTTTTTTCACTGTTTTATCCGGTATAGCTTTTTGTTTATCACTCAAACTCACTGCGTCCTCTGCAACTCAAACTGCAACTGAAAGCCTCTTCAAGAAAGTTCATATTAATTACTTCAGTTGCAATTAGAATTAAACTGCTGATATTTTCTGTTTTTTTTTTCAGTTTATTGTAGTTGTAATCAGATATTCTGCGATGCGATCGTTTGTAGTGCTTGTTACATTTACCATTTGCGCATAGATAAGTTCTAACATTAAGGGGTCAAGCCTGGGTTAACTGCTCAAAAAATCGATTTTTTTTTATTAACTTTTTTAGAAGTATTTCTTATATAAAACATTATCCCAAAATTTGAAAAACAAAAAAAAAAATTTTTCACAAGTTATAATTGAATAAAGTAAGCATTAATGGACATTTTTTCTCTAAAATTATTTTTGCAAAAAAAAACATTTTATTTTAATTTAACTAAAACAATAATTGCGAGGTTTTCGACGTTTACATACAAGTATATTAAACGAAGTAACTATCAAGCGTAGAGTTTGGTAAAGTAGAAATCTACTTTACCATACGATTCAAATTTAATAGTTAATAAATAAATGATTCCTTTTACTCTAATATACTGCACAAATACGTACAGTTTTATTTGAAGTAAATATTGTCTGCATTGATAAAGTATTTACATTATTTTAGTAAATACTCAGTGGATTTTAAATTAAAAGTATATTTTTGACTATAAATTTTATTAGTTTTAAAAAATTAATTATAAATTTATACAAAAAAAGAGCAGTAAAAAAATGCCAGACTCAAGGAATAGAATACCTGGTACATCTGCTCATAAAAAAATTATCAACATCAGTAAGAACCAACTACGATGTACTTTCATCAACATCGATGGAATTCACAACACCAAAGCTACAATCCAGATCAAGTAAAAAGTTAAAAACTGATACCATTGAAGAAAGTAGCACACAAAATAGAATTATAGATATATCACTACTTTTCCCAATATTAGAAGAATTTTTAGTTTGTCAGATTGTCATGGTACAGTTAAATTTTCTGAAGTTGATGTGAGAGGTTTGGGAAGTAAAATAACAATAACATGTACAAACTGTTATAAGGTATTTGTTATTGATTCGAGCAGAAAAGTTGGAAAAGAAAGTAATGTTTATGAAATAAATTGGCGTATAGTGCACACAATGAGAACTCTTGGTCATGGGCATGCTGGTCTAGTTTCTCACAGTAATTATGACATTATTAATACAGAGATAGAAAATGTTTGTAAAAAAGTTGGTAAAGAGTATATGAAAGCAGCTATCAAGCAATTATATGATTCAACGAGTCAGAATTGCCATATAAGTGTATCAGGTGATGGTTCTTGGAGGAAGCGAGGATTCAATTCTCTTCAAGTTGTTGCAAGTTTGATACTGCATGAGAATGGAAAAGGAATTGACGTTTCTCCAAAGTAATCTATTTGCAGAGCATGTGAATTGCGACCAGAAGAAGGCACAGAAGTATATAGAGAATGGTACAATGTACATCAAACTAATTGCTCTGCCAACCACACTGGTAGTTCTGGCAAGATGGAAGTAGATGGAATTGTAGTTTCAAAGATCTGAATCACTATGGCATAAAATATGCTAATTATATTGGAAATGGAGACTTTATAAAGCTAAGAGAAGTTTATAAAGCTTTGTGCGATGTCAAAGCATATTGAGGTTTGTAACACTTTCACAAATACACATAAAATAACTTCAACCACATAATATCATCACACTAAGCACAAATACACTGAACATAAGAAACCACTTGTTGATATAATTTTATCCGTATACTGCAAATAATGTATTATATCTAAGTGTTGACACATTGGTTATGCTGAAATGGAGAAACAAAGAATCAATTTCTTGACATAAACAAAATATAAATTTAAGGTTATGCAAATACTTATCTGATATAATTTGTACATGCAGTTTTATAAACCACTTGTTTCTTTTATTTATTTTATTTAGATACTATATATATATATATATAATATATAATATATAATTCTACTTGATATTATAATAGCTCAAAACTGAACTACAAACGTGTGGCTGGTGCACACTTCCATTAACAGCTGTAACACTATCTATGCCTCTCTTTCTCTATCACGTGACAAGGCTATTCGAAAAATCAATAATCTTATGGAAGACTTGTCATGTGAGAGAGAGAAAGAGATATTGTACACAACTGTCAAACAGTATTTGTTTTTACTGCATTCTTTACATATTTTTAATTAAATGTAATGCTTATAATAAAAATTATAATCATATAATAATATGATTTTTTATCAAAATATTTTTTAAAATCCATATAATCATGCATTAATATTCAATAATAGCTAAGTATTCTTGTAGTTTTAAAAAATTTTATTCCTCTTTTTATAAAGAAACTGATTCTTGAAGTTGATTTTCTGTTATTTTAGATAATACATGTATATTGAAAAAATATACTGAGTATTATATTAATAAAACCAGAAAAATGTCATTATAAACCTATTAAATATATATATTATTAAGATTATATATATATATAAAGTGTATGATACCTGAAGAATATGGCATTAGAATTATAAAATAAGTAAAACTTTAAATCTAATAAGTGAAACTTTAAATGCATTTATCTCATTATTGGTTTTTTAATGATTTTAGCTTACTTGCGGCAGGATATTTCAGAGCCAGGTTGATGAATCACTTTGAAATTTTGGGGAAACTTTTAAAATATATATTTCTACGGACTTATGTTGCCCAATTTTCAAAAAGATAAGTTTTAGGTGAATGTTATGTACGTATACGTACATAACATTCACTATTTTTCTTATTATTATCAACTTTTATATTTAATACATTGTTATTAAATTTTTTTTCAGAAAAAGAAAAACATAAGTCTGTAAACATATTTTCCATGAACATTTTAAGACTTATTAGACATTAAAAGATGCATTCAGTGCTTCAATATCCTGCGGCAACTGCAAAAATTGATCAATTTTTTAATATCATTATAAGTTTAATAACCAGAATTAAAAATGCATAATAAACATTTTTTATATTGATAACTATAAAGTATAATGTATATATATTATGTAAAAAAAATAAATTTGTAAGAGGAAATAAAAAAAAAAAATTTATTCCAATAAGAATTGTTTATTTATTTAAAACATTTAACCCAGGCTTGACCCCTTAAGTAACAATTTATCAAATACTGCCGTATCCTATAGGACTTCTAATGCAGGATTTACACATCTAACAAATTTATTATTTTTATCTGTTAAAAATGAATTAATTATTGAATTGTTTGTAAGTACCTAATTTTTTTGACTAATTAACTTACAAAACCATATTTTTATTCGAGTACAATCAATTTTTACTGAGTTATTCATACTAATTCTTTATACGTTTGTCTTGATCCAGTTTTTAATTTTGCTTTTCTTACTTTAATATTATCTATATTTTTAAGTTCGTTTGGTAAGGTATTGTAATGGCTTACTGCTCTTATATAGCTGTTCTTTGAACTGACTTTGCTACATCGACGTGACATTGATTTGAGTTTTTATAAATTTCTTGCAATGTACTATAATGAAAACTAAAGGATTCAAAAATAAAAAGTTTGTCAATGTTCATTGGATTTTTATCCCTTATAAATTTATTTTTATTAATTATTTTAAGTAATCTATTTTGTTGATTTTGTATTATAAATTTGTTATTTGCATATGCACCTCCCCAAACTATTATTCCGTAACAGATTATACTATGGTAAAAAGCATAATACAGTGTTCCGAGAGTATCAGTGGACATGATTTTAGCTATTTCGTGAAAAATAAAAATTAGATATTTCGTCTTTTTGTATATATACTCTATGTGCTTATTCCATCTCATGTAACAGTCAAAAATAATTCCTAGATACTTTGTATTTTCCACTCTTTGTAATTCTGTTCTTTTTATGTTTATATGAAAATTTATTGGAATACAATCCTTATGGTTCACAAAAGTTAAATATACTGTTTATCAATATTAAGTGAAAGTTTGTTAAGTGCTAGCCAATTTGCTATTTTATTAAGATTTGAGTTCATAATTGTTTCTACTTCTTTCCAACTATTGCTTGTTGATATTACTGCAGTATCATCAGCATAATACAGGGTGATCCAGAAACATAGGTAACATATATATATATTCCGATTCAGAAAATTAATTCGAGTATAACCCCGTCGGAATTTTTAAAAAATATTAATTAGGCGAGGCGTAATTAATTTTTGAAATGGGCCAATCAGAGGCCGGACTAGGGAAGAAAGGTGAGCGGCGTTGCCGCGCGAGACTAATGCAACAGGTCAACGAGCGAAGCGGCCGAGGCGCCTGAACATAGCTAATGCGTATAGCAGAAGCGAAGATCGTGAAAGCGAATGAATCGCAAAATATATTTTACGAGATTGATTGTATGAATAAAATGTACAATCAAGGAAATGATTTTTAATTAAGTTTGAATTATACCGCAGACTAATAAATTCATTACTACTATTATTAATTTACTTACTAAATCTATGATACACGTGCGTTATAAATATGAGATTATTACAGTTTTTAATCTCATCGTATTTACATTAATTTGTTGAAACCTTTATGACGAATTTTAAGACAATAAAATTTTGAATTGAATTAAGTTTTGTGTACAATATAGCCAATAAATACGTTTACCATAAAGATATATCGCTACATATTGGAAATATATTAATTAATTTTGCATGTATATTGGCAATAATATTGCTAGGTAAATAATTCCTAGTCCGTGTAAAATGAAATGTAGCTCAGGCCTCAATTCTCCGTTTAAAAAACATAATGCTACCGCGAGCGCTCTCCGATGTTCGCGCACATCAAATTTTGTGTTCGCGGAGTAAGCCCGCCGCGGGCGCTCTCCGACGTTCGCGCTGATCAAATTTTGTACTCGCGGAGTAAGCCCGTCGCGGACGCTCTCCGACGTCCGCACTGCAAGAGCAAACGTGCTCGAATAAAGTTACTTCGTTAAAATTACAATTCATTGTGTTTCAGACTTAATAACTATTTTGGAAAACTCGTTCCAAATGTTTAGGATAATAATTGCAATAGTCTGGCTGTTGAAT
Organism: Theocolax elegans; assembly: GCA_026168455.1. Classification (NCBI taxonomy): domain Eukaryota; kingdom Metazoa; phylum Arthropoda; class Insecta; order Hymenoptera; family Cerocephalidae; genus Theocolax; species Theocolax elegans. The sequence continues at coordinate 4,822,603 of CM047429.1, forward strand.
TGAATTGAGTGTTCAATATACAAAATGCCAATGAATAACTACCATAAATTCGCAATATATTGGTAATATATTAGCAATAATATTGCTAGTAAGTTAATTCCGAGTCCGTGTAAAATAAAATCTAGCTTAACCCTCGATGAAGTTTTATAATAGTCTGGGAATCATCTAGCTATAGTATATCTATATTATGTTTACGTTTACCAAATATTTTTAAACTGATTTTTTATAATATATTAGTATATGCTGAACAAATCGATATCATTAAAATTAATTGGATCATATCTTTACTAAAAATCGGTATTATGAGAAATCGTGGATTTATGTCACGCATCTTAGTAATTATTCGGATGACCAAGGACAGACGTTCATTCACGGTTTCATCCACTTGAGGTAATAAAAGATCATCGATTCGTCGGTAGTATTGACAATTTGGAAGACACGGAACATATTGGCGATATATTGATAATACTTTGGCAATATATTGATAATACAAATAATAAATACATAACGAAATACACTTTTAACTGCAAGATTTAAGCCAGACTTTAAGCCATACTTGCGCAAACACTTTCAGACACACATACAGCCATACTAAAAGATCAACTTTTCATTCCTTGTAACTACCCTCTGTATTGGTTGGTAATAAAAGCCGACATAAGAAAAATCAACGAGTTATTTTGTTATTCTAAAATATCTGTCTTTGTTGATTGCTTTAAATCGTCTTCTCGTTCTTGCATTAGTAGCACAAACTGTGTGAGAAGTTTCATCAACCACCTAAATACAGGAGGGTAGTAATAAGGAATGAAATTTGCTATTTTTATCGAGAAATAGACATTTTCATGTTATTTTCTTATTTAAAACATCTGTCCTTTGTTGATTTTTCTTAAGTTGGCTTCTCGTACCAACCAATACAGAGGGTAGTTACAAGGAATGAAAAGTTGATCTTTCAGTATGGCTAATTGTATGGCTGTATGTATATCTGAAAGTGTTTGTGAATGTATGGCTTTAAGTCTGGCTTAAATCTTGCAGTTAAAAGTGTATTTCGTTAAGTACCCGCGTAAAAAAATTAAAGTTTACATGAACTTTATATAACCTTTAGGTTTGGCTAAACTTGATATAGGGTTGGCCAACGAGACTGAGCCGAACTTGTGCAATTGACTGTTCAAGTTTGGCGAAAGTATATCAAATGTTCAGCTGAAATTCAACTCTCAATATTAACGTGATAGCAATTTCAGGTTTATAAAGTCATATAATGTTGATATCAACATACCCAAAGAAAAATTTTAAAAATCTGCTTTAACTGACATTAGTAAGAATACATCGGTTAGAAAAATGGTGAAACTAGATACTTCGTGGTTTTTTAAATTTCTTCTTTCACGTTATGTCTTCAAAACTAAGGAAATGTACAACACTTTTCAGTGACGGATTCGAATTTTTTGGAATATATCTCCGTTTTTCTAACCGATGTATTCTTACTAATGTCAGTTAAACAGATTTTTAAAATTTTTCTTTGGGTATGTTGATATCAACATTATATGAGTTTATAAACCTGAAATTGCTATCACGTTAATATTGAGTTCAGCTAAACTTAGTATAAACTATATTTTATTTGTCAGTAATTATAAAAAAACTTTATAAAAACTTTATATGAATTTCAGCTAAACATTTGATATAGTTTCACCAAACTTGAACAGTCAATTGCACAAGATCGGCTCAGTCTCGTTGGCCAACCCCATATCAAGTTTAGCCAAACCTAAAGTTTATATAAAGTTCATATAAACTTTAATTTTTTTGCGCGGGTATTTATTATTTGTATTATCAATATATTGCCAATATGTTGCCAAAGTATTGTCAATATATTGCCAATATGTTGCCAATATGTTGCCAATATATTGCCAATATGTTGCCAATATGCTGCCAACATATTGCCAAAGTATTATCAATATATCGCCAATATGTTTCGTGTCTTCCAAATTGTCAATACTACCGACGAATCGATGATCTTTTATTACCTCAAGTGGATGAAACCGTGAATGAACGTCTGTCTTTGGTCATCCGAATAATTGAGGAGCTGGATGCAAGAACACGCCGAGCGCGGCGAATGGATAGAGGAGGCGGAGAGAAATTAAGAAATTGACGTCACCGTGACCAAATTTTTTAATTTGGCGAATTTAATTTAAAAAAATACTGTCGTATGCAGAATTAAAAGACGCAACTTTTTTCTATTTAATGTTTTTCTGTATGATGTGCAGATAAGATGAAAAAAATTAAGAACTGGAAATTTAGAGAACGCATTTTTAATCCATTTTTCAAAACTGAATCGCTGTAACTTTGACAAATCTTAATGAAATTCCCTGATTTTTTGTACAGATACTTAATATAGTCTAACGATAAATATAAACCTGTAACAAATTCTACTTTAAACAAAATTTATACAACAATTGAACTTAACGTAAATAACAAGCTTTTAATACGGTTTCAGTATTTAGTACCCGAAAGTGTGTTGTAAAGTCTTAAACTTCGCTAACTTCCAGCGAGAGATTTGTTCGTTTATATTTGAAGATAATTTCTTAAAAATTTCAGCTTATTTGGATAAAAAATTTCGCAGATAGAGCAAGCGCCAAAATCAGAGAAATAAATTTTGTGTACACTCATCAATATAAACAACGAAATTGTAAACAAATGAACATCGACTTCGTCGCCGTAATGGTCATCTGCTTCGCGGCATAAATCAGTGGCCGTCTGTGTTATTGATTGACAATCGCATTGTAATATTGTATCCAACTACAGCATAAAAATGGTTTAAATAATAACTGCTTTTTGATGCTATAAAATATCTTTATTTATCTTTATATTCTTAATTTTTTTCATCTGATCTGCACATCGTACAGAAAAACATTAAATAGAAAAAAGTTGCGTCTTTTAATTCTGCATACGACAGTATTTTTTAAAATTAAATTCGGCAAATTAAAAAATTTGGTCACGGTGACGTCAATTTCTTAATTTCTCTCCGCCTCCTCTATCCATTTGCCGCGCTCGGCGTGTTCTTGCATCCAGCTCCTCAGTTACTAAGATGCGTGACATAAATCCTCGATTTCTCATAATACCGATTTTTAGTAAAGATATGATCCAATTAATTTTAATGATATCGATTTGTTCAGCATATACTAATATATTATAAAAAATCAGTTTAAAAATATTTGGTAAACGTAAACATAATATAGATATACTATAGCTAGATGATTCCCAGACTATTATAAAACTTCATCGAGGGTTAAGCTAGATTTTATTTTACACGGACTCGGAATTAACTTACTAGCAATATTATTGCTAATATATTACCAATATATTGCGAATTTATGGTAGTTATTCATTGGCATTTTGTATATTGAACACTCAATTCAATTCAACAGCCAGATTATTGCAATTATTATCCTAAACATTTGGAACGAGTTTTCCAAAATATTTATTAAGTCTGAAACACAATGAATTGTAATTTTAACGAAGTAACTTTATTCGAGCACGTTTGCTCTTGCAGTGCGGACGTCGGAGAGCGTCCGCGACGGGCTTACTCCGCGAGTACAAAATTTGATCAGCGCGAACGTCGGAGAGCGCCCGCGGCGGGCTTACTCCGCGAACACAAAATTTGATGTGCGCGAACATCGGAGAGCGCTCGCGGTAGCATTATGTTTTTTAAACGGAGAATTGAGGCCTGAGCTACATTTCATTTTACACGGACTAGGAATTATTTACCTAGTGTCGCGTCCCGACGAAAATTATATTATTATTTTTCGTAAAAAGTACTGCGTAGTTTAGAATAAAAATACGGCGTAGAAGACGAACAAAATAAGGTTGATCAAGAATGATTCTAAGTAAATGCAGTAATATAAAATAGAACTAAGGAACAGATTATTTTACGAGTGTTTCAAACGAAACAGAGACTGATAAGTAGAGTTGAAGATATTATTCAAAGCCAATACGCATATAAGCGGGATCGCCGATAGTGAGATCGAAACGAAGGGTTACGCAAGAGTTTTTTTGTACTGCACTATAAAATCAATGCTCGGAGAAGAACCGGCAATGGGAAACATCGACTAGAAAATTCGAGCATTAGAAGGAAGTAATAAATTAAGCCGTTCTTTGGATAACGTCGCAGTATAAAAGGGGGACAGAAAATTCTCCGAATCAACTACGAAGCGATACAGAAAATGCATGGGATTCGATAATTTTTAATTACGCACATCTAACGGTCCAATCGGGTGCAAGCACAGAAAAATCGAGAACTACTTACACATCTCCATATAAGGCAAAGTGTAAGACAAGGCGAAGCGTAATACGTATTAAAAATCACAAGAGGAGTCGAGACGTATCATCGACATCTACAAGCCATAGTCGAGGAACTACGACTTCGACATCTGGAAATCGTCGAGCTCCAACAACATACACATCTAACGTCGACGCCCGCAGGTCTAGCAGGACATTATACGGCAATCTGACACCGCTACCCACGTTCAAGGCGGACCTTCGTTCCTCACCGAATATACACATATATATATATATATACATATATATATCTATATATTTGGGTACTTAAGGTATATTCTTTTCGGCTATCTATACGCTTGTATTATTCGTAAAGGCAAACCTGATATTTTATGTTATTTCGATTGCTGAACCAACCGTTTTTCTTTTAAAACAATTATTATTACATACAATTTATTAACTATAATTCATGTTTTAAACGACAACCATTTTTTTATTTTATCTGCATTTACTTATAATGATTCCTATTTCAATTATTGATTATTAATGTTTATAATAAAATAACCTTGTTAGCTGTATGAACCCTCCTCGGGTTCTTGGTAAGCTTAAAAATAAAAAAATAAAAAAATAACCTTGTGTATTTTTTTATTCTATAATGTGTTAATATGTTCGCCGTACATTTGTTTATTTAATCAAAATTAATCGTTATTCGACTTAAATAATTTTATACAATTGTTAATAAAATAGTGTAAATTTATGTGTTTTTGCCCATTAAAAAGCTGTAATAATTTAGTTTTACGTGTTCATTTAAAGAAAAACAGCATATTATATTTAAATAAATAATGCATAATTAATACGAAATAAAACATATATTATTTTATTTATCCCACATTATATCCTGCATCTCTACTCTCAAAATAACTTCGCTCGCTACTCCCGGAGACGTAAGGCTAGTCCTAGTCAAACAAGAGCGAAAGGAACGCGAATGGTTTATTAACCATTTGCCTTCTTGTAATATTTTTTATGGTAATTGGTGCAAGTCTGGACGTGACAGATTGTATTAATTATTATAATAAATTTGGTGCATCGGCCGGGAAACTCACATTTTTGAGAGAAAAAGAAAGATTAAAGGAATAATGTGTTTAGATATAAAATGTCAGGTTCGCCTAAAAATACTGATTTTTATGTAAATAAACAAAGAAACACGAGTTTAGAATTTTCTATGAATGATACGTTATTAAATTTATACAAAGAAAAAGTTCAGACTCTCGATACTCTCGATTTAACTAAAACTCCTAGGGAAACAGTGCAAAATTTGACAAAAGAAATAAATTATTTAAAGGATAGAATAGAAAAAAGTGCAGCAAATATTTCATTATCTATAAAAATACCTCGCGACTTTGAATATAGAGATCCTTTTTTCCAACTGATCTTTCTATTTCCGAAGTTAGTGAAGACGAACAGGAAGACACAATAATTACTCCCACGCGCGTAAAACATTTTAGTTTAAAACCCGCAGTTTTGAATTACGAGGAACAAAAAGAACTTATCGCGAATAATCCTGTAAATTTTAGTACGCCAGCCCCAATTTATCGTCCATATGAACCATTGATTTTAACACCGGATAACGTTATAAGCTCGGTAAGAAAACGGCTCGCGACTGAAGTAAAAAAAGAATTGTTAGATTCTTATCTCAAGGAACCTAAAATCATAGAAAGTTTACAAGAAAGTGTAAAAAAAGGGACAACTTTTCAAGGTATCATAAATAAGATTAAAGGCGCGTTAAATATTTTTTCCGCACCGATCGAAAAAGAGACTGAGGAAGCAAAGGCACTAGTGACAGACACGGCGAAAGTACTCGACGAAAAACTAATTCAAGGCGCGACAGATTTTACAATTCCCTTCGATAATCAATTAATTAAAAGATCACCCGAACAAACAAACTCTTCTAAGATTAAAGACGAATTATTTAATAAAGTTAATTTAGACGAATTAAGAATAAACACCGGAACAAAACCAAAAAAACTAGATAGGAGTGAAGTTAAAAAACAAATGAATAATAAAACAATGACGTCTCAAATTCGAGGTTTATCGCTAAAGGACGCTCTAGATTTAATACCGCGGTTTAACGGTCATAACATAAATTTATCACAATTTTTGGACGGATGCAATGAAGCAAAAGAAATTTTACCGTCGGAGTACGAGAAAGAATTAACAAAACTTATTCGAATGCGCTTATATGGGGAAGCTTTAACTTGTGCGCGCGGAGAAAATTTTAATTCTATCAAAGAGATATCCGATTTTTTCGAAAACACCTTCGGATCGATAAAAACATATTACGAGTGGACGGGAGAACTTGCTAAATTAAAACAGAAAAACAATGAGACTGTCGTTGCTTATTTTAATCGGTTACAAGAAATAAAAAATGAAATAGTCAAAGCGGCCGACAGAGAGGGACGAGTCGCGATAGCAGACCATTTCATGCTTGAACTAAGGCGAGATTGTTTAAAATTCTTTTTAAAAGGGCTTCGTTGGGAAATTCGTGCGCGTTTAGGGACCCCAAGTTCTATAAAACAGGCTCGTGAACAAGCGCTCGAGGTGGAGCGCGAGTTCGCTTGTAGCGTCTTGGACGAGGAGACACCGAGCCGAGAAGAGGTTCGTTTTCGTTCAACTCGAGAAACGCGTAAAGTAAACTATATTTCTAATAACTCTCCGATTGTATGTCAATATTGTTCTAAGACTGGTCATGGAGCCATAAATTGTTTCAAATTAGCACGAAGTTTTGCGGAAAGATTTTCCGATAATAACAACCGACGCAATCCCATAAACAGTTCATATAGCCCACAAAATCGCTCGGATAACAGTCGTAATTATAATAGACCAAATTTACAATTTGGTGGTTGGAATGAGTATCAAAATCAGACGGAATTTTTACCAAATAGAGACAGAGATAAAAATGATTCCTTTGTTCGTTATAATAATAATAAATGATCATCGCAACAATTTAACAAAGATCGGGGAAATAATTCCGGGACTCGCGGTGTGCGCGAGCCGGTTAATCCAACTTCCCAAGAATCAAGATATATTAATAACGAATCGAATAATAATATAAGATCACCAGTTACTTGTTTTCATTGCGGAAAACCCGGTCACATAAAGCGCGATTGTTATAAGTTGCAAAGAGAAATAAGAGAAGGAAATCAAAATCAGGGAAACACCGATACTCTCTCTCCGAGGAGGGTCGAGAGAGAGGCTACGAATCAAATTCCCTCTACTTCGAGCGCGGAAACCCGCTCAAACGTCCCCTCCGCACCGCGAAAATAAATTTAAGCCAACAGAGTTCAGCCCCGGTCGTAATCTTCGATACCGGTCAGTTAAGACGTCCGTTAAAATTCTTGCTAGATACAGGAGCATCGGTAAGTCTAATTAAAGAGTCAGAGGTAGACTCTCGCGTAAAAATTGACGAAAATGATATTATATTGTTAAAAGGCATAACTGACCACTCATTAACTACTCGTGGTAAAATTAGAATAGATTTCGAAGGATCTCCCGTGGAACTCAATTTAGTACATGATTCGTTCCCTATACAACAAGACGGAATCTTAGGCACCGATTTTTTCCGTAGAAACGATGCAAAAATCAATTATTTGGAACAATATTTAGAATTTAACGGATTAATCCTCCCCTTTGAAAATGCAAATAATATGCAAACGGATGAATCGATATATATAGTGGAGAATATCGAAAATTATGACCGAAAATCAATACGATATATGCCAAAACCAAGGGAAAACAATAGTTATACGAACATGAAAAATTCAAGATTTTATAATTATACCGATAGTGACTCAGAAACGTCAAGTGATTTTCAATTACACGAAAATGATGAAACGTTTATAAAATTTGACACAAACAAATCGTATGAAATCTACGAACAAGAACAAAAAAATGAAAGAAATCAAAATGGCAACGACAAAAACCTATACAATTACAGTGAAAAAGAACAAGAGTTATATGACGATTATAAAGATGACGAAATACAAGTACATCAGATCGACGAGGCGTCGGACCTAAGGAATAATACACGTAAAGCAAGTGAAAATTGTTATGGATTAATGAAGAAAGAACGATTACAAATAAATAATGGAAAAGCGCAGCCACGGGTATGTGATGTGACTGAGCCACGTGTTAAAGAGAAATTTGATGAAATTACTGAAAATTATGGTATTATTGAAGCACCATTGTTCGATAGGATGGCTGAGAGTCCCTCCTGTACTAATTATGAAAACGAAGTTGACCTGAAGTATGATATTGAAAATGAAATAAAAAATGAAGAAAATTTATTGAATAAGACAGTCAATAATTGTCGAGTACAAATGGTTAATGAAATCGAGGAGGGCGATAAATGCGGACCTCGTGAAAATAAGGAAAATTTTGTTGATAAAAAGATGAATTGTCGAGTACAAATGGATTATGAAATCGAGGAGGGCGATAAATGCGGACCTCGTAAAAATAAGGAAGATTTTGTTGATAAAAAGACGAATTGTCGAGTACAAATGGATTATGAAATCGAGGAGGGCGATAAATGCGGACCTCGTGAAAATAAGGAAGATTTTGTTGATAAAAAGATGAACTGTCCAGTACGAATGGATTACGAAATCGAGGAGGGCGATAAATGCGGACCTCGTGATAAAAATGTTAGTTATGTTTGTAAATTGGATAACAAAGAATTGGTTATGTCGGGGGAAGAGTTAGATACTATCCCGAGAACCGAAATATTATGGATAAACAAACAAGGAACTGAAGAAACTGAAAATGAGATAAATAATGAGAATTTAATAAACATACAAGACGAAAATGAACAATATGGGGACCCTAGCGATTTTTTATTGAATGAACGAGTTATAAACGAAAATTTACGAAGTGAATTTGTTGAAGCCATACACGAAAACGAAATGAATAACAGTTATTTGGTTTATTCAAATAAACCTTATATTAATAATTTTTATAGTTATGAAAGTGAAGAGGTCGACATTCACGACATTTCTGACGATCGATCTGAAGCGAGGATACTTAACATAACGGAGGATACGAGTACACTTAATCGTAATGAACGATTAAAAGAAGCATTGCATTTTGATAAAATGGACGAGGAACAAAGACAATCTATAGAGAATTTAATTGATAAATATTCGGATTGTTTCTGTCTAAAAGGAGAAAAATTAGGCGTTACAAATGCTATAGAACATAAGATACCGACTGTCGACGACATACCAATCACAGCTAAGCCATATAGATTTCCTCATGCTCTCAAAAGCGAACTTGATAAACAATTAAAAGAAATGATTGAAGGAGACATAATTGAACCATCAAGTTCCAATTATACATCACCTGTTTTTCTAGTAACAAAAAAGCCTGATAGTCAGGGTAATAAACGATACCGACTAGTTGTCGATTTTCGACAATTAAACGATAAAACCGTAAAGGATCGATACCCATTACCTAATATACTAGATATTATCGATCAAATCGGACCAGAAAATCGTGTATTCACCGTCTTGGATTTATGTCAAGGATTTTTACAAGTTCCGTTAGCACAAGAAGATCGACACAAAACAGCTTTCGCATCTTCATTCGGTTTATTTCAATTTAAAACAATGCCTATGGGATTATGCAATTCTCCAGCCACTTTTCAAAGAATGATTGATCGTGTTTTCGAAGGCATGCAAGGCAAAGAAATATTTTTATTCCTTGACGACGCAGTTATATACGCTAAAAATATTCAGGAGCATAACCAAAAGTTTGAAAAATTTTTGCAAAGAGTACGCGCCGCAAATCTGAAATTACAGCCAGACAAATGTGAATTTTTGAAGAGAGAAGTAGTGTATCTGGGACACGTACTATCACCAAAAGGTGTTTTGCCGGATCCAAAAATATTAGAAGCAGTAAAAAAATTTCCAATTCCAAAGACAGTGAAAAACATACGTCAATTTTTAGGATTAGCAGGTTATTATAGACGATTCATTGCGAATTTTTCGGGTATTGCTAGACCGTTAAGTAATTTATTAAAGAAAGACGCACCCTTCCTATGGTCCAGCGAGGTGCAAAAGGCATTCGATGATTTAAGAGAAAAATTGTGTAAACAACCAATACTACAAATCGCAGATTTTAATAAACCATTTATAGTGACTTGTGACGCTAGCGGTACAGCAATAGGAGCAATATTATCACAAGGAGAGGTGGGAACCGACCTACCAGTTGCTTATGTTTCACGAGTATTAAACAAAGCCGAGCAAAAATATGATACTTACAAGGGAAGCATTAGCCATACTGTATGCCGTTACTCAGTTCGATTGCTATCTAAGAGGCCGTCGTTTCCTCATTATAACAGATCATAAACCACTTGTTTGGTTTAAAAACTCAGTAGATCCGACATCTAGAGTTAGTAGATGGAGAATAAAATTGAATGCATACGACTTTGACATCGTATACAAAGCCGGTAAAAGTAACGTTAATGCTGACGCGTTATCAAGAAATCCAATAGAAGAACCCGTTTATGTTATTAAAAATCATTCTATGGAAACACGCAGTCGTGCAGGAAAAATAACACGGCCAAACTACAACGAAAAGAGAGCTAAACGACCCAACAAGTCAAATATATCAAAAGAACCAGTCAAAAACCTTCCTATAATACAAGAAGCCCCCGAGGAAATTGAAACGATAGTCAACTCAGACAAAAGATTACAACCCATGGAGATAGATAATTTTAACAACAAATTTGACGAGTCCTGGGAAGAAAAGGATGTTTACGAAGAACCAAAGGATGAAAAGAAATTCATTGAAGTTAAAGAACAACTCTTTATGAGGAAAGATAATTACGTTTATTTCATAACTACGACTGGAATGCCTTTAGATGAAGGATCCAGAAATTTAGCTTCAAAATTATTACTACCTCATTTTTCCAATTTAAATCCAGGAGAAATAAGAATCAATAACAAAAACGGAAAAATGCATTTTGCTATGGTGTTACGTGACGAAGAGCGACTGAGTACTTCAGAAATTATTAACAATCTAAAAACGAATCTATTAAATTTGAAAAATATTATATTAAAAGAAAAATTACGTTCAATAAGTATCGCAAAGAGCGAATTTATTGAAAACGTTTCATGGAACGAAATATTGAAACAAATAAGTATAACTCTACGAAAAATTAATGTAAAAATAATTATTTGTTTAGGATTCATAAAATGTGTGGAAGAGAGTAATAGGGAAAATATTATTCGCGAAATGCACGAGTCTGCTTGTGCAGGACATAAAGGGGTAACAAAAACCTATAAACGTATAAAACAACGTTTTTATTGGCCAGATATTAAGAAAGACGTACAAAACTACATTAGACATTGTTTAACTTGCCAACTAAAAAAATTGGTTCGTGTTAAAACTAAACAACGTATGATAATAACAGATACTCCGTATTCGGCTATGGAATCCATATCGGTCGATCTTGTGGGACCATTTCCCAGATCTCGAAATAATAACAATAATATATTAACCATTCAATGTAACTTTTCAAAATACTGTATGGCGATACCCATACCAGACGCGACCGCGGCCACGATCGCCGAAGCGTTAGTCCGTCGACACTTTTCAATTTTTAGCGCCCCGTTGTTAATTATATCCGACCAAGGTACCTCATTTTTAAGTAGTCTGATGAGAGAAGTAGCGAAAATTTTTAAGATTAAACAAGTTAAAACCACGGCTTATCACCCTCAGTCCAACTCCGTTGAGCGTTTTCATAGCAGCTTAGCAGATTATTTAAAAACAATAATAGAAAGAAATGACTCATGGGATGAGTTATGCGAATTAGCCGCGTTTTCATATAATACGTCGGTACATGAGGGTCATCTCTACACGCCTTTTGGAATTGTTTTTGCACGAAAAGCGCGACTACCATCAAACGAACCTTTAGACCCACGAGAACGAGTTCCAACGTATGATGATTACATTATAAATTTACGACAACGTTTAAACGAAATACAGGGAATCGCGCGAGAAAAATTAATAGCTTCTAAACATAGGTCAAAATTCTATTACGACAGGAAAGCCAATCATCAAGAATTTCAGACAGGGGATAATTTCTGGTTATTAAAAGGAGGGAAGAAATACAAACTAGGCGATCAATATACTGGACCACATCGGATTTTAGAAATAGTTAATAACAAGGGAAATGTAAAAATAGAGCAAGCTCATAATAAAACGAAAATAGTGCATGTTAATAGGTTAAGATATTCATATATGGAACCTTTGTAGTGCCTAAACATAGGTATATAATATATAATAGCCCCAATGTGCTTGAAAATATGTATACGCACTAATATATATTTTACAGTTCTAAAAGGTTGTTAATAGAATAATATTTATTATCTTATAATCTCAATTGGCATACATTCAACTTAAAATAAAATTATTTCAATTTATCTGACTTTATACAAAAAAAAACGATATAAAAATAATATGTATATATCTAAATTAACGACGAAAATAAACTACAAGGAAATAATATTTTTATTATACAGAAAGATCATTACAAGAAAAGCATACACTCACTTAAATTTAATAAATACGCGATTATTAAATTAGAAACGAATAAGGCAAATAACAAAAAAATAAAGCCTTTTTCTCTTTACTCTTCTCGCCTAAGATAGCAATGATGTTAATGTACAAAGGAAAGTAAGAAAAAGGTTTAAATTTTCAATGTCAGTTGAGCTTAGTCAAATTTAAATTTAATTGCTATATAAAAAAAAAAATGATTTACAATCAAATAGAATCATTGGAGTCTAACATATCACTAAACCTAAAACCTATATCCTATCCTTCCTAAGGAGTGCTTGATTGCACCCTTTCCTCCTCGTTGCGGTAAAAGCTCCAGCAACACCGTCACTTATCCTTCCTAAGGAGTGCTTAATTGCACCCTTTCCTCCTCGTTGCGGTAAAAGCTCCAGCAACACCGTCACTTATCCTTCCTAAGGAGTGCTTAATTGCACCCTTTCCTCCTCGTTGCGGTAAATGCTCCAGCAACACCGTCACTTATCCTTCCTAAGGAGTGCTTAATTGCACCCTTTCCTCCTCGTTGCGGTAAATGCTCCAGCAACACGGTCACTTATCCTTCCTAAGGAGTGCTTAATTGCACCATTTCCTCCTCGTTGCGGTAAAAGCTCCAGCAACACCGTCACTTATCCTTCCTAAGGAGTGCTTAATTGCACCCTTTCCTCCTCGTTGCGGTAAATGCTCCAGCAACACCGTCACTTATCCTTCCTAAGGAGTGCTTAATTGCACCCTTTCCTCCTCGTTGCGGTAAATGCTCCAGCAACACGGTCACTTATCCTTCCTAAGGAGTGCTTCATTGCACCCTTTCCTCCTCGTTGCGGTAAATACTCCAGCAACACCGTCACTTATCCTTCCTAAGGAGTGCTTGATTGCACCCTTTCCTCCTCGTTGCGGTAAATGCTCCAGCAACACCGTCACTTATCCTTCCTAAGGAGTGCTTGATTGCACCCTTTCCTCCTCGTTGCGGTAAAAGCTCCAGCAACACCGTCACTTATCCTTCCTAAGGAGTGCTTCATTGCACCCTTTCCTCCTCGTTGCGGTAAAAGCTCCAGCAACACCGTCACTTATCCTTCCTAAGGAGTGCTTGATTGCACCCTTTCCTCCTCGTTGCGGTAAATGCTCCAGCAACACGGTCACTTATCCTTCCTAAGGAGTGCTTGATTGCACCCTTTCCTCCTCGTTGCGGTAAATGCTCCAGCAACACGGTCTTACCTCGTTGCGGTAAAAGCTCCAGCAACACCGTCACTTATCCTTCCTAAGGAGTGCTTGATTGCACCCTTTCCTCCTCGTTGCGGTAAATGCTCCAGCAACACGGTCACTTATCCTTCCTAAGGAGTGCTTGATTGCACCCTTTCCTCCTCGTTGCGGTAAATGCTCCAGCAACACGGTCACTTATCCTTCCTAAGGAGTGCTTAGTTGCACCCTTTCCTCCTCGTTGCGGTAAATGCTCCAGCAACACGGTCACTTATCCTTCCTAAGGAGTGCTTAGTTGCACCCTTTCCTCCTCGTTGCGGTAAATGCTCCAGCAACACGGTCACTTATCCTTCTTACATACCATTTAAAATGTAAACCTATATAAATAATTACAACTGAACTCACCTTGACTCTAGTAATTCTGTTAATTAGTCATATTTTCTTACTGGTCGCGCAGATATAAATATATAAGAAGAGTTTAGCATACTAGAAACAAAAAAAATCTAACACTAGACTCAATGGACATAGGAGAATCTGTACAACAAAACAACGATTGCAAAGAAACGAGAAGAGGAGGGAAAAGAAAGATTTTTTTTAAAATTAATAAAAAAAAAAAAGTTTAAAACTTCATTAATTAAAGTAATTAAGTAAAGTAAACTCACTAATAGTATCAATACACATGTCGGATAAAATCATCGGTTCAAAATCAAAGTATGAGAATATTTCTAATGTTGATTTTAATAAAAAAAAATGCAGAAAATTTGGTTAATTTGTTAATTTTGTGGATAAAGTTCAAAATTCAACTATTAATAAAAACAATAATAATTAAAATTGTACAATTTAGTATTTATGCCAATGCAGTTCATACTAGTGTTCAATCTAATACTTTGTTCATAAATACTGATTTAAACAAACTATGTATATAAAAGAAAAAGGTTTAAAAAAATAAAAACAACATTTATTTTCATACGATTAATTCCATACGATTACTCAATTTTTATATAGAACTAGTAAAATAAAACCTAAGACAGGCACATTAGAAGATTTTCCTCTTATTTATAAACAATAGGTATGCTAATTGTTTCGAATGGTATAAAAAAAAAACGTACATAACAAATAAATTTTAAAATTTTATAAATCAATTTAGTATATCCAATGATAATTGATACAGATAAATAATATTTTTCTCATGATAATATTACCAATAAAACAATGTGTAGCAAAAAAAAAATTTACAAAAATAATATAATTAGTAGTAAAATTCTGGTGAATTTATTTAAATATTATTCAAAATTAATATTCTTTCATTGGAGACTAAAAAGTAAATAAATTCAAACGATTTGTTTCATTTACTTGAACATAACAAATAAGTTTCTACAGTTGTTAGTTTAAATATAATCAAGAAAACGACGAATATTTAAATTTTTCCTCAAAAAAATAAAAATAAAAAGAGTGTAAATTAGTCATTTTAACGTGAAACATAATGGAATTAAGCGAATAAAAACGAACGTTGCTGCCACAATTCTATGATACGCAAGCATTGGACAGTTCTGTAACTTCTTGGGTTACTCTGTCGTACCGTTTATTCAGTGTAGTCCACTCTTTCTCCCAAGATATAGGAGGATGGTTCTACATGGGCCTACTTAGCCTACTCAATTTTCGCACTGTCACTTATGTATTGCTCATTTTTATTTTTTCATTTGTATCGATTGTATCTTTTTCTTATGAAACTAAATTAACTATTTCTCAATTATATATTATATTATATTAAAAGTGAATCTTTGTTTATAATGGCTGAAAAGAAAATTCTAAAAAAAAAAAAAGTCAAAAAATTATGTGTTCGTTTTATTTTGGGGGGGAGGGGGAGCGAAGAAAATCAAATTTTCTTCACTCCTAATCTTTTTATAAAAATATATATAGATATATTATGAAGATAGGATGTACTAACATTGTTCACATTGAAGGGAGAACCTATATTGCATAAGAACAAGAAATTTTTTTTTCTTCTCTTCAACAATTCGTAATAGTAGAATTATTAATTGAATAAATGTAAAAAAAAAGGAAACTAATATTATAGAAGAAAATTGAAAATTTTGTAAAAAAAAAATGGATACGAGAACAAGAAAAATACAAAGAACATATATTTTTAACACGAATTGACGAATACTAAAAATTAGGAGTAAAAACAAAAGAAGAATAAATTCTTTATATACAGAAAACACATTTAATAAAAATTATACAATTTTTCGGAATATCTAGAATAAAAATTGTAATAATAAAACCCTTTATATCTTTTAGCTTCTATTTTTATAGGTGAACTATATCAATACTGTTAAACGGGACGAAATAATGTAATAGATGTAAGGAAAAATAATAATAAACGAAGTTGAACTACGAAAGAAATAATTGTAATATGGTTTATAAAGCTCACCATAAGAAATAAAGAAAAATTAATCGAAATAATGTTTATAATTTAAAATTAAGTATGATATCTTGTGTCAAGAGAAATAATAATATAATAATAATTTTGTTTAACGACGAGGGCGTCGTTTTTAAAAAGGGGGGGAGTTGTCGCGTCCCGACGAAAATTATATTATTATTTTTCGTAAAAAGTACTGCGTAGTTTAGAATAAAAATACGGCGTAGAAGACGAACAAAATAAGGTTGATCAAGAATGATTCTAAGTAAATGCAGTAATATAAAATAGAACTAAGGAACAGATTATTTTACGAGTGTTTCAAACGAAACAGAGACTGATAAGTAGAGTTGAAGATATTATTCAAAGCCAATACGCATATAAGCGGGATCGCCGATAGTGAGATCGAAACGAAGGGTTACGCAAGAGTTTTTTTGTACTGCACTATAAAATCAATGCTCGGAGAAGAACCGGCAATGGGAAACATCGACTAGAAAATTCGAGCATTAGAAGGAAGTAATAAATTAAGCCGTTCTTTGGATAACGTCGCAGTATAAAAGGGGGACAGAAAATTCTCCGAATCAACTACGAAGCGATACAGAAAATGCATGGGATTCGATAATTTTTAATTACGCACATCTAACGGTCCAATCGGGTGCAAGCACAGAAAAATCGAGAACTACTTACACATCTCCATATAAGGCAAAGTGTAAGACAAGGCGAAGCGTAAGACAAGGACAGATGCATAGGATTTTAGGGTATATAGAGGACCCAGAAGAGACACAGGCACTCCTAAATTTTCATCTAAAGCTTTCGCAAGGCGAAGCTCTGCTGGACAACTCTTTGATTTTTATCCGAGGGCGTGGCTCTGCTACTTGAACTTTAAGTAATACGTATTAAAAATCACAAGAGGAGTCGAGACGTATCATCGACATCTACAAGCCATAGTCGAGGAACTACGACTTCGACATCTGGAAATCGTCGAGCTCCAACAACATACACATCTAACGTCGACGCCCGCAGGTCTAGCAGGACATTATACGGCAATCTGACACCGCTACCCACGTTCAAGGCGGACCTTCGTTCCTCACCGAATATACACATATATATATATATACATATATATATATCTATATATTTGGGTACTTAAGGTATATTCTTTTCGGCTATCTATACGCTTGTATTATTCGTAAAGGCAAACCTGATATTTTATGTTATTTCGATTGCTGAACCAACCGTTTTTCTTTTAAAACAATTATTATTACATACAATTTATTAACTATAATTCATGTTTTAAACGACAACCATTTTTTTATTTTATCTGCATTTACTTATAATGATTCCTATTTCAATTATTGATTATTAATGTTTATAATAAAATAACCTTGTTAGCTGTATGAACCCTCCTCGGGTTCTTGGTAAGCTTAAAAATAAAAAAATAAAAAAATAACCTTGTGTATTTTTTTATTCTATAATGTGTTAATATGTTCGCCGTACATTTGTTTATTTAATCAAAATTAATCGTTATTCGACTTAAATAATTTTATACAATTGTTAATAAAATAGTGTAAATTTATGTGTTTTTGCCCATTAAAAAGCTGTAATAATTTAGTTTCACGTGTTCATTTAAAGAAAAACAGCATATTATATTTAAATAAATAATGCATAATTAATACGAAATAAAACATATATTATTTTATTTATCCCACATTATATCCTGCATCTCTACTCTCAAAATAACTTCGCTCGCTACTCCCGGAGACGTAAGGCTAGTCCTAGTCAAACAAGAGCGAAAGGAACGCGAATGGTTTATTAACCATTTGCCTTCTTGTAATATTTTTTATGGTAATTGGTGCAAGTCTGGACGTGACACTAGCAATATTATTGCCAATATACTTGCAAAATTAATTAATATATTTCCAATATGTAGCGATATATCTTTATGGTAAACGTATTTATTGGCTATATTGTACACAAAACTTAATTCAATTCAAAATTTTATTGTCTTAAAATTCGTCATAAAGGTTTCAACAAATTAATGTAAATACGATGAGATTAAAAACTGTAATAATCTCATATTTATAACGCACGTGTATCATAGATTTAGTAAGTAAATTAATAATAGTAGTAATGAATTTATTAGTCTGCGGTATAATTCAAACTTAAATAAAAATCATTTCCTTGATTGTACATTTTATTCATACAATCAATCTCGTAAAATATATTTTGTGATTCATTTGCTTTCACGATCTTCGCTTCTGCTATACGCATTAGCTATGTTCAGGCGCCTCGGCCGCTTCGCTCGTTGACCTGTTGCATTAGTCTCGCGCGGCAACGCCGCTCACCTTTCTTCCCTAATCCGGCCTCTGATTGGCCCATTTCAAAAATTAATTACGCCTCGCCTAATTAATATTTTTTAAAAATTCCGACGGGGTTATACTCGAATTAATTTTCTGAATCGGAATATATATATATATGTTACCTATGTTTCTGGATCACCCTGTATAATATTGTATTATTTGGCAATTCTGTCAATAGATTATTTACATATATAATAAATAATAATGGTCCTAAAATTGTGCCCTGAGGTACTCCAGTTGTTATTTTCTCATATACACTATATGTATCATTTATTTTTACCCTTTGTTCCCTATTACTTAGAAACCTTTTTATCAACTTCTGCGCTTTACCCCTAATTCCGTACCTATATAATTTATCCAACAAAATAGTATGGTTAACAGTATCAAAAGCTTTGGCTAAATCAAGGAAAGTTACTGCTATTGGAGTGTTTGAATCTAGGTTATTGTATATTATGTTGGTTATGTAGTTTAATGTATCCTTAGTACTTTTGTTTTCCTAAAACCATATTGGTTGTTTGCTAGTATGTTACTGTCATTTATAAACTTAAATAATCTAGTGAAAATAGTTTTTTCGAAAATTTTTTGTTAAGTTTGAAATAAGTGAAGTAGGTCTATAATTCGTTATTTTATGTATCTCGCTACTTTTGTGAATCGGAATTATTTCTGCTTTTTTTAGTGCACTTGGCCAAGTAGTTTTTTCTATACAAAAATTTATGACATGTACTAATGGTAATATTAAAAAACGAGATAGGCATTTTATTGTTTTTGCATTAATATTATCTACTCCTCCATTTTTATTCTTTAAATATATTATATTTTCGATTTCATATGCATATGTGGGTGTAATAAAAATGCTATTTGAATTGAATTGTGGCAATTTTAAATTTTTATTTGTTTCTCTTTGTATTTTATCGCTTAAAGTTTTACCTATATTAGTAAAACATTTGTTCATATTATTAGCAATTCGTGTAGAATCACTTATCTTTTCATTGTTTTCAATTATGTAATTAACCCTGACTTTTTTGTTACTTTTTTCCCCAGTTTTTCATTTATAATTTGCCATAGATTTTTTGGATTGCTAGAATTTTTATTTTATTTGCTCTATTTCATATAATTCTTTGGCTTTGTTTATAATTTTATCTAGTACTTTAGTATAATTTCTATAGTACAACTTATTATCTAAGCTAGGATTTTTTTCCAAAATAAATATAAACTTTCTTTAGTTTTACAGGATATCATTATTGCACTTGTAATCCACCTATTTCTAGGATTTAAATTATTCTTATTTTTATTTATCTTATACTCTGTTTAACTTTATTTATACAATTATGTATTTTTTCAATTAGAGAATTTGTTGCTATATTTGGATCCTGCATATTTAAAATTTCTGTCCAATTTTCGTTGTTAGCTATTTTGATCAATTTAGTATAATCAATCATTTTAATAGTATTATTTATCTTTGATTTTCTAATTTTTCCTATAGTCATAACCAAAGGATAGTGATCATTAAAAGGGACAGTTAAAGTAAATGTGTTTAGTTAATTACTTCAGTTTTTATAAAGATGTTATCAATGCATGTTCCTGTATTGCAGTTATCCAAAGATGGCCTTGTTATGCCCTAAAAACCCGTTGCATATCCACTTTCAAGTAAGCTAGTAAGTAATTCTTGCCCAATAGCTTCCATCTTTAACAGATTAATATTAAAATCTCCTATGATTAAATGATTTTTGGTTTTTGTATTTTCAAAAATTAACTTCTTTATATTTAGTAGAAATTCTGTTTTAGTAATATCATCTGACCTATATACAGCAGAAATTAATATTTCTTTATTATTTTCTATAGAAATTTTGGAATTTATTATTTTGATTTTATTTATCTCAATTATTTCAGTGGTTTCTGTAATGTAGTCCTTCAAATACATAACGACATCATCTGATTTGTTTACTTTACTATCGTTATAAAATATTTTATACCCATTTATTGTAAAAAACTCTTTGTGATCCAAATTCTATGATTCAGTACACACAATGACACTTGACTTCTAATCCTTTTAAAAAGACTTGTAATTTATTATAATTAGCATTTAAACTTCTGATGTTGATATACAAAATATATTCTTTTCCAAATTTCAAGTTGCCATTCAATGCAGTTAAATCATATAAATTTGTTTCCTTTTTTATAACATTGTTTTGTAAATCTTCTGTTAAATTTAAAACTTGTGACATTATTATTTATAATTTGGGGATAACGTGTTCGATGACCTGCTTCTGTGTCTAGTTGTTAATTTTTACAATGTTGCCAGAATAGGTTGACTTCTTTCCATTGTGCGAGACAAAAAGTTATTTACTTTTCCGACATATTTTGGTACTATTGGTGCAATTTCATATTCTGTCATGTCAATATATTTTTTAATCTTTGTTTTTAAAATTTCACATTTAAGTGTACTGCGGTATGTTTAATATCGTATTTTGTTTTATACTTGTCATTACTGAACTTACAATTATGACAACAATAGTGATTGTCTGAATTACATTCTGAAGTTTTACGAGCACCGGCACATTTTGAACATATTGGATTATTAATGCATTTAGCAGTACTATGTCCAAAACGTCCACACTTATAACAAGATTTGACCGATATCAAGTCAAGGACTCTGCAGTTTTGATGACCAACGTAAATTTTGTTCTTACTGTCTCTGACGTCTTTATGGATTTCTGCTGGCACTTCCAATATTGCCGTAGTTAACTTGCTTCGTGGATTAATATACGTGTGTAAAACCACGCCTTTACTTTCACAGCTGTTAAAATTTCTTTTGTTAATGTCGTCTTCTAGTTCTTTATTACTCATTTTTTCAATATTATCTATGCCAATTATTTTTATTTTAGGTTTCATGATCAGTGCTTAACAGTGGCTTGTACCCTTAACTGGTAAATTTTTCGTAAGTTTACAATACTGGAGCTGAAAAAATTAACGACGTCGACATGGAGACTGCGTTGATTAGTTTGAAACTGATGTTCTAGAATACCTTTCTCGTGGGATCTCTCTCTTGCGTAGGAACAATTCGATGTGCTGAGGAATCAGTTTTGCATTAATCACCGTAGCCTTCATGTCCGTCGACTTTGTAAATTACTTCAAATCTTGTATTTTAAATTTATGAAAAATGCACTGTTCAAAGAAATGAATAATATAAATCGAGGACCATACAAAGGAAAGATTACTTTGGTCCTTGAGAAAACCCTAAAGCGGACGGCTACCCCGTCTACAGAGGGTCGAGCACCGACAGACCCCCTCTGCGGTGAAAGCTAGAGACCACGCACGTTCGGAAACCAGTACAGATACATGATTTCTTACTCTAAACTCTTATGAATGGATTAGTGGAACTCGTCATTACTTTATTTTAAATTGATAATAGCTTATATGCTGTTATACAAAAACATACGTGTTTTACGAAAAACTTAGATTACTCTATATTACATATAAACTTTTGTAATGACGTAAAATTTATATAAAATATATATTCTGTTTTATTAATAAATATGTAAACCTACAATATTATACTAGTTTAAATACATTTGCACTATTTAAAGTAAGCTACGAATTATTTCTCAATCTCGATCTTCAATGCCCAACCCCGGAGGAGACTACACCAATGAGCATCAAAAGACAATCAGCATCATTCTAAGAAACGAGAGGAGGGCACGGCTTTGCGACATAGAAACCCGTGTTTAGTACACTCTATATATATCAGACATTCTATTGAATTTTTACTTTAAGGTAAAAAAAATAGAAAATTTATTTTAAAGGAATATTTATCAAATCATTTCTAAATAAAAATAATATCATAAAAACACATGGCTCCTCATTTTGTTTTAGATTTTCTGAAAAAAAAAAACAAAAAATTATTTTAATGTAAAAGATGCTATTAATCTTTAAAAAATTAAAATTTTAGTAAAATATCTAGCATAATATGTATTGGAACGAAGAATTTTGTTAATAAAAAAAAAATTTTATGAAGTTAAATATCTTAGTTTCTCGGAAAGTAAAATTTCATTTTGTTACATTTTTCTTAAGTGCGTTTCAGGCAAACAAGGTAGAATTTTATATTAACCTTAAGAGGACGGGAATTTTCTAGTTCAAAAAAGCTTCTTTTGCAATAAAATTAATGTTTTAAAACATCGGAACACTTTTAACCTTTAGAGGACGGGGATTTGGGTTTACTGTTTTCTCTCACTTTTCTATAGAAATCGAGTTTTTGTGATGTCTCACATCTCAAAACTAACACATCGTCGTTCCCCGATAAGAAGGTGCTACCTCGGAATCCGATTATAAAAGGTGCTACCTCGGAATCCGGTTATAAAAGGTGCTACCTCGGAGCCCGGTTATAAAAGGTGCTACCTCGGAATCCGGTTATAAAAGGTGCTACCTCGGAGCCCGGTTATAAAAGGTGCTACCTCGGAGTCCGGTTATAAAAGGTGCTACCTCGGAGTCCGGTTATAAAAGGTGATAACTCAGGAACGAATTTTTCGTCTATGATTTTAAGTTGGTACTACTGCCGGTTTAGCTCAGCAATAATATTGACAATTGTTTTTTGGTAATTTTATAAAAGATTATTTTTATTTATCTATTATTTAACGTTGTACTCTTATTTTTAATGCGGAATTTAACAATATATCGTAAAACTTAATACCGTAACATAATGTTTATAATAATTATAATTAAAACAAAATAGATGAAATATACACTGTAGACAATTGTTGGTTTTAAATAACTCAATTTTTATAATACATTTCGACACAACTGCCGAAGGTTCTGTTTTACGGAGTGAGATTTTTTCGCTAGAGTTAAACAAGGGAGAGAAATGGAATAAGGTACAAAATGATTCGAATACAACCGCCAAAATTGAATAGTTGACATGCTTTAAAATTGTTTAAGAGGTATCAGTGTTAAATTACATTAGTCAAATTATAATTAAAATTGCGAAAAATGACAGTTTGCCGAGAAATTATTAAAATTTACGCATTTAGCTTACATTTTTATCATTTAAACATACTTAATTATTATTTACCATGTATTTTCTGCAGTTACTACTCATCATAATTAGTTTTTTAACTTTTGCAGTAGTATAATTTATAATTTTATAATTTATCAATGATTATCTATTGAATCTATATAAGAAATTATCAAAGTTTAGTACATATATATGTCGACGTAATTTTCTTATTTTGGAGATTAAAATATAAAAAGAAACAGTTTAAAATATACTCAAACTAAATAATAACTTTACCTGAATTACGTTTATTTAAATTTTTTGACGAAATACGCATAGGTACTACTAAATAATAATAAATAACTAATAGATAAATAAAAATAATCTTTTATAAAATTGCCAAAAACAATTGTCAATCTTATTGCTGAGCTTACACTTGCAGTAGTACCAACTTAAAATCATAGACTGAAATTTCGCTCCTGAGTTATCACCTTTTATAACCGGACTCCGAGTTAGCACCTTTTATAACCGGACTCCAAGGTAGCACCTTTTATAACCGGACTCCGAGGTAGCACCTTTTATAACCGGACTCCGAGGTAGCACCTTTTACAACCGGGCTCCGAGGTAGCACCTTTTATAACCGGATTCCGAGGTAGCACCTTTTATAACCGGATTCCGAGGTAGCACCTTCTTATCGGGGAACGACGACATGTAATCCTAGTAAACTTTACCCACGAATGCCCACGAGAACCCGTAAACCTAATATTCCCCACATGCCCCGCACGCATAGCGCACTCACAAGGAAACAGAAGAAATCAGCTGATTGAACAACAGGAAGAATCAAAGAAGTTGGGCCCAGATGACGACTTGAATCGGCAGCGCTATCGTCGCTCATCAGCGTCGGCCCAATACACGGACGAGCTCTCGCCTCGTGGCAAAAAGGAGCCGGTGCGCATGCGCGCACAAACGAGACGAGTCACGCACTGAAGGAGAGCAGAGCTCCGTGGACTACGATCGAGAGTGTTTGGTCGCGGCGTAATTTTATTGCGAATTGATCGCTATTTTCCCTATTTCTCAATTTGGTGTGGAGGAGCGAGTGCTAAGGGACGCAGAGTGTTTAACTGTTTAATTGGTTGCAGCTTTGGTCGAGGTGGGTGCGTACAGAGCACTAATCCCTTTTGGTCGCGAATCGTCGATCCGCCCGCATGTGTGTGCGTATACTTTCGTCGAGTCCCATCGAGATTCCGACATCTCCCCGTGTTCCTTCCCTCTCCTCGCATAGGATAGAGTAGAATCTACGTCGAGCACGACGCGAACAATATTTTATTGATATCTTTACTGACGCGTTTGCGAGCGACTGGCACCGAACGTCGGATTTATATGTCTGTTTAGTTTTAAGTAAACTTATCGTTTGTTATTATATAAAATTCTCTCCCGCATTATTAGTTAGTTCCGCTCCCTGATCCCCAATGCAACGTGCCAAATGGCGCCCAACTTGTTTTCTGAAACGGGATCACATAGTTCTTTTAATTTGTAAAATTAATTATTTAAATTTAGATTCGCGATAAATGGTAAACGTGGTTTTGTGAATCGTTTAATACCTAAATCAGACTGCGTATTTTGACTAGTGTAAAAGTTTTTATTTAGTTTCTAAAAAATAAATTGTGTAAAGTTTGCGCGACAAATGGTGCCGAAAGTGGTTTTGTGAAACGGGATCGTATATTAATTTGTACAGAGTAAAAATTTTTTTTGTTCTCTCGGAAATCTAAAAATAATTATTACAATTTAAAAGCAGTGCAACAAATATCAAACGCTTTATGTATTTTTGGTAGATATAAAAAAGTTTTTTATTTAAACTAAAATTAAATATAGCACGTTGGCGTGATTAGCGAGAGATTAGTTTTTATGAGTACTGGTTCAGCATAGGACACACATATAAGAAAAAATAATAACTCGGTCGCGGTAGGAATAATTGTGCATGCCTGTTGGCACATTTATATATAGTTAATAGAAATTAAACATGACTTCGCGTATTGTGCGAAGCGGCCCGCCATCTTTTCCCCCGAAAATTGTATAACACACACGTGGCGTTGGGAAAGTATATTTAATATTTTTTTTTATTATTATTTATAATTTTTTTTGTGTTCTTTTTTCTTTTCGTCATACAAAATTTTTTTTTTCTCTTTTTTTTCTTACCTTTGGAAGTAGAAATTTGTTTGCGTGAAAAATATTATTGATTAACTCTTACTCTTACTCTTGATTTCTTTTAGAACTTGAATTTTTTTTACTAGTATTCGATACTAGAAAAAATTATCTTTTGATTACATTTTAATACATTTCATTTAGTGTGATAAATAAATTATAAATTAGTGAGTAGAGTAAATTAATAATCTTAGTCTAAATTAACTGTTAAGTTAAATTAGTTTTTATAAATAAGTTGTTATTTATAATAAACCCTTTAGGAATCCCCACTAGCGATTTAATGATGGTAGAACCCAAGGAAGGTATTAAAATAATTAAAAAGAGTATTAATAATACCTCAGATGGCCGCATTGTTCAATATGCATTACGGGCAAGATTAAACATAGATAGCGATGCAATGATTTTAAGGGATAGCTTAGAAAGGTACGAAATCAGGAGATATTTTAGTAAGGATGCAGCAATATGGAACCCAAGATACAACGAGGTAGACCCCAATATAGAAATCGACCCCCACGAATTATCAGTGTCCATAGCCACAAATATAAGTTCCCCAAGACAAATAGGTGACGGAGACAGATCAAACCTCCCAACGGGAAGTCACGAGGACCACTTAGAAATCCCATCTCATTCGGAGAGGAAAACAAAGAACGTAAGCAAATAAATAGAGAACAATTCCCAGAAAGAAGAAATAATGAATTGAATCCCAAACCCTTCCACACCGACCCCAAGACCAATCCACCCGTTATCAGTTAAGCCCTATATCAAGAAATAACATCCCTTCTCCAATGAACCTGACAGATTCGGTAGCTTAGGAATTACAAGTTACGATGCCAAACACATCAAGTACAACACTTGGGATAAATTCGACTTCGCATTATCCAATACAGACAATGGTAACGTCCTATACAATAGGATAACAACGTTCAAATAACCCATTCATAAGTCCAAGGAATAGACTGGGAACATGTTCTTCGACTATATTTGTACCGATATCAGGCTGTACGGTGCAACCTTCAGCATTCAGATTGGTAAACCAGCAACCAACCGAACGGGGAGCAGGAAATAATACAAACAGATAAAAAAACCAGGATAACTTAAACCATACAAGGACGGTTCGATGGGAAAACAAACCAATGATAAAGGAACAACAAGATGGAAGACCAATCAGTGAACAAGAGAGAACACGACAGCCAACCCACAGACAAACCCCAGACCCAAGTTATATACCAAACCAAACCTATAAAATTCGTAGTTACCCTACCCCCGCAATCCCTATATAAACCCGCACCGTCACACACCATCATAAATCCCCCTTGGTAGCTA
This sequence comes from Theocolax elegans, assembly GCA_026168455.1. NCBI lineage: Eukaryota > Metazoa > Arthropoda > Insecta > Hymenoptera > Cerocephalidae > Theocolax > Theocolax elegans. Next base: position 4,849,955 of record CM047429.1, read on the forward strand.
TTCCCAGGCAAGTTTTGAGAATGTAACGTTTATAAGGGAAAAACACACAGTAGACATTCTTTCTAGATGACACATTCAATTTAAAGGATCCAAGAAGAACGAACCAGACATCTTCTTAAGTAACCTGGAAGATTGCATGGAAGCACATGGTTTTAGCCTAGACGAAATAATGAAGGCAATGCCGTCAATTTTAGATGATGAAGCATGGGAGTGGTTTCGCAGAGAAAAAAAATATTGGAATAATTTTGAGGACTTTGCGGAAGCTCTTCGTCTACTGTACGACATGGAAGACACACAATCCCACATCAGACAGGCAAATGAATTACGCACCCAACGACCAAAGGAAAAGATATCCACCTACCTAACTAAATTGCGTGGACTATTGGATCAAGTTAAACCCGCAATGTCTATCCACGAACAATTGGACCGAGCATATAAGAATATGCACCCAATTTATTGACAACGAATTGAAAGACATGATTTCTGCTCATTCACTGAACTAAAAAAATTAGGAAAAAGGATGAAGCATGAAGGATGTTGGATGAAGCATATAAGCCCCCGCCAACATTACAAAACTACGATCTGTCAAAGTACTCGTATGTGGAATGAACCTAAAATCTAAATAAATCTAAAAAATTGGCAGCAATATTATCTACCCTACAAAAAACCCAGGAAAAACCCACCTATGCTCAGAAACTATCCACACCCCGTCCCAGCCCCAAAATCAAAAGGAAAACCTACCCAAGCTCAACTCCTAATTATAAATCGAACACAAATTGGAGTTTATAGATAACAAACCTATTCGACAGCGTAATAGAAGGTATTCCTCAAAATGCTCAAGGCAGCGTGCGAGGAAGTCGATAGGATGTTAAAAGAGGGAATAATAGAACCATCGAACAGCCTTTGGTATAGCTGCCCGGTTATAGTATCTAAAGCCAACGGGAAATACAGGTTCTGCATTGACTATAGACAAGTCAATGCACTAACTAAAAAGTAACTAAAATGTATGCTTATCCATTACGGAATATGGATGACATACTGGATCAGCTTAGGGAAAGTAGATACATAACCAAACTCGATCTCTCGCAAGCCTACCATCAAGGTCCCCCTAGCCTCCGAAAGTCGAGAGATAACGGCGTTTGCGGTTCCCAGACGCGGTCTATTCCAGTTTAAAAGAGTTCTCTATGGATTGACAAATGTCCCCTCTATGTGCCAGCAAATAATGGATAAATTAATTAAGCCGGAATGGGAACCTCATGTCATCCCCTATTTGGATGATATAATCATCACGATAAAGACATTCGAGAAATGCATACAGTGGATTAGGATATACGTACATACCATAAACGGGTAGGCAATTAAATAAGCAGAGATGCGTCTGATATTACAAGAATAGTATATTATCTATTTCTTACATGTGGCTTCAATGCCAGCAAGTACGCAACTGACTGGTGCACAGCATATACTAACAAGAGCGCGTCTTAGACTATGCCGATATCGACATTGTTTATATTATCGACGTAGAATACTCAATACACCACACCCGGGAACCCGAGGATGCACCCGAGGTGGTTGCCACCTCTGCGATGATGCCCGATTCCGAGCTACGATGGCAAAGATAGAAAAGGTGAAAACCTTCTAAATAGCGGCGATGGACTCGCCTGAGATAAGACGGCCACACACACCACCACAAGGACAACTATTTCCGCCTCTGATCATGACCCTAAATCCATTCCCTGCACCATCTCTCCCTACTATCTCCCACCCTGTATATAACCCCGCCATCCGCCAATATACCTATATCCACGTCCTCGCACCCCTGCCCTTATTTCCTCAATACTCTTCGATCCAAAACCCCCTAAACACCCACAAATCTCCAAAAACCGACTCTTTTCCTACTCCTGCAAACTACTCCCCCGAACCCGCACAACACCCTGGTGTTTTCCACCCCCTATCATCCAGAAACAATTTCCCCGCTCCCCGCGAAAACTCCCACGTCACCCTAAATGATTTCCCCGCTTTACAAGAAAACTCCCCCGCGCCCCTAGATTACTCCGTCGCTCCCCAAGAACCAGATCCAAAGAAAATACCCTCTCTCTTAACTATACCTCGAATACCAAGACTAGAGCAGTAGCGTCTTGAGGAGGAGAGGAAGCTGCGGCAACGGACACAACTACCGCAGTTGTTCATCACCCAGAGCCATGTTCTACCGAAACTGTGGGTGGCGAGGTTCTAAATACGTCCTGACCCCGTTGCGGATAATACCACCGCGAAGTGCTCCGCAGAAGAAAAGAGATAGGGCAACGGTGATGAAAATTTTTTGAAAAAAATATAAATATTTTTTTAATTTAATAAAAATTATCAAATAGCATTAAAAAATGGAGGTAACTAGAAATTCAAAAGTTCTGTGGAGTCACTCATATATTTGTAGATATATATACATACATACAATCGTACGGTATATAGATTAAGTGTATATGAGCGCCAACGTTTATGCATTTACTAATTTTAAATTGCAAACGCTTGTGATATCGAAACGATTTACAAATACAAATTTTAAAATAATAAAATAAATACAACTTATTATTTATACGCAAAGCGTATTGATAGTAATATTATATAATTACGATTTGATAGTAATATTATATAATTACACTTACGAAGTCCACAAGAAAATGAGATATAAAGGTCTACAAATTTTACAGCTGGAATATCTTTAAAATTATTGATTATAATTAGACGCAGATTGAAAATACCTTCTATTTATTCCCAAACACCCTAGTAGAAAACAATTATTTTTTATCTAGTAAACTATATAGAAAGGGGAGACTGGGACAAAGTGAACCTTGAGGTCAATTGATTTTTCGTTTTATTTAATTAACAATTTTTGTCAATTTAATTTTATTGCGAAAATGTAAAATTTTATAATTCATAATTATAATATATTAAATTTAATTGAAACTTGGAATAACAATAATTAATACTTTAAATAAATAATTTTATTTTTCGACTGTTATTGCAGTTCCTTAACAAAACCAGACAATTACAAAAATTATAAAAATGTATAGGAGAGACTGGGGTAAACTGAAACACAAAATGTTCAAAGCATAATCTAATTTTTCCCAAATTGCCAATAATCATAGGAAAACTTTCAAGTAAGTTTAAAAATATTGTATAGTTGATAAATTATTTAAGAAAAAATTTTGAAAATAAATAATTAAAGTGACCAATTTGTCCCATATGAGCATTTCTTAAAATGGAGGCAATTTAAGAATAAAAAGTAGATATATTTTTGTACATAATGCTTCAATATCTTTCATTAAAACCGAATACTCCTGAATAATAGCCCTGGCTATCCTCCAGGACCTCTTCTAGGACAACGGCCGCGATGTCCTCCTGGCCACAACGATGCTCCTCCTGGAGCTGTTGCTGCCGGTAGTCCAATGCAGTGAGTATGGCAGACAGTATGTCAACTACCTGCATCTCGCCGTAGCTGGCCAGGGTATCTATCATCCTGGCTAGGAGGAACTCCAACGTCTCCTGGTCAACCTTGATGATCATCTACAGCAGAATTAAGATTTCATGCTATGGTCAATCGTTTCAAACGATATCGTTCATTTTTGCTTGGGGTTTGGCCCACGAGGACGTCCTCGTTCTCATCTTAGAGGAACCGTTTCTGGCTGTACATCAATATATTGCCTTACTGGGGATCGGCGTCGCACGGTCGCATTTGCTTTCCGGAGACGACCACGTGGTCTTTTGGGAGCGCGGGCCCTATCTAAGGACGTACGCGACGATTCGCGCGGATTACACCGAGTCCCATTGCCAGGTAACTCGCTCGCATTCTATTTCCTCGCAGGGGAGGTCTCGCTCGCCACAGGTGGGTCGCATATTGCCTGTTGGTCCTTCGGTGGTTGAGATCTCTCAAGTTGCTCATCGTCGGTTGACTCAGCATCAGTTTCGGGAACGTATCTCTTGAGATGCTTGATGTGAGATACTCCTTGGTCCCCTTGATCATCTTCTAGGATATATGTGTTCATGCTTTTCCTAGTGATGATTAGATATGGCCCTGTGTACTTCGGAGCAAGCGTTGCGTAAGTTGAAGATTTCGGCTTGCCGGGCCTTACTGGCAGCCGACTGACGATTTGCGTTCCCAAGCAGTCTTAGCAACTGTTTGATTTTGTCGTTTCAATCTTGCAGTCTCCGGAACTGAAACTGTTGCTGGGCAAGCCGGTCTTGCTCTCGACGAGCTATACTAGGCGCTTCGGGGTGGCGACCATAGTTCAGCATAGCCGACATCCATTTAGTAGAACTTTGCAGTCGCTGTGCTTATCCTGGATATACGACGCCACCATTGTCTTAAGGGTCCGATTGGCCCTCTCGATAGGATTGGCATGTGCGTGATAAGGGAATCGAATGATAAATTCCCTTGGCTTCGAGGTATTCGTCTAAGAGTTTATTTTTAAACTCGCTTCCGTTGTCCGAAGCTCGCGGACTATCGTCTTCGCGTTGGCTTTTCTTATCGGGATTGCTTCAATCCAGCGCGTGAATAAATCCTGGAATACTAAGGAAGTATTTGTATCCTCGGCTAGAGCGTGGAAGCGAGCCGATGATATCTCCTGCTACCACCTGCATTGCTGGCACACTTGACATCGCCTGACGTAATCCGCAACTTCTGCGTAGAACCGTGGCCAATAATAGTTCTGGGCCACGCGGGCGAATGTCTTTTCCCTTCCGAGATAGCCAGCTGAGGGGTCATCGTGATACTCTCTCAGAATAGAGTGACGGTTCTCTACGGGTATTGACCAGCTTCCATGCTTGTTCGTAATTCATCACTTCTGCAAATTCCTTGTCGGGACGATAGAGGTATAGATTCCCTCCAAGTAGTTTCCAGTCGGGGAAATCACGAGGTCTGTCGGAGACGTTCTTGATCCAGTCTAGGTACCAAGGAGCCTCAGTCGTTTGAGCCCACGACATTGCTGCTATTGTAGGCTCGTCGTCTTCATACATGCGAGATAGAGCATCGGGAACATGATGCAAAGCTTCCTTTCTGTGCGCGACGACGAAGTCGTGAGCTTGAAGCTCTAGACCCCATCTCGCTAGCTGGCTGGTTGAATTTCTAATATTACACGACCAGCGAAGACTACTGTGATCCATTATCACTTTAAAGTGGTAACTTTCGACGTAAGGTCTGAACTTATCAATAGCCCAGACCACGGCAAGCATTCTCTCTCCGTAACGCTATAATTCGTTTCTGGTGCTGCGAGAATGCGACTGGCAAACTCAATAACTCTTTCCTCTACATCTATTTCCTGGACGAGCACGGCTCCTATGCCGGTGTCTCTCGCGTCCGTGTGCAGGCGAAACAGTCCATCTGCACTGGGACGTCGAAGAACTGGCGCAGTCATGATCAGGGTCTTAAACTGCGGGAAGGCTTGCTTCTATTCATCTAACCACTCGTACACTTGGTTCTTCTTCGTGAGACTGTCAAGCGGTTCGGCAATCGTGGCGTAATCCGGCATAAAACACCGATACCACGACGCCATGCCGTGGAATCGTCAAAGCTATAGAATAATTGTGCCCTCCATGCAGAATGTTTAAAGGGATTAGGTTTTTTCCGATTTTGATAAACAAACAATGTATGTTTGTATTTGGCGAAATTATTTGCACAACTACTATTTTGTCAGTATAAACGTATAAAACGTATAATTAATAGCATCTCTGATGCGTCGCACTATAATTTAAAACGAAAGTAAGCAAATTTAATAAAAACAAATATAATTTTGCGCAGAAAAATGAGGTTATGTGTAATCTAAATCTTTCCATAGTAGTTAAGTCCATAATCAACATCCATTTTTAAAAAGTTAAATAAATTAAATAAATAAATTAGAAATAGCCCAAAATAATTTAACACACAATAACACATATTTAGCCAAAGGCAGTCAAATTGACAAAATAACGAAATCTCAATTATATCACAGACGCTTAATAACAAACAATTCAAATCACTCGCTTCGCGTTCTTAGAGACACCACATTGCCTGTGTGCGCGCATGCGTCGCGACGGCCCACTTGCGGTGCGTACGCAGCCTTACTCGAAGGCGGCTTGAGTAACATGGCCGCCGCACAGTTTAGTAGTGTATGCCTCGTCCGTTCCAACAACAGCAACGTTGCCGTTGACGACGACGTAAGCTGCTTGCCAGGTAACTATTTCTCTCGTTCCTTATTACTAACCCGTCGGCTAATAATATCGGTGTTCACAGGGCCGCAAGAGGTGTGTGTACGCGACTCGTCGACACGGGCTCTTGGGTGTTGTCGCGGCCGATATATCCTTCTCTCTCGCTCTCCTTGAGACGCACGGCGTGACAGGTGCAACGGCGGGCTCGAGCTGCTTGGACGAACACACGGCGACAATCAGGTAAATCTTAACTTCGAAGACGGCTTGACGTGTAGTATTATTAATATTGTGTGTGTGTGAGTACTTATAATGCTAACTTAACCTCTTCCCAAGTCCTCTCCTATACACACTTGCTTAAGTAAGTGTGTGCTCCTTTCTGCTCCTTTATAATGAACCTTAATACATTAGCTGGTGCTTCCAGGTTTCCTGGATTATTGCTGGCTGACGGACTTCCTAGCATTGACTCCTTCTTCTGGCTCGGTCTTCCTTGGCTTTGCTGGGTACGCTGCTATTAAACTCAGGACTCTGCAGCTCGCTGTCATCCAACACCTCAGCATGCTGCTTCACTGGCTCTTCGTCAGGCTCATTATTAGATTACTTCAAAAGTAATCTATGCTTCAGTGAACTCCTACTGTGTCCTGCTCGGCTGCTCCCCTGTGCACCTTTGTTTGTGGGCTCGGTGGTTTTATATCATGTGTTAAGGACTCCGTTACTGGGAGGGTATTATTGTTTATTATTTATAAGCTCTTGCACACAAAGAAATTTCGGCATTGGGAGATCCCAACATAACTTACAATTCCGTATTCCCAAATAATAGTAATTCTGAAATAACAAATAAGAGGTCGGTTAATTGAAAGACTATCCGGATTAAGGTGCTTCTATCATAGGAGCTCTGCGCTCCCATACTGCAATCAAAACAAAAGATGTATACACTTCAAATACAACTGGTATTTCTTTAACCCTGACTTGGGCACGCCATGCTCCCAACTCTGGAATACAGTGTTACGGACGGGGGAATGAGAGAATTGAATGATTCTTGGTGTTCAGTTACGCCCAGCTTAGGTATACTTTATTCCTATTTTGATAATGCTACAATCTAGGTTTTATATGAACTGCTGTATTCTTAATTTGGTATTTATACGTTGCGATTTCTGTAGCATATAATTCAAATGAGTATTGGGAATCGTATATTTTATTTAGTTGGGACCTCCCAATTCCGAAATTTCTTTGTGTGTAGGGTAATTAGGCAAGGTTAGGTTTGGTTAGACTTGTATGTGTGTGTGTGTGCTCGTATAGGGAAGTAAGGTGTAGTTTATTGTCGCTCTTTATGACATGCATTATCTGCATTGTCACAATATATATATATATATATATATATGGAGTATTCCACGTGAAGTGGTCCGATCGAAATTTTAAAATGCACCAAATTTTGGGTACACTTTGCAAATGTTTTTCAGAATACAGAAAAAAATTTTTAGGTACTGGAATCTATTTGCTCAAAAGTTATTCTAACCTCAAAAAGTGAATTTTTCCATATTATTTTCAACACCAGCTGGGTTTACCGCTATATAACTCAAAATCTATCAACTTTTACTATAGAACATTATATGTAACATTCGTTGCTAATTATATCTAGAATTTATTCTTCTGGGTTAGAATTTCTAATCTCAAGGTCAATGTTACATAAACTACATGTCAATATTCAACTTGAAAAATGTGCAAGTGCGCCACCTTTGATTTTTTCATCCAAAAGTCTAAAAGAAAGCTTGAAGCAATACCTTTCAAATGGTCTGTAGCATTTTTATGGCCTCCAATTCTGTAAAAAGTTATGACAATTTAAAGAAAGACAAAAAATTCACAAAAATTAACATGGTAATTCCCATTTAAATTTTTAAAAAAATTTCGTGTTTCTTTAAATTGTCATAACTTTTTACAGAATTGGAGGCCATAAAAATGCTACAGACCATTTGAAAGGTATTGCTCCAAGCTTTCTTTTAGACTTTTGGATGAAAAAATCAAAGGTGGCGCACTTGTACATTTTTCAAGTTGAATATTGACATGTAGTTTATGTAACATTGACCTTGAGATTAGAAATTCTAACCCAGAAGAATAAATTCTAGATATAATTAGCAACGAATGTTACATATAATGTTCTATAGTAAAAGTTGATAGATTTTGAGTTATATAGCGGTAAACCCAGCTGGTGTTGAAAAAAATATGGAAAAATTCACTTATTGAGGTTAGAATAACTTTTGAGCAAATAGATTCCAGTACCTAAAAATTTTTTTCTGTATTCTGAAAAACTTTTGCAAAGTGTACCCAAAATTTGGTGCATTTTAAAATTTTGATCGGACCACTTCACGTGGAATACCCCATATATATATATATCACTCTATAATATATAAATATTTCGCCGCTGCCGCCGCCGTGTCTAAGAATTCAGAATTCAACATATATATATGTTTTATATATATATATGTCATATATATGTTATATATATATATACGTCATATATATATGTTATATATATGTTATATATGTTATATATATGTTATATATATGTTATATATGTTATATATATGTTATATATGTTATATATATGTCATATATATGTAATATATATATAAAAGTTTTTTTTTTTTTTTTTTTTTTTTCCGAAGAGGTGGAGAAATGCTTAATGCACCATGACTGGAGCCATGCGAGACTCCCCCTGTGTGGGACTCTCCTATCGAAGGATGTCGATAGGCATACCCACTAAAACTCCACCTCTTTTCTTACCTTTATTCCCCCGCGGAAACCGCCGCAAGGCATTACTTCGCGGGGGGAGGCAACGGCTAGGTTAGCACTCTAATGTTGCTATCGCAACTCTTCTCTCCTCTTCTCTTCTGATGAGACCCAGCCTGTCCACTACGGACGTACAGAGGGTTACCACCGCGTTCCATCCCTCCTGGGAGTCAAGCAGGCACGCCCCGATGCCCTCACACGGAGAAAAATAATGTAGTAAATTCAGCAATGTTGATTTGCTACTTAGTCGTAACAATTATTTTGATATTCTTAGCGAAAAATTTGATTCCGTTTATTACACGGAGAACTGCAGCACAATTTTATAATTGTATTAGCAGTGAACGTATCGCTAAAAGAAAAATATTTATTTTCAAACAAATTTTTTGTTCGTGTAACATGATTAATTGTTATTATTACAACAACTTACTGCTGAAAACGTCAAAATCATGTATCGATGGTTTTGTTGTTAGTTTAACAGTTTCATTTAGCTAAAGCTGTGACATGAATTGCTGTTTCTTGCAAAAATGTGGTAGTTTTAATTAATATAAAAGGTTGCCAAAATTGCAGACAACACGGAGAACGAACGTCAATCTTAACCTAACAATAGTTTGAATCTCGGTTTGAACTATATTAGTATTTATTGTGCTTTATAATATGAGTATTGAGGATGTATGTAACAAATAAAATAAAACTATATTTTAAAAAATGCTACAAAAAACCCGTACTTATGCACGAGTAATCATATATGTAAGTACGTATGTATTGCAAGTGTGACTACGCATCTGACTATGAGTTTTGACTAATCAATAAACAAAAAGATACAACGATTACCAACAAACAGTCAGATCCTAACAACTGAAGTTTATTTTTATATTTGTATACATGCATATTTGGCTATATCGCGCGTAAGTGCGATTCCCGGTAAACATAACCTAGCTAACCCGCGATTCACGTTGCATTTAAACCACCAATTTTTTTAACCATCATTGCACGTCATCGTTAAATAGACTTTTTAAGCACAAAGAGAAATCAGATCATGATTTATCATACTTTATATTCAGTACTATATATTTATTCAATACTATGTATTTAAGTTCAGCACGTAAAAAAGATGTTTACTGTGTATAAGTATGCTTCTTAATTATTAATAAACTTTTCCCGTCATCTTGAATTTAATAAAATGTTTAGTATTGAGTCGCAGAAAATCTAGTGATTATTAAGAATTTTTTTCTCCGTGTATGTTTATTTCGTCAAAAGAATCGGAAAGTAAAAATGTAGAATCACGAAAAAATTTTGAAAGATCTTTTGACAACTATTACATTTTGAATTGTTTCATTTTATTTGTTTTCGAAATTTGTGTATAATTTTTATTATAAAAGTAACTATACACAAATATCAATTAAAAGCTATTGTTAAAGTAAGAAAATATCTGCAACTTTAATGATAAATACATCAGTTGTTACAACGAATATACTTGCTCTAGTAACCGCATCGTTTGCGAAATCAGCAGTAAATTTTTGTTGCAATAACAGTAATAAAAATTAATGTAACTAGCAACTGACAGTTTGTAAATTTAGCAATAAAAATTTGTTATTTCTCCGTAACCACTAAATTCGTTACTGCGACAACTAATTTCGTTAAACTAGCTATTCATTTTTCTCCGTGCAGGGGGTGAGGGGACCGCTCCAAGTGATTTGAAATTGGTCCCGTTCCTCCCTGAAACGAGGACACCGTAGGAGGACGTGTTCCACGTCTTCGTCCACCCCTGGACAAGCCGGGCACTCTGCGCTGCCGTAGACCCCTATATGAAATAGGTAACTACGGAAGCATCCGTGCCCGGTCAACACCTGGGTAAGCTGGAAACTGACGAAGCCGTGTTTCCTGCTCGCCCACTCCCGGATCCGCGGGATGATGCGGTGGGTGCAGCGGCCGGCTGAGTCCCATCTCCGCTGCCACTCCTCTACGGTCCGCAATGACCATCGGTTGTGGCAGCGGTTCTCTTCTAGGCGTCGCCCACCCTCACGGTGTCTTTCAGCTCTCTCGGCTGCCAGGAGGTCGAAGGGGGCCGTCCCCGCGACCACCGAGAGCGCAATGTCAGATACGGTTCGGTACGCCCGGGCCACCCTTAGCGCAGCTATCCTGCAGGCTCTCTGGCACGGAGCACCAAAGCTCTTGTGCCTGTTCAGGGCATCAGCCCAGATAGGAGCTTCGTATAAAATTACGGAGCTCACCACCGAGGCAAGGAGAGACCTTCGCGGTTGCTGGGGTCCCCCCATGTTGGGCATGCTGCCCGCCAGCGCACGGGCCACCTTTGTCGCCTTTGAGCCTGTGTTCGCGAGATGGTGTTTGAACGACAGCCGCGCGTCTAGTGTGACCTCTAAATACTTCAACGTTTTCACCGACCGTATCCGTTCTTTACCTACCGTGAAGGTGGCGGTCCTCTCCTTTTTTGTGCGAGAGATGAGCACCGCCTCCGTTTTTTCCGCCGCCATACTAAGTTCGTGGTCTCTCAACCAAGTGGCGACCACTTCTATAGAGACGTCTCCGAGATATTCAATCTCTTCGACACTCTTTGCGACCACCACTAGCGCCACGTCGTCCGCGAAAGCCACCATCGAGACACCCTCCGGAAGTTGCTGCCTAAGCAGGCCGTCATATAAAGCGTTCCAGAGTAGGGGCCCAATGACCGAACCCTGCGGCACGCCTCCCGTGATGTTGTGGGAGTGCACACCGTCGTCGGTGTCGTAGAGCAGAGTACGGTCAGTCAGGTAACTCGAGGTGACCTCCCTGAGATAGAGTGGCACTTGGAAGTGCTGCAGGGACAGCATGATGTCGTCCCATCTGGCAGAGTTGAAGGCATTCCGGATGTCCAAGGTGATGATGGCACACGTCCGCCTTGCACTCCGACCAGCATTGATGGCGTTTGTGGCTATACCAACAACTCTGCCTACAGCGTCCATGGTCGATCGACCCTTTCGGAAGCCGAACTGGTTGTCGGAGAGGTCTCCGGCCCGACCGATGGCCGCTGCGAGCCTGGCGCAGATCACCCGCTCCAGAAGCTTCCCAACTATATCCAGTAGACAGAGCGGGCGGTAAGATGATGGCTCCTCCGGGGGTTTGTTTCCCTTCGGTAGGAGTACCAGCCTCTACGTCTTCCACTGGGCCGGGAAGCAACCTTCTCTCAGGCATGCGTTGAATGCGTCCAGGAACAAGCCCGGAGCACTCATCGCCGCTGTCTTGACGGCCAGGCCAGGTATTCCGTCCGGCCCTGGGGCTTTACGTACGGAAATACCTTTAGCGGCCATCCTCAGTTCGGCTTCACTAATGTCTGGTGACTCGGCTGCACCAATGGTGGCCATCAGGCCCGTCCCTGTTGCCCTTTTCCGATGTTCTGGAAACAGGTGGCGGACTACTCCGTCCAGAAAAACTGGGTCGGTGGGTGCAACAGCGCCCCCGGGGTTGATCTTATTCATAACCGTTTTATACGGTCTGCCCCAGGGGTCGTGGTCCACCTCCTCACATAGCTCCCGCCAACACCTTCTCTTGGCAGCCTTGATGGCCACCTTGAGATCCCTCCGCTTTTGTTCGTATTCTGCGGAACGATCTTGGAACCGCGGTGTTCCCCTCGCTCTTTGGTGCAGCCTTCTGGCACGCAGGCACTCACGTCTCTTTTCTACGATATCCTCATTCCACCAGATTATTGGTGGGCGGCCGCGAGGATTGAACTTCACGGCCGTAGAGGCATCACAAGCCGCTGTTAAGGCATTCGTGAGGCCTCGTGCTTTTTTTTCGGCGGTTCCCTCCACTTTTGTCCCCTCAAGGGAACAGACGAACGCCTCACGATCAAACGTGGCTGGTGCCCATCTCTCTCTTGCTCCTCTTCCTGCTCTCTTTGTCCTCCCGCTGGTCAGCCGGAGCTGGTACACGAGTGCTTGGTGGTCACTACCCGTGTAACGGGTAATATACTCAGAGACACAAGAGCAAGCGAATATAAGGCTGCAAAACAATAGATATACAGACAAATACAGAGAAACGGAGGAGTTTACAATAACAGAGATGGTACAAGTGGTAAAGAAAATGAAGCCAGGTAAAGCTCCAGGAATAGACTGTTTCGATTTGACAATAATTAAAAGTGCTCTAGAGGTAGTCGGCGAAGATCTGTTAAAGATATACAATAGCTGTTTAAAGTATGTCATCTTTCCGAACATGTGGAAAGTTGGAAAGGTCATTACTATTAAAAAAGGAATCGATAAAGATCCAAGTCTCCTAAGCTCGTATAGACCATTATGCCTTTTATCTATATTAGGCAAAATACTGGAAGGACTGATAATCAGAAAACTGGAAAAAGTAGTAGAACCCAGTCTTTCAGATAAATAATACGGCTTCAGGAAGAATAGATCCACAGAAGATGCGATAGTCTATGTAGTTAATAAAGTGAAACAATCCAACAAGAAGTACGTGATCATAATGTCTCTTGAGTACTGGAAAAGCTAAGACACATGAGATGCCCCTGGAGACTGTATGAAATAATTAGGGATTACCTCTGTAATAGGAAAGTAATTATTTCCGAAAGTGGCAACTTTGCGAGTAAAGATGTGACAAACGGTTGTCCCCAGGGCTCACTACTGGGGCCGATCCTATCGAACGTAGTGTTCGACGAAATACTTCACGCATTAGAAAGAGAAGGACATGAGACGATAGCCTATGCAGACGACCAGGCAGTGATAGTAGAAGGAGACTCCAGGAGAGAACTAAAAATAAGAGGACAAGCTGCAATTGACGTGATAGAGAGATGGAGCAAAAAGGTCAAAATGAAACATGCACCAGATAAATGTGGCATTCTCTTAGCCAAGGGAACATTCCATGAAAAATGTTACCCAGTAATTAAAATAAATGGCAAGAGAATTAAAAGACAGGAACCAGTAAAATATCTGGGAGTTTCATTTGGCAAAGGCCTAAGTGTGCAGCATCATGTCACGGAGATCTCAATGAAAACCAGAGGAATCTTCCAAAGGTTAGCGAGATTAGCTAGAGATGAGTGGGGCTTGGGCTATCGTTCTCTGGAAATAATATATAAAGGGGTATATATACCAATTATAACGTACGCAGCAGCAGGATGGTTCAAACTCGCAAATAATGTCCAAAAGAAAAAGCTCATAATGTCACAAGGATTTGCTCCAATGAAGACAACGAGAGCATATAGAACCACTTCGGCTGAGTCCATCACAATGATAACGGGTCACTTGCCGATAGATCTGGAATGTGAAAAAAGAATAGGAATGTATTACATAAGGAAGAACAAGGAATTTAAATAAATGGGCTACACATACCAGACGGTGGAGAATCCTCTACCAGGCAATGAATGGAAGAGAAAATACAATGCAAGGTGTGAATTGGACAAGGAATTGAGGAAAGTGTGGCAGTCGAGGTGGGATAACTCTATAAAGGGCAGACATACATATGAGATAATGCCAAACGTGGAAGAAAGAAGGAAAAAGACGTGGCTTAAACCGAGCAAGTATCTAATGCAAATTCTTAGTGCACATGGAAGTTTTCAAACTTTCAAAATGCGATTTAACTTTGTAGAATCAGACCTATGTAGCTGCGGGGAGACAGACTCCCCGGAACATGTTATATGGAAATGCGTGAAGTACGAACAAATAAGGCTAAAACACATGCAGGAGACAGAGGCAGGAATGAGAGACACAAAACCCTTATTGGAAACAAAGGAAGGGACCGAGAGGCTGACAAGGATGACAAAAGAAATCTTACTCGCAAAGGATGCTACGGAAATTCTAGAAAGAGATTTAGTCGTAGACATAGTGGAAACTGAGGAAGAAGCGCAAACAGAAGAGTTAAGGGAAGAGAATGAGTGAGAAGGTTAGGGATAGACAATATTCCAGGAAGTAGATAGACAAGAGAAAAAGAGAGAGCAAAAGGAAAAGCATAAGTGAGAAGGGAATGAAAGCGGTTAGGTTAGAAAGATTTCCATTATAACTAACAAATGGAGGAATAGGAAAGGAAATAGATACAGAGGTAATCAAGATAGCTTATCATACTAGACAATAGGTAAACTAACACTTTCTATTAGATAGAATATAACTGACGAGAATGAATGACGATGAAAGAGGAAAAATGGCAATGGAGAGAAAGAAGAAAGAATGGAGATGAATGATAAAGTTTGAAAGATAGTATGAAAGTGTATGAAAGTTAGGGAGAATGAATGGACGCTAGGTAGGAACTCCTTCTTTTATAAAAGTAGATAGACAACAACAAGAAACCAAAATAGGGAAGAAGAAGGAAGAGGAAGAGAGAAAAAGGAAGACATTAGGAAGAAAGAAGAATAGAGTAGGAAGAGAAGGAAGAGAGAAGAAAGAATTAGCAAAAATAGAAAGTCCTAGTCCCTAGTTCCCCAAAAATAGATAGGATAAAATAAAGTAAAAAAAATGAAAATAAAAAATAAAACCGAAGCACAAGAGAGAACATAGAAAGAGTTGAATCGCAAGAAAAGGAAAAGACAAATGCGAACTCTGGAAAGTTCCGTAGTCCAAAAACCGTCACAGTCTAAGATAAGGAAGACAAGCAGATAGCAAAAGAGACGTGACAAGGACGACCGCCGGTATGCCAGAGGCGAGGTACGGCGGCAATGATCAATGTGTTAGATCGATCTAGCTCGGTTTTTTTTTTTTTTTTTTCTTTTACCCGTGTAACGATCGCTAACTTTCCAGCCGAGTCCCCCTCCCCCCATCAATCTAGGATCGACGAAGGTGAGGTCGACTATGGACGACTTGCCGGCTTTGGTGAAAGTCGGGGTTGTCCCTGTGTTAGCGATCTCCAGCCCCAGTAGAGCGAACGCCTCGAGGAGTGCGCGACCACGCGCGTTGGTCTTGGCGCTGCCCCAGTCCGTCGCCAAGCATTGAAGTCCCCACCGATTGCGACCGGCAGCCGTGAGGACCGAGCACTGGTAACGACTGCATCCAGAGATCTCGCACAGTCCTCGGTGGAATTGCTGGGCGGGAAGTAGCAGCTGTACATGCGTACCCCCGCCACCTCCACCCAGATGAAGCTGGGCCGCCTTGCCCGTGGCATCCCTTACCCAGTTCGACTTCTCGAAATCCCGGAACTCCTCGCTGATGATCGCTACGTCCGCTCTCTCCTCTCTGACCAGCTGGGACAGCAGGTCCTGGGCCACAGCGCAGTGGTTGAGGTTTATTTGGAGCACCTTAATCATTTTTGATGTGTGCTCCTTCCTCATGCGAGGTCTTTGCTTTGGCCTCGCAGTCCACTGCTTTGTGGCCCTCTTGGCCGCACCGATAGCATTGCGCTGACCGGTCGACTGCGCTCTTGCGCTCCCTCGCGATGTGTCCCGATTCGTGGCATCGGTAGCAGCGCGAGGATACCTCTCGCAGTCGAACTCTGCAATTGACCCATCCGATCCGGAGCTTCCCGTCTTGCAGCAGTTTTTTGGCAGCTACTGCCGGAAGCTGGATGGTCGCAGCTAGGGTGCCACTGTAGGACCCCCTGGTTGTAATATTATCCGGGGATACCACGTTTGGCCCGATCTTTACTGCAATCGCTGCAGCCACCTCCGTTGTTGTCGTGGACTCGTCCATGTCACACTTTGTGAGTCAGCAGCTGGACCTCTGCTGACCCACTCAGGGTGGACGAGACCACTGTCGTTAGCTCCACCGTTTCCGTTCCGGGTCGCCCCAGTTCGAGGAGGAGCTCCCCAGCCCTGGTGCGCCTGATACGCGTGACCCGTTCTCTTAGGGTCTTTAATTCCGGTGCAGCCTTGACCTTCCGGAGAATGTCAGCGTAGGAAGATCCCCCGCTAGATGTCTTGATCTTGATGGGATCTGGGCGTGGGGGTCTTACTCCGGCCTTAGGCTCTGCCGTGCCTTTGACCGGTTTGCTGGCACGTTTCTGCTGTTCTTGCTGCTTCGGCTGGCTGTCCTTCATCTTCTTCTTCATTTTGCCCTTCTTCACTACCGTGGCCCAGTCAGGGACCTTTGACTGGTTCCCACCGGTCTCAGGAACGGATAGCGAAGCATCTGCTGGCCCACTTTTGTTAGTGGGCTGCTTCGACCCCTTCTTCCTTTTCTCCGGGGTTTGCTGTGGTGGTGAGGGCTTTTCCCTTTCCACCGGCCTCCTTTGTCGCTCTTCAGCGCGGAAGATGGGCGACGTTTGGCACGTACCATCCCTACGCGCATCCGCCATTTTAGTTTTCGGCGCTGTCGAACACACAGCACCGTTCACCCGCGCGTATTCATTGAGAGCTCTGCTGGTTGCTCTCGCCATACTCTTCAGCTCTTTGTGGATGTTGTTCTTATTAAGAATCTTATTATCTACCTTCTCACGCAGACGGAGAAAAGCTCTGTCAGCGTCACTCGACATCCCAGTCGAGGGCAGGTCACACGTAGCATTAGATACTACAGAGGCCGAGTGACCAAACTCCGCAGCATTTACCATTTTGACGGTGTGAGTTTGGTCCCCCCCAAAATCCTTGGGACCAGCACTGACCACCGGGGCTTTCACCCAATCGGAATCAGTGGCGGGATTTGACAGGATTGCCATGCCCGCTTGGGGTAGTGTTGTTTTCAGCTCACTATCCATACTTGGTTTAATTTCGGGGTGCCTTCCCCTATCTGGTTTTGGTTCGCCCCGAATATTTGATTTTTTCGGTACCATCCATATCTGGAAAGCATTCCCCTATCCACCACCTGGGGAGGCGCTACGATGCGGGACCAGCAAACCCGGCACGGGTGTGTGTGTGTGTGTGTGTGTGTGTGTGTGTGTGTATTCAATCTTTCTGGGCTTTCTATCTCTTCGAGATTTTAAAATTAACAATTGTAACCCAGGTCGATAAGTTCTAAAGATTATTTTGAACAAAAGTCGTTTATTATGTTTTTTCAAAAAAATCAATAGATTTTGAGATAAATGGCTTTTAAATATAGTAATTTTTCTAAAAAATTGAAAACTTTCCATTTGTCATGGTGGAACTCTTAGACAAATTATTTTTAACACTAATAATTTTTTTTTGTGATTATAACTTGAAAGAATGTCTATTAGTTTACTTATTCTTGATAAAACTCATAAAATAAAAACGGACCTAAAATTAAATGTAATGTTTTTAAAAAAAATGCACAATTTTGCGAAGATAAAATAAATATTAATCAAGTACTAGCCATATTACCTCAGTCGCTAACGCTCCCTCGGTTGAATCACATTTTTGAATCTAGACGTTGATTATAAATTGTAGACTTAAATTTATTATTAGTTTATAACAAATAAATTTTAAACGATTTGGATACAATTATTTTATTTTATTTTCAAACCAATTTTTTTCATGTGCTTTAAACTATTAATTAAAATTTGTTGTTATATTATTAAAACACATAAAAATAAATTATAAAATATTTTATTTTAAAAAATGTATACAATTTATTCCTTTTAATCATCATGATATTTAACTATAACAGTTTATTTTCGAATATTGGTTTCTTTTATTTTCTCTCTGCATTTACAGGCTTGAGACTGTCATATAATGAACGTAAATATAATGTGTATTAAAAGTTTCAAATATTTGATTTTCTAACATATATATATTTCAAAATTATGTATGGTATAATACGTAAATATTTTAAAATTGATAAAAATATACGTTCCAATATTGCTGTATTAAAAATAAAATAAATAATATAATATGGCATCTCGTATATTCGTATTTATTTTATATATTTTGTAATTTTTTGTTTCATTAATTTCTAAACAAAGTTCTAAAATAATATCACTTTTTGCAGACAATGTATTCTAACAAGTATTATCAAAATATTTTAATTGATATTTATTAAAGCTATATTAGACAATTAATTATTTTAAAACTTGTATATTTTATAAATAATTATGTCAATAAAATATCGTTTGATGCAGACAATGCATTTTAAATTTGTTTATTTCTTCAGTATTTTAGTAAAAAAATGTCGCTTGATGCAGACAATGAATTTTAAATTTGTTTATTTCTTTAGTATTTTAGTAAAAAAATGTCGCTTAATGCAGACAATAAATTTTTTATTTGTTTACTTCTTGAGTATTTTATTCAAAAAATGTCGTTTGATGCAGACAATGAATTTTAAATTTGTTTATTTCTTCAGTATTTTAGTAAAAAATGTCGCTTGATGCAGACAGTTGAATATTTTAAAATTTATATATTTCATAAATAATTTTGCCAATAAACTGTCGCTTAATGCAGACAACTAATATTTTAATATTTATTTATTTCTTAAGTAATATATTGAAATGTTGCTTGATATAAATAATGTATACTTGAAAAATATTCTTTATTATACGTAATTTTATCTACAAATTTTGTCTTATGCTTATATCTTATTATTTTATAATTCGTTTGCCGAATAATAAGTCGACCTTATATTGATTTTTAAAAATAAAAAAAAATTGAAGTATCAAACACTTCAGAAAAAACTATATTTGTTGTATATATTATTACATTATTATTTAAATTACTCTCATTTATATTAAGTATATCTCCTTCTGTATTAGTGAGTATCATTGACGATTTCGAAAATTTTATTTTTAGATTTTTTTTATCTGTAACTCTTGATAATTCAACATATAATTGACCATGACTAAATACAGGTCTTGGTAAATATAGACCTACTTTTTTAAATGATTGACCTTGTGATTTATTTATGGTCATAGCGAATCTTGGTCTAATAGGAAATTGTCGTCTAACCATATTGAAAGGTATATCATCCTTTGATGGACATAAATCTATTCTTGGAATCATCACAATTTGTCCCGAATTTTTACCTGTTATAATTTCTCCATATATAGTGTACTGTTTTAATTCTGTAATCATGAGCCTGGTACCATTACATAAACCTCCATCTAAATGCAAATTCCTAAGTAACATAACGATCATTCCTTTTTTTAATACTAATTTATGCGGTGGTAAACCATTTGGTATTAATGAATTTATAAAATCTATTGTTATTGTTTCATCCAACTTATTATTTTCATCATTAGTAATACTATCAATGATTAAATATATCTTACCGTCACCTTTAATTCTTTCAATCATTTCGTTATTAATCGCTAAAACATCACTATTTATAGGTGAAAGAATTACTTTGTCTTTAAGAGTATGTAAATCATCAATAATTATTTTATTACCAAAAATATCATCTATCAAATTATTAAATGTAATAAATTCGGAAGGAATTTTTATAACGTTATTATCAATTTCAAATTTTGTAATATTTCTATTTTCTCCAATATTTAATAACCACGTTTTAAACATACTGTTTGAATTGACCAATCTTAAATTATTATTTAATGTAAGTTTTTGAAATAATTGCCATAAAGAACTACTTTTTACACATGATTCTAATATTTGAGTTCTATTTCGGTATCGAACTATAGGAAGTGTTTGTCGAAAATCGCCAGCTGTTACTAATATTTTACGACCAAACGGTTTATTATTTCGACATAAATCTCTGAAAAAATATCTATAGCTTCTAATGCATATTTACAAGTCATTGATATTTCATCCCAAATTAATAATTTAATATTTTTTAAATTTTGACCTATTTTGGTGAAATGTTGCATGTTGATTGTTCGTTTAAATTAAATGGTATTTTAAATGTTGAATGAATAGTTTTACCACCTATTAATAAATTTGCTGCAATACCAGTCCAAGCAACTGCTAACTCTGGTAATTTGTTTAATTTCACAAATTTTATAATAGCATTTAATAAATAACTTTTTCCACTACCACCGGGACCATCTATAAAATATAAATTTTCTTTTTGATTATCGTAAACTGCTTCTACGATTGTATCAAATATTGTTTTTTGTTCCAATGTTAAAGATTTTAACAATATTTCTATGTCATTATCTTCATTTGCATTAATATCATTATAAAACATATCATTGTGATTTTCATTATCATTATTATCAATATTAGGTAAATTAAATTGTTGCAATGTTAAATTATGTTTTGATAAAACGTTGTCTATAATTTTTAAAGCCTTTTGTTCTCCTAAAATTTCAGGTAATTTAGGATCAAAGAATTGTTCTTTATACTTATTATAAAGTTTCAAGGAATCAAAATTGTGATCAAATGATATAATGAAAGCGAAAAGCTCACATAGTGCCTGTGGAAATTGAAAATTACAATTTTCTTCTAAACATTTATCCCATTCATTATCAGTAATGATTAAACCTCTAACTATACATGCTTCATAAAATGTATCATAAACAACGCCTTCGTATGAGCGTATATCTTCAAAAGATTCGGCCCCACGTACATGAAGTAATAATAATCTAAGAAAAAATCGTTCTCGATCTTTAGGATTTGCATGAAACATTCTGACTAGAATGGGTTTATTAAACTTTTTTCGCTTGCTTACTTACTTTTACTTACTAACTTTCTTTACTTTTTTTTTACTTATTTTTTTACGATTTTTTTACTTACTTTTTTTGCATACTTTATATAAAAAAAATTAAGTGTACATGCCTTTATGCTTAAATTTGCAAAAAATATTGTCACTTCCTGAAGACGATGTCCAGGTGGTCAGGGTAACCTCTAGGTAATCCTGATATCCTCCACAGGAAAGTCTACATGCCTTTCTACTTGAATTTGCAAAAAAAATTCTCACTTCCTGAAGACAATGTCCAGGTGGTCAGGGTAACCTCCAGGTAATCCTGATATCCTCCACAGGAAAGTCTACATGCCTTTCTAATTGAATTTGCAAAAAAAATTTTCATTTCCTGAATACGATGTCCAGGTGGTCAGGGTGACCCCATCCCTATCCCTCCACCCTCACCCTCACCCTGACCTCTTCACTATAACACACTTACCCTTATACACATGCATATATATAAAACATAATAAAAAGACGCCCAATGGTGAATGTCGGACGTTTGCAAAAAAA
This sequence comes from Theocolax elegans, assembly GCA_026168455.1. Classification (NCBI taxonomy): domain Eukaryota; kingdom Metazoa; phylum Arthropoda; class Insecta; order Hymenoptera; family Cerocephalidae; genus Theocolax; species Theocolax elegans. The sequence goes on from CM047429.1 coordinate 4,871,869, forward strand.
ATTTTCACTTCCTGGAGACGATGTCCAGGTGGTCAGGGTGACCCCATACCTATCCCTCCACCCTCACCCCCACCCTGACCTCTTCACCATAACACACTGACCCTTATACACATGCATATATATAAAACATAATAAAAAGACGCCCAATGGTGAATGTCGGACGCCGGACACCGGACGCCGGACGCCGGACACTTTTGAGGAAAAATTTTAATTATAATAAGATAACATACACTTTTCCAAATATCTATATGTGAAATATACAATAAGTTAAAAATTAAATACATTAATTATTGCATTTTTAAGATAATTCTATTATAAACAGTAATGGCAAAAGAAAATTCAAATTTTAACAGTGGCAATATAAAATACGAATTACATTTGAAAAGTTTTTCGAAAATTATTAATTTAGTAGCATTTAATTTAAATATTATTTAAATCAAAATTTAAAAATTGTATGGATATATAAGTGAATAGATTACGTATATTTATATAAAACAATATTTTAAATAAACAAGTATGTATTTATTAGAACCAAAAGGTTATTTAAGGAATGCCTTTGTTTATAATAATTAAAATAAATATATGGGCTCTGTAACTAAAGGAAAAAATAAATCGGATATAATTATGGATTAAAACGTAAATTTTGAAAGAGGGTGCAAATTATGAATTACGGGAGAAATGGAAGAAACAGGTTTTTATTTATATGCCGCTAAAATGTTATAAATAATTCTTTAAAGCAAATACAAAAATTAATTTAATTAAGAAGAAAGTTTTATTACCCTAAAAGTACAAAATACTAATGACATATAGAACTCTTGGCGATGACCCTTCGTCATTAAATAAATTAATTTTAGGAGGTAAAGTTCTATTTAGATCTGTTTAAAATAATCTAAAATTTTAATAGTTTTTTACTAAATACTACAATTAAATATATGCACTTTACTATTTTTGGTAAGTTAATTGATCATTAACACACACATATATATATATATATATATATTATAACGGTAAGCGAGTTACCGATCAGGTGAGTAACTGAAAAGAGTATCGACAGCGCGGCGCGCGCAGGGAACGCGCGCGAGAATCGTGCGCAGTAGAGTATCGTTAGAGAGTTCGCGCGCGATCGACAACAACACGGTGTTGGTGACCGGTGTTTGTTTTTACGGGATAAACGAGCGAAAGGACTGTTGTGCGTTGTGTGTGGGTGTGAGAAGCTTCTCCCCACTAACCTCCACGTCGACGGGTGCAGCAGCACATCTCACGGACAGTGAGAAAAGGAGGCTCGGCGAAGCCCACCTTCTCGACCGTTGGAGAGAGAGAGAGAGACATATACGAGGACGAGCTCTCTCTCAATAGCACAGCCTTTTCCCTGCCGAAGCGAGATATTCAGATACGCGGTAAGTGGTGCACCACATTTAGACCCGCGTGTCTATCTAATTTTCGTGTCCCGATTTACCTGGTACGGTCCAGGTGAGGAAGCGTTCCTCCTTTCCCCCTCTCGTGACAATACCCGCACGGATAGAAAGGTCGGTGGTTCGCGGGAACCACTTCACGAGAGAAGGCGCGCGTGACGTAGTAAGCTTCTACGTAAAAGCTCTCTACGTCAGTGATTCATACGTCACACGGTGTGACGTAAGCCATCAGGTTAAGCAGCCGATCATATCCGGATCGGTTGCTCGTAATCGATTGTTAAATAGATTTTAACCGATTCTTTTCGCGCTGACCTCGGGGGTAGTCATCGGTACGACTCCCCGCAAATTGTTAAAGTTTATTTGTTCATAGTTTATTAATATTTAATTGTTAATTTAATAAATTGACTCGGCGAGACTATCTTTCTCGCCGATTAAACGTAAAATATCGATTGTTAATAGTGTTTTACCGATAACTGTCCTATCCTACGAATACCGCCCTCTCCGGTGTTTATCCTAGTTGGCAATTTTGGGCATAGGGCCCAAAACACGGTATATAAGTCAAACGGCGTGTTTGACGTTGTTAACGGCATTGCACGGGAATCAAAGGGATTCCCGGCCGCATCGTGGGACTGCACACTTAAGGTTGGTAAGTTGGGACAGATTGGGCCTAACCGTGGGCCTTACATATCCCCAGTACCCACCCCGTTACAACTGGCGCCCAATACGTGTGGATTTTGGATACAGGACATCGGAAAAATCAACAAGCACGATATAGTTAGTCAATTGTTAATAACATTGTTAATTAACAATTGGATAACTCGCGAACAATAACGAGGTCAGCAGTCGCGTTTCGAAATTCTGAAGCATATTTCGGTACTCTTTCGTTCCCCCTCGAGGCGGGATTTGTTTATTAACAAATAGAATTGTTATAAACAAATAAAAAAATTTTTTATAACAAATAAAATTTTTTTTATTTTTCTCGTCTCGACTACTGAGTAGTAGACACAGGAAATTGGTTCCTGGTCGAACATAGGTGGCGCCACTAGAAAAAGGTCGCACAAATAGGAAATTTGGTGGGTTTTCGAACGGAATCGATAGACCGACCAACGTTACTTGGAAATTGGGTAGTTTGGACCAAACCAAGTAACTAGCGCCACCTAGAGGAACGAAAGAACGCGACACAGCGCGACATAACCTGGTGGCAATTAATCGGTCTAAATAAATTGTTTGTAAGTGTATGCAAGGTTTAACTGGTTTTTGCTGGCACAAAACAGGAAGCTTATAACCTGGCTCAGACCTTTACAAATTGTATTGTAGGTTATATTTTTGTAAGAGGTCAAGCGCGCGGTAACTTTAATTATTTAATTTATTTATTTATTGATTTATTTATTAATATTTATATAGTACCGTTAAGTAGCGCAAGGTAAGAGCCAGGCAGTAGTTTATCGTAAATTTATTAGCAAATTTGTTAAAAATAGTTTAAACTCGGTAGTGCTTCCTGATCAAAGTAAGACAGGACTTACTTTTGGCATCCGGTTTTGTGCTTTAGCGGTTAGCTTAGGTAGAAGCAAAACCCAGTTACGCGGATTGGACATTTGGCAAGTAACGCCAAAGTTAAATATTCGACAGCATATAACCTTGCACACACATAGTGCGTCAAGCCAGCGAGGCTACTTACTGTGAAACGTATAAACGACGCTACAACTGAAGATGGCCGCTCAGCAGAAAGACGTCGATAGTCAAATCGATGCATGGATCGAGACGCTCACCAGGGAGCAAATCGAACTACACCTGGACGCCTTGAACCTAAAATCGGCAGGCTCGGTTCATAGGAAAGCCGAGCGACTCCACCAGTGGCTATTAGGAAATTATTCGGCCCAGGAGTTTAACCAGGAGGAAGACGAAGCCACAGCAGTTCGCAGCCGTCTCCAACGGAGAAATAGGTGGCTGCAGATGCTAGGTGAACATCAAGACGAGGAGTCTGATGAACCTAGCCCAGACCAGGAAGTGTATCTGGTACTGCGGGAGAACGCTGCGGTAAAAGATAACCTGCACAGGACGGTGCAGGATTTCGATGACGTCGAGCTAGATGAAACGACGTCAGCCGCGACCAATACAGAGCCTCAACCCGAACGAGAGGAAGAATGGCTGTCATTGGTCTCAGAAGAGGGAAACATTTTTAAAATCCCTCGATCGTTCTCCCAGACCTTGGTGCAGCTTATCAAAAAAGTGAATGACCTCACTGTAAAGGTAGATAAGCTGATGTCCGAGCGCACTCAAACCGCTCACAGCACGAGATTGGACGGTGCCAACCAATCTCACCATGTGCAATTTCAGGACACATATACGTGTTATGGTCCTGATGTGAGCGAGATAGGTGAGGCGCAAGTAAATGGCGAGCAACAACGCGCAAGCGCCCCTCAGTCTAAGCCTGATGGAGCTTGGAAGGGGGGGAATGCGCGCGAATCCCAGAGGATTCCTCAAGCGCGCAGCTCGCCAAACAGGGATCGGACATTCTCAACACCAAGCTTTTCGACGTCATCGAGGTTGAATGGGACACCTCGAGACGTCGGCGGCATTGTGAGGAAGTGGCAGGTCAAGTTCTCTGGCGACAAGAGCCAGAGCATCGACGCCTTCCTGACCAGGATCGAGGATTGCAGGATCCTGGCTAACCTGTCAGAGGACGAGTTATTGCCGTCACTCTCGGAACTTCTGACAGACACTGCCGCCACGTGGTACCAGAACGAGAAACACAAGTGGCACTCCTGGCAAGATTTCGTGACTTCGGCTAAACGTTGGTACGGAATGAGCCAACGTTTCCAGCAGAGGATCATCGCCGAGTCCAACGCACGGACTCAAGGACCCGATGAACCGGTTAGGGACTATATGACGTGCTCTATAGCAATAATGCGAAAGATAGTCCCTACGCCGACTGAAGCGCAGCAGCTCGATCATTTGTATCGGAACATGCTGCCACAGCTTCAACGGCTGTTCAAGAGAGCGGAAGTGAGCTCAATTGAACAAATGCTGGACCTCGCCACGGAAGCGGAGCAGACGATAGAAGGTGAAAAAGTATATCGTCCACCACCTACGGAGGAAGGGTCTCTGCTTCCTGAGATGGCGTATAAGCCGAAGCGGAAAAAAGGTTCGCCGAAGGCTAAGGTAGCGGCCGCTGAGGTAAGCCCGGCCAAACCAAGCGAGCCAGACGTCGTCGACCGCATCGCAAAGATGCTGGAGGATGCGCTGCGGCCCATCGTCTCCCAATTGGCGTCGACGACCCGACAGTCACGTAGGAGAAGCCCAAGGTCTGGCTCTCCTAAGAAAGGCTCGCCGGCCAACCGATCTCCGAAGAGTAGGAGGTCTGGCAAACCTAATGGCCCGAGCAAGAGCTTCGGACACCGGCAGGAGAAGAAGAGCGCTAGTCCAACGAGGGAAAAAGGAAAGGAACAGCCGAAAAACCGAATGGGCTCGACTTTCGATCCGACTAAGCCTCTTACCTGCAAGGGCTGTGGGAAAATTGGATATTCCCTCAGGTACTGTCCGGTGTGCTCGGGAAACGCCAAAGGGAGCGGTTAACAGGGACGAAAACCGCGACCCAAGAGCTTGAGTCCCCGCTGTCCCAGGTGAGTTCGGGACAGACCCGCTCCAACCGAGAGTATGGTCCAGAGAGGAGCGGAAATGGGCCTCAAAAGGAGGAACGGTCCCAAGAAGCAAGCAGACCAACCTCATCCTATAAACCAGAGGATGAGAGTCGTTGGTGGCTTCTCGTGGAAATTGGGGGCTTTCGTATAAGAGCCTTATACGATCCCGGAGCTTCCACGACCGTGATGGGACCCAGCGGTCTGCAAATCGCCGCGGCATTGGGCAAGGAGCTCATTGTGGCGAACGCCGGACGCGTCAAGATGGCGGATGGTAGTTACCAACCGCTAAATGGTCACGTGATCTTACCTTTCACTGTCGGGAAGGAGACACGTGAAATAAGGGTAGCGATCATACCAAATCTTGACGCCGAATGCTACGTAGGAGTAAATTTCGTACGAGCATTCAGAGCCATATTGGATCCGGATAGCGACCGCCTGTTCCTCAAAGACAGCAAGCAGCAGATCCACCTCGAAGTTGCTGGAATAGGGGGTATGGCCACCCTCTCGTCCGCTGGGATAGCGGACGCAACCGAGGCAGAAAGGGAAGAGCTGCGAGAGCTTGTAAGCAAAGTGCTGTCTAATACTTCTCCCAAAATCGGGCGAACCCAACTCATCGAGCACTCGATTGACGTGGGATCAGCTCGCCCGATAAAGCAGAAGTATTACCCGGTGTCGGAGAAGATCCAGGAGGAGATGCACCGCCAGGTCCGAGAGATGCTAGATTTAGAGATCATAGAGCCCTCGGACAGCGGTTGGTCAAGCCCCGTGGTGATGGTACGCAAGGAGAACGGATCACGTCGGTTTTGCATTGACTTTAGGAAAGTCAATGCGCTAACGAAACCAGACGCTTATCCCCTCCCGTTCATGCAGGATATCTTACGCAAGTTGAAGAGATGTCGGTACATTAGTACTCTGGACATGAACTCAGCGTATCATCAGATACCTCTCCAGAAGGAATCGCGTCCTTATACGGCTTTCACAGTCCCGGGGATGGGACTGTATCAGTTTAAGCGGATGCCGTACGGATTGGCATACGCCGGCGCGACCTTCCAACGCATGATTGACCAAGTGGTTGGTCCTGATCTCGAGCCCAATGCCTTTTCTTACCTCGATGACATCATCATAGTCACCGAGACATTTGAAGGGCACAAGAAGTATCTCGAGATGGTGCTGAAAAGACTGACCGAAGCTAACTTGACAGTGAATAAGGACAAGTGTGTCTTTTGTCAAGACGAGGTGAGATATCTTGGCGTGCTGGTCAACAGGGATGGAATTCGTCCCGACCCAGCCAAGACAGAGCCTATAAGGGTTTATCCGGCTCCCAAGAACCTCAAACAGCTTCGACGATTCCTCGGCATGGCGTCGTGGTATCGGCGTTTTATGCCGGATTACGCCACGATTGCCGAGCCACTTACCCGTCTAACAAAGAAGAACCAAGGGTACGAGTGGTTAGATGAACAGGAACAAGCCTTTCAGCAACTGAAGGCCCTGATCATGACTGCTCCAGTTCTTCAACGTCCCAGTGCAGATGGACTGTTTAGCCTGCACACGGACGCGAGCGATACCGGCATAGGAGCCGTGCTCGTCCAAGAGATAGACGGAGAGGAAAGAGTCATTGAGTTTGCCAGTCGCATTCTCACAGCACCCGAGAAGAATTATAGCGTTACGGAGAGGGAATGCTTGGCCGTGGTCTGGGCTATTAATAAGTTCAGACCTTACATCGAAGGGTACCACTTCAAAGTGATAACGGATCACAGTAGTCTTCGCTGGTTGTGTAATATGAGAAATCCAACCAGCCGACTAGCGAGATGGGCTTTAGAGCTTCAAGCTCATGACTTTGTCGTCGAGCACAGAAAAGGAGCTCTGCATCACGTTCCCGATGCCCTATCTCGCATGTATGAAGACGACGAGCCTACCGTAGCAGCAATGTCGTGGGCTCAAACTACTGAAGATCCTTGGTACCTAGACTGGATCAAGAACGTTTCCGACAGACCCCGTGATTTCCCCGACTGGAAAATAGTTGGAGGAAATCTATACATCTATCGCCCTGACACGGAGTTAGAGGAAGTGATGGATGATGAGCAAGCATGGAAGCTGGTCGTACCCGTAGAGAATCGTCACTCTATTCTGAGAGAGTGTCACGATGATCCCTCAGCTGGCCATCTCGGAAGAGAAAAGACATTCGCCCGCGTGGCCCAAAACTATTATTGGCCACGATTTTACGCAGAAGTTGCGGATTACGTCAGGCGATGTCAAGTGTGCCAGCAATGTAAGGTCGAGCAACGTGCTCCCTCAGGGTTAATGGGTCACCGTCAATCGGACAGACCATGGCAGGTGGTAGCAGGAGATATCACCGGCCCGCTTCCACGCTCTAGCCGAGGATACGAATACATCCTAGTATTCCAGGATTTATTCACGCGCTGGATTGAAGCAATCCCGATACGAAAAGCTAACGCAAAGACGATAGTCCGCGAGCTTCACGAACGAGTGATTAACCGGTTCGGCACCCCGGAAGTATTTCACTCGGACAACGGGACCGAGTTTAAAAATAAACTCGTAGACGAATACCTTGAATCTAAGGGAGTGTATCATTCGACGACACCCCCTTACCACGCACAGGCCAATCCTGTCGAGAGGGCCAATCGGACCCTTAAGACAATGGTGGCGTCGTATATCCAGGATAAGCACAGCGACTGGGACGACAAGCTGCCAGAGTTAGTCTTTGCACTAAACACAGCAGTGCAAAGTTCTACTGGATGGAGCCCGGCTATGCTGAACTATGGTCGCCAACCCGAGGCGCCTAGTACAGCTCGTCGAGAGCAAGACCGGCTTGCCCAGCAACAATTTGAGTTCCGTCGCCTGCAGGATTGGAACGACAAAATCAAACAGTTGCCAAGACTGCACGAGAACGCAAGTCGTCAGTCGGCTGCCAGCAAGGCCCGGCAAGCCGAAATCTTCAACTCACGACGAAGGCCAGCGGAATTCGAGGTAGGAGATCTGGTGTGGAAACGCAACCGGATCCTCTCGTCCAGCGCACAAGGTATCTCGGCTAAGCTTGCTCCGAAATACACAGGGCCATATCTGATCATCAGTAGGAAAGGCATGAATACCTACGTTATACAAGATGATCAAGGGGGCCAAGAGGTATCTCATATAGAGCATCTGAAGAGATACGTCCCCGAAGATGATGCTGAGCCAAACGATGAAGAGCAACCTACGAGATCTCAACCGTCGAGGGATCAACAGGTGAAGTGCGACCCACCTGTAGCGAGCGAAGCCTCCCCTGCGAGGGAGTATAATGCGAGCGAGTCACCTAGCGAAGGGACTCGGTGTAAACCGCGTAAGACGTCGCGTACGTCCTTAGATAGGGCCCCCGCTACCAAACGACCACGTGGTCGTCCCCGGAAAGCGAATGCGACCGTGCGACGCCGATCCCCAGTAACACGGCAATTAGATGCGCCGCCAGAAACTGTTCCCCTTAGACGAGGACGAGGGCGTCCTCGTGGATCGAAATCCAAATAAAGAACAGTGTCGTTTGAAACGATGGGCCATAACCTGAGATCATGATTTTTGTTGCAGATGATCATCGAGGTTGAGCAGGAAGCCCTGGAGTTCCTCCTCGCCAGGATGATAGACACCCTGGCCAGCCACGGCGAGATGCAGACGGCGGACGTCCTGTCTGCTGTAGTTGCTGCCGTAGATCATCGGCGGCAACAGCTCCAGGAGGAGCATCGCCGTGGCCAGGAGGATATCGCCGCCGTCGTCCTAGAAGAGGTCCTGGAGGACGGTCAGGGCCAGGACACGGCCTATGTAGCGACCCCTGCGGACCGCTTAAGACAAGCGAAAGGTACAATACCCATGCCCTCTCCGCCGAAGCCAGCACCCGCGACAGAAGAGCGGATGGAGAGGGAGGGCAATTCAGTATCGGATCGTCCGCAGGGGAAGACTGAACCGGAACCGGCCAACACCAGACCCCAGCTCCGTCGTCCCCACTCCAATGGGTCCCAACCCGCAACCTCTGCGGTGACAGAGGAGCGACCCAAGACACAGGAAGAGGAGTGGCAGGAGACGGAGGCTGCCCTCAGGCACATGAAAGCCCTGAGGGTTCAGCTACGGGCAGCCGAACAAGAGGCCTTGGCGAAGTTCGATGCGTTTGCCGAGGCTCATCCGACGGCTCCCATCACCAAGGGTGTCTGGGCTGAGCGAGTTCAGGACCTCAAAAGGGAGCGAGAGGTCCTGGCAACGTTCCGGGCTCAGCAGCGCGAGGCCAAAGAAAAGGCGGCGGCAGAAGAGAGGAAGCGTGAGGAAGAGCGCCAGCAGCGGCTGAGGGCTGAGGCAGCATATAGGCAGGCTGCTGAAGAGCATCGGCGTCTCCAGCAGAAAGCGGATGACGCTAAAAGAAGAGCCGCTGAGCTGGAGGCGCGGCTGCAGGCTCAGCCCTCCACGAGCGGAACGAGCGGTTATAAGGAACCAAAGTGTCCGCTCTGCCGCTGCAAAGGGGTCGTTGACCCAAAGAAGTGCCCTCGCTTCAAGGCGCACGCCGAAATCAAGGCGGGGCGCAGGAGGCAGGGCTAAGAGCCGTCAGGAGGCAACGGCCCAATCCTCCAAATGTATATAGATACTTTTTGTTTTTATTAAAGTTTTATAATAAAAAAAAATAAGGTGTACCTCCTGATTATTTATCCTCTTTCCTGTTCCTCGCGGTACAGAGTCCACATACAGAGTATGCGGAATCTGGAAGGGGGGTATAACGGTAAGCGAGTTACCGATCAGGTGAGTAACTGAAAAGAGTATCGACAGCGCGGCGCGCGCAGGGAACGCGCGCGAGAATCGTGCGCAGTAGAGTATCGTTAGAGAGTTCGCGCGCGATCGACAACAACACGGTGTTGGTGACCGGTGTTTGTTTTTACGGGATAAACGAGCGAAAGGACTGTTGTGCGTTGTGTGTGGGTGTGAGAAGCTTCTCCCCACTAACCTCCACGTCGACGGGTGCAGCAGCACATCTCACGGACAGTGAGAAAAGGAGGCTCGGCGAAGCCCACCTTCTCGACCGTTGGAGAGAGAGAGAGAGACATATACGAGGACGAGCTCTCTCTCAATAGCACAGCCTTTTCCCTGCCGAAGCGAGATATTCAGATACGCGGTAAGTGGTGCACCACATTTAGACCCGCGTGTCTATCTAATTTTCGTGTCCCGATTTACCTGGTACGGTCCAGGTGAGGAAGCGTTCCTCCTTTCCCCCTCTCGTGACAATACCCGCACGGATAGAAAGGTCGGTGGTTCGCGGGAACCACTTCACGAGAGAAGGCGCGCGTGACGTAGTAAGCTTCTACGTAAAAGCTCTCTACGTCAGTGATTCATACGTCACACGGTGTGACGTAAGCCATCAGGTTAAGCAGCCGATCATATCCGGATCGGTTGCTCGTAATCGATTGTTAAATAGATTTTAACCGATTCTTTTCGCGCTGACCTCGGGGGTAGTCATCGGTACGACTCCCCGCAAATTGTTAAAGTTTATTTGTTCATAGTTTATTAATATTTAATTGTTAATTTAATAAATTGACTCGGCGAGACTATCTTTCTCGCCGATTAAACGTAAAATATCGATTGTTAATAGTGTTTTACCGATAACTGTCCTATCCTACGAATACCGCCCTCTCCGGTGTTTATCCTAGTTGGCAATTTTGGGCATAGGGCCCAAAACACGGTATATAAGTCAAACGGCGTGTTTGACGTTGTTAACGGCATTGCACGGGAATCAAAGGGATTCCCGGCCGCATCGTGGGACTGCACACTTAAGGTTGGTAAGTTGGGACAGATTGGGCCTAACCGTGGGCCTTACATATCCCCAGTACCCACCCCGTTACAATATATATATATATATATATATATTATATATTACACCGCTGGTGTAAGTTATGTCCTAAAATACGTGAAAATTAGTGATTTTATGAGGTTTATGAGGCATAACTTACACCAGCGGTCTTGGCCAATAATCTAACCCAAACCATTCGAAAACTCGCGAAAAATGTGAACTTTTGAGAGGTGTTAGATTAAAATCGATTGTGGCGTGGTCGCCTTTTTTTTTATTTTCAATATTTCCGGGTGTTCTATCTCTTCGAGATTTTAAAATTAAGAATTGTAACCAGGGTAGATAAGTTCTAAAGATTAATTTAAACAAAAGTTGTTTGTAATGTTTTTTCAAAAAAATCAATAGATTTTAAAATAAGTGACTTTAAATATAGTAATTTTTCCAAAAAATTGAAAAATTTCCACTTTTCATGGTTGAATAAATCTTATGTAAATTATTTTTAAAACTTAAATTTTTTTTGTATGTTCTGGAAGATGTTTCCAGCCTGTTCTCAAATTTTGGAGCGATCTAAAATTTTCATCGTACCACTTGACGTGAAATAGCCCATATATATGTATATATATGTATGTATGTATGTGGGTGTGTGTGTGTGTGTGTGTGGGTGCGTGCGTGCGTGCGTGTGTGTGTGTTCGTGCGTGCGTCCGTGCGTGTATGTGTGTGTGTGTGCGTCGGAATATTTATATAATATATATATTTTTTAAATTTGTTTTTTCAAGAATACATAATATATGTATTTTTTCCTTGCGTAAAAAAAAAGTTGAGAACATAACTTGAAAGAATGTGTATTAGTTTACTCATTCTTGATAAAACTCATAAAATGTTTAAACGTATATCTCAATAATATAATAACAAACTACAACACACTAAAATGCAATGTAATGCTTTAAATACAGATGCAAAATTGTTTGAAGATTAAATAAATATTAATCAAGTATAACATACACTTTTCCAAATATCCATATGATATATACAATGAGTTAAAAATTAAATATATTAATTATTGCATTTTTAAGATAATTCTATTTTACTAAAGGAAAAAATAAATTGGATATAATTATGGATTAAAATGCAAATTTTGAAAGAGGGTGCAAATTACGAATTACGGGAGAAATGGAAGAAACAGGTTTTTATTTATATGCCACTAAAATTATATAAATAGTTCTATAAAATTAATAAAAATTAATAAAAAAATTATTTATTTAAGAAGAAAGTTTTATTACTCTAAAAGTACAAAATATGAATGCCATAGAACTTTTGGCGATGATCCTTCGTCATTAAATAAATTAATTTTAGGAGGTGAAGTTCTATTTAAATCCGTTTAAAATATTCCAAAATTTTCATAAGTAGTTACTAAATACTACAATTTAGTAAGTATATGCACTTTACTATTTTTGGTAAGTTAATTTTTCATTTACATTTATAATTATTAAAATATAAATTTAAGCTTTATAGGAATTCATATAGTTTAAAATTTACAGTTAACATTTAATGTCTGTATTTTTTTTATTACTATTATTCTGATTTCATTATACTAAATTTTGGTAAAAACTTTTATTTATAAATTATAATCGTATTTAAAAAAAAAATTAAATTTTTGGTATAAAACCCAATGCATTATAACAGTACCTCCAAGGTGTTGTGTGAATCGGTTTAGTTTCTAAGGTGTCCATGGTAGTGAAAAAGTAATATAATATAAAACATTATTTAAAATAAATTTATTACGAAAAACCTTTTTCGAAATTAAAAATAGGGGGTTGGGCGCAGGGGGGCGAAGCCCCCCTGGTATATATATATATATGTTATATACATATATATATATATATATATATATATATATATATATATATATATATATATATATATATGGGCTATTTCACGTCAAGAGGCACGATGAAAATTTTAAATCGCTCCAAAATTTGAGAACACGCTGGAAATATCTTCCAGAAGATAGAAAAAAAAATTTAGGTGTTAAAAATAATTTGCCTAAGAGTTATTCCACCATGAAAAATAGAAATTTTTCAATTTTTTAGAAAAATTACTATTTTTAAAGCCATTTATCTCAAAATCTATTAATTTTTTTTGTAAAAACATTATAAACAACTTTTGTTCAAAATAATCTTTAAAACTTATCTACCTGGGTTACAATTCTTAATTTTAAAATCTCGAAGAGGTAGAACGCCCGGAAATATTGAATATCAAAAAAGGCAACCACTCCATAATCGATTTTGATCTAACACCCCTCAAAAGATCACATTTTTCAAGAGCTTTCGAATGGCGGTGGTTAGCTTATTGGCCAAGACCGCTGGTGTAAGTTATGCCTCATAAACATCATAAAATCACTAATTTTTATGTATTTTCGGGCATAACCTACAACAACAAGTGCTTGCAGTCAATCGATTAATACATATGAAATAACTTAGCAATGTTTACTTGAGAGGTTAAACACTGTACATGTTATACTGGGAACGTTGCGGCCGTTGCTACAGCCGTTGCTATGCATCGAGGCCGCGAAAATCTATGAGCCAATTAGAGCGCGCGAGACTCCGGCCGGCCGCAAAAGTCGCTCTTCCCGTATCCATATGCGGCCGGGAAACACGTACTTTCGGCGGGGGGGATGAAAAAAAATTAATTTTTTATAATTGTATAATAATATTTGTATTTCTAGCAGCTTACAGGGGATTAGATGGATACTGAAATAAGTGGAGATACTTTTCTACCACTCCATGTATGTTAAATGATATACACATATTACAATTTAATAATATACTTAAATTATGTTCCGCATTTGACATACAATCAACACTTTTAGTTCAAAAACCTAACAATATTAAGCCAGTGCCAGTAAACAATGAATACATCCATTTATTATTCTCTGGGAATTCTGAAAAAGACCATTGGAGTTGTATATACTATAATAATAATACAGTAGACATTTATGATAGCTTGAATGCTAAATTTTTAAAAGATGAATATCAAATAATATGAACTATGTGGTTATAAGGTGGGCAACTCGATGATTTTTTGCCTGTGCAAGCACACCGTTACATGGCGCCCAACGTGGGGCGCCATTGTAACGAGGTACGGATTGAATATAAAGAATAAAAAAATCAACGAAGGTACCGGAGCGCGAACCCCCGATCCCGGGAGGGCGAGGCAGAAGCCTCACCACTGCACTACCATTCGCAATTATCCCGGCTAGTCGACTTGGTCCTATCGACGATCGTCGCCGATAATCCAGGGACCTACTTACACTGACACTCGAAATCCGTACCCGTTATAATTTATATCAATAGATTATTTCCAAAAAATTCAAAACAAAAAATTATTTTTGAATCAGTACAATCTCAAACCAATAACTATGATTGTGGAATTTTTGCAATAGCTTTTGCTACATCCATTCCATTTAACTTATGCCCTTGTTATTTGCGTTTTAACGTTTCTCAAATGCGCTCACATTTGTTAAAAGTATATGAAACACGTAATATTATGATTGCAGTTCTTAAAAATTTCACAAATGAAAATATAATTTGTTGTATGTATCATGATCACTCTCCATGGTGTTAATCTTAAAAAACTTTTAACGATTTGGTGGAGGCAAAGGAAAAAATCTTAATAAGATAGATTTTTCGTAAAAAACAACGTTTCGTTTGCGTGGTCTGCCAACCTCTTCAGGCTATTTATTAGACACAAAAACTAAATTACAATTGAGAACGCACACATGAAAAATATACTGACAATAAAAGATTTAATTTCGTACATTTAATCGGATTATAAGTAATATTCAAGAATTGCATATATTGTCGCGTCCCGACGAAAATTATATTATAATTTTTCGTAAAAAGTACTGCGTAGTTTAGAAAAAAAATTGGCGTAGAAGACGAACAAAATAAGGTTGATAAAGAATGATTCTAAGTAAATGCAGTAATATAAAATATAATTTATAGAGCTAAGGGACAGATTAATTTACGAGTGTTTCAAACGAAAAAGAGACTGATAAGTAGAGTTGAAGATATTATTCAAAGCCAATACGCATATAAGCGGGATCGCCGATAGTGAGATCGAAACGAAGAGTTGCGCAAGAGTTTTTTTCGTACTGCACTATAAAATCAACGCTCGGAGAAGAGCCGACGATGGGAAACATGGACTAGAAAACTCGAGCATTAGAAGGAAGTAATAAATTAAGCCGTTCTTTGGATAATGACGCAGAAATAAAAGGGGGACAGCAAATTCTCCGAATTAACTACGAAGCGATACAGAAAATGCATGGGATTCGATAATTTTTAATCACGCACATCTAACGGCCCAGTCGGGTGCAAGCACAGAAAAATCGAGAACTACTTACGCAATTTCCATCTAAAGCAAAGCGTAAGACAAGGACAGATGCATAAATTTTTAGGGTATATAAAGAGGACCCAGAACAGACACAGCCACTCCTACTTTTTCGACTAAAGCTTTCGTAAGGCAAAGCTCTGCCAGTCAACTCTTTAATTTTTATCCGAGGGCGTGGTTCTGCTACTCGGACTTTAAAGAAATACGCATTCAAAATCAAGAGAGATCTTGTATTCGGGAATCGAGACGCATGATTGGCATCTACGAGCCTTAGTCAAAGAACTACGACTTCGACATCTGGCAATCATCAGACTCCGAAAGCATACATCTAACGTCGACGCCCGCAGGTCTAGCAGGACATTATTAAGCCATTTGAAACCGCTATCCACGTTCGAGGCGGACCTTCGTTCCTCACCGTGTATATATATATACTAGGGGGGCTTCGCCCCCCTGCGCGCTTCGCGCGCCAACGCCCTATTTTTAATTTTGAAAAAGGTTTTTCGTAATTAATTTATTTAAAATAATGTTTAAAATTGTATTATTTTTTCACTACCATGGACACCTTAAAAATTAAACAGATTCACACAACACCTTGGAGGTATTGCTATAGGTATTATAAATTATAAATAAAAGTTTACCAAAATTTAGTGTAATGAAATCAGAATAAAAATAATAAAAAAAATAGAGACATATTAAATGTTAACTGTAAATTTTAAACTATATGAATTCTTATACAGCTTAAATTTATATTTTAATAATTATAAATGTTAATGAAAAATTAACTTACCAAAAATAGTAAAGTACATATACTTACTAAATTGTAGTATTTTAGTTAACAACTTATTAAAATTTTGAATTATTTTAAACGGTTATACATAGAACTTCACCTCCTAAAATTAATTTATTTAAAGACGAACAATCACCGCCAAAAGTTCTATGTCATTAATATTTTGTACTTTTAGAATAATAAAACTTTCTTCTTAAATAAATAAATTTTTGTATTTATTTTAAAGAAGTATTTATAACATTTTAGCGGCATATAAATAAAAACCTGTTTCATCCATTTCTCCCTTAATTCGTAATTTGCACCTTTCAAAATTTGACTTATATAATTTTATGCAATTGTTTATAAAATAGTGTAATTTTATGTGTGTCTTTGCCCATTAAAAAGCTAGAAGAATTTAGTTACACATGTTCATGTAAAACAAAACAGTATATTAGTATGTTACCAAATTTAAATAAATAATGCATGATTAATACGAATAAAAAAATATATTATTTTATTATCTCACATTATTTCCTACATCTCTACTCTCACAATAACTTCGCTCGCTACTCCCGGAGATGTAAGGTTAGTCCTAGTCAAACACGAGCGAAAGTAACGCAAATAGTTATTATCCATTTGCCTTCTTGTAACATTTTTTATAGTAGTTGGTACAAGTCTGGACGTGACAATATACTCTTTCTTGTTGATATTATTACTGTCAATTTTTATATGTATCATTTCGGAAATCAAACACTTACTGTAATTACACTCACTATCTACAATTTTCATGCCATCCCAGTCAAATGCATGTTTAAAAAGAGATACATGTTGATTAATCACTGAATCTGGATTTTTATTATTTCTATGTTCATTCATCCTAGTTTTTAAAGAACGCACCGTTTGACCAACATAAGAGGCAGGGCAATTTTGGCATTTAATTTATAGACAACATTTGTGTGTTCTAGTTTTTTAGTACAGTCTTTGTGTTAGGAATAACATTAAATTACGCGCTCATATTAGCGCAAGCGCGATATCTGTTTCTCTCTCTTCCTTCAACGTACTCCTTCGCTCAGCACGCGGGGGTCCAAGGCGGATCGAGTAGCTGCGGAATTTCTCGTGCCTGAGCGCGGAACAAAGGTGGGGAGAGAGAGCACGGCCTACTGCTCGGCTGCGTTCGTTGCAGATTCGTCGCGCCGTCGGACGATAGCGCGTCAAACATGCGTCGCTTACCGACACCAAAAGCTAATCTCAATAAGCTTTACTTGTAAATAGATTGTAAATATATACTTTTAAATTGATTTGCAAGCCTATTTACACATTAAAAAACCCTTCAAAGATCAACTCTTCCCTGACTCCAAAGTCTTCCTTTTCATCGGCGATAACGCATCCCAATTTTTCTACGTCATACCGAAAAACGGCGCTATTCGCGACACTTTGCCTAATTCAATTATGGAATTGAAAGTTTTTTGTACTAATGGTACTGTTTAAATATGATAAGAATGTAAAATTTGTGATAATTTATTGAAATTATTGGTATAAGGAAGCGTTATATAACTAAGGCGGTTAATTTTTTAACTTGGCTGGTTATTGGTTCTATTGTTTTTGATTTTATTAATGCGAAATTGTATATTCTGTTTTATGAATTCAAGAGGATAGTCATTGCTTAATAACAACTTATGCACAATTTTAAAGTTTTTTGAGTGAAAACATTCGTCAGATAACAAAAAAGCTTGGTCAACTAAATTATAGATAATGTACTTTTTTTCCTGAATTAGATGATTTGAGAAATAATTTATAAGTCTGCCTGCTGCTGTAGGTTTTTGACACCAATTTGTTAAAATATAACCATTAGTTCTAAATAAAGTTACGTCAAGGAAATTGATTGTTCTAGCTCAAAAGTGAACTGTAAATTATTATTATAAGAGTTGAACAAATTAATAACTACATCTATATATTCCTTTTTAACGCACATCATCGTATCATCTACATATAAAAATTGACAGTAATAATATCAGCAAGAAAGAGGGTATAAAATTCTTGAATACTACATATAGAAATTTAAACGCCCAATTGACAAGAACCGTGTATCATAAATTGTTTTACAATATTATACAATCGTGGATAAATATCTTCATGTGGAATTTCTGCACTTATAAGTTCATTAAATTTATCAAGAGGATTGATTTTATCATTTTCATCTATAAATAATAGCATAAGCATATGTGGTAATCCTCTTTTTTGAAATTTTATACAATAAGTGTAAGCAACATATTTTCGTAAAACACCTTATTTAACTGCTAGTTTTTTAAATGCTTTTACTTCTTGTTGGAAGACTTTAAGGGGATGCCATACCTGAATTAAATCCTACTATGCCGATACCCGTATATTACATACACTCTTTCTCCCATTACTATTATTTAATACAATGACAAACTATAAACGCGAATGGAGGCATATTTGTAATACATATATTAAATAAATTGTAAGTACAAAAGTTTGAATTATGTTAAAATGCGTTTAGAAATTGAAAAATACGATCTCAAACATAATCTCTCTTAGTTAACAGGCAACAACGATTTAATTGAATTTTATAAAAACTGGATAATTTTTTAACAAATACAGTGCAGACGCACAATTAAACGCTATTGATAAATGTTGGAACACTAAAAAGATCAGTCAAAACTGCACGACGAAGAGATAAATTGAAAAATACGATTGATACAAAGACGTTGGGAAGCTGGTACTACATATTTACGATGAAAATAAATATAGATTGCACCGACGCGGTGCGGGCGTGGCGGAGACGCACCTCGGCCGGTCACGGAAGTTAAGCAGTATTGAGCGCGGTACCCAAGTGGATGGGTGATTAAAAATACTTATAAAGTCATAAATGTATGCTGTCACACTCATGTAAACCATCTAAACCTTAGAAAGTGAAAATCAGCAATTCTGCTCCGGACTCTGGTAACCTAATACTGTCTAAAAGATGTCTTTTTATAGTCAGAAACTGCCTAAAAATTTCCAGAGTGGGTCTAAATTATTAAGATCACTTATGGACAAAATATCTGGGAAAAGTGCCAGAAATATTAATAGGAATGTATATTTATTGTCTTATAACGATGCAAGAATTAGCATGATCATTGCAAAAACATTTATGCACTCACCTTGGAGTGGTAGAAAAGTATCTCCACTTGTTTCAGTATCCATCTAATTCTCTGTAAGCTCCTAAAAATACAAATATTATTATACAATTATAAAGAAATTAATTTTTAAACATTTATAATGCTGGATTTTTAGTTTTATAACCCTTACAAGAATTATAATACTAATCTGAACGATTACTATAAATATATTAACATTATTATTACAATAACTGAATATACGTATTTAGTACCAAAATATATCATCAAATCAGTTCTGATATTATAATAAGTAATATGATTATGTGACAGTGACAAGTTTGTGAAATTCAAACAATATATTGCTGAATAATAATTATAATAATAATGTTAATACTTTTATAGTAATCCTTCAGTTAGGTATCATAATTCTTAAAGTGGTTGTAAAATTGAAAATCCAGTATTATAAATGTTCAAAAATTAATTTTTCATAATTGTATAATAATATTTGTATTTTTAGCAGCTTACAGAGAATTAGATGGATACTGAAACAAGCGGATATACTTTTCTACCACTCCAAGGTAAGTGCATAAATTTTTTTGCAATGATCATGCTAATAGATTCATCGTTATAATGCAACAAATATACATTTCTATTAATATTTCGGGCACTTTTCTCAGATATTTTGACCATAAGTGATCTTAATGATTTAGACCCACTCTTTTAGCCAGCATTAGCTTTCCAGAGTCCGGAGCAGAATTGCTGATTTTCACTTTCTAAGGTTTAAATGGTTTACATAAGTGTGACGGCATACATTTATGACTTTACAAGTATTTTTAATGAAAAATTCAGAAAATTTTACAAAAAAAAGTCATATTTATGTTTTTAGTGAATAATGCATCCCCTGGGAAATACAAATTCATGAAAATGGGCATACAATGCAAAAGTGCTAAAATGTCAACTATGACTCTCTGTAACTTAAAATAATGGCCCTGAAAAAATCTGAAAAAATTCAGGAGAACTACTGTATACCTCTAAAACATATAACCACATTTATAGCAATATTCATTTTTTTCATCTTGGATGTCACAGAGAACCACCCATATATATATATATGGGTGGTTCCCTGTGACATCGAAGATGAAAAAAATAAATATTGCTATAACTGTGGGAATATGTTTTAGAGGTATCCAGTAGTTCTCCTGAATTTTTTCAGATTTTTTCTGGGCCATTATTTTAAGTTACAGAGAGTCAAAGTTGACATTTTAGCACTTTTTTGCAATATATGCCCATTTTCATGAATTTTTAGCTCCCAGGGGATGCATATTTCACTAAAAACATAAGTATGACTTTTTTTGTAAAATTTTCCGAACTTTTCATTAAAAATACTTTTAAAGACATAAATGTATGCTGTCACACTCTTGTAAGCCATTTAAACCTTAAATAGTGAAAATCAGCAATTCTGCTCCGGACTCTGGTAACCTAATACTGTCTAAAAGATGTCTTTTTATAGTCAGCAACTGCCTAAAAATTTCCAGAGTGGGTCTAAATCATTAAGATCACTTATGGTCAAAATATCCGGGAAAAGTGCCCGACATATTAATAGAAATGTATATTTGTTGCCTTATAACGATGAATCTAGTAGCATGATCATTGCAAAAAAATTTATGCACTTACCTTGGAATGGTAGAAAAGTATCTCCACTTGTTTCAGTATCCATCTAATCCCCTTTAAGCTGCTAATAATACAAATATTATTATAAAATTATAAAAAATTATTTTTTAAACATTTATAATGCTGGATTTTTAGTTTTACATCCCTTACAAGAATTATAATACTTATCTGAAGGATTACTATAAAAGTATCAACATTATTATTATTATTATTCAGGAATACATTGTTTAGATTTCACAAACTTGTCACTGTCACGTTATCATATTATTCATTATAATTATATATCCGAATTATTTATATATCTTTTGTATTAAATACGTATATGCAGTTATTGTAATAATGATGTTTATATATTTATAGTAATCCTTCAAATTAGTATTATAATTCTTGTAAGGGATGTAAAACTAAAAATTCAGCATTATAAATGTTTAAAAATTAATTTTTTACATTTGTATAATAATATTTGTATTTTTAACAGCATACAGGGGATTAGATGGATACTAAAAAAAGTGAAGATACTTTTCTACCACTCCAAGGTAAGTGCACAAATTTTTTTGCAATGATCATGCTAATAGATTCATCGTTATAAGGCAACAAATATACATTTCTATTAATATTTCGGGCACTTTTCCCGGATATTTTGACCATAAGTGATCTTAATGATTTAGACCCACTCTGGAAATTTTTAGGCAGTTTCTGACTATAAAAAGACATCTTTTAGACAGTATTAGGTTACCAGAGTCCGGAGCAGAATTGCTGATTTTCACTATTTAAGGTTTAAATGGCTTACAAGAGTGTGACAGCATACATTTATGTCTTTAAAAGTATTTTTAATGAAAAGTTCGGAAAATTTTACAAAAAAAGTCATACTTATGTTTTTAGTGAAAAATGCATCCCCTGGGAGCTAAAAATTCATGAAAACGGGCATATAATGCAAAAAAGTGCTAAAATGTCAACTTTGACTCTCTGTAACTTAAAATAATGGCCCAGAAAAAATCTGAAAAAATTCAGAACTACTGGATACCTCTAAAACATATTCCCACAGTTATAGCAATATTTATTTTTTTCATCTTCGATATCACAGAGAACCACCCATATATATATATATAATGAAATAATGAAATAAAAGTAAACGACAATAACGGATTTTGAATCTAGAGTTAAAAATTCATGATATCTTATTTGCAACTAAAACTTATTTCGTAAACATTTCTAAGTGAGTAAATGTTGTCTAATAAAAGACGTGATATTAGTTTTTTGAATAGTAAATAAATTAAATAAAAATAAATACTTATATTTAAATTTTATTATAGAATTGATTCGATAAAAATTACATTATTTTCTATAAAGTATATATCTTAATAAGATATTTGGTATTCAAATAAACAGAAATCGTATCTATTGTCTAAAATAAAAAATTATTTCTACATTTCAAACTTCCATCAAGGAAGTCTTTTATTTATTCTTATAAACTAGGATAATACTTGCGCCACCCGTCTGCTAAGTGTTTTCAGGCACTATTTCTTAATTTTGTAATTAATTTGAATTTTATAATTTGGTTACAACAATTACCAAGTTGTGAGAAATTTATTTGATAAGAGCATTTTTATTTTTATTAATTATTTTTTTAATAAATAATTATATGTATACAGGTCATAAAAAGTTAATTATTGTTTTAAAATTTATGAGCGTAACTCGATCTAACAGTTTGTTCACGATGTATTACGTGATAAATACTAAGACGAGTGTGTAAGTAATTTTATGTACCAGTGGGTATAAAATGCGTTTTTTACTCACTCACGCGTTTTTTTTTTCACCACCCAAGGATATGTGTGGATGAATATGAACTCAGCTCACTTGACGCCAGCGCCATTAATACACGCATATTCTTGGGTGGCGAATTTGTGAAAATAACACTAGTGACTGCCCTTAAGCACTTAGCAGACGGGTGGCGCAAGTATTATCCTAGTTTATAAGAATAAATAAAAGACATTTCCTTGATGGAAGTTTGAAATGTAGAAATAATTTTTTATTTTAGACAATAGATACGATTTCTGTTTATTTGAATACCAAATATCTTATTAAGATATATACTTTATAGAAAATAATGTAATTTTTATCGAATCAATTCTATAATAAAATTTAAATATAAGTATTTATTTTTATTTAATTTATTTACTATTCAAAAAACTAATCTCACGTCTTTTATTAGACAACATTTACTCACTTAGAAATGTTTACGAAATAAGTTTTAGTTGCAAATAAGATATCATGAATTTTTAACTCTAGATTCAAAATCCGTTAGCACACATAATTAAACAGATTGCAAATAAATACTACACATTTATCATATAAATTTTACTAAAATTTTACATATGAAGTTATATTATTTTATTTATTTTAACTACATACATTGATTGAAATTTATTTGATTATATAACCTTAAGACTGCTATGGCACAAAAAATAGATTGGTAAATAATATTTAAGACATTTATTTATTATTATGTAGCGCAAAATACTTGACAATTTTATTTTGATTTCAGTACTTTCAATTGCAGTAACTTTTTGCGAATACTGTGATTATGGTTTGATTTTATTCTTAATAATTAAAGTTAAATATTAGATTTACAATGTGGCACAAAATACTTGTCGGTTATTCCGCTTCATTTCAGTGCTTTCTATTCAAACAACTTCTTAATAACAATTTATCTACTTTTTAATACCAAATTTTAAGTTGTTGAACATTTGAAGTTTTTCTAAGTAGAAAAAAAGATAGAAGCAAGAAATGAAAATATTTATTTTATCAGTTAACAACTATCATTATACTTGTGTATTCTCACACCTTCGTGGAAGGCGTTATTTCAAAATACTTTCTATTCATAAAACTTGATGTTGGAAATTTAAAATAATAAATGATAAGTTTTTTAAATACTTAGGATGAAAATGTAATTTCTGTAAGAGAATAGATTATATTAAACAGTTTCTAAAAATATATGGGGTATTCCACGTGAAGTGGTCCCTTCAAAATTTTAAAATGCACCAAATTTTGGGTACACTTTGCAAATGTTTTTCAGAATACAGAAAAAAATTTTTAGGTACTGGAATCTATTTGCTCAAAAGTTATTCTAACCTCAAAAAGTGAATTTTTCGATATTTTTTTCAACACCAGCTGGGTTTACCGCTATATAACTCAAAATCTATCAACTTTTACTATAGAACATTATATGTAACATTCGTTGCTAATTATATCTAGAATTTATTCTTCTGGGTTAGAATTTCTAATCTCAAGGTCAATGTTACATAAACTACATGTCAATATTCAACTTGAAAAAAGTGCAAGTGCGCCACCTTTGATTTTTTCATCCAAAAGTCTAAAAGAAAGCTTGAAGCAATACCTTTCAAATGGTCTGTAGCATTTTTATGGCCTCCAATTCTGTAAAAAGTTATGACAATTTAAAGAAACACGAAATTTTTTTAAAAATTTAAATGGGAATTACCATGTTAATTTTTGTGAATTTTTTGTCTTTCTTTAAATTGTCATAACTTTTTACAGAATTGGAGGCCATGAAAATGCTACAGACCATTTGAAAGGTATTGCTTCAAGCTTTCTTTTAGACTTTTGGATAAAAAAATCAAAGGTGGCGCACTTGCACTTTTTTCAAGTTGAATATTGACATGTAGTTTATGTAACATTGACCTTGAGATTAGAAATTCTAACCCAGAAGAATAAATTCTAGATATAATTAGCAACGAATGTTACATATAATGTTCTATAGTAAAAGTTGATAGATTTTGAGTTATATAGCGGTAAACCCAGCTGGTGTTGAAAAAAATATCGAAAAATTCACTTTGTGAGGTTAGAATAAATTTTGAGCAAATAGATTCCAGTACCTAAAAATTTTTTTCTGTATTCTGAAAAACATTTGCAAAGTGTACCCAAAATTTGGTGCATTTTAAAATTTTGATCGGACCACTTCACGTGGAATACCCCATATATAAAAGTTTTCACTTAATACATCGTGAACAAATCGTTAGATCGAGTTACGTTAATAAAAACTTGTAATGTAGTAACTAAATAATCACAGCTTGGGATTTCTTATATGGCAAGGCAGAAAGCTTTTCATTAAGATTATTAACCAACACATCAAATAATCATTCTTTTTCTCCTGATTTTTTTGGTAGGTAAAAATTTTTCTGTAAAGTGTACTACAGAAAATATGAATTAATTCATACTAAATAGTACGTTAATACTATTATATTATAATAGGTAAAGCTAATAATACCTCGACACAACTAGAATATATGAAAAAGTTACTATAAAAATAAATTTAGCCAAATGGGTAAAAAATTGACTGAATTTTTCGATTGACTTGTTTACATACATAGTACGTACAAGCATATACATTTTCAAAAACAATTAGAAGGTAAACAAAAGTTTTTTTTGTGATAAACATTTCTTACCTTTAAGATTTGTACGTATAATCGATCTTTATTTAGATAAGGTCTAAAACCGTCTTTTCGTACATTTTACGCTTTTTTAATCATTTTTTTCATTTATAAGGAAAAATATCAATGTGAGGAAGAAATGTTTAATAGAAAAAAGTTTTCATTTAATGTGATGAACATTTCTTACATTTCAAATTTCTACGTGAAATCAATATTTATTTAGTTAATATCTGAAAAGCTTCTTTTATTGTACATTTTAGGCTTCTCCAACTGTTTTTTTGTACTAAACTTTGAAATTATTCATCAAAGTGTTGTATACAAAAAAATTTCATCTTATTAAGATAAAGATTTTTTACATTTAAACTTTTACAGTGCAATTAATATTTGTCTTTATAAAGTAGAAAAAACGTTTTTTTGCACTATTTTGACACTTCAATGCGTTTAATTTGCCAGTATTTAATTGTACATAAAAATTTATTTTTAAACATTTTCTATATCTATATTTTAGATTATTTAATTTTTTTTATATATATATAATGTCGTAGAAAAACGTTTTAGCGTCATGTTAAAAAGTGCTACCGTTTAATATCTATTCGACCAATTTGGTCCGAAATAGCAACGTTTACTTCTCTATTTATGTAGAAGATATCATAAAAATTTGAGCCAAATTGGTTCAAAATTGGCTGAGTTATTCTATTAACTTGACTGCATACATACATACACACATACATACTTTTTCAAAAACGTTTAAAATGACTTATTTTCTGGACGAAAAATGTTTTTATGTATAAATAAACAATTATTTATGGTGTTATATTTTACAACACAGCAAAAAATCATTATTTTTCTCCTGATTTTTTTGGTAGATAAAAATTTTTCTGTTTCTTCAACACTAGGTCCTCTTAAATCTAACTATTGTCTACTAAATGTACCATACGACTAGTAATTAAATGAATGTGTTTCTGTATTGGTAA
Source organism: Theocolax elegans (assembly GCA_026168455.1). Taxonomy (NCBI): domain Eukaryota; kingdom Metazoa; phylum Arthropoda; class Insecta; order Hymenoptera; family Cerocephalidae; genus Theocolax; species Theocolax elegans. The sequence continues at coordinate 4,898,104 of CM047429.1, forward strand.
AATTTCAGGTATTTTCCTAAACATTTTTGCAGAAGTGATTTGTTGTTTCAATATTGCTTGATATGTTTGACGACTGGGCTCCAAAATCTAAATTGTTAAATAAATAATTTTATTAACAAATAATTATATTTTTAACTTCTTTAAAATAATTTATTCAAATAATTAATAAACATTTCTGTGAAGCTTTCATACCTGTGAAAACTGTAGTCCAAAACCAAGAATTAAAATTATCAACATTAAACATAACCAATAATTGTCACAGACAGGTTCTGTTACGCGCACGCTTCTCGGCAAATTAGATGATTGACGACCGTGTAAGATAAAAGATGACCGTTTAAGATAATAATGAAAAAATAACTAGATCACGCGTGTCTCACTCACTCTTTCGTTTTCCCCTATAGCTCTGTCTCAACTTTTTCGAGTAGTCATATATATATAGGAGACGAAAAAGATATCGAAAAATACATAGCCGAGTAAAAGAATTTGACATCTCAGATATTTACATGAAGTTTTATTGAAAGTATTACTAAATAATTTATCGAAAACTTAATAAACTGAAAAAATATTAAAAAAGAAATAATATATGATATAAAAAGTTACGTAAATAACATATTATATATTAATATTCAAAAATAAAAAAACCGCAAGTGCAGTTAGATGTCTAATAGGTGCTAGCGCGCATTATACTTGCGTTGGTTGCGCTTCCGCGCATCTTGATAATAATTTAATTGATAAAGTTATATTGGCTCCTACAAATCGCGATGTTATTGAAATTAATAATATAATTTTAACTATAATGGAAGGGCCAGCAATTGAATATTTGAGTATTGATACAGCAGAAGATGACAATGGAGAAAATCTAGATGTTATGTTAGAATTTCTTAATTCATTAACACCTAATGGACTTCCTCCACATAAATTAAAATTAAAAGCCGGCGCAATAGTAATACTTCTAACAAATCTTAATATAAACGAAGGGCTATGTAATGGAACAAGGTTATCAGTAAAAAAGCTTACGAAATATTCTATTAAAGCTGAAATTATAAGTGGAAAAAGAATTGGAAATACAGTTCTAATACCGGGAATAACTTTATGACCACCTAAAGAAGAAATACCATTTAATATGCGTTGAAAACAATTTCCCATTCGATTAGGATTTACAATGACTATCAATAAATCGCAAGGACAATCTTATAACCAAGTTGGTATCTATTTACCAACACCAATTTTTAGCTATGGTCAATTATACGTTGCTCTTTCAAGAGTTAAAAGTATAAAAAATTAAAAAATTTTATTCAAAAGGAGGCGTTTTTATCGATTTTTAGTGAACTAACCATTTAATTTATTTAATTGGCGACGTTTCGATGGAAGTCCTCCATCCTCATCAGGCTATACCTTTATTATCATTTGTTACACCAGCATTTTACAATTTTGCATATATATATCTAAATATAATTACTCACTATTTGGTCAAATTAATGCACATATGTGGCTTTTCTCATAATTTCCATAGTATCTCTAATGTGTCGCTCTATAACTTGCTTTTGCTTTTGATTATAATTTGCTTTTGATCATTAATTTGACCAAATAGTGAGTAATTATATTTAGATATATATATGCAAAATTGTAAAATGCTGGTGTAACAAATGATTGTTTCAATAAAGGTATAGCCTGATGAGGATAGAGGACTTCCATCGAAACGTCGCCAATTAAATAAATTAAATGGTTAGTTCACTAAAAATCGATAAAAACGCCTCCTTTTGAACCAACTGCGTGGACGAATAGAACAAATTTATATCAAAAAATTTTATTATTGAACAATGCAAAAATAGAGAGTGATAAATTAAAGAATAGACACAAAATTTACAGTAAAAGTATTGTATATAAAGAAATATTGTAATAGTGCAATAAATAGAAAAAAATAACAATGAAACATAAAAAACTAAAATAAATCAAAACTGTTTTTTATATTAAAACTTAACACGGCAGCAGCATATATGCATGCGCTGTAAAATTTATTAAATACAAGATGCAACATTTAAATAATATAGAACATTTAATAAAAAAATACGATAAATTAAAATATAAATACTGAACAACGGCTGCAGCATTATTATATATATATATATATATATATATATATATATATATATATATATATATATATATTTGTAACGATATATTATTTGATCGTCGTTACTTATTAAATAATAGTAAAAATTATGTTATTTTATCTAATAGAAACTACATCTCATGAGGTGGTTGGAAATGGGAACTGTATGGCTTATAAGTAACGAATATAACACAATCGAATTTACATTATAACGAATTGATTAAATTTATTATTTAATAATTAATTACAGAGTTACTTAATTCGAATTACGATAAATAAATCAATAACACAACGCGACACTCAATTAAATTAACTGAAAGCGTGGTGCATATTCCCGTTCATTAATTAAATGGCGCCGGTTTAGCTCCCGCGCACCAAACAGGTACAGCGTCAAACATCACCATTACGCCAATATTGTTCTAATAAATGCTCCACACGCACCTGGTCGCACTGCCTTTCGGCGTGCGTGATCAGGGCAATGCAAGAGAATTAATTATGTACAACAACGAATTAGATAAATATTAAAATAGATTAACTCTATTTACCAGAATTTTCACCATAATCGACGGCTTCTTCATACTGCTCATTAAAGATCGGTATACTTATTCCTCCAAAGACCGGATGATACAAGGACGAGATCGCGTGATATCGCCAGTTTTATTCCGGCATCGACGCTTTCCCCACTCACGATCCGTGGTCTCGATATGCAAAAGAATATCCTCTCCACTCATACTTTCGACTCGTGGAGGCACGTATTACATTTCAAGCGCAGCATGGGCTGCAACGGGAAAAACCACCAGCCAGAGTGCGACGTATTAGACCGAGTCGCAAGTTATTTGAAATAAAATGAATTTATCGTTCGGTGATATTTATATGTGTAAATTCTCTACACTCGTTGGAGAGATCGTCGTCTGTTTTCTATATATATAGCCGCAGAACATCGAGCTGGCGTCGCGGTTCATCTTGCGACAGGCGTCTAAGGTAAGATCTCCAGTTCCTTACTGAGGAGTCCAAGCTGGAGATCGAGGATGAAACGCCTTTAATTATTTTAAAAGGCCGTACTCTGGGAAATTCCACCAACCATAGTGGACAAAGAGTACGATAGGCCTGCTTTAATCTAAAATAAAGCATTTAGTTCGGAGAGACCGATATTATATAATTTACACATATAAATATCACCGAACGATAAATTCATTTTATTTCACATAACTTGCGACTCGGTCTAATACGTCGCACTCTGGCTGGTGGTTTTTCCCACCACCAGATGGAGACGACTATCTTTCTACACTCGTTGGAGAGATCGTCGTCTCCTTTCTATATATATATATATATATATATATATATATATATATATATATAGCCGCAGAACATCGAGCTGGCGTCGTGGTTCATCTTGCGACAGGCGTCTAAGGTAAGATCTCCAGCTTCTTACTGAGGAATCCAAGCTGGAGATCGAGGACGAAACGCCTTTAATTATTTTAAAAGGCCGTACTCTGGGAAATTCCACCAACCATAGTGGACAAAGAGTACGATAGGCCTGCTTTAATCTAAAATAAAGCATTTAGTTCGGAGAGACCGATATTATATCATTTACACATATAATATTAAACAACGTTCTTCCGATGAAAAATTTATACAAATAATGTTTAGTGGTCCAACTGATATGGGACACTGGATTTGCAATTGGTATAATAACAAATTTATTCATGTATTATATACAGGAATACATTCAAAATCAATTAAAAACTTACAATTGTGGTTTATTTATGTAAAATCGATCAGTTAAAATCTTTCCTATTGTGACTAGTGTTGTGCTAAGGGAGGGTATTACTGCGTATGTAGGTATTACTGCGATACGTGCAAAAGTTGCTTTACGTTGATGTAAAATAAATGTGACTTACTAAATACGATCAACATAAGTATATTAAAGAATAATACAAGTTGTTAATGATTAATTTTGTACTTTAGAGCACAATCAGTATATTTTATAACGTAGTATAAAGAGTAAGATAATGATGCACCGCAGTAATACCGTCATGTATTTAAAGTACTTTGTACATGTATGTAAGTTACTTAGAATATTTTTTTTTCTCTGGACACAGTTATTCTTAGTTAAATCATTATTAATTTCACAAAAACTAATGTAGAATAAGAATTTAATGCTTAGGGACGTAAAAAATACGTTTGATTTTCACCAGTAATTTCAGCGCTGTAATAACAACACGTCACAGGTAACACCAGCATTTCAACTGTTTGCTAATACCATAGTTTAATTAAATTTACGTAATAAAATGCGTAAAGACGTAAATATTTTGAAACAACCCTTAACGTTATTCGATTAAAAGGGATACTTTGCAGTACTTAATTTTGACTTATAGGGAGTCAATCGATAGCTTTTTTAATTATCTATCCATTCAGCTGGATTCCAATTGGGCAACACATCCTTGAAAGCTTCTACGTAAGGGAAGCGTGTATATTTTGAAACAACCTTTAACGTTATTCGACTAAAAGGGGTACTTTGCGTTATTTAATTTTGACTTATAGGCAGTCGATCGATAGCTTTTTTAATTATCTAACAATTCAGATAAAGGGGTGTTTAAAACAAGATAAATAACCCTTAAGATTTAATTAAAAAACAGATTTAAAAAGCTATCGATTGACTACCTATAAGTAAAAATTAAATGGTCAAAATACCTCTATAACATTAAGTATAATATATATTATTAATAATCTCTATATTATATAATATAAGGTTAAGGGTCGTTTCAAAACATACACGTGTATCTTACGTAGGAGGTTTAAAGTGTGTGTCGTCCAATGCAAATCTATCTAAATGGATAGATAATTAAAAAAGCTATCGATTAACTGACTGTAAGTCAAAATTAAATGCCGCAAAGTACCTCTTTTAATCGAATAACGTTAAGCGGATGGAGTACCTTCATTTTAAATACACACCGACATTAACCCTTTGAGGCATACATTTTTCTATTAGAGTTGATTGGCTGAAAATTTGTACATAGGGGTTTTCGAGATCGCTGATTACGAATCAGTTGTCAGATCTATGAAATTATGTATTTAAGATGGCGGATTCAATATGGCGGACAACGATTTTTAACCTTTAAAGCATACATTTTTCTCTCCAGGATATTTAAATAAAAATTTATATATAGGGGTTTTTAGGTCGCTGATCATGAATCTGACATTAGATTGTTCGAATTTTGCATCTAAGATGGCGGATTCAGAATGGCGGACATAGATTTTTTTCTATATTCGCTTGAAAACTTTAAAATTCATAACTAATGAGTTTTAGGGGTCACTGATAACGAATCTGATATCAGGTTGCCTAAGTGCTGTATCCAAAATGGCGAATTCAAAATGGCGGACAGGCATTTTTTTCTATATTGTCCTGAATACTTCAAAATTCAATGTAAAGGCTTTTAGGGCTCGCTGATAACGAATCTGATATCAGATTTCCGAAATAATATATCCAAAATAATATAACCATCTTGGCTGCAGAATTTCAGAAAACTAGTATGATATTGATTATCACTGAGATTGAGGCACTTTAGATATGAGTTTGAGAGTATTCAAGCCAACATAAAAATATACATATCCGCCATTTTGAAAGCATTATTTCGGAAACCTGATATCAGAATCGTTATCTGCGACCCCTAAAACCCTTTACATATGAATTTTAGAGTATTGGTATCAATAGAGGAAATATTCTTGCCCGCCATTTTAGATCCGCCATCTTGGATACACAATTTTTGAAATCTGATGTCAAATTATTATTCAGCGACCCCAAAAACCCTTTAGAGATGAATTCTAGAGTATTTGTATCGATATAGGGAAAACCTTATATCCGCCATTTTAGATCCGCCATCTTGGATGCAGAATTTTTGGAATCTCATGCAATATTCTTATTCAGCGACCCCAAAAACCTTTGTATACCAAATTTGAAAGGGATACTCTCATTATTCGCGTCAATAATGAATTTCTCCCCAAAAATTCAATTTTTTTCTTCTTTGTTCATTTAAAAATATTAAAAAATAACCCAATATATTGATTTAAACTGCAAAATTATGTTCTTGAACTATTAATGAACTAAAAGAATGCAAAAGACCCTGTTGAAATCCATAATGTTGTTCTAAAATGGCAAAAGAAGCAATAAATCAATGTGTCCATCAGGATGAACACTGTGCTTCAAAGGGTTAATAGATTTTTCAAATTTATCATTTAATTTCCATATTTGTTCAACTTTTTGAGTTAAGGCACATTCTACGATGTGTAACAATTGTGCGTGTGCTAAAAAAATTTAGAAAAAATAAAAATTAAAAACTGTATTTGAAAAATCAATTGCAGAAATCTGTAATCAGTACGGACCCCCCTTAAGGGTAGTTAGCAAATTCACGTTTCCCTTACGTGAGAGCTTTACAGGGTGCGTTGCCCAATTGGAATCTATGTGATTTGATATATAATTAAAAAAGCGATGGATTGACTGCCTATAAGTCAAAATTAAATGGTACAAAGTATTTTTTTCGAAAATGGTGCAAACTGTCTTTTCTAAGCTAAAAACGTTAAGGAAGAATCGTTTTAAAGATGGAAATTTCATTTCCGAATATCTGAGCTGCCCCAAGGTTGAGGGTTTTTTTTCAAATTCAAATTTTTTGACCCTCTAAACGATACGAAATGATCCTCTACACTGAAAACAGATTAGGATATACGATGTCCTCCCGTGAATTCACGCTACTCTAGACGAAAGTGCTGTGTTTATTCTTCTGTTTAGGACGGATACTGTATGCTTTTAGGAAAACATTTGCCCGAATATAGTACTCGCGTTACTCTACAGAGTAGGACCAGCAATTTAGGACATATGCTACTCTAAATTGCGTGCATCGCATTACCTAAAATCAAAAGTTACGTGTTGTACTAAGCGTCGGACCTCGGACATCCTAACCTGTTTTCAGTGTAGGGGGCTAAATTCCTATAACCCGTGGGCATCCTCCTTTTTTTTAATGAAATTGTGAGTATCAAGCAACATGAACGTCGCCAATTAAAGTAACAGTGTGTAAATTCATCAACATCGCTACCAACATTCCTTCCTTTAATAAAAATTTTATTATAATTATTCTTTTACTGTCATAAGTAACAATTTATGGCAATAAACACTAGAGACTTGAAACCTCATAGTATCTTTGATAAATTTAAAATTTTGTACTCCTTGAAAATGCAACAAAATGATACTTTTATATCTCAATTGAGCGCCTATTATTTATATACCTTATCAATTATTATAATATATACCTTACTATTAGAAGACATATTATTATAATATTACTGACCCTTGTGTCGTAGAAGCCGTAACGGAAACAACCATAATTGTTGCTTGGGTGAGAAATTGCTGTAAAATTTCATTATTTTTAGCTCTATCCAAATCATTTCCTAATTCTTTGACGGTCATCAGATATTCTAAATGCTCAACAACAAGTGATTCAAGTTCTGGAAATCTTTTCGAATATTTACTTGTAGTAAATCGATGAATAGTAGCTGGAAATACAAATATATTATATTAAATTCCGTTATAATACCTAAATGTACCATAATATCATACAAGGTATAAATTTATAGTTATTCTAATAAGTTATATCTTATAAAATATTACATTCCTTCTATATATAATTATATGAGCGACTATCTATCAAGTTAAGAGATCAAATTTTGTGTCCTATAAATTAAAGAAAACCGTCTCGTACACAAAGAATTTGTAGAAAACAAGCACCAATGGAAATGATAAACGTACGAAAATGTACGAAAACGTATCAAAATATACGAAAATGTACATAAATGTTGAAATTCGGACAATTCGTATATTTTTGTACGGTTTCGTACGTCTTTGTACGTTTTGCTACGTTTCTGTACATTTAATAAATAATTGTCTTATGAACACATACGGCTGATTTTGGTAAATGTAGATAATCATATGGAAAGATAAATGTAGGTAATCGTACAGAAAAGTTAATAAATGTAAGAGAGTGTTCCTTTGGGTATGCATATTTTTATACGTTTTTGTACGTTTTGGTACGTTTTGGTATGTTTTCGTATATGTTAGTAGATTTGCGACGCTATTTTTCGTCGGCGGAATAATTAATAAAAAATTACGAACCGACGGAGGTTTCGTGGTAGCGCGTTCAAAATTGATTTGGGCGCCTGGCGATATGAATAATAATATTAATCACTTAATGAATTTACTAGTCAACAATCCGGCAACAACTCCCCTCGACATCGCGTCACAGAGGGAATTCCGACGGCTAACCACCTCGGAACTGGCGGCTTTTAGAGTAAAGGAAAAATAATTAATAAACGAAACACTCACGAATTCAGATATTAACCACAATTGTAAGTTTATTTAAAATTTAAATAAAAAGGTATTATAAATTCCGGCACCGACACATAATTATTAACGCGATTCGCGACCGACACTCACACGCGTACGCTCTCACACTCACTCTAAATTCCGTCCGGTGGTTATTAAAAATATATATAAATATAACGTTAATAATAATTCTACCGCCCGTCGGGCTAACCGAAATATACTCGCCTAATAACAAAAGAATCGGACGCAGCTTCAACCTCAACTCTACTTTGCGACACCTTACGCAACTCTGCTCTACTCTACGAAAAATGGCTACTATCCCTCAAAATACTACTAATGAAAATTCGCTTGATCCTCCCATATTAAGGATTTTCCTCCCCACCCTGTCGCTATCCTTTACTATCTTATATCTACTTTTTATCTACCGGCGTTGCGTAAGGTGGTTGATTGCGAGATCGATACGCGCAGTCGGTTCCGTTAAGGTCGATTAACCAATAATAGTGGTTTACGTCACCACCAACCCATTAATTATACGGTTGATCACGCAACCAATAATACCTGGCATTCGGAAGGCGCGCAATACAAATAATAAACTACCATAACGCTAACCCAGTCGGTACCGACTATATAATTACTTCTAATTACTCCCGACACATTCATACCACAAGTAAAATTCAATTTAGAGCACTATTTACAACTATATACATTTTAAAATTCACTATACTTCGTCCCAAACTCTACCGACAGATCTATATCTTTTTAATTAATTGATTACCGGCGCGGACTACCTAAAATAATTAATTAAACTACCTATACTACCGGCGCATACCCACATCTTATAACCGGCGAGTATATACGCGTGTACATGTGTGCGCGCGCCGTATATAGATATTCTATTATGTCGCAGTATACCTTCTTACGCATCGTATCTGCGACGCGATCGCGAGCTAAAGGTTTAGTTTATACATGCATGACTTGTTTTTACAGGCCATGTGCATTAACTGTCCGTTGTACATTTTTACAACGTCACAGATTTTTGTACATTTTCCTATGTTTGCTTATCTTTTCGTAATACGCTTCAATTTAAATTAAAGTTATTTTAGAAATCTTAAATTTGTGTGTATAATTAATATGTGTACAACATGAAGCAATAACAAGGAGAACCAACTCTAATGCGCATCACTGTAAAAAGTGGAACTAGTTTTCCGGCAGAGATCGTAATGCATGCCGAAAAGAAGTATCGCGCTCTTAATGCTTACAGCACCGTATTACAGAGAGAGATATGAAGCTCTCTGATTAGGCAGAGATACTTATATTTGTTGAAGCACGGGCTTAAGTTAAAGTAAATATTTATATCGACAAAAAAGTAACAGTATATAATTAAATCATTAGCAAATAACACTAATTCAATAAAATGTATATACATAACATATCATAATACAAGAGGCCTGCGATGGCTCGGTCGGTAGGGCGTCGGGCTCGTAATCTGGAGGTCCCTGGTTCGATTCTCGGCCCCGGCCGATTAATACAAGCACCACTGGCGAATGTATTTTCAACAAGTGCTTTCTTCACCAAGACATCGTATGACCTCCGTCTTTGATCAGCACCGGTTTGGGAGCATACAAAGAGCGACGTTAAAAAAATATCATAATACATAATACCTAAGCCTATGCATAAGCGAGAGGGTGCAACTTAAATACAAGTTTTAATAATTACCAAAAACGTAGAGATATTGGTCTAATGGTTAACGCTGTCATGCTTTTTGCATCTATACCAAAGTAAGGGTTCAAATCTCAACTTGACTTTATTGTTTAATTTTCTTTTCAAATAGTAAGACTTCTGTAAGCAAGGATAATACATTTATATTTTAATTATGTAAACAAAAATAATTTTCATTAATAATTAAAGTATCTTTGGTCAGTTTATTAATTTAATAAACTTAATTATTAAATTAATAATTTATTTAATAGTTTATTTACTTTAATTATATAAATTATTATTATTTTATATTATTTTAATTCATTTATTAGTTTATTTATTTTAATAATTAAATAGAAATAATTTTAAGTAATAATTAAAGTATCCCTGATAGTTTACTTAAGAGTGCAAATTGCATATTTTTTATGAACTCAAAAAACTTAATTTGTTAATTGTAAAAATATTAATTCTTAAAAACAAATTGTAATAACAAATTTGATATAATAAATTTGAAAATACTTTAAATTTACAATGTCAAAAGTTTATAATATACAATTTGTAACCCTCCATTCTAGTGCACTACTACTGCATATAATGTACATGTGGGTGTATGTGTGGTAAGTATATCTTTAAATAAAAATAATACAATAAATGTGTACATAAGTATTTAAACAATTTCTATTTCATTTAATTATAAAAAATACATTTTTCAAAATAAATAAAATTAATAATAATATTTATTTATTTGTTTCCTATAAATCAATATCATATAATAAATCTGATTATTTAAAAAATGTTTTTACTAAAACTTTAATTATAATTGATTTATTAGGAATTTAAAAAAATCTAGTGAATCTACCACTTTCCGTTAAATACAAATATTTGTATCGAAATATAATTTTAAAAGTATAAATAAAATTATTCAGCGTTACCGCCTTGTCGATCCGAACTCCAGCAGCATTTTTTAAGAACCTGCCATATTGCAAATATTTGGTACAATGTAAATAATAATATATCTTCAGCGTTTTCTCCAGAGGAGTATGGTTGGCTAGAAAAGGAGAATAAGTTGTAACGGGGTGGGTACTGGGGAATGTAAGACCCCCGGTTAGGCCCAATCTGTCCCAACTTACCAACCTTAAGTGTACAGTCCCACGATGCGGCCGGGAATCAAAGTGATTCCCGTGCAATGCCGTTAATAACGTCAAACACCTCGTTTGACTTTAGTACCATGTGTTGGGCCCTATGCCCAAAATTGCCAACTAGGATATACGCCAGAGAGGGCGGTATTTGTGGGAGAGGACTAAGATCGCTAAAACGTTATCAACAATCGATATATTATGTTAATCGCCGAGAAAGATAGTCTTGCCGAATCAATTTATTAAATAAACAATCAATTAACAATAAATTAACATTAACAAATCAAGGGGAGTCGTACCGATGACTACCCTCGAGATCAGCGCGAGAACAAATCATTAAAACCTATTATCGGTCGAATTATAAGCAACCGATCCGGGAATGATCGGCTACGTCATGTCATGTGACGTATGTACCTCTGTAGGGAGCTCTGACGTAGTAGCTGCCTACGTCACGCGCGCCTTCTCTCATGAAGTGGCTCCCGCGAACCACCAACCTGTCTACCCGGGCGGGATTTGTCCCGAGAGGGGGAAAAAGAGGAACGCTTCCTCTCTTGGACCGTACTAGGTAAATCGGGAAACTATCAACGGGACACGCGGGTCCAACGTGGTACACCACTCACCTTTGTATTCACGAGACACCCTCGAAATACGTTTAAACGGCGGGAACGGCCGCGCTAAATCTCCCCGTCAATCTCTCTTTCTCTCTCACTCCTTTGGGCGAACTGGCCCCGATCTTCCGTCTTTTCCGTGGACGGAATCTGGAGTGGTAGAGGCATACGGCGTTGCTCGGCGTGTTGGGTCGTGTGGGGGAAGCCTGTCCGCACCCACACCCACACTTCTCCAATAAAACACGATAAAAGAGACCGTTATCTCGGCCTGTATTGACACCGTGCGCGAGCTATATCAGTACTGCCAGCTGGGCGCGCACGATTCTTGCGCGTTCGTGTGCGCGCCGCGCTGTATTTCCTCTTTCGCGTTGTTTACCTGATCGTTAACTCGCTTACCGTTATAAAGTACATTATTAAACGGTTTGACGGCGAACAATTATCATCAACTATTAGTGAAATAGCTCTTGAGTCGATTATCCAGAATAGTGAAGGTATTAAACAATGTTAATTTCAATAAACAATAATCTTAATAATAAATTTATCTTATAATTTTATAATTTATTCACAGTCAATGAGCAAGAAGTGACGGAGCCAACGAAGATGTTTAACAATAGCGATGATGATGATGATAGTGATATAACCGATATATCTTCAGTCAGAAAATGAAATTAATTAATTTATAATTTGTAATTAACCATTTCCATTAAAAATAAAAGAATAATATTTTTGAAATAAAGAAAAAATTACAAATAATTAATAACACATCTTAAAACACAATTCAAGTACTTTTATGTTAATTTAATTATGATAATTTAATAATACCAATGTTAAAATTTATGCATAATAACTGGCTGTATGTACTAAAGGAAAATAATGATCAGCTGCTTGTGGCATGAGGGAAAAGTTGTAAATCGACGTCTTCAAAAGAATGCGCGGCGCCCGCCGTCGTACATACAAATATACATTTGGCCTAATAATCTTTAATTTCTTATTTTCTTCATAACTTTATTCCAAATTAAGCAATTTCGACCCTTTTTTTCAAACCATATCTACTCGAACTCAACTTTCTTCTGGTTGTTCGTTTGAGCGCCTATCTTTATTTGTTTCAGAGTTATAAGCGATGAAATTGAAAGTAATTTTTACTGCTATTATTATTAGATGTCCAATAACTTTTGTAAAAGCGGCCATTGGCAAGAAATAACTTAACTTTCTTCATATTTTTATATGACAAAAGACATACCAAAGTTAGTCAAGTACTCCCCTTGTTAGCGCCTGCACGCGGCCAGGGACGACGGGACACCGGGCCGCATCCAGCGGCAAGGATACGTCGGGGCGCCGACTTCCGCAAGGACGCATGGAGCAGCCAGCCCGGTAAGTACCCGACGTTAGTTGGTTACATATATAGAGTGTATAGTATGAGAGTGTGTGTGAGTATTCGGTAACACACCGGTGTTCTCCGCTACCATGTCTCGCGACATCGACTTCTTGACCTCGCGGCGACGAGATCAATGTGTTCCTCAGAGCCGTTGCTCCCTGCCAATTTAATAAATTAATTATATGTAGTGTCAGGACGAGATACCACATTACAATGTCAATCTCCACGCTTCTGCACAAACTGTCATACAAGGTTTAGAGACCAAACTATTAACTAAACATTCCAACTTTTGATAAATTAGTATTAAGGCTTCTGATATTTACATACATGATTAGATTATTATTTAAATTTATATTCAATATATTACTTAAGTCTTATATTTAAAGTTGTTTCATATATTTTCAAAGCATTATTCATTTATAAAGACCGATAACGAGCCTCTAGATCTAGAACTCATTGATCTTAAAGACAGTGTAGGCTCCTTCCTATTTACGCTAGCTGTTGTTTTATTACCATTCATTGCACGTATAATCTGCGACCTTTTGTTAAAGTTACGTATATTACCAACATATCTTGGAATGCCAGGTATAACAATATAATCTGACATATTCATTAAGTTCTTAATTTTAGATTTTAAAATTTCACAGATTTCCGTGTCTGTCACCATATGTTTCTCCTTATATTTTTTATTAAATTTACAGTTACTAAACTTACAATTTTTACAATATAATTTATTACTGTCACAATTTTTAGTCAAATGATTTCCTGCACACTTTAAACATACTGTTGCGTTTTTACACTTGTAACCATTGTGTCCATATCTGGCACAATTAAAACACGGTTGAACATTTATTATATCAAAAACTCTACAGCTTTGAAATTTAACAAAAAAATAATGACCATTGTTTTTCCGTTTTGCTATTGTAATTGGATTTAATAATTTTTGCTTTTGTTTCAAAATTGACAACATCTCTAGTATTTATATCTGTTTCAATGGCTTTATCATTTAATTTAAAACATTCTCAATTCCTACCATTTTAACAATGGGTCTTGCCAACTGTTCTTTTTCGATTTTACATGAATTGGCAAGTTTCGTGTTCAATACATTTTCTGCCGCTACGACAGATTCTAGATTCATAGAGTTTATATGTATTTTATTTTGTTTGTACATATTTATTTTCTTTGTTCGGATGGTATTTTCTTTAATTAAATATTCTCATACACTATCCTTTTAATTTGTTTTATCTTCAATATTTTTTTTAACAATGATTTTCGGGATTTGTTTTGATTCTGCTACAATCAAAGTATGATTTGTTGTTTAACACTAGCACATGTTTTCCTATTAGACTTTATAGATTCTTTTTCTTTGTCGAACAATTCCTGCAAAAGAGCATTTTTTTCTTTAAGTTCTTTATTTAGGTCTTTTAAGAGGGTATTTTAATTTTTCACTGATTACATATGTGTTTCATTTATGTAAAAATTTTGATCCAATTTCATGTTTTCATCTTGGTTATTTTTATTTTTTTGGTTCGCTAAAACTTCATAATTTATATTTACAGTAGTATAAGCTTTATTTATATTTTCTAAATCTAATTTACACTTGCATAAGCCTTTCTTTATTAAAATTATAAAGCTTTCTTTAAATTGCATAGTATAATACGTGAGTCTTTGACTCTATTTGAGGTTAGATCAACATCACTATGAGCATCGCATACTTCCAATACATTTGACACATATTTCACTTCTTTTCTTCTATTAAGGGGGTATCATACTCAATTTTCACTGACCGTGACAACAGAGTGATAGTATGGTTGAAAAATACTTCAATCTAGATAAATATAAAGAATTTCGACAAACTAGAAGATAGGTGCCCTTTCTTTTGTAGCTATGTATCACTGTGCAAAGATTCTATTTATTATATTGAGGCATTGAAGAGAAAACCTATGAAAATCCTTATCTACGGCGTCCACACAATGAAATTTTCGCACAAGGTTTTCTCTTACACGCATCAATAAAATAACTTGAGACTTTGTATACAGATAAATAATTATTAAATAAAATGCACCTAACTGTTTATATTGCATAGTTTTGCAAAACTAAAAGTAGTTTTATTATCACTATTAAAAGAATTTTTTACGCTAGATAGATAGATAGATAGAAAACTTTATTAGGTTTTAGGGGTAGAAACCCCGTAAACACAAAAATATATGCATCGTTGAAAAATATAATAAAATATATTAACAAATAAAATTTTAACAAATAAAAGTAACAATAGAAAATAAAAAATAAAAGCGCAAGTAAGTCGAATAAAATATATAAATAAAAATAAAAATAAAAATAAAAAACGCAAGTAAGTCGATATTACGATGAAACATATAAGAGAATGAACGACGAATGATGAGCGCAAAAATAAAAATGAAAATACAAAAATAATAGAATAAAATAAGATAAAATAAGACAAAATAAAGAAGTACAATATGATAAAATAAAATAAAATGAAATAATAAACAGAAAATAGGTAAATATCACAAGAGTTAATAAATATCACAGCGCAAGTTTAAACATTAATCTTCAGCATTCTCCTCATTCAGTATCGACAGATCGCTTACATTACTAATATTACACATAACACTTATATCACTAAAGTCGCTTAAGTGGGGACGGATTAGATTTTCGCGAGTTGCTCTTTCCTCCCAAGCTATGGAGTCGAGACGAAGAAAATGAGCGAAGATGTGCGATGGGTCGAATGACGTGATAGAGAGCGAATTTAACTGCTTAGTGGCCGTGATGACAAATGATTTGTGAAGCGATTCAGTGCGAGCAGGAAAGTAGGTCAACGGTTTAGGGGGATGACGAGATGAGATGCGTTGATCAGATGAGCCGTTAAGTTTGATGAAGTGAACTGCTAGGTAATGAGAAGAATTATGCGACAGAATGATAAATGATAAAGAGGTAATGAAGAATAATCGTCTCGACTCAATAGATAGCCAGCCCAACTTCAACCTATAGGGCGTCACATGGTCAAATCTACGCAAGTTTCCCCAAACAAATCTGACGCAGGCATTGAGGAGCCTCTGGAGCTTTAAGTTTCTGGTCTGGTCCAAGTCGTTATAGACCGCGCAAGCGTAATCGAAGTGAGGTAGTATTAAGACTTCAACAAGAAATTTACGGGTGCTTCTGGAGAAAGCACGTTTATGAAAACGTAGTGAACGTAAAATTCCGTGCACCCTCTGAGAAATTGCTAATACGTGTTTGGACCAGTCCAGAGTGGGCAGTAGCCACACGCCAAGTGATTTTACTTGATTTTCGTATTGGAAATACTTATTCAAAAGCTTAACTCGCGGGGCAGTGGTTAGGTCTATACGCGAGACGGTTTCATGACACTATGCCGTACACTCAGTCTAAAAGTGTAAAATTTGGAAGTAAAAAGATTAAAACGTTCAATTTAATCTTTACAAAAGAATAAAAACAAGATTTTACACTCTATAAAGATAAAATTATCGAATTTACACTTTACAAAGATTAAATTATGAAATTTACACTTTACAAAGATTAAAATATGGTATTTACACTTTTGCAAAAGATTAAATCGTACATTTTCAACTTTATAAAGTGTAAAAATGGTTACAAGATTTTTAAAAAGATTAAATTATGAAATCTACACTTTACAAAGATTAAATTATGATATTTACACTTTTGCAAAAGATTAAATCGTACATTTCAACTTTATAAAGTGTAAAAATGGTTATGATATTTTTGAAAAGATTATATTATGGAATTTACACTTTTGCAAAAGATTAAATGATATATTTTCAACTGTGTAAAGTGTAAAAAAGTAAATTTTAATTGTAAATAATAATTTAATTAAATAATGTTTAAATACCCTATAATTCTAAGCTCCCGTCCAGGGGGCACAATTTAAATATAAGTTCCGATATAAGTATGAGTATATGTAACGAAAGCCATGAGCGCTAAGGCGTATGCATTTTTCTGTAACCATGGAGTCTCGGGTTCAAATCCTGAGACTCAAATTTTTTTTGGATGTATTTAACACTTTTTTTACATTATTGATTATTAAAATAATTATTATTTATTGAATTTATGTAATAGAAGTGTTAGATATTTTTGTGTTAAACAATTTTTTATTATATAATCAAAATATATAAATTTATAAAAATAATTAAATGTAAAAATAAAAATTAAAAATAACTTAAATATTTAACACAAAAATATCTAACACTTCTATTACATAAATTTCCATAAATAATATTTATTTTAATAATTAATAATTAATAGTGTAAAAGATTTTACACTATTAATTATTAAAATAATTATTATGTCTGGAATTTATGTAATAGAAGTGTTAGATATTTTTGTGTTAAACATTTAAGTTTTTTAATTTTGTTTTTTATTTTTAGATTTATTTATTTTTATAAATTTATATATTTTGAATATAAAAGTTTTATTGTTTTTATATATTTTTCATTATAAAATAAAAAATTATTTAACACAAAAATATCTAACACTTCTATTACATAAATTCAATAAATAATAATTATTTTAATAATAAATAGTGTAAAAGATTTTACATAATTAATTATTAAAATAGTTATTATTTATGGAATTTACGTAATAAAAGTGTTAGATACATAAAAAAAAATTTGAATCTCCGGATTTGAACCCGAGACCCCATGGTTACTGCAAAATACATACGCCTTAGCGCTCACGGCTATCGTGACATATACTCATAATATCTATATCGGAACTTATATTTAGATCGTGCCCCCTGGAGGAGAGCTTAGAATTATAGGGTAATTAAACATTATTTAATTAAATTATTATTTACAATTAAAATTTACTTTTTTACACTTTACACAGTTGAAAATATATCGTTTAATCTTTTGCAAAAGTGTAAATTTCATAATTTCATCTTTGTAAAGTGTAAATTCCATAATTCAATATTTATAAAGTGTAAATTCCATAATATAATCTTTTTAAAAATATCGTAACCATTTTTACACTTCATAAAGTTGAAAATGTACGATTTAATTTTTTGCAAAAGTGTAAATACCATATTTTAATCTTTGTAAATTGTAAATTTCATAATTTAATCTTTTTAAAAATCTTGTAACCATTTTTACACTTTATAAAGTTGAAAATGTACGATTTAATCTTTTGCAAAAGTGTAAATACCATATTTTAATCTTTGTAAAGTGTAAATTTCATAATTTAATCTTTTTAAAAATCTCGCAACCATTTTTACACTTTATAAAGTTGAAAATGTACGATTTAATCTTTTGCAAAAGTGCAAATACCATAATTAATCTTTGTAAAGTGTAAATTCCATATTTTAATCTTTGTAAAGTGTAAATTCGATAATTTTATCTTTATAAAGTGTAAAATCTTGTTGTTATTCTTTTGTAAAGATTAAATTCAACGTTTTAATCTTTTTACTTCCAAATTTTACACTTTTAGACTTAGAGTGTATGACAATTCGCCGTATGACACTTCGCCGTCGGACAAATCGCCGTATTACTTTTCGCCGTATAGGACATTTCGCCGTATAAAATTTTGCCGTATGTGACATTTTGCCGTAAGGAACTTCTCTCCGTAAAATAGGAAAAAATACGTACGGCGAATTTTGATACAGCGAAATTTAATTTAATTTTATATTCAAATAAAATAAAAACTATGTTTACATTTTAAAGAGCATTTGAACTATAATTGTATATAAATTTTTCAAAACATTGATTGTAAACAAAATCATATATTGAAATTAAAAAATTGTTTGTTATTATAGTCAAGTTATAATTACAAATAATTTACCGATACTGTATGTGTGTAACAACAAAAGTGTAATGGGGGCGCCCCACAAACCCCCTACTCAACCAATAACCCTATAACCCTATAACCCAATCGCGTACGGCAAAATGTCTCATACGGCGAAGTGTTATACGGCAAAATGTCTCATACGGCGAAATGTTTACGGCAAAAGGTCCGACGGCGAAATGTCATACGGCAAAATATCCGGTTACGACGCGAGACATATGCCTTACTGCCTAGGATCATTACTTTAGTTTTGTTAATGTTAAGGTCTAAACCATCAAGGGAAGCCCAGGACGCAACCGCATTAGCATCATGTGTGATTCGCTGGACACCCAATTCGAATTCGCCCGGAGGAAAGGAGTAGTAAACCTGGGCATCATCGGCATAAATCATATGATTGCTGTACTCGAGAACAGCCGGGAGATCATTAATAAAAACTGAAAAAAGCATTGGACCCAAAACACTGCCCTGCGGTACGCCTGAATTAACCCCAAGCCAGTCGGAGCAGACGCCTAATTCATCTACCACCGCTTGCGAACGACCGACCAAGTAATGAAAAAACCCTCTAAGAACCATGTTCGAGCAACCCATATTACGTAGCTTAATCAACAAAGGGCCGTGCGGTACCGAATCAAACGCTTTGGAGAAATCGAACAGGACCAAAATAGTGATCATGCTTGAGTCAATGGCCCTTCTGATGTCGTCGAGAACACCCAAAAGGGCGGTCTGTGTGCTGTGGCCCCTGCGAAACCCTGCCTGTCTATCAATCAGTTTCAGATTTGATTCTAAATAATGAGATAACTGCGAGTGTACTAACCTTTCAAGTAATTTAGAGACCTCACAGAGCTTCGCGATAGGCCTGGTATCTGAGCAAGATTCGATACTTTTCGACTTCGCCAATGGAAAGAGTAGAGATTTCTTCCAGCAGTCAGGAAAATACCCGAGTGACAACATGTCATTGAATAAATATGTAAGCTGCGGGGTTAATTGTGGCTCAAGTAGTTTGAGCATCGCCACAGATAGCCCGTCCGTCCCCACTGCCCTTGATTTAGCATTAAAAAGAGTACGCCGAACTCCCGAGGAACAGACTGCATTAAATTCAAAGAAAGGCAAACTAAGGGGGTCGGAAACAGAGGAACAAAGTGTGTTTAAAAAGGAAGGTGAAAGAGGAGGAATCCGATTGGAAATTGAAACGTAATGATTATTAAGTTGTTGGGTGGAGAATGTGTCTAATGGGGATATGTTGGTTTTGGCGCACAGACCAAGATTTTTTAGTTCCCTCCATTTAGCTTTCGGGTTTTCAGCATTTTTTAATTTGTTTGTAAGAAACTTATATTTATTACTATCGAGAAGGTTTGAAACTCTGTTTCTTAATGCTTTGAATTTCTCGTAGTCTTCAAAGCGATTAGATAGTTTGAAATTCTTAAATTCTAATGCACACGGATCATGGCAAGCTAGAGCATGCTTTCGCCGCCGCCAGTACCGACATCACGCATGTGCGTTTATTTCAGACTCGAGATAAATAGCCGAGCAAAATAATTTGATCTAAATCCTATAAAATTCTTAAATACGTATATCAACTCATTAGATATCTCATATTATGACCAGTTGAATCTTTGACATTGCAAATTGAACGGCACTAAGTATTTATTATAGATTTAATGTAAAAGAAAACGTACTGCTGCAGGAATTCGGCATATCTATATATATCTATCGACCAAACCAAGAGAGCGAAGCAAAAATCAACTGGCGAGCCATGCTCCGCTCCCGTGAGTTCTGCTATTGCTGTAATTGAGAGTAATGCCGTTTTCACTCCTAGAAAAACCGAAGAATTGATGGGATTGCAGAAACTTCCTGTTGGTTTCCATAAGATTGTTAAACAATTATATCGTTCTGCTCAGATATATCGTATCGCTTGTGACATGGCAGTTCTAACTGCATGTCACTTACTTAGCATACAATTATATTTGTATTCCAAAACTCCGTAGCTTATAGGAATTAAATTATAACTCACTCGGAATCCAGCTAATCTAGACCGTGAGGAAAGAGTACGCACTTCAATGACACATAAGCACACGCACAAAATCACTGTCCCTGTCAGTGTTCCGAATAATACAACAACTATCCTTGTGTTGAGTAATCCTGTAGAGTAGGTTAAGGTCCTGTGCTGAATCCTGTACATTATGTCCTGCAGAAGATGATCGTATAAGGTAGCAGTTGAGATAGAGTAGACAGCATTTGAAATATGCGTATACATCAATTAAGCGTATCCAGCCTCATCCAAGAAAGTGGTGGTCCTTCGTTGGTGTAAACCCTCCTTCGAGTACCTGCAACAGTATTAGTAAATAATACTGAATTGAATTTAGAGTTGAGCAACGCAGCAGGTTGTCAAAACCTAGTTGCAGGTAGGGAGAAGGAGAAGTAAAGTGAGGTTAGGATACTACCTCCACAACATATTTACTTGAAGAAAGAATATTGTAATTCGTGTCATTACCTTGGATAATCCAGCTCGAGGTTGAAGTGAGAAGAAAGCAAATGACTCAGGAACCTGGTGAGAAGGGATCAGCGGAGAAATATCCGGTGCCGTGTTGATGCCGCTGTTCCCGCATGCCGCACCTGAAACACAAACAAACTCGGACAAACTCACATTAATACAGGTTTATTGATATGGAACTAGTGTATTTTACCTATTCTTGGCGTTGTTCCTGTTGACGAGGCTCCGGGTTGATAGTATCCAGCAGTTGAGACGGTGCACGGGGACGGAGGTTTTCACTGCACATAAACTATACGTGCGTCAGATCGGCCGAGTCAAGCAAACGAGAGCCAACTGTTGCGCGTGGCGCATGCGCGCGGACTCGCTGATCGGTTCAACGCGACGAACTCGGTGATTCCGAGTCGGGCCGTCGAGCGATACAGTTAATATAGAATTAATTATTATTTACCGAGAGTGGTTATTTTTTTTTGAATTGTTTTTTTAAGCTTCTGCAGGTGAAAATTCCTGCCTCAAATTCCCGTTATTCCAGCTTCCCGTATAAGCTGTGAAATTGTGCGTGTATGTGTGCAGTAATCGCGAATAATATATACATAAAATTGCCGCGTGAACGCGGCTCGCGACCGTGACTAGTTTGTTCGTTTTAGTTATTCTATAATTATTTTATTATTATTAAATTCTCTAGCTACGAATAAAAAGTGTTGTTTATTTAATGTATGGGAGCCGTTCACCCTAATCCCCAGTGAACATGTTTTATTTTGCTTGAGACGTCAAATTGCGGAGTAATGTAAAGGTACAATACATGTAATATAAAAGGAAACCGCTACATGGGACCTGCGTGTCTATCTTCAGACCTAATGGAGCGGAGCAAAAGTCGACTGGCGAGCCGTTCTCCGCTTCCGTGGGTTCTGCTATTGTTGTACTTGGGTGTAATGCCGTTTTTACTGCTAGCAAAATCGAAGAATCAATAGAATTGTAGATACTTCGTGATGGTATCCATAAGATTCTTAAGGGGATGTCATACCTGAATAAAATCCTACTATGCCGACACCTGTATATTACATGCACTATTTCTACTATTACTATTATTTAATACAATGACAACCTATAAACGCTGTGGAGGCATATTTGTAATACATATATTAAATAAATTATAAGTACAAAAGTTTGAATTGTGCTAAAATGTGCTTATAGTTTGAAAAGTACGATCTCAAACATAACCTCTCTTAGTTACCAGGCAACAACGATTTAATTGAATTTTGTAAAAACTGGATATATTTCTAACAAATACAGTGCAGACGCACAATTTCACGATATTGGTAAATGTTGGAATACTAAAAAAAATAGTCAAAAGTGAACGACAAAGAAATAAATTAAAAAATACGATTAATACAAAGACGTTGGGAAGCTGGTACTAGATATTTGCGATGGAAATAAATATAGATTGCAGTTTCAAGCATTAAGAAACAAAGTAGAGGCAACATTTTACATTATCTTAGAATTATTTCAGTAAAAACTAGAGGAATACATAATCGATTGAAAAATTAAACGAAAAATAAAGACGATATTCATTCCTTCTAAAAATATGTAATTTAGCAGACGGAAGAGTAAGAAAAAGTTTAGCTACGTAGTTTGAATATCCACCAGTAGGTGGCGATGCTAAGCGTTACCAGCTTATTAAAATGTGTTTTATTTAATTCGTGGTGGAATAGACGACGGATTCTATAGGAGGTTCGTGCACGATAGGGCCGTTTGCCGCACGCACATCGTACTTTCAAATACATTGTACTATACCGACACTGAATGTTGGGTGCATTATATATTTAATTCCAATTACTTAACATAATGACAGCTACAAAACGGGATAGAGGTACATTTTTAATACAGATATTAAGTAAATTACAAGTACAAAAGTCGAATTTATGAAAAATACGAATTGAAACATAACCTCTCTCAGTCTACAGCGACGGAGTCTATAGTAGGTGCGTGCACCGACTTCGTACTTCGTACTTTCAAATACATTGTACTACGTCGACACTGAATGTTGGATGTACTATTTGTTTACTTCCAATTATTTAACATAATGACAGCTAGACGATGTTCTGGATATAGCATTAACGTTTCAATAAACGAGGAATCTGTAGGCAGTTATGGCATGCATATAACCGAAATACGCTTATAATACATATAAACTAAATATATATAAAATCCGTAAGCGAAACATAAGTATACAATTGATATGTATATATATATGTGTGTGTGTGTGTGTGTGTGTGTGTGTGTGTGTGTGTGTGTATGTATATATATATATATATAAATACATATATGTGATGGCATAGTAATAATAAATGTGGAACGCGGATTGACGAAATACGGATTATAATAAATATAATAGAAAATACGTATAAGTCAAATACGTTATTTTTTAATTTTTATATTGAAAAAAAACAGTCATACTATTTTTAATACGAAGCTCTGGACATCAATGGAGCTATCTACGATCACATCGATTATGACTTTCCACAGATGGCGCTCTTGATGAAAGTTACCATTTTTTATATAACCTACATTACCGGCGGTTAGAACGGCAAAATCGCAGAATTGGGTATGAGACCCCCTTAAAGTCACTTATAAAATACACTATCCCATAATAAACATACAACTGACGTATTTACTTGTTTAGGATAACATTTTAAATATATAACGTTTAGTGAATAAAATATACGTAATATTATTTTATTACAACCATTACTATTTAATATACAAAAAAAGAATTATTATAAATAAATACACTTTACATTAAAAATTGTTTTAATTATTGTCAATAAATTGCAATTCAAACAATAAATATTACAAATAAAATGCGATACAAAACAAGAATTATTATAAATAAATTACAGTTCAAAACAATAATTATTGTAATAAAATACGGTTGGTTGAGCAATTGAAATGATACAAAATATCAGGTTTGCCTTTACGAATATTACAAAAGCGTATAGATAGCCGAAAATATATAATAATATACCTTAAGTACCCATACATATATATTGTCACACCGTACTGGGGATCAGGGTGCGGGTGATAAAGTCTATATTTGCTATAAAAGAAGAGAATATTATTAACTACATACAGTTTTAATTACACGCTTGCCAGTCGCGTTCGCGGCTATTTTAACGGCTGCTAGCTATTATTAATTTAAGCGTAATTAATAAAGCGTAATTGAGGCTCGTGTGAATTACACGCACGGCGATATAGCGGATAGACGATCGAATATCCGTTCGATTACCGAAAATGGCGACGCCGGCCACGTACTGTGTAAAGTGCGCGCTGTGTGTGTGATAATAGATAATTTAATAATTTACTAATTTACTTATTGTAACTAGATAATTAAACAACGACTGGCATACCCTTTATAATTCTATAATGCGTTTTGAGAGCTCTTTTTCGCGGTCGTGGATCTCTCACTCTTGCTTACTTACATGTTGCACCCATACTCATACCTTTATGTACATAATATATATATATAAAAAAAATAATAATGTTAGTAAGATAAGTGCAAACCTGTGCTTTGAATTAGATACAATTCATTGCTTGTGCGTTTCCTCCTGCTGCTTGATATTTGGCTAGTGTAATTTAATAATAGAAAACTGAACAACTATTTGCTACATGTTTTGCATTTATATAGGTAGAAAAAAAAACTTATGACTTTATTCTGCTTAAAATATTCTGCTCTTAGGGCTCTATAATTTTCTCTGCATCGCGGGCAATCGCGGGTTACTACCCGGGTCGTTCCACAATTCTTGCAGAATGTCAACAATTCCGCCAGCTATGTCCCTCCCGACCGCAGTTCCAGCAATATGGACGACATTCTGCGGGCGGCGGGCGAGGGATATATCGCTGCTCCGTTGGTGGCTCGTTGTTGGGCTGCTGGGTGTGTAGGGAACGTTTCGGAGGGATGGGGTCGGATCTGATTGGGGAAGTTGTAGGGACATTAGGGATAGTGGTTTCTAGGGAGTTTGGGTAAGGCTTTGGGAGTGTTTGGGAACATTCAAGGACATTAGAGGCTGGGGTTCGGGATTGGCTTGATAAGGCAATGGGAAGAGTGCGGAGGCTACTGGGAATTCGGATGCTCTTATTGAGGAAATGTCGGAAATGAGGGGATTTTGGGGAGGGATATTGATAGGGATGTGGATGTACGTATAGAGGTTGGTTTGGGGATCTAATACGGGGCGGGTTATTATAGGTTGGGGAGGGAAATTGAAATCAAAGATAGGAGGATAAATGGGTGGGATTGTAGGGGTATGGGAGGCTTCTTGGGTGCTCGTCGTGGCTTCTATTGGAGCTGCCCAGTCTGATGAGGGGACGTCATCTTTTTCGCATAGATGGCGTCTTCCTCTTACGCATGCACGCGTTCCTGGGCAGGTCCATTTTTGGCTGCTTATGGGGGCAGTGGACACTTGTTGTGGGGTGGGGCTGGGCGGTCGTGCTACATCTAGCCTAGCTAGAACTGTCTCCAGCTCCTCCTCACCCGGTCGAACACCGGCTCTTGGCTGGACGAACCGTCCACGGCCTCATCCTCGCTTCAGAGCTGATGCTGCCTGCCCTGTTCTATCCATCTACAATTTGTTTAACGTTACTAACTATTGCCTAACCTCGCTAACTTTCCTTTGATTTCGCTATTTTACTTTAGTCGCGAGAATCTATTGTTTGCGCGGTCTAAACTGCATTCTTTGCGGGCTATTCCCTAAAGTGGGTGTAATGGGTGGCTGCTTTCGGGGGCGACCTCTTTTCGTTGGGGGGCATCATTTTTTTAATTATTTTGGGTGGTTTGGGCTCTTTCTGGTTGTGAACGGGAATATTTGAGGTGAGAGTTGGGATATTGCGCGGAGCAAAGTGGTGTTTCAAGTCTGTTATGTGCACTTTAATTTGGCACTTCGTTTGTACACCATCTATTAAATAAACTGTGGGTGAGAATAGTTCCATGGTTTTTGCAGGGCCTATAAATTTGGGGGCTTGTTTGGCTGCTATAAAGTTGTCTGCTGATAATAAGATGAGGTTTCGGTACCTAATTAGGTCTTCTAATTGATATTGTATATTGCGTCTGCCTTTGTTATAGTATTTGGCTTGTCTGGCTGTTGCTAAATCAATATGCCTTTTTACTAAATATATTTTGGGGAGTTTGTGTAGACGTTCTATCCATTGATCGGTATCTGGGGCTGGGATTTGCTTCGGGGATTCTATATGTTTTCGTAGGAGAGCTACTGGGGTGGGATTTCTGCCTAAGTTGAGAAATGCTGGGCTATATTTGGTTGAAAAGTGCACAACTGTATTTAGAGCAAAATTAAATTCTCCAAGATATCTATTCCAGTCTCGGTGATCATCTGCTAAATAACTGTTTATCATCGGATTTATGTTTCTGTTAACTCGCTCTACGGGATTTGCTTGTGCAAAATATGGCGGAATGGTTGTCTGTACTATTCCGTATTGCGATAGTCGCTCGGTAACCAATTTATTGGCAAATTCTGTCTCATTATCTGTTACGAGATATTTGGGACAACCCCATCTATTAATAATGAGTTCGTCGAAGGCTTGTAGAACACTCTTTGCATCAGCTCGTCGTAGAGGTTTCATCTCTATATATCGGGTGAAGAGGTCTTCAAACACGATTGTGTATTTGAATCCTTGCTTCGTTGGCGGCTTTAATCCCATGATGTCTGCTGCTACTACTGGCCATGGTTGACTTATGTTGCATCCTTCCATTAAGCCTGATAGGGCTTGTTGGCTGCTTTTACATAATTGCACGTATCGTAATCCATGCCTGGCCAATAGTAATGCGTGGCTAGTTTTGCGTAGGTCTTGTCGATACCTAAGTGACCTGCCTGAGGCGTATAATGGGCTTCATATAGGGCTTTTTCGCGATCACTTTCTGCCAAGATTAATTTCCATGCGTCTAGGTCAGGTACGAAGGGGTCTACCAAGGGATTAGGACGGTGGGCAAATAGCACGTTGTTGGAAATTCTAAGGTCAGGGTATTTATTGGAGAATTTTGCAACGGCTCGTATTTTCTCTTGGTACCATGGGTTAATGGTATTTAATGTTAATGCTGCTGCTGTGGCTTCTGCCTCTTCAAAGGCTCTTGATAATGCGTCTGGGACATTATGCATTGCTCCTTTGCGATGTACAAATTTTATATTGTAATTTTGCAAGATCGTATTCTAACGAGCTAACCTACCAGCTGGATCCTTAAGTCGGTTTAACCAAAGGAGGCTGTGATGGTCCGTGATTACCGTGAACTTTTCACCCAGCAGGTATTCTTTCAGCCTTTCTACGGACCAGAGAACTGCTAAGCATTCTTTCTCTGTGACCATGTAATTACGCTGTGCCTTGTTTAAAGTCCTGCTTACGTAATAAATAGGATGTTCTTCGCCGTTGATCTCTTGCGTTAATACTCCTGCTATTGCGTAATCGCTTGCGTCCGTTTGAAGGGTAAAGGGAATAGAAAAATCGGGGGGGGGGGGGGCGGTTAAACTGGGGCTTTTGTTAGAGCTAGTTTGATTTTCTCAAATGCATCTTGTTGCTCTTGATGTTATTGCCATCTGACACCTTTCTTGCTTAGATAACTGAATGGCGTTCTATACTTTGCTAAGTCTTTAATAAATCTAGAGTACCATCCCACTAAGCCGTTGAAACGTCTTAGTTGTTTCAAAATTTTTGATGCTGGATACTCTAAGATTGGCTTAATTTTATCTTGCTAGTTTGCAAGCCTAATTCGTTTATGTTATATCCAAGATAAGTGACTTCTGGACAACAAAATTCAGATTCCTCTTGGTTTAATTGCAGATTGGCTTTCTTTAGGGCTACTAGGACTATTCTGAGCCATTTCATGTGTTCCTCGAATGTTTTTGTCGTGATATAATATCATCCAGGTAGGCAAATACATGTGGTTTCCATTCCGGTTTAATTAATTTGTCCATCAATTGCTGGAACATAGTAGGTGCGTTCGTTAGGCCGTATGGTACTCTTTCAAATTGGAAAAGTCCTTTTCCTGGGAGTGCAAATGCTGTGATTTCACGGCTTTCTGGGGCTAATGGAACTTGGGGGTAGGCTTGTGATAGATCTAGCTTACTCATAAATCTGCTTTCTCGCAATTCGTCAGAATATCATCCATGTTGCGCATTAGATAGTCTATTTTCTTTGTCACTTCATTTACTAACCTGTAATCAATGCAAAAGCTGTATTTGCCATTCGCTTTTGGTACGATTACCGGATAGCTGCACCATGGGCTTTGCAAAGGCTCTATAATGTCTTCTTTTAACATTCGATTTATCTCTTCGTAGCCTGCTTGAAGCATTTTTGGTGAATATTTGCGACGTGGCTGTCTTATTGGCTCTGCTTCTTGCACATCTAGCTTGAGGCTCGTTAGATTAGTTACTCCTAGGGTTTGGGGTGTTCGAGGAATTAATTCATATAATAGTCGGTGCATTCTATCTATTTGCTCCTGGTTGGCTTGTTTTAATCCTTCTATACTTGCTACTGCTGGAATACAACTGGGATCGTTGTCTTCGGGGCAAAATTTGTGTATTACGCCTTTATTCGTCCACCAGGTGTCATCTTCGTAGTTAATGCTCATATTAATTTTACGTTTGAAGTCAATTCCAAGTATACAGTCGTAATGTAATCCATCTGCGACTTCAAATGGCATAACTATTTCGTCTTCATCAATTTTAATTGTGATGTTGACTGTGCCCTGGAGAGGAATAACTGTGTCGTCTGCTACCTTAACTGCAGGGCAGTGCGATGCTTTTAATTTGTCTTGCACTAGAGCTTCTATATTGCCTCCTAGAAATAGTATATTACACACCTAGGGAGGTAAAGTATTGGTCAGTCCATAGCACATGTAAATTGGCACCTGAGCCGAAGGCGAGGGTGGCAAACATGTGCTATGGGGTGACCATTTTACCTCCCGTGGGATGTATACTATTTTTCACCACCAGTAGGCCGAAAATAACACATTCCTTTTTCGGTGCCGGGAGGGAATGTGGTACTTTCGGTCTACGTGTGGTGAAAAGATTTTTGTCGCTCCATCGTCTAAGAGTGCAATTACTTTATGGCCGTTTATTTCTAGATTAAAATAATGCCTGGGGTCAATATTGGGAATATGTTAGATAGGTCAATATTGGGAATATGTTAGATTGCGACTTCAAATGGCATAACTATTTCGTCTTCATCAATTTTAATTGTGATGTTGACTGTACCCTGGACAGGAATAACTGTGTCGTCTGCTACCTTAACTGCAGGGCAGTGCGATGCTTTTAATTTGTCTTGCACTAGAGCTTCTATATTCCCTCCTAGAAAAGATTTTTGTCGCTCCATCGTCTAAGAGTGCAATTACTTTATGGCCGTTTATTTCTAGATTAAAATAATGCCTGGGGTCAATATTGGGAATATGTTAGATAAGTGATTGATTACTTGCTACTTGGGGTGGCTCCGACCCTTTAGGGAGCTGGGTTGAGGAAATATGGGTCTTTATCTCCTCTGGTTGAAGTTTCCCGCTGCTTGATTTGAGTTGCATCTCTGGCAATTTTTAACGTACACATCGGGTGTACCGCAACCTCGACAGCGTTGATTCGGACATTCTTGCAACTGTAGCATGGCTCACTCTGTTTGCGCGGATGATTGAAGATAATCGGCGCTTTCGAGTTCGAGTATATATTTTGGCTACTTGCTTGCTGATTTTGATTATTTCGTTGCTGGTTTTGGCTGCTGGGATTTTGATGGTATTGGCTGCTTGGATTTTGTTGGTATTGGCTTTGCCTTTGCCAATTGCTTCTGTTGAAATTGTAATTTTGTTGTGCTTGTGTCCGTTGCTGATTATCATTTTCATTCTTCACTGCATCGATATACTGCTTTTGCTGATTGTTATTTGCCTTTGGGTTGTTTCGCTTTGGGAATGTCTACTGGGTTTGTTTAGGTGAATTAAAAGTTGTTGCTGGAGTTGCTGACTCACGGTTTTGTAAGGCTTCTGGGTCTTTGAGCTTTGGCTTATTTGCTACTGCTGCTACTTTGCGTGACTTAGGCTACGTGGGGTCTACATAAGCAAATCTTTGTCCTGAAATTGTGATTGGTCGAGATAGGTTATACACTTCATTCAGATAGCGTCTGCATTCCTCTTTCTTACCTAATCTTTGTAATTCAGTGAAGTCATTGAAGTGATGCCTTTCTATTCTCGCTCTATAACTTGGGTGCAGGTTTCTGTATGGTTGATCAAGTGGTTCTTGCAGTGAAATTGGTGGCTTAAAATGATCGAAAATTCCTCTCAGTTTCTGCAAGAATGTTGCTATAATGCTCTTAAATGCTTTAAATGCTCTTCGTTAGCTCCTTGAGTTCTTAAGTCTGCAGTTCTACGTAGGCTTATTTGTGCATCTTCTACTCCGTATTGAAGTTTATAAGCTTCAACAAAATCGCTAAACGTTCTCCAATTGCATTTGTCTCTTTTGAACCAGTCGTATGAATCCTCATCTAATACTGCTGGCAAGGAAAGCATTATATCTTCTGCCGAGAAGCCGTGTGATTCTTTGCATTCTTTTAAATTTTGTAAGAACGTTTCTGGATCGTTCTTCCTATTGCCCTTAAACGATACGTGCCACCTGTTAAAAATTTCCACCATTCTCTTTTCTCTGATGAATGTGGCCTCGTCCACACTTGTCGCTTGCAATCTATTTGTGCTGTTAAGGGTAGGTAAGCATAAGACATTAAGGTCTGGCTGCTGCTGGTAGACGTATTGCTGCTGGCTATTATAATTTCGCTGCTGGAGTTGGTGTAGAATAAGATTTGGGTTTGATCTTGGGTTTGCTTGGGAAATGGAAGAATACGGAATTTCATAAGTTTCGTTATTGGCTGGCTGTACTCGTGGGATATTGTAGACATTTTGATTTCGCTGCTGATGCTGATTGCTGGGGTAATCGTTCATTTGTAGTCCTCGGTGTTGTACTTTCTGCTGGCTATTATATGGGTGTTCATCATCCCACTGCACGCTTTGCATGACTCTATTTCTATTAACCGTCCTCGTAGGATCCATGGTGTTTTGCTCGTACCTTCGAGTTGGCCTTGCATCTATATATTGCTGCGTTAATTGTTCATAACTTGTTATTGTACTAATTGGGCGAAAGGCGGATTGTTGAATGCAGTGCGATTGTCGTGGTTGGGAATTGAA
This sequence comes from Theocolax elegans, assembly GCA_026168455.1. Classification (NCBI taxonomy): domain Eukaryota; kingdom Metazoa; phylum Arthropoda; class Insecta; order Hymenoptera; family Cerocephalidae; genus Theocolax; species Theocolax elegans. The sequence goes on from CM047429.1 coordinate 4,929,937, forward strand.
CATGGTATTGGTGGTGTAGGTTGTGGTAGGTGCAGTATATTGTATGAGGGAATTATTTACTAGGGATGGATTATTAGGTAGGGTGGGTGCTAAGGTTTGTATTGTGTAATGGGATGTGAAATTAATGCCTAATAGTGCTGTAGTTGCGTCCGGTAGTGTACGGAAAATTTCTTCGTTTGGTGCATCTAGGTTTGGCTTGTTGCTGGCACTGGCGTAGGTGTAAACGGATATACGGTCGATTGGGCTTGTGGATGACTAGCTGTTCGTCTCGTTGGTTCCTCCTGGTTACTTGGATGTAATCTATTTCGCTGTTGATTGTCTGTTTGGTATACATTTGGGCTGCTACTTTGATGTATTTCATTTTGTGTTGTTGACTGCTGTCCTTGTTGCGTCATTTCTTCCATTGAAATCGAGTCTTGATATGGGCCACGACTTTGTCCAGTTTCCAGTTCTCCGAATATCAGCTGTCTGCGTACTTGTTGGCTTCGTTGCGAGTTTTGTGAAATAGCTTGTGAGGATTGGGTAAATAAATTAGTGGCTTCTGATTGTGTGAGTGACAGGAACAAATCATCAGGATTTATTTCTAATAATTGTTGGGCTTCTACTTGTGCTAAGTCTATCTCAGTTTCCTCGTCAAACCACATTTGGTCTGATTGAGGATCCCATTCGGCTGCAGTTTCCGAAATTACGCCTAATTTCGTAGCGGGCTACTCTGTCGCGAATGATCGCAATGCTATCCAAATTTAAAAATACTGTACCTGCGTAGAATACTACTTTTCCATCAGGTAAATTGTTAATGCATCGCCTAGTTATTGGTGCGCCTTGAGCTGCACTTAAGGAATTCAATTTGCTACCTAATCTATAATTTACGGACATTTCGATGGGTTCAATAACAATGTATTGTTTCAAAGTAATAGCTCTTTATTAAGGAGGTATCCTGCTTTGGAAGGCCTAAAAAACCGGTAATTTTTTTTAGGGAATTTTTTTAAGATAGAAAAAAATAACCAACTCCAGAGAACTTTCAGGAATATTTTATTATATAATTGAACATTAAAAAAAAATTTTTTTAAAGAAAAATATCAAAATGCAGCCGATTATTAGGCATATTTGTTGCGCAATCCGTAATCCGAGTCTTCTATTGGCGGAAGTGATAGATCTCTTAATCTTGATCTGAAACAGAAAGGCAAAAAAAAATTTCATTTTCATACTTGTATTTTCTATTTGAACCAAGAAAAGTCCGAAGAAATTGTGAAATTTGAAATTTTTTCCGAATTTGAAGCAAAAAGTGCTTTTTACGAGAAAAAAAAATCTCTTCAATGTGCTGAAAAAGTCTTTTAGAAATTTATTTCCAAAAACCTTTCAATTCATATTGAAGAGTAGATAAAACTGAAGCTTAAAAACTTCGGATCGTTACGATAGCTTATTTATTTTTTTGAAAACACGCCCGCCAGTTTAGGAAAAGTGGAAAAACGAAAACTCGAGAAAAAGCGCTTTAAAGTTTATGAACTGGAAAAATGTTAATTTTCGACTTAATAATTTTCGGCAATAATTCCCTAATCAGCTATTCCTGCGCCATACAATAGACCTTCAGCTTCCTCATGGAACTCGAGGAGACGAACGTCGTCTTTCTCGTTCAATCCGTTGTATGTCGACATTATCCGCAAACATTTTACATTGCTGGCCAATTTTCAAATTGAGTATCTGCATGGTATGCAGAACTGCTGAATATCCTTCATTCAACATTCCTGCAGCCACATACGCAGCAATTTCTACGATTTTGTGACCAGAATTGAGATGTTTCGGAGTTATGCGCCAGACAGTGGTGTTGAACGATTCGTTCGAATTTTGCGTGTGTCCACCTAAGCATCGCGACGATTCATAGCTTCGGCTTTGCGCCATTCACACCAGCTGTCAGTGCCTGTCGGACGATTCTCGTGACGAGGAGATTCATCAGTTGAACAATAATGATTCAGCGTTGCCATCACAGCCTTTTTCATATCTTGGACAGAATGAATATTCCTTCGAATTGCTAAACCATAATACATTGCCAACTTTTTGATGAGACTCTCTGTTAGACGCTTTTTTCCTCCAAGCTTCTCTTCCTTCCTTTTATTTCGGAGTCGAGTACCCATGCGCTTTTGTACGTATCCCACGCACTCATTTTTGTCACAGGGTAATCATCACCATATGGATTCATTTTTACAATACCATTGAAAGTTTTCGAATCACCGTCGCCGATGTAATTCGTATACTTTACTCCAAAATTTTCAACAGATCTCAAAAACATATCCACGATTGAATCTACCTACATCTTCCCTGCTGAACCATCATGATTTGAAGAGCATGATTCTTTATGATCATTATACCATTCTTCAAATTCTTCTTCGTCTAATATATTCTTTTGTAAAGCACATGAATGACAATATGCACTTTTTACAATAAGGTCGACTACTTTGCCAGAGTAATATGCAATGAGCGTTATAACACCAAACAATGAAGTAAAACCTCGTTTTTTCCAGGATCCATCGCCAGAAACTTTCAAACAGTCAGCAGATCTATCTTGTTTTCTCGTAATCCTAAGAGCTCGTATATTTCTGGTTGACAAGTGGTCGACGCGATGTCCCTGTTTCGCGGTCAATTTCAGATTTGATTGATTTACGTGGTTGTTATCTGAAACAGTACCTCGGTTTCAAATTAACACTTAACAGATTTGGTAGAGCGGACAGGTGACCGCCGCCGCAACGCGGGAAAAATACGTTTATTTAAATACGGTAAGTTTAACCGTACCGCTGAACAGCCGCGATATTAAAATAAACATCCGTGCGGTAACCAAACTGTTACAGCACTCAAAAAAAATTAATTTAATTAAATAAATTCCAAGCTGCGTTCTAAAAGGGAGATTTTAAACTTGCAGAAGAGGGGAGAGGGAAAATTATTTCACAGCAATTTGCAAGCAACAATTAATTAAACAACTAAATATTGTGGTTTGAGTAGGCTCTTAATAAATGTAAAAAAAAATAAGGCTAGTTATTAATAGGCTATGTACAGTTTAATGTGCGGGGAGAGGTTAAAGGAAGAAAAAAAAATTTTAATATGTTAATAAAATGGTTTTAATAATGCAAAATTTATTGATAATATGCTAGTCTAAATGCAAGAAAAAAAAACTTCAAATTAATGTGTAAGAAGCAATTAGCTATCGGCAAGAATGCAATCGAAATTATTAATTTATTAGTTTGGCTAAAGGCGAGCAAAAAAAACGGTTAGTGGCGAAACCAAAGGAAGCAATAATAGTATTATAATATCGGATGCTATAATGTTATATCCCAATAACAACAAAATGTATATGTATATATATGTTTTATATGTACATGCACTTTTTATATATTCGCACTGTTAATGAATATTCTATTAATCTTTAGACTGCCGGCATTTTTGCCTTACAAATTGATATTTTTGATGTGCAAAATTTATACATAAAAACACCTCATATCTCTAGAGTAGTTGTCAAGGTCACAGGTGGCTCATATATGAGCCATGCCGGCAGTCTAAAGGTTAAATAATATTTCTACAAAAAGAAAATTAAAATTAAAATAGATATATATATTAAATAATAGTATAAAATATGGTAACAATTTGTAGTGTAAAATTATATTGATCATATTTTGCATAAAGAAAAGAAAGAATATGAAAACAAATGTAACGTAATTAAATCCTATGTATTATAAGTATTAATAATTATTTTTACTAAAAAATAGAATTACATGCTCTTACTAACTAAGTAGTTATATGACCTATTTTTGAGAAAATTTACTGTAGTACTTAACCGTAATTCAGTGAGTAGAGAATCCCAGAGGTCCATAGCCTGAATTGTAAAAGAATTTTGGTAAATGGAAGTAGTAGCTAGGGGCGTTCAAAACAAGAATATTTAACACGCTCAGAGCGACGCACCTCACTGTTTGGAGGTGGTAATAACGCTATTAAATAATCAGGTTTATTTGTAGTTAAGATATGTTAATAACCCAAGAAAATACAATCTTCTATCTTCCACAGACAACCATGATAGTTTGTGATAATTAGGCTAAAGTCTGGTATCCTTCTTTAACTTAAAAATATATCGTACTCACGTATTAAGCAGACGTTGAAGTTTCAGATTTAAATATTCAGGCAAGTCACTATAAACAATACAGGCTTAATCTAGATGGGGAAGAATAAGTGAAGATACTAGTTTCTTCCTAATGGTGAAAGAAAGTTACCTTTATTACGCACTTTACGTAAGATTCCATGAACTAGGAATACGATGTTAGAAACATGAGAATTCCATTGTAAATTTTCGTTGATAATAAGGCCTAAATTGCGAACCGAACTCACTAGTTGAATTTCACGTTGGTCAATAACAATAGGATGAAGCATGTCTCTATTAATAAACCGTAATAGTTGAGTAGACCCTATCAATATAGCTTTAGTTTTACTAAAATTTAAGTCTAAGCCATGAGTTTTGGCCCAATTAGCTACTCTTTCACCATCCTGGTTTAACTTATGAATTGCAATATTACAACCGCTAGGCTTAGTATAAATGTATACCTGAATATCATCAGCGAATAGTATCGCATGGGTAGATAATAATAGTACATTGAGTAACGAATTGATGAAAATTAAGAAAATGATAGGGCCAGGTGTTGAACCCTGAGGTACACCAGAGGTAGTACCAACAAAAGACGAAGTACTATTATTCTGACACATAATAGCTTGTGAGCATCTCAACTACAGCTCTTTGCCTTAGAAATGCATGACAATATAGCAACTTCAACCTGCTGTGGATCAATCAACGAAAAATTGAAACGTGTATACTTTTGGCGTTTCATGTATTACCAATCTAAGGATCTCCGATAATTGCTCAACTGTACAACTAGGGTGGCGTCGACTAACTAAAGTATAATTGAGAATAAGATCTTCAACTGAGAAAAAAATTAGTAGAGGGGTTATTCACATCTCTCAGAATACCCAATCTGTTCAGAATTTTCCAAAATTGAGACTGGTCAGGGCTTTCGCGCAGCAATTTTTCAAAAAAAGAATTACGCGCCACCCAGAGGTCAGTCTTTAACTCTTTACGCTTAGACTTATGTAAAGCTAGTAAACCTGGGTCACGACGCCGCTTAGCAATTTTATATAACCTGTCACGACTTTTACATCGATTCTTAAGCTCAGGTGTTAACCAAGGTGCCGGACATCGACGAAATGTTTTGTTACTGTCGGAGCAAATTTATCGAGATTAGCAATAAGAATATTACGAAGAGAGTCAAAGTAAGAATTGACCGTCCAGCAATCAACAGGGGTCTCAGTAATATTAATAAGATCAGGGGTAACCGAGGTCACAAAGTGAGACAGGGAAAAATCCTTAAAATCACGAAGAGTAACCTCATTATACTTTAGAGCACGTGAAGACAACTTGTAATCGATATAGATGTAGTCATGGCCATTAATAAATGGACTCCGTGATTGGATACTATGAGCTACCTTATCACTTGAATCAACCAGCATGACATCCAGCCAAGTGTTAGCTTAAAGGTTACACGATGGTAAGAATTTTCATTAATTAAGTCCATCAAATGTTTGCTATAATAGTCGTTAACAAGTAGATTTGAATTTAAATCACCAGCAACAATGATATTATCATATAAATGGGAACGACTTTGAAGCACATTAAAGAAATTAGTCAAGACATGGCTTTTCGGTTTTCTATAAGAAGAAGCAAACAGGACTTTTGTATTACTTAAAGCTAACTCTAATAGTAAAAATTCAGTTTCATTGAGATTCTTAATCAGTGGTACATCAAGCACTTTAAAAGTTAGATTATTACGTATATAGTATGCGAATCCACCGCCCTGCATGTAATCTCGTTTTCCAGTAATAGATATAAGACCTATATCATTACGAACTAAAGAGTAATCTAACATTATATTAAAGTACAAATCTACGTCCGGGCGTCCGTCCGTCCGTCCGTCCGGGCAAGTGTTCCCTTGATCCCCACCGATTATTTTTACGACGTTTTGGGACCGTTAGTATTATATATATTAGCCTTATAATTTTTGGGACTTAATATTTTTGGGACTCAAAATGTTGGGCCTTAAAAATTTTAGTCTTTGATTTTTCTGTTGAAAACTTTTGGGACTTAATATTTTTGGGACTCAACATTTTGGGCCTTAAAAATTTTAGTCTTAGATTTTGCCGTTAAAACTTTTGGGACGTAATATTTTTGGGATTCAATGTTTTGGGTCTTAATAATTTTAGTCTTAGATTTTGCCGTTAAAACTTTTGGGACTTAATATTTTTGGGACTCAATGTTTTGGGTCTTAAAATTTTTAAAAATTTAAATAAATTTAGTCTTAGATTTTGCCGTTAAAATTTTTGGGACTTAATATTTCTGGGAGTCAACATATTGAGCCTCATACATTTACTGTATATTTATTTATTTAATGTAATACTTCGTACAGAATATTACAATATATATTTTATTATATTAAATTGGTACTCTAACAATATTACTATTTGTTTTTCATCTGTATACTGAACTACGTTTTAATAGACAGAAATACGGTTCATATTATTTAATACATCACTAATCAAATAATAGCAAAAAATAAAAAAATAGCGAGCGTAAGCGAGTGAGTATTTTTTTGCTATTAAATTTTTTGTTAACCATTATACATTTTAAATCCAATAGTATACGAATTATTTAATTAGCATATATATAGGATCTTGTAGATTATGGTTATAATTTGCAATAGAAATTTGTAAGTAAAATATTATTGTTTTATGCAAAGGAGAGTGACATTCTGAGTGACATTCATTATTTTTAAATCAAGCATCGAATATACATTTAATATATTACATGTTGTAAACTTATTTCATTAATTTATAAGGATTTTAATTTAATATTTCTTATAAGAAATACAATATAAAATAATTTGTAATAACCAAAATCTATATAATATTAAAATTCATCCGTTCTCCGGTGTCCGGCGGTGGTGTCCGGTGTCCCGCGGCGGTGTCTGGTCTTCTGTTGTAAGAATGTAGAGTATGTGTGGAGTGGAAGGGTTAACACTGATATTTCGGGAATTTTTGAATTATTTCGGGATAACTCCACTAAATACGGGATTTCCTGGATATTTCAGGAATTTTTGAGGTATTCCGGGATCACTCCACTAATTTCGGGATTTTTAAATAATTCGGTAATTTCTTAGATATGCCGGGAAATCTTCACTAATTTAGGGTTTTCCTGGATGTTTCGGGATTTTCTGTGACATTTTGGGATAAATTCACTATTTGAGGGATTTTCTGGATATTTCGGGATTTTCTGACGTATCCCGGGTAACTCCACCACTTTCGGGATTTCCTGGATGTTTCGGAATTTCCTGTGGTATTTCGGGATAAATCGACCGATTTCGGGATTTCCTGGATGTTTCGGGATTTTCTGGATGTTCGGGATTTTCTGTGGCATTCCGGGTTAATCCACCAATTTCGGGATTTCCTGGATATTTCGGGATTTTCTGTGGTATTACGGGAATTTTTTATGTATTCCGGGATAACTCCACCAATTTTGAGATTTTCTTAATATTTCGATAATTTCTGAGGTATGCCGAGATAAATTTACTAATTTTGGGATTTAGTGGATATGTCGGGATAACTTCACTAATTACGGGATTTCCTCGATATTTCGGGAAATTTTGAGGTGTTCCGGGTTAACTTCACCAATTCCGAGATTTTCTTAATATTTCGGTCATTGTTGAGGTATGCCGGGTTAACTTTACTAATTTTGGGATTTAGTGGATACTTCGGGAGTATCTGAGTTATTTCGAGATAACTTCACTAATTACGAGATTTCCTGGATAATGCGGGATACTTCACTAATTACGGGATTTCCTCGATATTTCGGGAATTCGTGAGGTATTCCGGCAAGTCACTATAAACAATACAGGCTTAATCTAGATGGGGAAGAATAAGTGAAGATACTAGTTTCTTCCTAATGGTGAAAGAAAGTTACCTTTATTACGCACTTTACGTAAGATTCCATGAACTAGGAATACGATGTTAGAAACATGAGAATTCCATTGTAAATTTTCGTTGATAATAAGGCCTAAATTGCGAACCGAACTCACTAGTTGAATTTCACGTTGGTCAATAACAATAGGATGAAGCATGTCTCTATTAATAAACCGTAATAGTTGAGTAGACCCTATCAATATAGCTTTAGTTTTACTAAAATTTAAGTCTAAGCCATGAGTTTTGGCCCAATTAGCTACTCTTTCACCATCCTGGTTTAACTTATGAATTGCAATATTACAACCGCTAGGCTTAGTATAAATGTATACCTGAATATCATCAGCGAATAGTATCGCATGGGTAGATAATAATAGTACATTGAGTAACGAATTGATGAAAATTAAGAAAATGATAGGGCCAGGTGTTGAACCCTGAGGTACACCAGAGGTAGTACCAACAAAAGACGAAGTACTATTATTCTGACACATAATAGCTTGTGAGCATCTCAACTACAGCTCTTTGCCTTAGAAATGCATGACAATATAGCAACTTCAACCTGCTGTGGATCAATCAACGAAAAATTGAAACGTGTATACTTTTGGCGTTTCATGTATTACCAATCTAAGGATCTCCGATAATTGCTCAACTGTACAACTAGGGTGGCGTCGACTAACTAAAGTATAATTGAGAATAAGATCTTCAACTGAGAAAAAATTAGTAGAGGGGTTATTCACATCTCTCAGAATACCCAATCTGTTCAGAATTTTCCAAAATTGAGACTGGTCAGGGCTTTCGCGCAGCAATTTTTCAAAAAAAGAATTACGCGCCACCCAGAGGTCAGTCTTTAACTCTTTACGCTTAGACTTATGTAAAGCTAGTAAACCTGGGTCACGACGCCGCTTAGCAATTTTATATAACCTGTCACGACTTTTACATCGATTCTTAAGCTCAGGTGTTAACCAAGGTGCCGGACATCGACGAAATGTTTTGTTACTGTCGGAGCAAATTTATCGAGATTAGCAATAAGAATATTACGAAGAGAGTCAAAGTAAGAATTGACCGTCCAGCAATCAACAGGGGTCTCAGTAATATTAATAAGATCAGGGGTAACCGAGGTCACAAAGTGAGACAGGGAAAAATCCTTAAAATCACGAAGAGTAACCTCATTATACTTTAGAGCACGTGAAGACAACTTGTAATCGATATAGATGTAGTCATGGCCATTAATAAATGGACTCCGTGATTGGATACTATGAGCTACCTTATCACTTGAATCAACCAGCATGACATCCAGCCAAGTGTTAGCTTAAAGGTTACACGATGGTAAGAATTTTCATTAATTAAGTCCATCAAATGTTTGCTATAATAGTCGTTAACAAGTAGATTTGAATTTAAATCACCAGCAACAATGATATTATCATATAAATGGGAACGACTTTGAAGCACATTAAAGAAATTAGTCAAGACATGGCTTTTCGGTTTTCTATAAGAAGAAGCAAACAGGACTTTTGTATTACTTAAAGCTAACTCTAATAGTAAAAATTCAGTTTCATTGAGATTCTTAATCAGTGGTACATCAAGCACTTTAAAAGTTAGATTATTACGTATATAGTATGCGAATCCACCGCCCTGCATGTAATCTCGTTTTCCAGTAATAGATATAAGACCTATATCATTACGAACTAAAGAGTAATCTAACATTATATTAAAGTACAAATCTACGTCCGGGCGTCCGTCCGTCCGTCCGTCCGGGCAAGTGTTCCCTTGATCCCCACCGATTATTTTTACGACGTTTTGGGACCGTTAGTATTATATATATTAGCCTTATAATTTTTGGGACTTAATATTTTTGGGACTCAAAATGTTGGGCCTTAAAAATTTTAGTCTTTGATTTTTCTGTTGAAACTTTTGGGACTTAATATTTTTGGGACTCAACATTTTGGGCCTTAAAAATTTTAGTCTTAGATTTTGCCGTTAAAACTTTTGGGACGTAATATTTTTGGGATTCAATGTTTTGGGTCTTAATAATTTTAGTCTTAGATTTTGCCGTTAAAACTTTTGGGACTTAATATTTTTGGGACTCAATGTTTTGGGTCTTAAAATTTTTAAAAATTTAAATAAATTTAGTCTTAGATTTTGCCGTTAAAATTTTTGGGACTTAATATTTCTGGGAGTCAACATATTGAGCCTCATACATTTACTGTATATTTATTTATTTAATGTAATACTTCGTACAGAATATTACAATATATATTTTATTATATTAAATTGGTACTCTAACAATATTACTATTTGTTTTTCATCTGTATACTGAACTACGTTTTAATAGACAGAAATACGGTTCATATTATTTAATACATCACTAATCAAATAATAGCAAAAAATAAAAAATAGCGAGCGTAAGCGAGTGAGTATTTTTTTGCTATTAAATTTTTTGTTAACCATTATACATTTTAAATCCAATAGTATACGAATTATTTAATTAGCATATATAGGATCTTGTAGATTATGGTTATAATTTGCAATAGAAATTTGTAAGTAAAATATTATTGTTTTATGCAAAGGAGAGTGACATTCTGAGTGACATTCATTATTTTTAAATCAAGCATCGAATATACATTTAATATATTACATGTTGTAAACTTATTTCATTAATTTATAAGGATTTTAATTTAATATTTCTTATAAGAAATACAATATAAAATAATTTGTAATAACCAAAATCTATATAATATTAAAATTCATCCGTTCTCCGGTGTCCGGCGGTGGTGTCCGGTGTCCCGCGGCGGTGTCTGGTCTTCTGTTGTAAGAATGTAGAGTATGTGTGGAGTGGAAGGGTTAACACTGATATTTCGGGAATTTTTGAATTATTTCGGGATAACTCCACTAAATACGGGATTTCCTGGATATTTCAGGAATTTTTGAGGTATTCCGGGATCACTCCACTAATTTCGGGATTTTTAAATAATTCGGTAATTTCTTAGATATGCCGGGAAATCTTCACTAATTTAGGGTTTTCCTGGATGTTTCGGGATTTTCTGTGACATTTTGGGATAAATTCACTATTTGAGGGATTTTCTGGATATTTCGGGATTTTCTGACGTATCCCGGGTAACTCCACCACTTTCGGGATTTCCTGGATGTTTCGGAATTTCCTGTGGTATTTCGGGATAAATCGACCGATTTCGGGATTTCCTGGATGTTTCGGGATTTTCTGGATGTTCGGGATTTTCTGTGGCATTCCGGGTTAATCCACCAATTTCGGGATTTCCTGGATATTTCGGGATTTTCTGTGGTATTACGGGAATTTTTTATGTATTCCGGGATAACTCCACCAATTTTGAGATTTTCTTAATATTTCGATAATTTCTGAGGTATGCCGAGATAAATTTACTAATTTTGGGATTTAGTGGATATGTCGGGATAACTTCACTAATTACGGGATTTCCTCGATATTTCGGGAAATTTTGAGGTGTTCCGGGTTAACTTCACCAATTCCGAGATTTTCTTAATATTTCGGTCATTGTTGAGGTATGCCGGGTTAACTTTACTAATTTTGGGATTTAGTGGATACTTCGGGAGTATCTGAGTTATTTCGAGATAACTTCACTAATTACGAGATTTCCTGGATAATGCGGGATACTTCACTAATTACGGGATTTCCTCGATATTTCGGGAATTCGTGAGGTATTCCGGGATAACTCCACTAATTATGGGATAAAATATGAAAATAGTGTGTAAGCACTTTTGCCAGTACTTCAATGTTTGTATATTTTTGTACCAAATTAAATTATTATATTAAGAACATACCTATAAGTAATATTATAAGTAATTTATAATAAATAATAGTCACTACATACATAAATAATGTAAAAATAAAGTAGTCACAGTAATACTAATATAGACTGAAGCAGTACGGTCAGTCTAATAATTTTTAATAACTTAAATAATATATTTTAATGTAATATATATTTTATTTGATGATTCGTTCTGTTTTTTTATCACAGTTAAATATACGTTTTTACACATTTTTCATCATACTATATTACAAAGGTGTAAAATGAGTGAGAAAGGTGGTTAAAAAAATTAAAATTTTTTTTTTGATTTATCATCTATATATATATCAAAATTCATCCATTCTCCGGTGTCCGGTATCCCAAAAGTTACAAGAATTAAACGTATCTTTTGAGTGGAAGGGTTAACGCTGAATACGACAACCACACATCATTTATCTCACATCTAATGATAGGTGCAGGAGGAGTCATGATGGGGGGGGGGGGGGTAAAATTAGAACATTTTTTAAATATTTTATAGAGGTTATCGGTATATATGAATTAGAATATGACGACCATTCTTTTTTATTCTAAAAAAACTAAGATGAGGTTTTTGGTTACGGTGAATAGCGATATGATAATCACTCTTCATTTATCCTCCATTTATTGCTAGATGGAGGAGGGGCAAGAGGGGGAGGGGGGAAATAAAATTAGTAAAATTCCAAAAATAATTTAGGGGTTTCGGTACAGGTGAATAACAATAAGACCACCACTCTTTTTTATCCCCTATTTTAAAGATGAAGGAAGGTGGGAGGAAGGGTCAACATTGAATATGACAACCAGTCTTAATTTATCCCCCATGTAATGATTGAGTGGTAGGGGGTAAGAGGGGGGTTTAGTAGAAGAATTCTAAAAATATTTTATAGGGGTTTTCGGTAATAAAAAGTGGTCACAGTGATACGAACACTGACAAAAACAGTACTATTACTCTAATAAATTTTGATAACATATATAATATAATATATATAATTTAATGTAATACATATTTTATTTCTAAGATGTAAAATGCGTGAAGAAGGTGGTTAAAAAATTTAAAATATTATTTTTCTTTCATTTTTTTAATGTAATACCAAGTGTAATATCAAAATAACTTTTATAATTAATATTCAATTTTTATTATTGTAATTGTGTAATATCATTTATATTTTTTGGTTGCAATTACTAATATTCTTTTTTATAAAAGATTTTTGAATATAAAACAAAATTAATAAAATGTGAAAATAAATCTTTTAGCCAGAATTTTAATCTGAAAAAATTTTTTATAAATTCAATTATTACGTATAATTATTTGTTTGCAAGAATTTAGTAATAAAAAAGAGTTTAGTAATTTTGTATGAAATTTTAAATTCTTCATCTCCTTTCCGTGAAACATCATGAAAAAGCAATTTTGAAAAAGAAATGAAAAAGTAATTTTTGTTGTTGAAAATATTATTCTGGTAGAAAAATAACACATTTGTTACTAGATTGATGTAGTTTCTTACAGGAATAGTGTGGAAATATTGTAAGTAATAATATATGTGTTACTACGTATTAAAAATTAGAATTAAAATTCCTTACTCTAGTGTAAGTTTTATCATGTCGATTATTTTTAATTTTTTTTAATTGTTTCAGTATTATGTAGAAATATGTTCAGTATCTATAAACTCTTGTGAAATTGACTAAGATTAAATAAGTATATACAATGTTGCAAATATAATACACTGTTATTTTTATTTTATTGACTAAAAAAATTGATCGTAACTGAATACTAGGTTAATTAATTACACATTATATTATATTTTACATTTTTATTCAATTAAATTGTAAAATTATAAATTAAAAAAAAATTAAAAAATAAGTATATATTTAGTGTAATTTCGACCGAGGGAGCGTTAGCGACCGAGGAATTGTTGCTAGTTTAGTATATTATAAATAGAATCCGGCCGATATGGAGTTAACCAGGACTCTGAGATTGAAAGAACATCAAAATATTTTCCAAGTGGAGAAAAGATTCAATTTCGGCCAAGTGATCCATAATAGAATTAGCATTAATTTGGGCTACACGTAGTTTTGATTTATAGCTAAATGCTGCTTGGCCGTCATTACTATCAGTATGCAGTCACAAGAATTTATCTAAGTCGGATACAGTTATAATCTGTATACGGTCAGCATTATCATTTTTGCGGACAAAGATTTTGCCATCACGCACCCAAATATACGTATAGTTAAAAGATGTAAGCTTACTTTTTGTCAACAAGCATAATTCATGAATAGGAGCAGGTAACATCTCGAATAAGCCTACTTGCTTAGAACTAAAATCTCCCGAGTTGTCAACAATCTGGCCATATTTAATTATTCCAAATTTACGTTTAGCTTCTAAAACATAACTACGCACGTCAAATGATTTAAACCTAATAATAAATGATTTGGTGATTGGATTTTCAAAATTTGAATCTGATTCCGAAGTAAAAGTACTAGTGTTTGGCGAGAAAGGACGTACATCAAGTATATCACTAAATAGATTATCAAGCTTAAGAAGAGTTAAAATTCTAAGTGATAATTCTTTAATTGGGATTTGACAGGCCAAAAGAACACCCGTAACTCTAAGTTGGGTATTAGAAGATGCATTGGTGTACAATTCTTTAAGTTGTTGAATCAGCTCGGCACGTAAAACTGAATTCTCACTCTCAAGATCAGACATACGTTTATTAAATATTTCATAGTTGTTGTCAAGTTTTTCAAGTTTCTCCTTAATAAAAGTAGAATCAGCTTTCGCACTATTAAAAAGAAAAGCAGTATGTTGAGATTGGAGTGCACTTTGGAGTACCCACTCATTAGAGGTCATAAATATGACAAAATATTAATTTAAAATGTAGTACAAAAGATAGTTGAGCAATGTGAACGCAGAGTAAAGCCACCCATAAATACGCTATACAATGTAGTTTAATATAATATGCTATAGTATAGCGCGCCGATAATATTAATAAGTAAAATGTGAAGCGTATCGCAGTACGTATAAATGAGTGCATATGTATATACATACACATAGATATATATGCTTGCATATCACGCAATAATAACAAGTGTAAATATATACAATTATATGACAATTAGCGTACTGAATAATAACAGACGCACGTGCAGTAGTGCTATGTATAAAAAAATAATGAATAAAAAATTAAAAATCTCAAAAAGACGAGCGATCGAGCATCGCTATTCAGAGGTTGGTGATTTATTTACCTTTGCTGCTGATGGCACCGCCGGGCACCTAAATTAGTGTGTGCGAGATCCTGGTTTGCTTCTTACTCTTCTCGCTCCTCTTTGTGCCCGCGTTCTCGACATTCGGATACCTGACCACGAATTGACCCGCGATAGCTACAGCTATAGCTTGTACGACTCGTATATCAATAATCCACGAGTTATCGTTTCATTGTCGCGTATAGGCGCAACTGGCGCCTATTTCGGTAAATTGTATTGTTCTTTTATTTAATAAAAGCCTTTATTTATTTACATAAATAATATCTATTACCGCACCCTGATCCCCAGTACAGCATGACAAAATATAAAGAATTAGACATTTGTCGCACAAAAACAAAGGCCATTTTTAAAAAAATCTGCTTTATTTAAATTACTTTATTTATCAAAAGGAGTAAAACAAAACTGATTATGCTCAATTGGGTCAATAAAAACAAGAGCAATCGTGTTCGGAGTAAAGCTTTTCGTAAAATTGTATTATAATAAGAATTTTTTGTAATGGTTAGAAGCAAGATTATGAACTTTCAAGAATTGTTCTTGAACCAGATGGATTTTAGTACTTACTTGTTTTTATGCAGAAAACTTGTTTAATTTATAAATTGCTACCTACATAAAATTGTTTTCATGCCTATACTTACACATTCTTGATAAGGTGTGTAACATTCTCAGCTCGTATTATACTTGTACCATATTTAAAAATTAGTTCATCTTTTTTTAAATTACCTTATTATTTATTTTAATATTTTAAATATAAAAATAAATAATAAAATAAAATTAATCATTAATATTTAAGTTTATTTTTATTTTTTACCTTAATAAAATAATGGACAATTTATTTCTAATTAGTTATTTATTAGTATTTATTAACAGTTTATTTCGATAATTATTACATTGACTATTCACAAATAATTTCACACTTAATATTCTGATAAAAGAAAGTTCACTTATGGTGAAGGATTTGCTTTAATTCATAGTAACGATTTTATTATTATTATTCTAATAAAAATTGTTTATTTCAATTTATTGTATTTAAGTTATTTGTGAAATCCTCTACTGTTCATTGTATATTTTGGTAAAGCTGTTTTTATTGGTAAGTATAATTTTCATCATAACCTTATACTTTCAAAATTATTTCATATTTTAAACTGAAATTAAAAATTAATACAAATAGTTATATTACTAATTTTTAACAATTTTTTAAAAGTAAGGAATCATTTAATTAAAAGTAGTGGTTCAATTGCTACTGAAGAATAGTGATACAATAATTATGCAAGAAAAACGTATTTTATTCAATATAGACCAGCAACGCATTCTAATGGTAAAGATTAATGATTGAAATGACAGTATTGACAGTATTCAATCAAATAATGTACTGAGAATTAAAATCAGTGACTTATTTCATCAAGATTATTTTTGAATAATTTCAATTTTGATAATTGTTATTGTCATTCGTTTGGTTTAAATGACAAATGTTATACTAACAATAATTTACCAGGAAAATCTAAAGGTAAAGTTGAATTTATTGCTATGGCAAAAGCATTGACATAGTAGACCACGTAATACCATTGAATAAACTATATCACTATGAATAAGAGAAAACTAGAGGGCCCAGAATATGTAAAAGCTGCACACTTTTATATTTCAGGCATGATCGTTAGGTGCTTTAAATAATAAACGACTATAATATTTGGAAGTTACTATAAAAATAAATTTTAACGAAATGGGTAAAAAATCAACTGAATTATTAGATTGACTTGTTTACATACATACTACATACATAAAAGCATATATACATTTTCAAAAACAATTAAAAAGTAAACAAAAGTTTTCTTTTGTTATAAACATTTCTTACCTTTAAAATTTGTATGTATAATTGGTCTGATTCATATGCAATAAAATATTATATATTTATATATACACAAAAGTATTTTTTATTAGTAAGTAGTTTTTATTTATATTATACTATATTATTTAATGTATCTTTTATAACCTGATTTGTGTACAGACATTTGCAAATGCCTTTGTACAATTTACCTTTGTAAACAATCTTGTTAAAATAAATAAATAGTTAAATAAATAAAATTTTACTTTTAACTTAAAAATTTAATTATCAGTTTATTCAAAACTTAATATAGAAGTTTTATAATTGGGATTAAAAGAGATTTAATTAAAAATTAAAAATTAATTAATTATATATTCTTGTATTTACTTTTTAAATTTTATATGCTCTTATTTTCAATAATTTATTTGATCAGTAAATTCTTTATAAATACTTTTCATTCTTTTATTTGTAAAAAAAAAACGATATATTTTCTTAAATAATTAATGTAATTTGATTAAAATCAAATCTTTGCTGTATTTGTAAATAAATATATAAATATGCTTACAAATTTGATAGAAACATTAGTCTAAAATATTTAAAACTTACCAATTTCAGCATCTATTTCAACAGCTAAATTATTAGCTTCTACTATCAACTGATATTCAGGATCTGACTCTACAGGACCAATAATATCTGAAGACTTTCTAAGAACTTTACTGTATTTATCAATTTCAGAAGTTACCCTCTGCACCAACAGAGAATCACGCAATTTTGCAAGTTCTCTGACAGTATCAACCTTTATGTCTGGAATATAATAATAATAATTGTTATCTTAAATATATATTTTACTTGATTTTAATAAAGCTCTTTTTTTATATCTTGGTTGAAAATTCATATTTTAGACTATCTGCATCCATGTTATAGGCATACGATACATTTCCCATATAGTTTCATTAATACAAGGCTTGATAGAATTTAATCCAGTTGTCTATGCAATACTTATGAGACCATTTTGGTTTTATTATTATAATTAATTCATAAACTTACAAGTAAGGTTATGTAGAAATCTGTATAAGTGAATCCTATTTTACATACCTAGTCAACCATTAAATTCTCAACAAGGATAATATAGTTTAGTCGTGAAATTAAGACAAAATTTTAACCACAATATTAAAATGAGAGTTATTATTTAAATTTCATTAAATAAACAAACTCAAACCTTTTTCTGAAGAAACTTTTGAAAATATTGCCGACGGAATAAGCTGCTCTGGCACTGTCTCTTCAACAATATCATCAGTACCATCTTCAAGATCAGCTAAAAGCTCATCAGCCAAAGACATTATAAATAATATTTAAAATAGTAATTTGCTTTTTCTTGTTTATATTATATATCACCACCAGACTGTACGGCTATCAATACCCTCCTTGCCCCATCCCGCAGATTATTAAGATGCAATAAAAAATGCTATCCACGTATTATTAATTGCACTTTATGAAATAACTGCTATTTTTAATTGAACCTTCATAGTTTTTTAATAATAAATTAATAAAAGAAGTCATTAGGCATAACTTAAATAACGTCTATTTCTCGAGAAATATTGAGTTTTTCGTTGTGTAATTAATACTAAAAAATTGTACCATTTCTATTTTTAATTGAGCCAACACTAATTTCCTAAAAAATTATATATTTATTTAAGAAAGTTAAAAAAAAGAAACATTATTGATAAAACGACTGTGCATCAGTCATCACCGTTGTACGGCGCATGCGCAGATAATTTCGCAAGACAGAACGCCGCCCTACTAAAAATTATCACGTGGATATCCACGTAATATTCACGTGAGATTTTCGACTATTTTTCTATGTGATTATCACGTAGATATCCACGTGATAATTACGTGATATATGAAAATTTTTGTTTTTTTAAAAATGTAATCTTAGACACGGAGTTGATGGGATGCAATTTCACAGAAACCGAACTGGCAATACAGTTTTGACAAAAAAAATTATTTATATACCACGTTATTAATATACGCGGCAAAGTAAAGGCATATAGTATATGATCAAAGTCGCTTTTACCTACTAAAACTAAAAAAGGGGGGGGGGCCCTCCGTCGCCCCAACCAGTGAGGTACGTCCAGCCCGGAAGATTGTTTATATGTCCCCGTCGTGGATGAAATCCACGGCGGGAGGCATATCTCCAATCCCGTTACCTCTCCTTAGAAGGAAAAATCGCGTGGGAGGTGAAAGTGCATTGCTAAAGTTAGCATTTTCGCACAATAATAAAAAGATGAGTTTACAGAACGTTTAGTTAAATAGAATTTATTTTTGAATGACGAATAGATGTTCCTACGGGGCGGACAGAAAGTCCTTTGGTCGCGCATGTTTGTTTTTGGGATCGACTTCGTATTTACCGAGGTTGTTTATTAGAGCGTATTTTGATTTCGCGGAGTTTTCGTAGAATTTTTCGGTCGAAGTTTTAATGAGATTATGTAAATATTCTATTTCGAGTTCTCTATGGATTAATGAAATTTTAGTGTACCGTATCGCGTTTGTTATTTTTCGTAAAATTTTATTTTGAATTATTTGAAGTTTATAAATGTTTGTTTTACACGTGCCGCCCCAGACCGCTGAGGCGTATGTTAGTATTGGACGTATTAAGGCTTTATAAATTATTATGCCGTTTTTTAGGTTTAGAGACGAGTGATTTCTTAAAAGCGGATTTAGTTTAGTTAAGACCCCGATGGCTTTGTTACGAACGTTAGTAGTGTGTTGTGTGTAGGTGAGTTTACGATCGAGTGTTACGCCGAGATATTTTACCGCGGGTTTCCATTCTATTGGTGTTTTATCGAAGTTAGGTGGATTTAGGTTTGCGGTTGGCGCTCTTTTTAGAGAACATTATTGCTTCGGATTTAGTCGCGTTGATTTTAATTTTCCATTTACTGCAGAATTGATGAATGTCGTTTAGCGCGTTGTTAAGTAATTTTACGATTTTTTCGTTACTTCGCGAGGTCGCGTATATTACCGTGTCGTCCGCGTAGATCCCGATATTTACGTTGTCGGTCGAGGGTAGGTCGTTAATGTAAATTAAAAAGAGCAGAGGTCCCAGCAGGCTGCCCTGAGGGACTCCCGCTTTTATAGGAAATTCGCGAGATTCTGCGTCGTTTAGTTTAACTTTAAATTTCCGGTTGTTTAGATACGCGGCAAAGTAAAGGCATATAGTATATGATCAAAGTCGCTTTTACCTACTAAACAAAAAAGGGGGGGGGGCCCTCCGTCGCCCCAACCAGTGAGGTACGTCCAGCCCGGAAGATTGTTCATCCCGTTACCTCTCCTTAGAAGGAAAAATCGCGTGGGAGGTGAAAGTGCATTGCTAAAGTTAGCATTTTCGCACAATAATAAAAAGATGAGTTTACAGAACGTTTAGAGGAAGCAGAAGTAAGCAGAAGCTTACGTTAAGTAGGAAAAAGCACTAGGCTGAAAAAATCTACTTGTAGTAATGTGATAGTTGAAAGAATGAAAAATGAGATGAAAGGTGGAATGGATATGAGGTTGAGTGGAAAAAGAAAGAGAAATAAATAGACTATGTGATGGGGTGCATTGATGAGCCGAGCAGGGCCATTCTACAGAGCTCCGGCTGGTTCTTCCGGCGAAATGCCTACGAGAAGCAGCCATCCACCCTGCATATGTTTCCTCCCCAACCCATCAATGTTAATTAAATAGAATTTATTTTTGAATGACGAATAGATGTTCCTACGGGGCGGACAGAAAGTCCTTTGGTCGCGCATGTTTGTTTTTGGGATCGACTTCGTATTTACCGAGGTTGTTTATTAGAGCGTATTTTGATTTCGCGGAGTTTTCGTAGAATTTTTCGGTCGAAGTTTTAATGAGATTATGTAAATATTCTATTTCGAGTTCTCTATGGATTAATGAAATTTTAGTGTACCGTATCGCGTTTGTTATTTTTCGTAAAATTTTATTTTGAATTATTTGAAGTTTATAAATGTTTGTTTTACACGTGCCGCCCCAGACCGCTGAGGCGTATGTTAGTATTGGACGTATTAAGGCTTTATAAATTATTATGCCGTTTTTTAGGTTTAGAGACGAGTGATTTCTTAAAAGCGGATTTAGTTTAGTTAAGACCCCGATGGCTTTGTTACGAACGTTAGTAGTGTGTTGTGTGTAGGTGAGTTTACGATCGAGTGTTACGCCGAGATATTTTACCGCGGGTTTCCATTCTATTGGTGTTTTATCGAAGTTAGGTGGATTTAGGTTTGCGGTTGGCACGCTCTTTTTAGAGAACATTATTGCTTCGGATTTAGTCGCGTTGATTTTAATTTTCCATTTACTGCAGAATTGATGAATGTCGTTTAGTGCGTTGTTAAGTAATTTTACGATTTTTTCGTTACTTCGCGAGGTCGCGTATATTACCGTGTCGTCCGCGTAGATCCCGATATTTACGTTGTCGGTCGAGGGTAGGTCGTTAATGTAAATTAAAAAGAGCAGAGGTCCCAGCAGGCTGCCCTGAGGGACTCCCGCTTTTATAGGAAATTCGCGAGATTCTGCGTCGTTTAGTTTAACTTTAAATTTCCGGTTGTTTAGATAGGAAGCTAAAATGTGAATTAGATTAGAGTTTATTTTATTTTCGATTAACTTGCGAAGGAGACCGTTTATCCAAACGCTGTCAAAGGCTTTCTCGACGTCGAGAAGTACCGCCCCGGTGTTTCGTTTCCAGTTAAAGTCCCGAGTAATGTCTTCGGTTAGTCTAAGTATTTGGTGTTGTGTAGAATGAGCTGTCTAAACCCGAATTGTTCCTGTCTGATCGTTAGGCGGTCAGTCATGTCGTCCCGAAGTCTATTGATGAGCAAGTGCTCGAATGCCTTGCTCATTGTGTTAAGGAGGCTAATTGGTCTGTAGCTAGTCGGGAGGGTCGGGTCTTTACCTGCTTTGGAAAACACCAAGACGGTCGCCGTTTTCCAGACGTCTGGGAAATATTTATGTTTAATGCACGCGTTGAGTATGTCGGTTAAGTGGGTTAATGCTTTTATAGGTAATTTTTTCAAAATGAAGTTACTTATTGTATCCGGGCCGGGTGCTTTATTGTTTTTCGTGCGTTTAAGATATTTTTTAAGTTCGAACGGAATTATCGGTGGAATTGTATTAGGGTTATTGTTAGAATTGTTTAGAAAATTTAAGATTAAATTATCCGTTTCTGCAGTAAAATTGGAATTGTTATGAGGCATTTTATGCGGTGTGAACGTTTTCGCGAAGTTTTCGGCTAATTAAAATGTGAATTAGATTAGAGTTTATTTTATTTTCGATTAACTTGCGAAGGAGACCGTTTATCCAAACGCTGTCAAAGGCTTTCTCGACGTCGAGAAGTACCGCCCCGGTGTTTCGTTTCCAGTTAAAGTCCCGAGTAATGTCTTCGGTTAGTCTAAGTATTTGGTGTTGTGTAGAATGAGCGTGTCTAAACCCGAATTGTTCCTGTCTGATCGTTAGGCGGTCAGTCATGTCGTCCCGAAGTCTATTGATGAGCAAGTGCTCGAATGCCTTGCTCATTGTGTTAAGGAGGCTAATTGGTCTGTAGCTAGTCGGGAGGGTCGGGTCTTTACCTGCTTTGGAAAACACCAAGACGGTCGCCGTTTTCCAGACGTCTGGGAAATATTTATGTTTAATGCACGCGTTGAGTATGTCGGTTAAGTGGGTTAATGCTTTTATAGGTAATTTTTTCAAAATGAAGTTACTTATTGTATCCGGGCCGGGTGCTTTATTGTTTTTCGTGCGTTTAAGATATTTTTTAAATTCGAACGGAATTATCGGTGGAATTGTATTAGGGTTATTGTTAGAATTGTTTAGAAAATTTAAGATTAAATTATCCGTTTCTGCAGTAAAATTGGAATTGTTATGAGGCATTTTATGCGGTGTGAACGTTTTCGCGAAGTTTTCGGCTAATTGGTTAGCTTTATCGTCCGGTGAAAAATATTTAAGTTGATTATTTGAATCTTTTAACGGTGGAATGTTAGTGTGAGTTCGCGTAAAGGCTTTGGTCATTCTCCACAAACTATTGTCTTTAATGTTTAAGGATTTTACTTTGTTATTCCACGATTCGCATTTAAAGTTTTTAATTTGGTTGTCTATTAAGCGTCTAATTGAATTAATATGGTTTTTAAGTATTGGATTATATCGTTTACGGTTTTCGCGGATTAATACGTTTCTATGTTTTATTGATTTAATTATTTCGTTCGGTAACGGAAGGTTACCGGTTTTATTTTCGTTTAATGGTGTGGAAATGTCTATTGCTTTGTGGATGGTTTGTGTAAAGTCAGTGATAGCTGTGTCGATTTCGTCTTTTCTGTCTATGTCTTGTAGTGTTGTGATGTTTTCGTCTAAGTAATTGTTAAATGTCTGCCAGTTAGTTTTTGCATAGTTGTATTTGATTTTTGTTGGATTGTAAATTGTCGTTAAGTTGATAGTTATGTATACGGGGCAATGGTCTGAGTCTAATTCGGAATCTGGGAGAGTGCAGATATTAGAGGAAAAATTTAAGTTTTTAGAGATCATGAAATCTATTATATCGGGTTTGCATTTTTTATTGTAAGGATAGTGAGTGAAGCTCGTTGGGGCGTGAATGTAAAGTTGTTTATTAATGCAATATTTACTGAGTTGGCTACCGAGTGCGTTTATAGTGCGACTCCCCCAGCGCGTATGTTTAGCGTTAAAGTCACCGGCGGCTATTACTGTGTCGGCTGTTTTAAAGATTTTATCGTAGTCGTTTTTGTTGAATTTAACAGTAGGTGAGTTATAAGTAGCTATTATCGCGATGTCGGTTCCGCGGGTTTTGATTTTAATTGCCGTTGCTTCTAAGTGTTCGGTATTTAAGGGTATATTATAATGCTTTAGGCTGTTTTTAACTATTACCGCGGTGCCCCAGTTTATGTTATTTTTATAGACAGTGTAGTTTCGTAGTTTAAATGTACTGTTGTTTTTTAAAAGTGTTTCGTCAAGTAGGCAAATGTCAATGTTTTTTGTGTGTAATAGCGTCTCTAGTTCGAATTTTTTGTGTGTTAGTCGTTCGTTGGCGTTCCAAGCACAAATGGTTAGTTGTTTATTTGGTGTATTATTCATGGTCCGGTTTTTTGTTTATTGGATGCAACCGCGAGGGCCGAGTTTAGAAGTTTTTGAGTTATTACCGCGACTTGGATATAGGCGTCGTTTATTGAGATTGATCCCGAGGAGATACTGATAGTGAGGTTGGTGGCCTCCCGCAGTATTTCTATCAGCGCGGTTGCGTCTTCCGAGTTGACGGGTTTATTATTCTTATTAATGTTATTTTCATTTTTGTGTTTGTTTTGTAATGATTTAATTATTGGTATGTTAATTGGTGTTTGCGTTTTAGGTTTAACCGGTAATGCGGAAAAATGACCTCCATCGTTTAACGGAATGAGTTTAGGTTTTTGAGTATTTTTATTATTATTATTGTTGTTGATTTTAGCGGGTTTAGGAGTTTTCGCTTTATTCGCGTAGGATTGTTTGGATATTTTATAGGCCGAACAGCCTTTGTAATTCGCGGTGTGATTGCCTCCACAGTTTGCGCATTTTAGGTTTTCTTTATCGCGGGGTTTAGTGCATTCGGCGGCGTCATGATTCTCTCCACACTTAACGCATTTGGGTTGAGCGTGGCAGAACCGTGACACATGATTATAGTGTTGGCACTTGAAGCATTGTACCGGGCGTTTAGGTTTTCTGTACGGTTCGATTTTAATTTTTAAAAACGCGATCGTTTTTAGTTGAGTAATTTTTTTAATGTTGTCGGTTTTTTCCATTGTAATTAGGAAAAGAGGGAGCGGGGTGGCATTTTTCCCGCTTCCTCTCTTCATTTGCGCGACGTTGTGGACTCTATATCCACCCCGCAGTAATTCGTCCGCGATTTCGTCGGTGGCCATTGAAATGGGTAGGCCCCTAATGACGAATTTGACCGGAGGTTCGGAATACGGAGATTTAAAAAGAAAATATTGGAACCTTTCGGTGTCCAATTCCCGGAGGAGGGTTCGATAGTCCTCCAGGGTTGAAACCCGAACGGACATGAAGTTATCGTGGAGTTTATAAACTACCGCGCTAAATTTTAATTTTTTAATAATGGTTTGGAGGAGTTTATAGGGAAAGTTAAGCTCATCACAGTAAACATTCGCTGGGGTGATCTTAACCTTCTTTTCGGCGGAGGTGCCGGCTAGTAGGGCGAATTGGTTGTGTGTAGCAACCGGTGGAAGTACCGTGTTGCTGGTCTTGGTAATCAGACTTGTTCGGTCTGATTGAGTGTCCCGAGGTGTTTGCCGGGCACGTTTTCGCCTGCGAGGCTCCTTGAAGCCTTCGCAATCCAGCTGTCCATTAAGGACTCAGCGGTGGAAGCGATGCTCTCGGAGCCATCGCAGTGCGAAAAAGAAGATTTTTGCCCTGTGGCCATGATGGTTCACAATGGGCTGAGAAGAGAGTTGTGATAGAAAATAGAGACAGGTTTGCACCTGCTATTGAGAATTCGATAAATCGAGAGTCAATAGAAATAATTTTCTATATAATGAGAATAGGTGTTTCCTCTACGACCCTATTGAAAATAAATACGTAATTTTGTTACGTAACAAAAGCACATACCAAAATTACGTACCAAAAATACGTATTGTTACATGCTAAATTCGAACATTTTGTTACGTACATATTGGCGCGTAGATTTTGCACGTAATTTTATTACGTGCTTTTGGTACATAACTTTTCTTTTCTTTTTTTTTTCAATGATGCGTATCATCAGCGACCACAGAGGTATGTGCGATATCTTTTGTAAAAGCTTACTTATTGAAAATACACTAATCAATCGGCAGACACAGTAAGAGCACGAGCCGGCATCTCCGGATTAAGCTTTACGGTCCAAGCGTAACATGATAATGAGTTACGTACCTGAAGTACGTAATTGTATTACGTGCAGAAGTATCATCAGTGTGAGAGCGACGTTAAGCAAAAAAAAAAAAGAAAAGAAAAGTTATGTACCAAAAGTACGTAATAAAATTACGTGCCAAAACTACGCGCCAATATATGCGTAACAAAATGTTCGAATTTAGCATGTAACAATACGTACTTTTGGTACGTGCTTTTGTTACGTAACAAAATTACGTATTTATTTTCAATAGGGGAAGGTTCGAGAGGAACTCCTCGCTAATCTATAGCGGGTAACTGGCAGCCACCTATCGGTCGTAACTGGTAATACCGTGAGCAATTGTAGTAGTCATATTTCAAAACCGTTTCGACCGATAGGTGGCTGCAAGTTACCCGCTATAGATTAGCGTGTGCGTGGGACTTATATGGAGGCCAAGTAGGAAGGTAAAAGCGACTTCGATCATATTCTATGCCTTTACTTTGCCTCATATATTTATAACGTAGCGAATAAAGGATTTTTTTTATCAAAACCGAAAGGACAGTTTAGTTTCTGTGAAATTGGATTCCATCAACTCCGTGCCTAAGATTACATTTATAAAAAAACAAAAAATTTCATATATCACGTGATTATCACGTGGATATCTACGTGATAATCACGTGGAAAAATGGTCGAAAATCTCACGTGATTATTACGTGGATATCCACGTGATAATCACGTAGTTATCCACGTGATAATTTTTAGTAGGGCGGTCCGAAAGTAGATATAAAAAGGGGCTACGCCCCCCTAATATATATATATACTTTAATTTGGAACTTATGTATAAAGTATGCTCCCACGGGGGAGCTTATAGTTGAATAATTATTTGTTATTACTAATTATATGATACATATATATTTTATATGTTCTCTGTGACATCGAAGATGAAATAAATAAATATTGCTATAACTGTAGGAATATGTTTTAGAGGTATCCAGTAGTTCTCCTGAATTTTTTCAGATTTTTCCTGGGCCATTATTTTAAGTTACAGAGAGTCAATGTTGACATTTTAGCACTTTTTTGCATTATATGCCCATTTTCATGAATTTGTAGCTCCCAGGGGATGCATTTTTCACTAAAAACATAAATATAACTTTTATTGTAAAATTTTCTCAATTTTTCATTAAAAATACTTTTAAAGACATAAATGTATGCTGTCACACTCTTGTAAGCTATTTAAACCTTAAATAGTGAAAATCAGCAATTCTGCTCCGGATTCTGGTAACCTAATACTGTCTAAAAAATGTCTTTTTATAGTCAGAAACTGTCTAAAAATTTCCAAAGTGGGTCTAAATCATTAAGATTACTTATGGTCAAAATATCTGGGAAAAGTGTCCGAAATATTAATAGAAATGTATGTTTGTTGCCTTATAACGATGAATCTATTAGCATGATCATTGCAAAAAAATTTATGCAATCACCCTGGAGTGGTAGAAAAGTATCTAGATACTTGAGCTCCACTTGTTTCAGTATCTATCTAATCCCCTGTAAGCTGCTAAAAATCTATATAATAATTAAGAGGCGAAGTCTCCGGTCTTTCTGTGACGTAATTTTTCTCCGGCCTTTCTATGACGTAATTTTTCTCCGGTCTTTCTATGACGTCAATTTTCTCCGGCTATTTCGTTACGTAAATGATGATGCCCCGATGACCTGGAGGACAGGATGGCGACCTGGACATCGTCTACAGGAAGTGACATTTAAAAAAAAATAATTGTAGTTGTCCTCCTAGTAGATGATGCCCCGATGACCTGGAGATCAGGATGGCGACCTGGACATCGTCTACAGGAAGTGACATTTAAAAAAAAATAATTGTAGTTGTCCTCCTAGTAGATGATGCCCCGATGACCTGGAGGTCAGGATGGTGACCTGGACATCGTCTACAGGAAGTGACATTTTTTTAAAAATAATTGTAGATGTCCTCCTAGTAGATGATGCCCCGATGACCTGGAGGTCAGGATGGCGACCTGGACATCGTCTACAGGAAGTGACATTTTTTTAAAAATAATTGTAGTTGTCCTCCTAGTAGATGATGCCCCGATGACCTGGAGGTCAGGATGGCGACCTGGACATCGTCTACAGGAAGTGACATTTTTTTAAAAAATAAATGTAGTTGTCGTCCTAGTAGATGATGCAATTACAATAGCGCCAACTTTTAAAATTAACTTATGTGGTGGTAAGCCATTAGGCGTTATTGAATTAAAAAATTCTATTGGAATTGTATTATATATGTCCTCATTTTTATCAAAATTCGTTATATCAACACTAATATATTCCCTAGGTTCTCCGTTTAATCGATTTAATATTTCATTATTAATCTTTAAGACATCTTTATTTGTTGGTGCTAATATTACTTTACTGTATAGCGAGTTGTCATTAGAATTTATTAAAGGGCCAAAAGTTTCTGCAATTAAATCTCCGCGAGATAAAAGATTAGACGGTAAATGAATTAAATTATAATTTTTTTCAAAATCGTTACCACGTTGTTCTCCACTTTAAGTAGCCAATCTTGGAACATATTATCATTATTATTAATTCTTTTGTTGCCTTGTAATGAAACATTATTAAACATGTTCCATAGTTTGCTTTTTTTAACACAAGATTCTATTATTTGAATTCTATTTCCAAAACGTACAACTGATAAAATTTGTCGAAAGTCACCAGATAATATTACAATTTTACCGCCAAATGGTTCGGAAGTTCTTTTAATAATCTATCAACAGCATCAAAAGCAAATTTAGATGCCATGGATATTTCATCCCAAATTATAACCTTTATTTCTTTTAAATATTGTCCATATTCGGTTTTTAACTTTACATTGCAAGTAGATTGCTCTGTTAAATTAAATGGTAATTTAAATGCAGTGTGTACAGTTTTTCCATCGATTAAAAGATTAGCTGCAATGCCAGTCCAAGCTACTGCTAATACATTTATATTTGAATTTTGTAAATATGCTATTAAATAATTATGTAAATAACTTTTACAACTACCTTCAGGACCGTCAATAAAAATTAATCTTTCTTTATTATTATTTTGAATAGCATTTATAGTGCCATTAAATATATTCATCTGTATTTCAGATAAAGAACTTATGTTATTACTCACAGAAGAACAGTATGTAGTAAAATCATTTAAATCTTCGGTGTATATTTCATTAATTTCATCTATTGAAGGTAAATCATTTTTATACAACGCGCAACCGTGTAATATTAAAATATCATTTAATTTATTTAAAACAATCTTTTCTGCTGCTTTTTCATTCAATTTTGGATCGTAAAAATAATTTTTGTACTTATCATAAAGATTTCGAATATTATTTGGTTTATGAAAAATAATTATGAATGCAAATAATTGAATTAAAGCATTTAGAAATTGGTATATAACTGCTTCTTGTAAGCAATTATCCTATTCTTCATCTACTGATACCAATCCGCGGGCTGTTACTGCATCATAATAAGTTGGATATATTATATTATTAAAGGACCTTACATCCGTGAATGATGTTGCACCCGTTACATGTAATAATAACATTCTAATATAAAATAATTCTGGTTGTTTAGGATTAACATAATATATTCTACTTAAAATTGGCTTTGTAAATTTTTTTCTTTTAACCTATATTTTTTTATTTTCATCATATACGTAATAATTTGGTATTTGAATATATAATAAATTTTTAGATGCATTATCATACGTATTTAATTGAAACCAAGCAGTAAGTATGGTTATAACATTTCGATTTTTCTTCTGATCCTTCTTTGAAATATACATACTGTTCGTTTTCTAAATGTATTGCTAATCTATAAATAGCATGTGATTGTTTGTACAATTTGAATTGAAATAATCAATGCATTGCTTCAGGAGGACATACATATCGACATACTTATGTGATGAATCTTTATTATTAAAATTATTTAAATCATTAGTATCACTTTTAAATCTGACTAAAGTACAATCAGGCCCTTTATATAAATATTTAAATAAATACTTTATTGATTTAATTGTCCTGCATATTTCAACATTAATATGACAATTGAATTTCAATAGTAAGTAAGGATTATAAGGAACTACATATTGATTAGTTGCTATTCTGTTAGAAAAATATTTAATTGCCCTCCCATTGTTACGACGACGATGTAAAGGATACCCATTGTAATCATTATAATTAGTGTTATTATTATAAGATTTAGGAAAATTTTTAGTACATTTTATTTTATTTTCGTCCATACAGGGTGAATTTAAATTTTGTTTTCCACGTGGTCCATGGATCTTGTGCTGCTTTACAAGCTCATATAATTTTGGATTAACATTCTTATCTGGTATTTCAGCACTTATTATACTATCTACTTGATCTGAATTGTAAAATTTATCATTATCAACAAGATATAACAAAAAATTGTTTGACGATGTATAATTACAAAAATAATACATTATTACAATAATTATTATACATTATTATTATGTATACATTATTACTGTAATGTATACTGTACAAAAATAGTTATAATTTCATAATGAAAATCGCATTAATTAAGGATATATTCTACCGAGAGATTAATTAATTTTATTCGACCGAGGGAGCGTTCGCGACCGAGGAATGGTAGCTAGTACAAATATTATTATACAATTATAAAAAATTAATTTCTAAACATTTATAATGCTGGATTTTTAGTTTTACAACCCTTACAAGAATTATAATACTAATCTGAAGGATTACTATAAAAGCATCAACATTATTATTATTATTATTCAGCAATACATTGTTTGAATTTCACAAACTTGTCACTGTCACGTAATCATATTACACATTATAATCTCAGATCTGATTTGTTTATTTATTTATTGTATTAAATACGTATATTCAGTTATTGTAATAATGATGTTTATATATTAATAGTGATCCTTCAGATTAGTATTATAATACTTGTAAGGGTTGTATAACTAAAAACCCAGCATTATAAATGTTTAAAAATTAATTTTTTATATTTGTATAATAATATTTGTATTTTTAGCAGCTTACAGGAGATTAGATGGATACTGAAACAAGTGGAGATACTTTTCTACCACTCCAAGGTGAGTGCGTAAATGTTTTTGCAATGATCATGCTAATTGATGCATCGTTATAAGACAATAAATATACATTCCTATTAATATTTCGGACACTTTTCCCAGATATTTTGACCATAAGTAATCTTAATGATTTAGACCCACTTTGGAAAATTTTAGACAGTTTCTGACTAAAAAAAGACATTTTTTAGACAGTATTAGGTTACCAGAGTCCGGAGCAGAACTGCTGATTTTCACTATTTAATGTTTAAATGGCTTACAATAGTGTAACAGCATACATCTATGGCTTTAAAAGTATTTTTAATGAAAAGTTCGGAAAATTTTACAAAAAAAGTCATAGTTATGTTTTTAGTAAAAAATGCATCCCCTGGGAATTACGAATTCATGAAAATGAGCATATAATGCAAAAAAGTGCTAAAATGTCAACTTTGACTCGCTGTAACTTAAAATAATGGCCCAGAAAAAATCTGAAAAAATTCAGGGGAACTACTGGATACCTCTAAAACATATTTTTACAGTTATAGCAATATTTATTTTTTTCATCTTAGATGTCACAGAGAACCACCCATATATATATATATATATATATATATATATATATATATATATATATATATTGTGAGGCATGCGAAGTCGAACGAGGTGTTTGACGTTGTTAACGGCATGACACGGGAATCCAAGCGATTCCCGGCCGCATCGTGGGACTGTACACTTAAGGTTAGTAAGTTGGGAAAGATGCCTTACTTTTCCCCACCCTTACACAAAATCTCACGTGAGAACTCACGTGAGATCTCATGCCAAAATCTCATCCGACTTTTCACCCGGACCACTGCTTAAACTTCTCAAATAATAGGAAATCAATTTATGAATATGGTGAGTCACTTATTAAGTGATAACACCCCCCAGATAAGTCCAAAAATCGAGGTTTGAAAGCGTTTCAGACATATTTTCGATTTTTAGAAATTTCTCACATGAGATCTCACGTGAGAAATTTTCAACGATCGAAAATATTTCTAAAAATCGAAAATATGCTTAACGGGGTGCCATAGTCAATATTTATCCTCCCTACCTTACCGGCAATCGCGATTATTAGTAATAAATTTGTAAATAAAACAGTAGGTGAAAAAATAAGAGAAGGGGCGCCTTCGTTTATTAATAATCTAACTGTGTGCCGAAATTCAGATTAAAATTATATTGCGTTTTTGAGAAAAGTCTTACCAAAAATGTGAACCTGACCTCAACGAGGTGAAAAGATTTGATATTTTTGGTAAGATTTTTCTCGAAAACGCAGTAATATTTTAATCTAAAATTCAGCACACAGTTAGATTGTCAATAAACGAAGGCGCCCCTTCTCTTATTTTTTCACATACTGTTCTACTTTTTTATTAATAAATCATCAAAAATTGAGTATGGAACCCCCTTAAAACGCTTTGAAACCTTGATTTTTGAACTCATCTGGGGGGTGTTATCACTTAATAAGTGACTCACCATATACATAAATTGATTTCCTATTATTTAAGAAGTTTAAGCAGCGGTCCGGGTGAAAAGTGGGATGAGATTTTGGCATGAGATCTCACGTGAGATTTTGTAATAGGGATCTATTCTCTTATAGAAATTACATTTTCATCCTAAGTATTTAAAAAAAATTGTCATTTATTATATTAAATTTCTAACATCAAGTTTTATGAATAGAAAGTATTTTGAAATAACACCTTCTACGAAGGTGTGAGAATACGCAAGTATAATGATAGTTGTTAACTATGATAAAATAAATATCTTCATTTCTTGCTTCTATCTTTTTTTCTACTTAGAAAAACTTCAAATGTTCAACAAGTTAAAATTTGGTATTAAAAAGTAGATAAATTGTTATTAAGAAGTTGTTTGAATAGAAAGCACTGAAATGAAGCGGAATAATCGACAAGTATTTTGTACCACATTGTAAATCTAATATTTAACTTTAATTATTAAGAATAAAATCAAACCATGATCACAGTATTCGCAGAAAGTTACTGCAATTGAAAGTACTGAAATCAAAATAAAATCGTCAAGTATTTTGCGCTACATAATAATAAATAAATGTCTTAATTTTATTTACCAATCTATTTTTTTGTGACATAGCAGTTTTAAGGTTATATAATCAAATAAATTTCAATATATGTAATTAAAATAAATAAAATAATATAACTTCATATGTAAAATTTTAGTAAAATATATATAAGTGTGTAGTATTTATTTGCAATCTGTTTAATTATGTGTGCTAACGGTTTTTGAATCTAGAGTTAAAAATTCATAATATAACTTATTTGCAACTAAAACTTATTTCATAAATTTGTTCTATTCGTCCACGCAGTTGGTTCAAAAGGAGGCGTTTTTATCGATTTTTAGTGAACTAACCATTTAATTTATTTAATTGGCGACGTTTCGATGGAAGTCCTCCATCCTCATCAGGCTATACCTTTATTGAAACAATCATTTGTTACACCAGCATTTTACAATTTTGCATATATATATATATATATATCTAAATATAATTACTCACTATTTGGTCAAATTAATGCACATATGTGGCTTTTCTCATAATTTCCATAGTATCTCTAATGTGTCGCTCTATAATCAAAAGCAAAAGCAAGTAGCAAAACATCAGTGTTAAAATTTGCACAAAGATTGAGGTTATGTAACTTATTTTACCTTTCTTCTCTGAATCGTACTTATATAACATCATAGAATTTATTTAATAAATAAATAAATAAATAAATAAATAAATAAATAAATAAATAAATAAATAAATAAATAAATAAATAAATAAATAATTTAATAGAACACACAACACCAATTAAGCAAAAAGCAGTCAATATCAATAAAATTTATCAGAAAACAAAATTTGCTAGTCATTATCACAGATAGTTGGTAAAGCTATAATTCAAATTTTTGCGACCCGTCATTATACACTTGTAGTGTGTGTCAATTTGACCGTATTCATGACATAGACGTGTAGCAAAAATTTGAATATTAATAAATCCTATACGAAATGTAATATCATTAATTAACATCAAACTTAAGTCAATAATATTAAAAAAATTCTTTTATAAAAACCACTAAAAAAATAATTAATGAACACGTAACCATATAAATATTATTATTTGTACTTTAATTTTTCGATAATTTAAAGTTATATTAACATTGATTCATTCATTATTGTCAATTACTGTTAAAAATTTTTTCTTAAAAATTAATAATAATTCAGTCTATATTTATTGCACTTTGTTAAAATATATTTACCATTTACAAATTAAAAATTAAATTTTGATTTTTTCCCAATTTCAAATTTATGCGCGTATTAATCAGTAATCGATTACAGCGCTGATTATAATACTTGTAATTAAATTTGAACTAATTGATCTACCATCTGTAGATAACTAGCATTATTTTTGAATTACGTTCAAGAAAGAAAGGAAATTATTACAATTTGGACCGTAATTTGAGTTGATTAACAATGTTATTGTAAAATTGGCTAAGATTTTTTGTATCATCTTTTACGTTAATGGCATTCTTCTCTAATTTAATATGGGTCATCTCTGATATCAGTCTTTTCCCCCAAATTTTTTCTCTATCTAACACGTCTACATCTTTAAAATTAAATGTATGGTCATATTTTGTTATATGGTCATTTATAACATATTGCACACCCGACTTTTTACTATTAGATTCGAGTTCTTTTATTCTACAATTTAATTGCCTTTTTGTCTCTCCTATATATGCTGCGTCACAATTATTACACTTAATTCTGTATACTACATTTGTTTCACAAAGTTTGTCTAATTTTTCCTTGCCTCTAACAATAACATTACTTAATCCATTACAAATTTTAGGAACAACCCCTAATACCCTTCTGTTTCATAAAACCAGACACATTATTATAAAAATTTGGAACATATGGGACGCTTAAAGTTGCAAAGTATCTATTTTGTTTATTTTGTTGAATATTATTGCTATTAGTTCTATATTTTATTTTTTCCATTCTTTTTCTTATATTATGATTAATAAATTTAATTGGGTACTCATTATTAACTAAAAACTCTTTAACTATTTTTAAGTTGGTGTTATGAAACTTCTGGTTTGACAATAAGATTGCCTTATCTACCAACGTATATATCATAGCTCGTTTTTGTTCAATAGGGTGACTGGATAAAAAATGTAAAAATCTACCTGAAAATGTTTCTTTCCTATACCAATTCGTGATTATTTTTTTACTATGATTATTTCTAATTAAAGATAACTCTAAAAAGTTTATAGCACCATTTTTTTCTTTTTCATGAGTAAATTGTAATCGTGCGTTATAATTATTGAATACCTCTAATACTTTAGTTATCTTATTTTCAGGAATGCACATTATTGTGTCATCTACATATCTGTAGTAAAACACCGGTATAAAATCTAAATTATTTAAGCACTCCTGTTCTAAATCTGTCATTACCAAATCTGCAAAAGTTGGGCTTATCGGACTACCCATGGGAGAGCCAAAAATTTGTCTATAATATTTTTTATCCCAAGAAAAATACGTATTACGTAGCAAAAATTTTACACCTTCTAGAAGATCATTTAATGAGATATTGTAAATTTTTCTTATAAGGTGATACCTTTTTTCAATAGTATTTTATTTATAGCATATATAGAGGAGACAAAAAGGCAATTAAATTGTAGAATAAAAGAACACGAATCTAATAGTAAAAAGTCGGGTGTGCAATATGTTATAAATGACCATATAACAAAATATGACCATACATTTAATTTTAAAGATGTAGACGTGTTAGATAGAGAAAAAATTTGGGGGAAAAGACTGATATCAGAGATGACCCATATTAAATTAGAGAAGAATGCCATTAACGTAAAAGATGATACAAAAAATCTTAGCCAATTTTACAATAACATTGTTAATCAACTCAAATTACGGTCCAAATTGTAATAATTTCCTTTCTTTCTTGAACGTAATTCAAAAATAATGCTAGTTATCTACAGATGGTAGATCAATTAGTTCAAATTTAATTACAAGTATTATAATCAGCGCTGTAATCGATTACTGATTAATACGCGCATAAATTTGAAATTGGGAAAAAATCAAAATTTAATTTTTAATTTGTAAATGGTAAATATATTTTAACAAAGTGCAATAAATATAGACTGAATTATTATTAATTTTTAAGAAAAAATTTTTAACAGTAATTGACAATAATGAATGAATCAATGTTAATATAACTTTAAATTATCGAAAAATTAAAGTACAAATAATAATATTTATATGGTTACGTGTTCATTAATTATTTTTTTAGTGGTTTTTATAAAAGAATTTTTTTAATATTATTGACTTAAGTTTGATGTTAATTAATGATATTACATTTCGTATAGGATTTATTAATATTCAAATTTTTGCTACACGTCTATGTCATGAATACGGTCAAATTGACACACACTACAAGTGTATAATGACGGGTCGCAAAAATTTGAATTATAGCTTTACCAACTATCTGTGATAATGACTAGCAAATTTTGTTTTCTGATAGATTTTATTGATATTGACTGCTTTTTGCTTAATTGGTGTTGTGTGTTCTATTAAATTATTTATTTATTTATTTATTTATTTATTTATTTATTAAATAAATTCTATGATGTTATATAAGTACGATTCAGAGAAGAAAGGTAAAATAAGTTACATAACCTCAATCTTTGTGCAAATTTTAACACTGATGTTTTGCTACTTGCTTTTGCTTTTGATTATAGAGCGACACATTAGAGATACTATGGAAATTATGAGAAAAGCCACATATGTGCATTAATTTGACCAAATAGTGAGTAATTATATTTAGATATATATATATATATATATGCAAAATTGTAAAATGCTGGTGTAACAAATGATTGTTTCAATAAAGGTATAGCCTGATGAGGATGGAGGACTTCCATCGAAACGTCGCCAATTAAATAAATTAAATGGTTAGTTCACTAAAAAATCGATAAAAACGCCTCCTTTAAAACTTATTTCGTAAACATTTCTAAGTGATTAAATGTTGTGTAATAAAAGACGTGATATTAGTTTTTTGAATAGTAAATAAATTAAATAAAAATAAATAATAGATTTGATAGAAACTTACATTCATTTTCTGTAAAGTAAATATCTTAAAAAGATATTTGGTATTCAAATAAATAGAAATCGTATCTATTGTCTAAAATTAAAAATTATTTCTACATTCGAAACTTCCATCAAGGAAGTGTCTTTTATATTTATTCTTATAAACTAGGATGATACTTGCGCCACCCGTCTGCTAAGTGTTTCCAGGCGCTATTTCTTAATTTTGTAAATCATTTGAATTTTATAATTTGTTTACAATTGCCGAGTTGTGAGAAATTTATTTGATAAGAACATTTTTATTTTTATTAGTTATTTATCATAGTTATAATTTTATTATCAAATTTAAATGTTTTCTAACTAACGGCAACACTTGAATATTGTAAGATAATAAAATGTTTGCTAATGTATCAATATTATCTAAGTGAGGTAGAGAAACATAGGTTAAACAATTTACTTTTCTTTTATTTTTTTTAAAATCTGATTTTTTCCTTTGTTATAAATAATTTAATCTACTTTGTATGTTTTGCCTAATAAATGTAATAGGATAATTATTACTAATCAGTAATTTATTTATAATTTGTAAATTTTTTGTGTAGAATTTTTTATCTGCCAACAAACAAGCTCTATCAACAAGATTAAAAACAATGTTTGTTTTTTGGTGCATTGGATGGTTGAAAAAATAATTAGTAAGTCTACCGGAATTGGACGGTTTTTGGTACCAATCAGTAATTATACTATTTGATTCTCGAATTAATGTAATGTCTAAAAATTAATTGTTCTATTATTCTCTAGTTCAAAGGAAAATTGTAAATTTTTATCATAAGAATTAAAAATCTTAATTTCTAAATCCACATGTTGCTTTTTTATACATATTACCGTATCGTCTACATACCTATAATAAAAAAGTGGATAACATTTATGAATGGTTTGTAACTTATTAAGACACTGTTTTTCCAAATCATCCATAACAATAACATTGAAACCTAGTACATTTTATAATTACCTCGAACGACATTTTGTACTTATTTCTAAACTCTTCAAAACTAAATCGCATGACACATTTGTGAAAAGTGAATTAACATCTAGGGATAATAAAACATATCCATCATTTAATTTAATATCTTTTAATTTTTATTAAGGAGGCCTACGATGGCTCGGTCGGTAGGGCGTCGGGCTCGTAATCTGGAAGTCCCAGGTTCGATTCCCGACCCCGGCCGATTGATACAAGCACCACCGGCGAATGTATTTTCACCAAGTGCTTTCTTCACCAAGACATCGTATGACCTCCGTTGCTGATTAGCACCGGTTTGAGAGCATAAAAAGAGCGATGTTAAGATAAAAAAAAAATTTTTATTAAGTTCAAAACTATTGTTGATGTGAGAATTTGGATTTTTTAATAATGGTTTTATTTCAGGAATATACTATTTTAGCTAAAACATGAGTTGAGCTGTTAACAAAAGAAATAATAGGTCTTAACGGTGCATCTATTTTATGTATTTTGGGTAAACCATACGCTTTAGCAAGATTAGTATTCTAACAAGTAACAGCGTTAGTATGGTATTTTTTATTATGGAACTCATTATCATTTAAATATCTTAGAATTTTCGCAGTATCATTTTGAAAAGTTTTTAATGGATTTTTCTTAACAATTAGATAAGTTCAAGTGTCAGTAAATAATACATCCATTTTTAAATTATAGTCAAATTTGAACATGCAAACTGTTTTATTGCCTTTATCAGAAATTGTAAAAAATATATCTGGATTATCCTTAAGAAAAATTTTTGTTAATTTAAAATTATTATTTGAAGTGAATTACAATAAAAGACTAATTTCTGAAATGATTCATATAAAATATGACAGTAATAATATTAATGCAAAAGATGACATAAAGTTTTTGAATAGTAGTTACTGTCCTAGTCTTAGAAATTTAAAGTGCTGATACATCTGACGTATTATTATGTACGTATGTCTGTGGTAGTACTCGTGTTTATATATATTTGCGTTACATCTTTCAATGTTTGACACTGTTCATTCGACTCTTTGACTCACCGTTAATTCGAATTTAAAAGGTATATTTAATGTCTTGCTTGTAATTTATGTATTTATTTTTTGAAAATTTTTTAAATAATTGTTGTGTTTGAATAAAAGCACCTGAAGATGTTGGCAGACCAAGCCAACGACACGTTGTGCAAAAATAAAGGAAAGAATTGTGTTTTCTCCCTCCTTCCCTCGCCTCCATCAGATCGACTTATTATTCATATACATTAATAATTGGAGTGCAAATAAATATCACAATACATACAAAAAAGTTATTCAAAATAAATGTTTATATACATCTTGCAAACGACGCAAGTTAAGATCTAACAATTCACTTGCTATCTTAGATGATGGTACATATGTTGTAATAAGAGAAATTATATAATTTATCGACTCGCATTAACAGAATATATATTATGTAAGATTGTAAATGTAGAAAATGTAGTTCATTCTTTTAACATTAAAAAAATTGTTAATATACCATCTCGAACTGTATCTCTTTCGACTAGTAAAATACTAAAAATATGCGTCAATGTCAAAACTGATAATTGCGAGTATTTATGTGCTGTACCAAATTTGTATCATTATTAAATATATTAAGGTATTTTCTTATATATATATTTTTTTTTAATTTTAAGTTGTGACGTGGTATTTGCGTACACGGTTAAATTAATTAATTTTTATAATTAATAAAAACCGTTGGGCCGCGTTGCCCAATACCGCGCACACAATTAATTTATTGTTGTCGCGAAGATGCTCGCTGTCGCCAGGAACACGAGTTCGCTAGGACGAATGGTGTGGAGGATGCGGGCGATCCTCCTTGCCTCGACACGATTTACTTTAAAGTAAATGAATAGTCGGCGGGAGCGGGGAGAAATAATAATTACACAAGAATAATTAAAATAAAAATGAATAAAACATTTCCATTAACTGAATAAAACATTATTCCATTAACTGAACAATTGGCCATCCAGGTCGTGTGCCGCGACAAATGTTGTTTCGCGCGGGCGGAAGTATCGGGAGTCAACCGGATCGAGATCCTTGCCTGCGGTTGGCTCTGCCCCGATCTCCGCTATTCGGGTTCCGGCGTACCCGAATGCACTCCCGAGTTCACACACAAACACACTCGGGGAAGGGGGGAAACGCGCGGTAATATAATTAAACTTACCGGGGTGCGCTCCGTGGATGGCCCAGCCGATCCTTGTCCCTTTGGCATTCTGGGCAACGGAGGCCAACGTCGGCTGCGGTGTTGAAAAGGCGGCCCAATGCCGCGGTGAGTGCTTCGCAAACCGCGTCTACACTCACGCAAATTTAAATCATAAGCCTTGAGGACCTGCTTCAGACGTCAAGGAACGTTACGCTGGAACAACAAAACTCACACTTCTCTCGATTCACTTCGAGTCCAGCGTCATTCAACGGCCTTAGTACGTATTCGAGCCATTTTAGAAGGTCCTCAAAAGTTTCGGTAATGACGATCAAGTCGTCTAGGTAACCAAACACATGAGGTTCCACATTAGGCCCGAAAATTGCATCTATAAGCCGTGCAAAGGTCATAGGAGCATTCATGAGGTCAAACGGCATTCTCGTGAACTGCCACAGCCCCGACCCTGGTACAGCAAATGCAGTATAAGGCCGGCTCGCCTCGGCCATTAATATGTGGAAGTACGCCTTCTTAAGATCAATTGTCGATGTATACCTTGAATTATGCAGTTTATCCAATATGGTATCCATATTAGGGATTGGATAAGAATCACGTTTTGTGACTGCATTAAGGTCTCGAAAATCGATACAGAAGCGATAACTTCCTGCGTCCTTGCGGGCGATGACCGGAGCAGCTGACCAATCACTCGCACTCGGTTCAATAATGCCCTTGTCAAACATCTTTTTGACCTCACTCTGGGCAAATTCGAGGACCTTGGGAGACATACGTCTTGTCTTATGACGGACCGGTCTTGCACCAGGCTCAACCTCTATGTAGTGCTCCGTTAACGTCGTAAAGCCGTGAAAGTCTCCCGAGGGCAAGAGTAGGCTTTCAAGTAACTCTTTGACTTGTTTCCGCTGGTCGTCTTGTATCTCAATTATACCAGCACATTCAGCGGAAATCGTCGAATCAATGTCATGAGCTGTATCTCTGACAAAGTGTCTCGAATCACTCTCGCCAATACGCCAGATAGCTTCGCCTAATTTGACTTTCATATTCGAATGTTGTAGAAAATCCATACCGAGAATGATGGAATGCTCAATATTCTCTACAATTCTCAGTTGGATATTGCCATCAAGATCTTCTACACAGAATAGAATGTCGATAAGGCTACGGACTTTAAGTACTGGTCCAGCCACACCTTTCACGCTAACCTTGACAGGTCTCCATTTTAACTTGTACTGTTCGACAACATCTGATCGGACAAGAGAGACCATGGCGCCAGGATCGAAAAGTGCTTTAAAATCCTTTCCACCGAGTTGTACCAAAAAGAATAGCCGGTTATCCCATTGGATTCGAGCTATTATCTAATCGGTTTGACTATCGTCGTTAGGAGTCGATGCCGCGTGCGTCATTTTAGACGTACTTGGTATGGCATCTGCCCCCCCCCCTGAACTGTACTTCTCGGCAACGAGTTTGTACGGTTCATGTTATGCACACCTTCGACAACTACCTTCTCCACCAAGAGCTCGTTGTTGAGGACAATTTCCTTCTCCACCAAGGGCTTCTTGTCCTCTCTACTAGGTGTATCACAACGGGGTGACGATGAGCAACAACCAAGGTCGTTCACTCCGATGGTGCTAAGCGGCTGAGATAACGATCTCTATACGCCTTCTTCACCAATTATATCTCTGATACCAGAGTATATTTGCCTTTGGAGTTCCTTAGCCCAATAGTTATCCTCACGCTATTGTTGGTCTAATAAGGTTCCTTGTTCTGTTTTACCTTGCAATGTTCGGGTGGGATTGACAGGTTGTGCTCTAAGGACTTTTCCATCTGTCGAATCCCCAGAACGTTTAGGATCATTACACTCAGACTTACTTTCAACACCAACTTCGGTCTGAGTGGGAATTTGTTCTCCGTTAAGGGCTTTAGAGAAGTCAGCAAATGATTTGCTAGATTTCTTAAAGAGCTTAGAGGGTTCTCCAACCTTAAACTTTTGCCCTTATAAACTACACGGTTTACTTACTGCAGTGCAGGGCGCCCGGGACAACTCGGGTGCCCTGCGTTCAGGTTTCCTACGTTTTGGAGGAACCTGACGCCGTTAGGACATGTTTGGAGTGTAAGCCCACTAGTTCTACACAGCTGGCACTCCTTTGCTACCAATTCGGTAGAGCACTGCTCAGCGGAGTGCCCAATGTTTCCGCATCGGTAGCATGTTCGGCTCGGGCAATCCGACGATCTATGACCGACTTTTTGGCATGTGAAACACACGCCGACAAAGTTGGTGCTCAGGTTCGTTGGGTTTGCTGCCGTCGCCTGTGGTTGCACATACCTCACCAGGTTTTGTGCTTTTTTGTGGGACAAAAACATTTTGCTGCGGCAGTTGAGAATTCGTCAAAGAACGTCTTTCTCTTTTGCCCGAGCTCTGTTTTTGTTGCCCAGGTGACTGTTGAGAAACAGGCACGTACGATACGGATTTCGAATTGCGGGCACCTACTCCATTATTCGATTTGCCGTATCGTTTCTGAAAACTATTAGCGACGTTGGAAATACCGTACACAGCGGCTGCTTCGTATTCGCTTAAAGAAGAGTTTGGCGAGTTTTTCGCACTTTTCTTGCTCTTCTTCTTAATAGTTTTCTTCGACGACTACTTATCCGAATGGATCCGACTGAATCCGAACAGTCGCCACTTTACCCGAAACTCGTGCTCCACCACTCTGTTTCGGAAAAGCTTCTGGTACGAGCTTCTCGCGCTTAACGTTAGAACTGGAGAATTTCGTGTCCCATGTTAAATGCTGCTCGTACTCTTTACCGTAGCTTGTCAAATCCGAAAAATTCGTGATTTGGCATACTGTTATGTACCTACGGTAATTTGGCCTAAGTAGGCCATCTTCACCTGTTATTCTAATGAGGGAGGGCATTTAAACTTATTTACGATCGCTCTGAAACAGTTCAAGAACGTCGTAGCCTTTTCTCCCTCATTTT
The DNA here is from genome assembly GCA_026168455.1 of Theocolax elegans. Lineage (NCBI taxonomy): Eukaryota > Metazoa > Arthropoda > Insecta > Hymenoptera > Cerocephalidae > Theocolax > Theocolax elegans. Next base: position 4,973,179 of record CM047429.1, read on the forward strand.
GTGTTCTTGATCGAAGTTCCATGAGTAAATCTTCGTCATTTATTATACGGCCATACTCATTGAGGAACTCGATCTCAAAATCACGCCAATCTCGAGAAGACGGCTGAACTGTTCTATACCAGAACAGATTTTGAGAACACATTGGGCAGGGCACTGAACATCCTGCGATCTGAGAACTCGTCGTCATTTCTGAAGTCGTGCAAACGGTTCAGAAACTCTTCCACGTTCTTTTTGGTCTCACCATCAAAAGACATGTTCCAGATACGCAGCTCTCGTGCGCCCTGTCCGATCGTGCGTTCGGTTATCGTCTTCACGATACCTTGGCCTGGCCTCGTAGGAGTCTCTTTACCGACGGTCATCTCCATTATCAGACTGATACACATCGGACGAATCCGTCTGAGTTCACCGATCGCATGTGGCCACCGCACGTTTTTCTCGAGGTGTTTCTCTACGTCTATCCGACCTCTCTTTGTGACCTTGCTCCGGAATTTCCGGCTGTGCTCGGTCGTCGAGGTTGCGGTTCGAATGACGTTTCTGAGTACGTCTCTCCGTACAGCTCTCACGACGTGTATTGTTGCTTGAGGCTCTACTCACAGAACGCCTCTCTCTTCTATCTTGTCCCTCACAAGTCTTAGAAGAGGTCTCACGACGTCTCGGATCAAACCTCGCTTTTTCGTAAGATTGAACACTGACGTCATTAGGAAGGTCATATCCATTCCTATCATCAACAAATTGACGTTCGATTGTGTTACCCTCGGGTTGCCTGTTGTCGTGTTGTCTAGAGGTGTATCCTTGTGACGTACGACGGTCGGCTTCCGCCTGCGAACCCAAGTCAAAATGTTGTGTTGGCACTTCACTCTCTCTAGTGCCAAGATGTCCGCTGTTTCTCTGGTCCCCAATTGGGAGGTAATGTGCGGGTGCATAAAAACCTCCGAGGTGAGCAGTCGTCACGGTCGTAACCGTTGACGTAGTGGTTGTGCATGAGGTTACTGCCACCGAAACAGGAACACAAGGGATTGCAGTCGTGATCGTGTTTGCTGCCGTTACCTCACCAAACCGTTTAGGTATAGCACCTGTTCTCCATCTTCTTCAGGAATGGGTGCTCTGTAACTAGAAACCCTTTCGCGATCCGACATTTCGGACTCGCAGGAAACTTGCGTTCCTGATGGGACCACACACCCTTTCCTGGAACGAGGTTTCCTAATTTCCCATAGTTCCTGACATACTAGAGGCTTATGCGCAGGCTCTGCCCTTACATTCTCATTGTACTCTGGGAACCATGGGATTTGCAGATTAATGTCTACACATCTAATCCGGTGACACAAAAGACGTTCGCGGCACTCCGCCTCTACGCCATTTGCGTTTAAACTCAGATGCGCCAATTGGGCATACACTGCCTCAATCGGAAGCTTCTTCGTTTCCCGACGAATATCCCTAGCTATGCATGATTCACGCATAAGCTGGGCCATTCGGGCTTCATAGCTGCTGGCCATTATTTTTTTGACCAGCAGCAGCCGACGTATTACGTCGGAAGAAGTACTCTCAATCGGGACTTCAAATGAAATCCCTAGTGTTTCAAATACTTCGGAAATATCCAATTTTCCATTGGGAATTATTTTATTGGACTCACCACAATAAAATAATTATTACTCTCAATGAGTAAAAATTTGATGTCGGCTTAATTACAATAAATTGTAAAAATGCACCGACTAGTGTACCAACAAAATTAATTTACTTAATCAAAATCCAAAAGATTTTCTTTAAACGAAATTTATTTCGTCCTTAGAAGGACAAAACGATTAAATTTTGTTGGTTAAAGTTGTGGCAAATCACACACTTAATACTCGCACCAAATTAAAATTAATAATTTAACTTGCTCACAAGTCTAAATAATTAATGTTTATAATAGTGTCTTGCGACGCACACACACCAAGACTCTATACAATTTCTTTGCTTCTGCAAGCACACAGAATTATTACCAAAAAAAAATCTTAAATTATTTCAATATCGTCGGTAATTTACGAGTAATGGTAAATTTAACGATTTCCCAAAATATCTCTCTCGCCAGTTATAGTCCAACAGATTCCTCACTGGCGAAAAGAAGAATTTATTTTGATATGGAAATTGAAATAATTAAAGCTTTAATTTATTAATAAATACAGAAACAACAAATTATAAAGGAAGAAAAGAGAAAAAAAATTAAATTATTTATCTCACTAACGAGTCTAACTAATTAATTTTAAAACAAATATATAAATAAATACAGTGTCTTGTGATTCACACACACACTAAGACACTATTTATTATTTTGATTATACAAGCCCACAACAAAAAAAAATTATTTCTTTATAATTTACACTACACTACAAACACAAATTTAATTATATTATTTCAAACAGTAGGGGTATTTACGAAATGTTGGAAATCCCGTATGGTTTGCAACAGAATAATTATTTCACTAATTGTCGTCCCAAACATTTTTTTTATTTTAGCGAAATATATTTATTTTATCCTAAAAAGGACTAAATAAAATAATTTATGTTGCTATCAAGTTGAAATAATTTATATTTCCTTTTTTTTATAAATTGTACGAAAAGGAATTGAAAATTTAATTATTTAACTTGCTAACAGGTCTAAACAATTAAATTTTTATACCGAATTATTTTACTCAAACACACCAAAAAAAAATTTTAACCAATTATTTAACTAACAAACAAGTCTAAATAATTTGTAAAAATGTGTGGAGATATAATTTAAACACACAAAAAGAAAAAAAAAAGTTTTTTTACATATATTAAAATTTCACAGCGAATAACGAATACAAAATATTAGGTTAGATGTCGATCATTTAAATACATGCAAAAAAAAATAAATTTAATTATTTAAGTCACTCTCGAGTCTAAATAATTATATTCTACAACTCTCGTATCTTTGCGGAACAATCACACAAAGATACTTAACATTAATTGTTTAACTTACAAAAAGTCTAAACAATTAACACGAGTTATAAAAAAATTTTCAAAAATATGTTACAAGTATCGTGAACAGTAACACTTAATAAATACAAAATATTAAATCAAGTAATTACTGTGAGAGAATTGTAATACAAATAATTTTAATTATTTTACTCGCACACGAGTTTAAATAATTAACATTACAAATATTGTAACTTTGCGGCTGATTCACACAAAGTTACTTCATGTTAATTATTTAACTTGCAAACAAGTCTAAATAGTTAACAAAAGTTGCAAAATATATTTTAACACACAAAAAAATTACATATATTATAAAAATAATTACTAATAAATAATATACAATCATTAAATTACATTACTATGATATAATATATACGTGGATCAGGGAGGGGAGAAAGCAAAAAAAAATTCGCTCTCGAACACGCAATAAAACCAATTAAATCGCCGCGTCCCGTGTATAAAGAAAAACAATTATTTAAAATTTCTTTAAAAGGAAGGGGGTGGGGCAGCTACCTCTCCCAAAAGAATTTATTTTACAACAATCTCACACCAACAATAAAATAGATTCTGCACGGGAACGAATTTATGTTATTAAAGCAAAAAAAAAAATAATTCGCCGCAGTGGTTTCTCTCGGCGAAACCAGCTACGAAGACTTAATACGCGAAAGGGCTAGACGATCGCGCTATCTTTCTCTCTCTCTCTCTCTCTCTCTCTCTCTCTCTCTCTCTCTCACACACACCGAATAGCCCGCCTAGCACCTAACTCCGATTCCCCGCGATTAGGGTTTTACTCTCTCACTCCCACTCGCGGGCGCAATCGGAGAGAGCCGATGATGATCGGCTCTCGCGAAGTCTTTCCTTTGTGCGCTGTTCCGGGGGGATTCTCGCTGCCCGCGATCCGCGGCACAAGCTACTGTCTCCCTACTTTGCTGCTTCCATACAATCAAGGCGTAGATTTCCCGTCAAGCTTGCGATCGGGAGAGACCGATCTCGGTGAGATCGGGCACTTCCGGTTAAACACGGTCGCGTGAACTCTCCCGATATACCGGTGTATACTTCTCCTCGGATACCCGAGCAAAAGGGGAAATACTCCGGTATGGAGACGCGTCTCAGACGCTGTCTCTCTCGCTCTCCCTCTCTCTCTCTCTATAAACTCGACGATGGCCCATCAGGCTCGTCTGCGTGACTACATATTAAGTCGAATAGTTTTAATATATTTCACGTTAACGTTAACCGAATTAAGCCTCATTTTACAGCCATCGAAACTCTGGTTTACCCGCGTGCTTATGATGTAATTGCGATTTCAGAAACGTTCCTCACTCCGCTCGATGCCTCTGATATTATAAGCCTGCAATACTACAATTTTTATAGAGTTGATCGCATCGGGATGGAGGGAGGGGGCGTAGGCGCATATGTCCGAAATATTTATAAGATTAAGGTGATAGGTCAATCGGACCCAGGCTTTAATAATACACCAGAGTTTCTCGTTTTGGATGTCTCGTGTAATTTATTTAAAATTCTAGTTTGTATAGTTTATAGGCGCCCGGGCGCAGCACTACCTACTGCATTCTTCGATTTAATCTCCGATTTGAGCCCACAATATCAGCATATAGTAATTACGGGTGATTTCATCATTAATTTTGATAGACCGAGCGCTGCTGTTGATTTTATGTTATCGCGAATAAGTGAGCTTAACCTGATGCTGGTTCCATCAGAGCCCACGTATCACGCTCACTGTGCAGGTTATATGTCGCACACATGGTTGGATATTTTTATCTTGCGTGACACTCCGTTGCAATTTAATTACTCAAAATCTGAAGTGCCGTTTTTGGCTGACTCCGGGCGTGATGCGATCATGATTGATTTGAACCTACAGAGACCGAAATGTCCGCCGAGTAGGTACGGGGCGCGCCGACTGAGGGGGCTTAATGGCGAGCGCTTCGCCTCTACTTTCAATTTTGTTCCTAACCTCGAAATAGAAGATCGTCCCATAGGCGTGCGTGATGAATTGGCTCGTGAATTTCGTGAGTCTGACAATGACGCCACTATCGATTCTGCTGTGCGAAATTTGAGCGAGGCTATTGTATATGCGTTCGATCAGCTTGCACCTATTGAGTTGCACGGTACAATTTCAAAACGAAAGCCTTGGGTGACGTCGGAAGTCAGCCGCTTGATTAGGGAGAGAAAGCGAGCTTACCGCACCGCTAGGCATAGCAATGATGTGAGTGATTTTGAGCGTTATCGACGCCTTCGGAGTGCGGCTTCGAGCGCCCTGGAATCGGCCAAATTTAAATTTATCAATCGCGAACTGAGTAATGCCGCTGATGCCAAATCAAAATGGCGCATTTTAAAAAGCTACGGCATTTCAGGTCGCGCAAGGCCCTCTCCCTCTGCGTTATTCTCTCTGAATGAACTGAATGTGCACTACGCGGGCATTTCATGCCGTTCCGACCCGATCTCGCGCCGTGTCTTGTCGGACGTATTAATGTTTGCTCCAGTCGCGACCCCATGTCGCTTTGACTTTAATCGAGTTGGAGCTGCGGATGTTGGCAAAGCTTTGGAGGGGGCGACCTCGCGGGCGATCGGTGTTGATGGCATTTCTGTTCCTATGCTTAAGATCGCGGGCTTGTCAATTCTGGGCCACCTGGCAAGCGTCTTTGATGCCTCGCTTCGGTCGGGCTGCTTTCCCTCACAATGGAAGAGGGCGCTGCTGTATCCGCTGGCAAAGTCCAGTGTATGTAGCAGCGTTACAGAAACTAGACCTATAGCGCGGCTGAGCGAGGTGTCAAAGTTGCTCGAGCGAATTGTGCACGAACAGCTGTCGAGATACTTGGAGGAAAGTGATCTTCTCTCCTGCAGACAGGCTGGATTTCGGCGGGGACATAGTACACAAACGGCATTGCTTGGGGTGCTTGAGGATGTGCGCAGGGGTATCGACCAACGTAAGTTAACTCTGCTGGTCTTATTCGACTTCTCTAAGGCCTTTGATACGGTCCCCCATGGAGCACTCCTACGTAAGCTTCGAGTAATTGGCTGTTCAGAGATCGTTATTCAATGGTTTTACACGTATTTGGGGGCGACCGTTCTGGATGGTCCGCTGTCTTTACGGGCGTCCCACAGGGTAGTGTTCTTGGTCCCCTCCTCTTTTCAATTTTTATTAACGACCTGCCTGCGGTCCTGGAATACTTGCGACCTATGATTTTCGCAGACGACACTCAACTTTATTATTCATTTCCCCCGGCGGAATTCGACCTGGCTATGAAGAGGGTGACTCGGGATGCTAGTGCAGTAGCTTATTGGGCGGTGATGAATGGATTGGCGTTAAATGTCTCCAAGACTAAGGTTATTTTACTAGGTAGTCAACTCTATATTTCTAGATTTGATCTTGGAGGCATTGAGCGAGTATGTGTGAACGGCAAGCCGCTGCCACATGAGTGTGCTGTGAAGTCTCTGGGGGTGTGGATCATTCCAACTGTTGATTGGGTTAAACATGTGTCGTCGATATCACAGAGTGTCCATGGGGCTCTGCACACCCTCAGATTCTACAGACAACTTCTTGTCTAGGGAATCGAGGAAATCGCTGGTTGAGAGTTTGATCTGGCCTCACCTGGATTATGCATGTGCGGTCTATAACGACGTTGACCATACAAGAGAACTTAAGTTACAAAGGCTGGTTAACGCGTGCGTTCGCTTTGTCTGGGGTAATATACCCAGACGGGCACACGTCACCCCCTACCGATTGGAGATGGGCTGGCTGTCGGCCGGGCTCAGGAGACTTTATCTCATTGGCTCATTGGCATTTAAAATCATTTCTGCAGCATCGCCATCATATCTCAGCACTCATTTTGTCCTCACTGATTCTCGTCCTGACGTCCGCACCTCCTCACGCTTTCAGCGTAGACCTCTCACATACCATCTGCCTCGTACGGAGGCGCTGAACCAGTCCTTCACGATCACTGCCACTAAACTCCTCAACAACTTTCCCGACCTGACCTTCGACCTTGATCACCTTCATTCCTTTCAGCATCAATTACGTAAGTATCTTGCTGAGCTCGACCGATAGACATGGGCTAGACGCGTGGAAGAAGAAGGGATTACCCCAATTGAGATTCCGTCGTGGTAGGCCGCACACGCATTATAGCTTATAGCTTATACTTATAGCGACTTATAGCTTAGCTGCGCTTTTTATTTATTTTTATATTTACTTATACTTTTATTTTTATATGTATTTTTATTTTTATTTTTATTGTTATTTTTATTTTATGTTATGCGTCTATCCGATTGCGCCTTTGCGTTTTTGCGCTTAAGCAAATAACTAAATTTTATTTAATGTTATTTAATGTACTTTTATTATGTAATTTGTGCTACTCTGGGGGCTTGCCCCCGTAGCCTAATAAAGATTTATCAATCAATCAATCAATCTCTCTCTCTCTCTCTCTAACTCGTACAACTCTCTCTCTCTCTCTCTCTCTCTCTCGCTGTCGGTTGAGTCCAGACGCTCATACCTCATTGGCTCTCTGGCGTTTACCATTATCGCTCATAAGTCACCTTCTTACCTGGCAGATCATTTCACCGAACTCAATACTCCTGGTCATATTCCTCGTTCCTCCTCCCGTCATCCACCTAGGTCACTCATGTATCTTCCCCCACGCACCGAAGCTCTAAATAGATCATTCGTCATTACATCCACTCGTATTCTAAATCTTTTTCCATCACTCACCTTCGATCCTTCATATGTAAATAAATTCAAAATCATGTTATTCAATCATCTGTTTGGGCTTGACCAGGCAGCCTGGTCTTTGCGGGTCACGAGTGAAGGCATAACCTCACGGTCCATCCCTCACCTGGATGTAGATGTGCTGTCGGGATCGTTCTAATTTAATTTATTTAGTACTTATTCAGTATCTATTTTACTCAGATTGTTAATCTTTTATTTGAATCTTTATTGTTATCAGGCTTTTTTCCTGCGTTCAATGATTTGTACTATATATTTTTTATTTAATTTGTGTATCTTGTTTTATTCATGCGTCTACCAATTATTAGCTTTGTACATATATTTTATTTATTTATTTATTAGTATGATTGTTATTGTTTTATACACTGATTTTATTCTATTTATTTTATTTTATCTTATCTTATTTTATTTTGTCTTATTCTACTTGATTTATTTTATTGCTCGTACAACTCTCTCCCTCTCTCTCTCTCTCTCGCTGTCGGTTGAGTCCAGACGCTCATACCTCATTGGCTCTCTGGCGTTTACCATTATCGCTCATAAGTCACCTTCTTACCTGGCAGATCATTTCACCGAACTCAATACTCCTGGTCATATTCCTCGTTCCTCCTCCCGTCATCCACCTAGGTCACTCATGTATCTTCCCCCACGCACCGAAGCTCTAAATAGATCATTCGTCATTACATCCACTCGTATTCTAAATCTTTTTCCATCACTCACCTTCGATCCTTCATATGTAAATAAATTCAAAATCATGTTATTCAATCATCTGTTTGGGCTTGACCAGGCAGCCTGGTCTTTGCGGGTCACGAGTGAAGGCATAACCTCACGGTCCATCCCTCACCTGGATGTAGATGTGCTGTCGTGATCGTTCTAATTTAATTTATTTAGTACTTATTCAGTATCTATTTTACTCAGATTGTTAATCTTTTATTTGAATCTTTATTGTTTATTTATTTTATTTTACTCTTATCTTATTTTATTTGTCTTATTCTACTTGATTTTATTTTATGTTATTTTATTTTATTTTATACCATGAGTTACCTATTGTTGCGAGCAATCGAAATCTATTACTTGTTAACTAGTTTTAAGAATTTATACGCTGTAGATATTTACATATGGTGCCTATGGGGTATCTACCCCCTCATGGCCGAATAAATAACTCAATCAATCAATCAATCAATCAATCTCTCTCTCTCTCTCTCTCTCTCTCTCTCTCCGTAAGTACGCTTGGTCGAGTCTCTTATCGGCTCCTATCTGGCAGTCGTATTAATACGTTATTGTGCACTCTTGAGTGCTTCTTTTTGCAGTTACTCGTTTGCATATGGGTCCAGAAGCCTTAGCCAAGCTTGCATCTCAGCTGATGCTTGCATATTGGACCTAGAACGATTTAACTGCTTTGCTCTTTCGTCATTATACGCCTGCTGTTGGCGCCATTTACTCATCGGTGAGGGACTTTGTCAATTGTGTGCGTGTGCTCGACGACATCCCACTACTTGTCTTCGGCGTTTGGTGTTTCTCTCTCGGCCGGACTCGGTCGTTTCCGTCTGTTGGCCTCGCCTACCTGCCTGATGTCATGCCGCCTAAGCGTCGACGAGCTGGCGATGGTGAGCCGATAGATAGCAATGCTCCCGCTCTTACTTCCGACGACGTCGAATTGCTTATAACTAAGGTTGGCATTCTTCGTGAAGAAATAGCTGTACAATTGGGTTCTGGTAAGACGGGTGATATTAGAAAGGCGCAATCTTCCGTATCCGAAATCTGTGATGCGTTTAGTCTTATAGCGAACTCGTATATGAGTAGCTTACCTTGCAGTGTGTTACGCGATTGCAAGGCAGAATTGTTAAATGTTTGTGCAAATATTAATAACGCTGCAAACATCTTGACAGCGCGCGGATCAGCTGATTCGACAGCCTCGTATGCGAACGCGGTTAAGGCTCATATCAATGTGCGCGATACATCTAATACCGTCTCGCTTCTTCGCTGTAAAACGTTTCCTATCAATACGTGTAACAGAATTATTATTGGCCCGACAGAGGCGCATACAAGCGACTATCAATCGTCTGCGGCGACAAAGGATGCTCTTGTAAAATCAATCGACCCTGTAAAACTTAAAATGCGCGTTAACCGAGTTTATTACGGTCCGAGTAAATCGGTAATTATAGAGGGGGAGGGTATAAATTGCGATACACTTAATAAAAGCAAAGCTTTGGCGTCTGTTGGTTTGGAGGTTAAACCTGACGTTAAGTTATCTCCACGACTAATTGTACATGACCTGCCTGTGGATTTAACAGGTGATGTTATCGCGAAATGCATAGTCGAACAAAATTTCCCGGATCGCACTAATTTAGACCTTCGTGTAGTGTATTTGTATCCTGCTCGTAACAAAAAGTTTCGCTCCTGCATTATTAAGGTCGATCCCGTCGTTCGCACGCAGCTTCTTAAGAACAAATCGGTAAATGTTAATTGGCTTCGCTGTAGAATCGATGATTATGTCTCTATTACGCAATGTTTTAACTGCTTTGGCTTCGGTCATATTGCAGCGGGCTGCAAAGCTAAAAAATGCTGCTCTTTTTGTGCTGGCGATCACTCCCCCACGGACTGCAAAGATAAAAAGCACTTAAAATGCAAAAACTGTAGCGACGCTAATCTAGCCAATTTTGCTCACACTGCTGTCGATAAAACTAAGTGCCCGTTGCTTCGTAAGCGTATCGAGCGTAAAATCTCGTGTATTAATTATGGATAATTTAACCATCGGCCATGTCAATGCTCAATCATTGTGTGCGCATTATGTTGACATCGAATGCTTCATCCGCCAGCGCTCCTTTCATGTTTTCGGAGTTAGCGAGACCTGGCTAAAGGATCATTCTGACATTAGTTTGATTAATATTTCTAATTATAATTTTTATCGCAATGACAGGACTGGTAAGAGTGGAGGAGGTGTTGGGCTTTATGTTAGCTCGATGTTTCGCTCAAGAGTAGTTGCCTTCTCCTATTATGGTAATTTTTACGTAAAAAAACCTGAATTTTTGCTTGTAGAGGTCGTAATCAAACATTGCATTTTTTTATTTGTTGTCGTATATAATCCACCGAAGGCAGGTTTCTGGTCCGAGGTTGAAGTGGCCATTCTCAATTGTTCTTCGCGCTTCGATTGCTTAGTGTTGCTTGGCGATCTAAATATTGATTGGAATGTCCCTTCTACACCTAGAAATATCTTGATGACTTCATTGTCAGTTTTGGGCCTTTGCGTCGTCCCTTTCTCAGCCACTCATCATACTGATAGCTCAGAGTCCACTATTGATTATGTGTGTGTTCAGGATCTCGATACTGTTAGCGCTTATGAGCAGCTGATTTTGCCTGCTGTTTCCAAGCATGATGCTTTATGTGTTCGGCTAGCTCTCGACGTATCAAATACAAGTTGCCGTACTTTATCGTTCCGTTCGCTCCGTAATTTCAAATTGATGGACTTTTTGAGAGATCTTGATATGCAGCCTTTGAACGCAGTCACCCGGGAATTATCTGTGGACAGAAAGGTTGAATCTTTTTCTTCCATGCTTATCGAAACTTATAGTTTGCATGCCCCGTTGGTTACCATCACCCCGCGTAAAAGGTCTCCTGCTTGGATAACTGACGAAATTAAGAGTCTCATCTTTTCGCGCGATAAAGCTTACCGGAATTATAAACGTCATAGGTTATCTAGTCTCCGTCTCGTCTTCAATCGCCTGCGAAATAGAGTAAAGTGTGTTATTAGGAATGCCAGGTTCCATTACTTTTGTACTAAATTTCGTTCGTGCAATAACAGCAAGGCGATTTGGAAAGTTGTCGATCAACTAGGTGTAAGGGGTCCTACTTTAACTACCGCGACTCTTCCTGTGTCCCCGGACATTCTTAATAGATATTACATAGGTGATCAGGTTTCTAAGAAGTCTTCCCTCATTCAGGGCCCGGTTATAAATCCAGATGCACGTTTTTATTTTTCGCACATCAGCTTAGATTCATTCTCTTTGGCTCTACAACGTCTACGTTCAAACGCATCTGGCCATGATGGTATCTCACGTACCATTCTAGTTGACTCTCTTAGCATCACGACGCCTATTTTACTTAATATTTTTGATCACTCTCTGCAATCAGGAATCTTTCCAAGTTTCTGGAAGCATGCGATAGTCCGGCCTATTCCTAAGATTAAGAATGCTGTCAGTCCCCAAGACCTCCGCCCAATAAGCATCCTCTGTACCCCTTCAAAGTTGTTAGAAGCTGTTGCATGTAGTCAGATCGATTCTTATATTACTGCATTTAACATCATAGATGAGTTTCAATCCGGGTTTAGGAAGAATCATAGTGCAACAACTGCACTTATAAAAATCACTGATGATCTTCGCAAGGCTGTTGACGATGACATGGTCTCTCTGATCGTCTCTATTGACTTCAAGCAGGCCTTTGACAGGGTGGACTTTGACTTGCTGTGCTGTAAACTAAAATTGTACGGTTTTTCTACCCCTGCAGTGGATTGGATTCAATCCTTCTTAAATGATCGAACTCAAACGGTTGTTTGCCCCAGTGGTCGCTCCTCAAGTAGTTTAAGGCGCCTGGATGGAGTTCCGCAGGGCTCTTTGCTGGGACCGTTACTTTTCATGTTATTTATTAATGACCTCCCACGCTGCTTAGAATATTGTAAGTACCATTTATACGCCGACGACTTTTGTATATATTTTTCTTGTCCTTATCGCAACCGCTCTGATGCAATCCAAAAAGTCAACCAAGACTTGGCGAATGTGCTTGGTTGGTCGTCTTCAAACAGTCTGTCTGTCAATGCTAACAAGACTAGGGCTATGTGGGTCGGCAGCCGAAGTTATGTCAGTAGATTAGATCGAGATACTCTACCTCTCTTAACTCTGGGAACCTCCACCATTGATTTTTGTGATAAGGTGAAACTCTTGGGCGTAGTCATTGACCCTACTTTGACCTTTGTTAATCAAACGCAGGTCATTTCTAGTAGGAGTTTCGCCTCCATAAGCCGGCTAAAACGTAACGCGGATGCTATGCCCCGTTTTGTGAAGACCTTGCTGGCCAGGTCTCTCGTTTTATCTCACTTTGACTATTGCGCTCCATTATTCTTTGGTCTTACCGGTGAGCTCTCTCTCAAAATGCTTCGTGCCATGAATGCTTCTCTTCGGTTCATTTCTGGGAAAAGGAAAAGCGACCATATCGCTGGCGAGTATGCGAATTTTGAAATTATGCCTTTTTTAAACAGAGTTCAGTACTTAGCTTTTGCGTTACTTGCGAAGGTTCTGCACACCCGTGAACTTAAGTATTTATTCTGTAAATTCGTTTTTAAAGACCCATGTACTATGGGTTCTAGGCGCGTTTCCCCTTTAGATCTTGTAACCGATTTTTGTAAAACCTCGACTGGCCAGGCTGCTTTCGCGATCTATGCGACTCGCCTATGGAATAAACTGCCGCTGGACTTGCGTGAGCTTTATAATCGTTCCTGCTTTAAATTTAAGTTGCGTAAGTTTTTTCTTAGCGAGACAATTAGTTTATAAGTAGTTTAGGATTTTAGTCTCTTTTTTTTTATTTTTATTTTTATTTTTATGTTGATTTTTATTTTATTTATTTTTTGTTCTTTTTATGTGTTATTTATTATTTAAGGGTTAGAATAGTTCTTACTGCGTGACCCACCGGACTTCTGTCCGGTTTGTAATGGGTTAATTCTCTACGTACTCGTCTCTGTAACTTATTTTATTCCTGTATGGCTTTGGCCAATTAGGACCTTGAGTCCTTGGACAATAAATATTATCTATCTATCTATCTCTCTCTCTCTCTCTCTAACTCGTACAACTCTCTCTCTCTCTCTCTCTCTCTCTTTCGCTCTCTCGCAAACTCAACCCGCTCATGTTTCGCCGCGACACTGCTCGAGCGCGAAAAGATGTCCGACAAACTTTTATTTTAATTTAAAATCGGTGAGGACAAAACCGAAGTCCTGTCACGGTCGACATTTGTGACGTGGTATTCGTGTACCCGGTCAAATTAATTAATTTTTATAATTAATAAAAACCGTTGGGCCGCGTTGCCCAATACCGCACACACAATTAATTTATTGTTGTCGCGAAAATGCTCGCTGTCGCCAGGAACACGAGTTCGCTGGGACGAACGGTGTGGAGGATTCGGGCGATCCTCCTTGCCTCGACACGATTTACTTTAAATTAAATGAATAGTCGGCGGGAGCCAGTGTTGCCAGATAGAGGTATTTTTTCTTTGTTCCACTCACACAGTACGACCTCATTTACATTAGATAATAGAGGATAGAAAAACCCTAAATGGTAACCCTGGCGGGAGCGGGGAGAATTAATAATTACACAAGAATTATTAAAATAAAAATGAATAAAACATTTATTCCATTACCTAAACAATTGGCCATCCAGGCCGTTTGCCGCAATAAATGTTGTTTCGCGCGGGTGGAAGTATCGGGAGTCAACCGGATCGATATCCTCGCCTGTGGTTGACTCTGCCCCGATTTCCGCTATTCGGGTTCCGGCGTACCCGAATACACTCCCGAGTTCACACACAAACACACTCGGGGAAGGGGGGAAACGCGCGGTAATATAATTATACTTACCCGGGTGCGCCCTGCGGATGGCCTAGCCGATCCTTGTCCCTTTGGCCTCCTGGGCAACGGAGGCCGACGTCGGCTGCGGTGTTGAAAAGGCGGCCCAATGCCGCGGTGAGTGCTTCGCGAACCGCGTCTACACTCTCGCACGTTCCCGTCCTTGTTCACACACCAAGAAGTCACTCGCGGCTCACTCGCGAAGTCGATGCGGATTCCGACGGCTTTGCGCCTCACGCGCCTTTTTTTAGCCGTCAACAATACACTGGATCGGCACCGGATAGATTCGTCCGCGTCGAGCGGTGGATCGGGACGTACTCCTTAGGCAATCGCCTAATTTTCCAAAAAAGGGATGAGAGTGAGAAACACACACACATTCTCGCGCTCTCATCCCTACGTACTATTGCGCGCGTAATTGTACACTTGATCTCAGTAAACAAATGTCGTCGGTTGCCCTTGACATACGAAAGGCTCCGACGACTTACAATTAGCGAATTTAAATATTCTATTCGTCGTGAATAGATTGTGTGACGATTTCCGTCACAAAGTTCATTTCAATCACCAATCTTTGGTCAAACTCATGGGAATGCAAATATTTATAATTTAAGCGTTAACCCATATAAGATAAATGTTTATCTTATTTGAATTAACGATATTTAAAAAAAGAGTTTTAATAAGATACTTTCACAGGATAACAACACTCAGGTATGTAGATTTACAACAATTCACTTGGTTATTTTTGTGTATTTTCCACGTACTTATTTCACGTGTATTTTTCAAGTATATTTGATACGTATATATTTCATGAATATTTGTCACGTGTATCTTTCAAGTGTACTTTTCATGTGCATAGTTGGAACCGAATTACAGGTAATATTTTACGTGTATTTTTCACGTAAAAATATCACATGTTTTTTTTTAACAGGGCATTTTTTATAAAATTTTTGTTTATTATGAATAAATATTTGATAGTTCTCAGTAAATATTAAATATAAATATTTTATAGCATCAAAAAAATCACTTTACTTGTACCAAAATATACTATTATTTTGTTCAAATAATTTCTTCTATGATTTTTATAAGCTTTGTTTGTTGCAAATAATTTAAATTTAAATAAATTAATTATTAAATTTGAATAAATATTTACTTGTTATGAATATTCATAATTAGTTCTAAATACATATTTATTTGTTTCAAACAAACTAATTTGAAATAAATCAACTTATTTGTTTCAAATAAATTTTTTTTCTCAGTGTAACAATAAATAAGCGTAATAACCATTATTCACAGTCTAAAATCAGACGTTTTTTTGCTATTATTAACTGTTTAATTTAGTTATTAGAAGATTATTTCAGTTAATTACACTCATTTATTGTTATAAAAAGTTATTTGCATTAAGTTTTTTCCGCTAAGAATGATATAAATCCTACGTATATTATCTGTGAAAAATGAAAAAAGAATTACTGTTTATTCTAATAAGTATTTGTACTTGAGAATTTAGGAATTTAAAAGAGAATCGTGTAATTAGCATATATAAGTTCATTATGATGAGCTATCGAATTGATATATTGTAACGGGGTCTGCCTCTAATTAAGGCCGAAATTAGAAGCATGGCCATAAGGGCCACGGTATGGGGTCTCTACCTCTCTCGATGCGGTCAATGCGGCCCGCGCGTACCGATGTGCTGCTTACCTCGACCGCACTGTGCAATACCGGTACCTCCGTTAAATCGGGCGGCTTATCCTTGCCGTCCGGGTATGATGACACGGGGAGCACTGCGCTCTCCGTCTTTGTCTCTCGGCGTTACCTTTACCTTAGCCTCCGAGTACGCGAACTCGAGAGGCTAAATACTCTGCGTGAGTCTCGCCTCTACAAGGTGGTTTTGAAATATTCCAGTTGAAGAATTAATCATGTTTGATTTATTAAACGAAATCAAAGGATAAACGGGATACAACTAAAGAAGTTTACAAATAATTACAATAAGGTGTGTGGTTGTGCCGTATAAACAATACGCGAAGTCTCGATTAGTGTCTCGTATGAAGTCGCGTCGATCCCTCAGTGGGATCGTCCTAAGCTAGCTCGCGAGTAAAGCCTATCGAGATTTACCTTTAAGTATTAGAGTGAGAGAGACGGGAGTCGCCGGCCCAATGTTTTTTTTGGTTATACATAACTTGATAAACATTTTATTTTATTATTTCTCAATAGACTTTCCAGTGACTCCAAGGTTATATAGTGGATATAAATTAATAATTGTTTAAACATGATAAAATTCACTACAACTCCAGTCATTGAAAATGAATAGTACAATTATTATATTACTCGAGTAACTGGGAAGTCCTTTCAGATTATACGCCAGCTATCATATGTGATACATTGTCATCATTTGGTTTGTTTTAGTTTTATTCATTTGCCACATAGTCTCTTGAGAGCATATTATATACATAAAGTAAAATAGAAATTTTACATATATAAGATAGCTTGCGTATAATCTTAATAGACTTACCAGTGATTGCAGTATAGCTATAAATTTGGAGCATTTTAAAATTTTGATCGGACCACTTCACATGGAATACTGCATCTATATATGGGCTATTTCACGTCAAGTGGTACGATGAAAATTTTAAATCACTCCAAATTTTGTGAACAGACTGGAAATATCTTCCAGAAGATAGAAAAAAAATTTTACGTGTTAAAAATAATTTGCCTAAGAGTTATTCCACCATGAAAAATGGAAATTATTCAATTTTTTAGAGAAATTACTATTTTCAAAGCCATTTATCTCAAAATCTATTGATTTTTTTGAAAATACATTATAAACAACTTTTGTTCAAAATAATCTTTAGAACTTATCTACTTGGGTTACAATTCTTAGTTTTAAAATCTCGAAGAGATAGAACGCCCGGAAATATTGAATGTCAAAAAAAGGCGACCACGCCACAATCGATTTTGATCTAACACCGCTCAAAAGATCACATTTTTTGAGAGCTTTCGAATGGTGGTGGTTAGATTATTGGCCAAGACAGCTGGTGCAAGTTATGCCCTAAAATACATGAAAATTAGTGATTTTATGAGGTTTATGGCGGATAACTTAAACCAGCAGTCTTGGCCAATAATCTAACCACAGCCATTCGAAAGCTCTCCAAAAACGTGATCTTTTGAGCGGTGTTAGATCAAAATCGATTGTGGCGTGGCCGCCTTTTTTTGATATTAAATATTTTCGAGTGCCCTATCTCTTCGAGATTTTAAAATTAAGAATTGTTACCCAAGTAGATAAGTTCTAAAGATTATTTTGAACAGAAGTTGTTTAAAATATATTTTCAAAAAAATCAATAGATTTTGAGATAAATGGCTTTGAAAATAATAATTTCTCTAAAAAATTGAATAATTTCCATTTTTCACGGTGGAATAACTCTTAGGCAAATTATTTTTAACACGTAAAATTTTTTTTCTATCCTCTGGAAGATATTTCCAGTCTGTTCACAGAATTTGGAGTGACTTAAAATTTTCATCGTACCACTTGACGTGAAATAGCCCATATATACATATATATATATAGAACCCTGAATTCTTATACACAACTGCAGCGAAATATTTATATAATATAGAGATATATACACAGCGATATATATATATATATCTATATATATGTAAATGTTAAATCTTAGACACGGCGGCGGCGGCGAAATGTTTATATTATATCGGTATGACGGGGAACACTGACTGGTGGTACTTTTCCACCACGTCACAACTCATAAATTGTAAATAGTTACTAAAATAAAGCTGCTCCAATTAAAATCAATTAAAATCAATGGAAATCGGGTTAGAACGGGTGCATGGAATATTGCCTACTCTGTAATTTTGCCTACTCGCATGAAGTTACGTATCGCATGAAACTTATCCGCGACAGTATGCGCGTCAGAGCGCGCCAATTTCAAACGCATTAGAAAATGATATTTTAAATAAATAATATTTAATTGTTATTAATAAATAAAAATAATTTAAAAGTGTCCATTGAATGTATTTGAATCTATTTGAATTGCGCGCGTGTAGGTCGGTAAATCAGATCTTTTAATATACCGACAGGTAAAATTTGCAGATAAGAATTGGCACGTGTCAATCAGTACGGTTAATAAACATATACCGAAAACATTGAATAAAACTTTATAAAAGTAATCTAAAAACAACCTTGTGAATAATAACATTGAATGTTGTTTCTTTGTTATTTACAGGTAAATCAACATTATTTCGTCGTTCCCCGATAAGAAGGTGCTACCTCGGAATCCGGTTATAAAAGGTGCTACCTCGGAATCCGGTTATAAAAGGTGCTACCTCGGAGCCCGGTTGTAAAAGGTGCTACCTCGGAGTCCGGTTATAAAAGGTGCTACCTCGGAGTCCGGTTATAAAAGGTGCTACCTTGGAGTCCGGTTATAAAAGGTGCTAACTCGGAGTCCGGTTGTAAAAGGTGATAACTCAGGAGCGAAATTTCAGTCTATGATTTTAAGTTGGTACTACTACAAGTGTAAGCTCAGCAATAAGATTGACAATTGTTTTTGGCAATTTTATAAAAGATTATTTTTATTTATCTATTAGTTATTTATTATTATTTAGTAGTACCTATGCGTATATCATCAAAAAATTTAAATAAACATAATTCAGGTAAAGTTATTATTTTGTTTGAATATATTTTAAACTGTTTCTTTTTATATTTTAATCTCGAAAATAAGAAAATTACGTCGACATATATATGTACTAAACTTTGATAATTTCATATATAGATTCAGTAGATAATCATTGATAAATTATAAAATTATAAATTATACTACTGCAAAAGTTAAAAAACTAATTATGAGGAGTAGTAACTGCAGAAAATACATGGTAAATAATAATTAAGTATGTTTAAATGATAAAAATATAAGCTAAATGCGTAAATTTTAATAATTTCTCGCAAACTGCCATTTTTCGCAATTTTAATTTTAATTTGACAAATGTAATTTAACACTGATACCTCTTAAACAATTTTAAAGCATGTCAACTATTCAATTTTGGCGGTTGTATTCGAATCAATTTGTACCTTATTCCATTTCTCTCCCTTGTTTAACTCTAGCGAAAAAATCTCACTCCGTAAAACAGAACCTTCGGCAGTTGTGTTGAAATGTATTATAAAAATTGAGTTATTTAAAACCAACAATTGACTAAAGCGTATATTTCATCTATTTTGTTTTAATTATAAATATTATAAAAATTATGTTACGGTATTAAGTTTTACGATATATTGTTAAATTCCGCATTAAAAATAAGAGTACAACGTTAAATAATAGATAAATAAAAATAATCTTTTACAAAATTGCCAAAAAACAATTGTCAATATTATTGCTGAGCTAAACCGGCAGTAGTACCAACTTAAAATCATAGACGAAAAATTCATTCTTGAGTTATCACCTTTTATAACCGGACTCCGAGTTAGCACCTTTTATAACCGGACTCCAAGGTAGCACCTTTTAAAACCGGACTCCGAGGTAGCACCTTTTATAACCGGACTCCGAGGTAACACCTTTTATAACCGGGCTCCGAGGTAGCACCTTTTACAACCGGATTCCGAGGTAGCACCTTTTATAATCGGATTCCGAGGTAGCACCTTCTTATCGGGGAACGACGATTTATTAAGTATGTAATTATATTTTGTATAAAATAATAAAGTTCTTTGTTATTTACAGAGAAACAATTCATGTATTATTCTAACCTATAACCTATGAACATTATAAAACAACATTCTCGTTGAAAATCACAATGGACAAGTTGCAATTTAAGTTTACGTTGCTAGAAGCCTCGGATGGAAAATCCAACATATTATGTGTAACCAGACTCACCACGCCAGACGGTCGTGTATATAGAATTCCACACGATTACATAAATGCAATCTACCACGAGGAGCTCGCTAAAACGCCTACGTTTAATACGGTAAAGAAAGCATTAAAACAAAGACACAAAATGAGACAAGTATGGATTACTTTAACTAAAGAATTAAAAAATACTTATTTTGATAAAGAAGGAAATGTACAATTTAACGATGAATATTTAGAAGAATTGATTGAAAACAAAGATACTAGTGACGTGACAGCGAATGCAGCAGAAATACCATTAGTACAACTATTACAGAAATTACTTGAAAAAAGCGAAGAAAAATCGGAAAAAATAAACATTGGAAAATTAGCTAAAGAATTTACAATTGAAAAATTTGATGGTAAAAATTCGAATGCGAATCAATGGATGATTGAATTTGAAAAAGAATGTGAACGGTTTGATTTAAACATTGATAACAAAAAAATTGAAATTTTAAAATCTTTTATGGAAAAGGGGGCTGCAGATTGGTATAGTTGTACACTTCTCAAGCTTACAATTGAAGCAAATTGGGAATAGTGGAAACAAAATTTTTGTAATACATTTGCCAGTAAAGGATGGTCTCAAATAAAATATGCATTAGCATTTAAATATCAGACAGGTTCATTGTTAGAATACTCTATAAAAAAAGAAAATTTTTATTGCTAGTATGAAAAACTATTGACAATGAAACGTTGATAGATCTGATTGCTATAGGTCTGCAAAATTATATAATTGATAAAATTGATAGAGAAAAATTAACAAAAACTGAAGACCTACATAATGAAATAAGTAAATTAGAACATTTAATGTACAAAAAAAATTTAGATATGAAAAAGAATAAACCAAACACAAAAGAGAAAAGTGAAAAAACACCTTGCAAAATATGTAAAGAAAAAGAAAAAGGAACACGTTTTCATTCTGAAACTGAATGCTGGTTTAAAGATCAAGAAAATAGAATTAATGAAGTCAAACAAGTAAATAATTTAACTTTAGACGTAGAACTAAGTGATGAAAATCCAAAAAACTAATAATACCACCATTGATTGAACTCCCAATAAAATTAAATGATATTTTAAAAATATCTGCTATCTATGATCCAGGATCAAATGTTACATTAATAAATTCAAAATTACTAAATTTAAAATCTACAAATAATTATATAAAAAAAGAAAAAACAAATTTGAGAACAATTAATGGCGTGTATAAAACAGATGTATTAATAAAAATAAAAATAAAGATTCTAAATATAGAGGATCACATGAATGTGTTCATAATAAACAATAAATATTTCAAACATGACTTTCTAATAGGATTAGATTGTATAAAGAAATTCAGACTGATACAAAATGAAAAATTAGAGATAGAACAAAAAGATTCCGAATCTAATGATATAATAAATGAGTATCAAATCTATTTTAATGAACACATCGAAATAAGCACCTTCAACGTTTCAACAAACCACTTAAAACGTGATGAAGAAAAAATAATAAAGAATCTAATAGATAAATATAAAAATATATTTGCAAAAGATAAATATGATATACCCCAATAGACAGAGTTGCACAGACAAAACTTCGTTAAAACTTGCTACACAATTTTTGAAAACAACTTGTGTTAAACTTGCTAACAAGACATTACATAATAGTGACGTGTACCTAAATTTTATGTAAAATTGTTAAAAAAAGTTGCAACAAATAATTGCTATAAATTTGCTAACAAATAAGGACGCAGATTTAGATTAATTTGTTATTTAACTCTGATGCACGAGTTGACATAATTTTGGTATATATTTGCTAAGAAATATATCATAATCTGAGAAATTCTTTTTCAGCAAATTGGTAGCAAAATTAAATCAGTAAATGCTTACATAGTGCAGTATATTGCAACAAGATTTGATGATAATTTGTTGCTATTTTGCAATCATGAAAATAATAATTTCAATGTATTTTTTATTCAAGAAAATCTGTGTTTTTGTGAAGTATTTCAAGTTTTGTAACTTTTTTTGCAATTTTAAGAGTCTAACACATTTACTAGTTGTGGCGATGCGACGTGCGATCTAGTTGCACAAAAATAATATAAGTATTCTATTATATTTACTTAAAATATTATTTCAACAAAATAAAAGCACATTTATAGCAATACTTGCTATTTAAAAAGTAATAATTTTATGCAACAATTGACTTTAATTTTATATAAATTTGCTGTCACTATTTTCATGTAAATGATTTGATGCAAATTTATAATAAATAAGGACTTACATTGACGCAAATTTTAGATAAACAGGTAAAAATTTTTTTTGCAAAGTTGCTGTCAATTTGCAATCATATGTCTATTGGGGTAGGTACTGTAAAAGATTACGAAGCTAGAATAGATTTGACAATAGATAAATACTGTAGTAAAAGACCATATAAGTGTACAATCGAAGATAAAAAAGAAATAGAAGAACAAATTTCACAATTACTTAAAAGAAACCTAATAGAAGAATCATACAGCCCATTTGCTGCTCCAGTAACGTTAGCTCATAAAAGAGATGAAAATAAAAAATCTAGATTATGCATAGATTTTACAGATCTAAATAAAATCATAATTCCTCAATCACAACTATTTCCACTGATTGATGACCTAGTAATAAAGACAAGAAATTGCAGTGTTTTTTCAAAACTAGATATAAATTCAGCATTTTGGTCTATCCCTTTACGAATTGAAGACATTAGAAAAACAGGCTTTGTGACCCAAGAAGGTCATTTTCAATGGACCTGTTTACCATTTGGTTTAAAAACATCACCAGCTATCTTCCAAAGAATTTTAAGCAATATAATAAGAAAAATAATTTATCAAATTTTACAGTCAATTACATAGATGACATATTAATATTTTCAAAATCTTTCAAAGAACATGTAGACCATCTATCAAAACTATTAGATGCAATTAAGAAGGAAGGATTCCGATTGAAACTGTCAAAGTGCACATTTGCACTGGACTCTGTGCAATACTTAGGACATATAATTAAACATAACTCAATTTCCCCAATAAAAGATAATTTAATTTCCATAAGAAACTTTCCGGTCACAGAAAATAAGAAAAATGTTCGACAATTTCTAGGAAAAATCAACTTTTATAGCGAATATGTACCAAAAACTTCTCTAATTTTAGAACCGCTGCATAACCTATTAAGAAAAAATCAAAAATTTGTTTGGTCAAAAGAATGTCAAGAAGCCTTCGAATAAATGAAAAATTTCCTTTGCACTCAACCAGTATTAACTATATTTGATCCAGACTTACCAATACACATATACGCAGATGCAAGTTTAAAAGGGTATAGGTGCAATATTAAAACAATTCCACAAGTTAAAACGAGAATCCATAACTGAAAAACCAGTAGCCATACTTTTCAAAAAAACTGAAATTAATCACAAAACAAAAAAAGCAATTTACTTGGAGAATGTATAGCATTAAAGAAACAGTATATGTATTGGCAACACTGCTTATAGGCACACATTTGGGTAAGTATTTTCGATGACCATAACCATTAGCAAAAATGAATCTAAAAGGCGAGAACGATGAAGAGCTAGGCGGACCTTACCTATTGTTTATCACAGTTTGATTTCGAAATAATATACCGTCTCATGGTAAAAATAATTTGAGTAAAAAGAAATGAAAAATTTCCTTTGCACTCAACCAGTATTAACTATATTTGATCCAGACTTACCAATACACATATACGCAGATGCAAGTTTAAAAGGTATAGGTGCAATATTAAAACAATTCCACAATTAAACGAGAATCCAATAACTGAAAAACCAGTAGCATACTTTTCCAAAAAACTGAATGAATCACAAAAAAGAAAAAAAGCAATTTACTTAGAATGTATAGCATTAAAGAAACAGTATAGTATTGGCAACACTGGCTTATAGGCAAACATTTTAAAGTATTTTCAGACCATAAACCATTAGAAAAAATGAATATAAAAGCGAGAACCGATGAAGAGCTAGGCGACCTTACCTATTATTTATCACAGTTTGATTTCGAAATAATATACCGTCCAGGTAAAAATAATTTAGAAGCAGACTGCTTAAGCAGAAATCCAGTATTAGAGTCTGAAGAAGACGAAGATGATAAATTGAAGATTGTAAACTTAATTAGTTTAGAAGATATTTTAGAGAATCAAAAAAAAATAAAGAGATAGAATCCAACAAAGACAAACTAAAGTATAAAAATAATTTGTATTGTAAAAAATCAAGAAAAAAAGATAAAATTTTCTTATCAGAAGAATTTAGTAAACAATTAATAAAATACACGCATAAGAAATTTTGTCATATTGGAATAAACCAAATGAAAAATAAGATACTGCCGTATTATACAGCAACAAATATATCTGAAAATATAAAGAAAGCCTGTAGATATTGCGAAGTATGTATACAAAATAAGTCAAGAAGGCAAGACAAAATTGGGTTAATGTCATACCTTGGCCCCGCAAAAAAACCTTTTGAAATAGTCTCTATCGATACAATAGGTGGATTCGGTGGCTTAAGATCTACAAAAAAATATTTACATCTCTTAGTAGATCACTTTACAAGATATGCTTGCATATTGACATCAAAAACACAAAATGCAAATGATTTCATTAAATTAACAGAAAATGTACTACGAGACCATAATATTCAAATGCTTCTAACAGATCAATATCCAGGTATAAATTCTAAAGAATTCAAAAATTTCTTAGAAGAAAAAGGAGTTACAATGATCTTTACAGGAGTTAATGCGCCATTTTTGAACGGTCTAATCGAAAGACTCAACCAAACTTTAGTAAATAAAATAAGATGTGCGATAAACGAAGAAAAAAAGAAGTGTGGATGGACAACTATAGCAAGAAATTGCATAAACCAATACAATGAGACCGAGCACACGGTAACAAAATTTAGTCCGAAATATTTATTAAATGGTGAAGATACATCAGCACAACCAAATGAACTAAAAAAGAATAGAGATTATAATTAACTGAAAAACGATAGAGAAACTGCATTTAAAAACAGTATAAAGTACCATGAATATAATAAGAAATTATATGACATAAATAGAAAAGAACACGAATTTATGTTAGGAGATTTAGTACACATTGAAAATGGTAACCGAATGAACCGAAAGAAATTGGATATGCTAAGAATCGGGCCATACAAGATTTTAAAGAAGATATCAAACTCAATGTATGAAGTTAATACAGGACACAAACAGTTAGAATCAAATTTATTCCATATTTCAAAATTAACTCCATCTCCTTAACTCAAAGGTGGTAACTACTAAGTGGTAGTACATAATAGTCTATATTATTTTGTAATTATTATTAGTTATACCAAATTTTTGTACCAAAAATGTCTCCAGGAGGGGAGATGTAAGGAAAACATTCTTACTCTATTTGAATTGCGCGCGTGTAGGTCGGTAAATCAGATCATTTAATATACCGACAGGTAAAATTTGCAGCTAAGAATTGGCACGTGTCAATCAGTACGGTTAATAAAGATATACCGAAAACAATGAATAAAACTTTATAAAAGTAATCTAAAGACAACCTTGTGAATAATAACATTGAATGTTGTTTCTTTGTTATTTACAGGTAAATAAACATTATTTATTAAGTATGTAATTATATTTTGTATAAAATAATAAAGTTCTTTGTTATTTACAGAGAAACAATTCATGTATTATTCTAACCTATAACCTATGAACAATATATATTAAAAAAATTAATTAATTGTATATTTATATTCCATTTATTGATTGAATTTAATGCATATTAAATTGTTAATAATAAATTTTATGCTTTAGAAAAATTTTTTATTCATATATAATATAACATGTGCGATAAACGAAGAAAAAAAGAAGTGTGGATGGACAACTATAGCAAGAAATTGCATAAACCAATACAATGAGACCGAGCACACGGTAACAAAATTTAGTCCGAAATATTTATTAAATGGTGAAGATACATCAGCACTACCAAATGAACTAAAAAAGAATAGAGATTATAATTAACTGAAAAACGATAGAGAAACTGCATTTAAAAACAGTATAAAGTACCATGAATATAATAAGAAATTATATGACATAAATAGAAAAGAACACGAATTTATGTTAGGAGATTTAGTACACATTGAAAATGGTAACCGAATGAACCGAAAGAAATTGGATATGCTAAGAATCGGGCCATACAAGATTTTAAAGAAGATATCAAACTCAATGTATGAAGTTAATACAGGACACAAACAGTTAGAATCAAATTTATTCCATATTTCAAAATTAACTCCATCTCCTTAACTCAAAGGTGGTAACTACTAAGTGGTAGTACATAATAGTCTATATTATTTTGTAATTATTATTAGTTATACCAAATTTTTGTACCAAAAATGTCTCCAGGAGGGGAGATGTAAGGAAAACATTCTTACTCTATTTGAATTGCGCGCGTGTAGGTCGGTAAATCAGATCATTTAATATACCGACAGGTAAAATTTGCAGCTAAGAATTGGCACGTGTCAATCAGTACGGTTAATAAAGATATACCGAAAACAATGAATAAAACTTTATAAAAGTAATCTAAAGACAACCTTGTGAATAATAACATTGAATGTTGTTTCTTTGTTATTTACAGGTAAATAAACATTATTTATTAAGTATGTAATTATATTTTGTATAAAATAATAAAGTTCTTTGTTATTTACAGAGAAACAATTCATGTATTATTCTAACCTATAACCTATGAACAATATATATATTAAAAAAATTAATTAATTGTATATTTATATTCCATTTATTGATTGAATTTAATGCATATTAAATTGTTAATAATAAATTTTATGCTTTAGAAAAATTTTTTATTCATATATAATATAACACGCGCATAAAATTAATGAATAATTAGTATTGTGCAAAAGAATAAATGAGGTACTTAAAATTGAGATGCAACTACACTAATGTTCAATACTATTAACAATAATGAATAATTAATTTATAACTAACAAATGCAGAAAAAGCATATAATTAACAACAACTTAAATATGTAATTATCCAAAATAACTGTAAATATAAATAATACAAATAATTATAAATACAGCAGCAACTTTAAATTTATTATATGAGTGTATGTATGCGATGCGAAAAAATGTTTTCAATATAATATATAAATAATAGCAATTTATTAGTGTAGGAATTGTAAAATAATATGGGTAATAAAAAATAGTGGATACAATAACATATCTTAAAAATTGGAAGATATTTTTAAAACTAAATAATTCAATTTGTTGACTTAATATGTACACGTTTAGAGCACTTTTCACATTTACCTTTATGGGTAAAGTAGACGTGCGGTTACCGACGAAATTATCGAACGCAAGGTAATACCGCGCGGAAGGTAAACGTGGAGTCGGTGCCTGCCATATCGACCAAGTATGGTATTCAGTGTATGCATCCACGGGCTAAAAATACTTGTTACTTACAATTTTTGTTCTTCTATTTTTTTCATAAAATATAAGTGTTAGAAATTCGTTAAATAATGTAATGGTCGGATTAGTTTTGAAAAAAAAGTCTTTATTGTCCAAAATCAACTAGGTTACATCCGCCGCGTACGGCGTACGAGATCGTTCTACCTCGCTCGCTTCGTCTCACCTCCATCACGGGTCGCAGAGACTTACCCCCACTTTTTAATACAGTCCGCGCAACACAACGCTACAATTTTAACATTCTCCCACCTTTGAATTTCATTTGTTACAAAATCAAACAAAAATTCATTTAGAAGAAAGAACTTTTAAAATCTATAATACATTTTTTCTTTTTAATAAAGAAAATTGTTTAGGGTTTTTCACGACACGACCATATCTCGTTTTGATTTCCTTTGTAACAGACTTCGGTGCCCTTGTGTCATTTATACGATTTAAAATTTGTTCATTATCATTTTTCGCATATTCCTTAACAATTTGTTCGGTAGACATTTTGTGTGATTCAGAGACCTCTAGGGGATAAATCTTTTGTATCGGACGTTTAAGTCGACCATCCCTCGTCTTCAGTATAGCTACACGTGGAACATTATCCTTTCCTAGGATTAATTGCTCGATTTTTGCTAGAGGCCAGTCCAGTCGCTTTCGTGTGTCATCCCCAATTAGTACTAAGTCGCCAACATTCAACATTCTTGATTTTTTAACATTATTTTTTAGGACTAATTGGCTTAAATATTCCTTTCGGAATCGCTTGCGCAAATCTTGCATCACCTTCTGTTTATATTTAACACGCGAATTAAAATCTATAGTATTAATTATATCTAAATCAGGAGTTTCGGTTGTACGCAAATCGTGTAAAAACATGGCCGGAGTAAGCGGTTGCAAATCGTCTATCGAATCCGAGGCATAAGTTAAAGGTCGCGAATTTAAAGTTAATTCACAGTCACATAATACCGTACACATTTCTTCGTAAGTAAGACAACTTTTTTGCAAGACCTTTCGCAGGAGCCGTTTGAGCATACCAATTAGACGCTCCCACCATCCTCCCTACCATGCAGCTGTAGGAGGGTTAAAACGCCAGTCAACTCTTTGAGCCGCGCTATACTTCGAAATAATATCCCAGTTCAGACGGTGAAACGCCTGATTAGCGCCGGTAAAGTTAGTTCCATTGTCGCTGTAAACTATAGCTGGTCGACCTCTACGCCCAATGAATCGCCGAAAACTAGACAAAAACTCCACCGTCGTTAAAGAAGTAACCAATTCGAGATGTACAGCTCGGTATATAGCGCATGTATATAAACAAATCCAGGCCTTTTGCCGACCGCGCAAAAAGAGCGGGCCCGCGAAATCTACTCCTGTGACCTCGAACACTCTAGCGTCCCTTACACGATGTATCGGAAGAGGTACTGGATCTGCTCGCACGTTATATTTTTGCACGTTATACATTGAAAAATAACATTGCGTACTGCTCTCCGCATAGACAAAATCCAATATCGCTCTCTTAAGTAGCACATGATGGTTTGAACGCCCGCATGACATAACTTTTCGTGTGCTTGTAATAAATCTGAAAGATAACGTTGTGTTTATAATCTAAAACGATAGGATATAAGAAATCAAAATTATCCTTTCTTTCGGTCAGCTTTGTTTTTACGCGTATTAATCCTTTATCGTCGATGTAAGTTTGCAATGTGGCTAATTTTGAATGCGAAACAGTAGGGAACATTGTTTTTTGTATAGTGCTTAAAAATTTCAATTCGGTTTCATACATCTCTTTATAACTTAAAATGCCGCATGTATCAATTTTTTTTCCTAATTTAAAATTTTTAAACCTAAGCATAATGGTAAGAAACCTGATTAACTTATTATAAGAAGAAAATCTATCCGTAATATCATAGTCCAATGTGGACTTAACGTTTAACATTGTGAGTTGAGTCGACCTTTTTAATTCCGTGTTTATCTCCGTTTCGTTTAGGTCACCTTGCATATTTGGCCATTTCGATCGATCGCAACGTAGCCACTCAGATCCCTCCCACCAACGTGATTTTAATAATTGCGCAGCTTGACATCCTCGCGATTTCGCTCGTTTCGGCTTTTTGCCTCAGCTTTATCCTCG
Source organism: Theocolax elegans (assembly GCA_026168455.1). NCBI lineage: Eukaryota > Metazoa > Arthropoda > Insecta > Hymenoptera > Cerocephalidae > Theocolax > Theocolax elegans. Next base: position 5,002,967 of record CM047429.1, read on the forward strand.
TGCGCTTCGTTACATACAAGTGTTACGTGTAGACCACCATATATCCCGCATTTTAGTTTTACACGACAACTTTTCGATCGATTTCCGCGCTTCAAACACTTAAAACAACACCCGTTTTCTTTTATTATATTTTTACGCGTTTCGAACGAAAATTTTTTAGCTTTTTCGCAAACAGAATTATCATGGTTATCGTAGCAAAATGTACATTTTTTTATTTTTTCGTCGGTCGAAGCAAGTAACGCACTTGCTGTTGCTTGGTCCGCGGAACACTCTGGTTTTACCTTAAAATTTCTGCATCTGTCTCTTCTTTCGCTGGAGTTCGAAGTTGAAAAACCGTTGAGAGCCATCATTATTCGCTCCTCGTTTTCCACCTCCGATTCCAAGAACTGTAGAAGCCGCGTCAGTCGATCCGTATTTCCGGCGCCCTCTGTGTTTGCATCGTTCGAAAAGGTCGAACGCTGCCAAGCTCTTAAAATCTCCTAGGGCAACGATGATTCAACCAATGGATATAACATGGTCGCACAATTATTCGTGGTAACTCCTAGTGTTTCTAGAGCCCGCGTATGCGCCGAAACTTTATCGTAGACCTCCGATACACTTGTATGTTTCCCTTTACTCGTAGCGTTCTGTAATACTAGCGAAAGTAGTTCTCGGGTGTAGAATTTCACTAACAGATCCTCTCGGCCGAATCGATTTTTTAGACTGCTGTACGCTTTATCGTAATTCGCCGCTGTAGTCGGAAAACCTTGAACGACACTTTCTGCTTTGGATCCTTTAGCCATCGCCTGTTTTAGATATTGAAGTTTATCTTCCTTACTTATGTTTCTATCGTCGTGGATTTTCCGAAAATGCGACGAAAATTGAAGCCATTTTCCAATGCTTCCATAGAATTTCGGGATTTCTAGAGTAGGGCGTTTAAATGGTTGATCTCCACGCGAGGCGACGCCCGTCGAAGAAGCCGTTACGCAACCGTTTGCATCTTCTCCATTAAACAACAGCTTTGCAGTTAAAAAATTGACTTTGTAGTCCTCGTGCGATTTTATGTCGTTTTGGATGTCGTCCTCCGTCGCGTTTGATGCGATCAGTAAATCGAAGTATCTTGAATTCGAATCTTCTAGTTGCGTCATCTTCATTTCAAGCAACTACCAACTCACATATTTGTCGTTGTAAGAAGCATTATCGTCGTTGAACCTTTGATTAAAATTATTCAAACACTTAGTGAATGCTGTTCGTTGAAATCTGAGGTCATTCCTTGCGGCCTCACGGTCGCCAAATGTTAGAAATTCGTTAAATAATGTAATGGTCGGATTAGTTTTGAAAAAAAAGTCTTTATTGTCCAAAATCAACTAGGTTACATCCGCCGCGTACGGCGTACGAGATCGTTCTGCCTCGCTCGCTTCGTCTCCCCTCCATCACGGGTCGCAGAGACTTACCCCCACTTTTTAATACAGTCCGCGCAACACAACGCTACAATTTTAACAATAAGTGACAAAATATATTAATTAATATACTGTTATTTCAAACGCTATAATGATTAATTAATATTTATTTCTAAGCTCCCCTAGGGGGCGCAACTTAAATATAAGTTCTAAACATATGGTATTAGAATGCTAAAATAGCCGTGGGGATTAAAGCGCGCATCCGCGCACACGGCTTCTTAGACTCGCGATCGAATCCCGCGGGTTCCACTTTTTTTCCATAATCTTGTTTTTTACATGTATAAGAAATAGTATATAGATTTTATTACTATTATTATAACTTTTCATTTATAATCATAATTTTAATATAGATAATTATTATATTTATATGTAATATGCATAAGTATCGACGAGTAATATATGTAATTTAAGAATAACATTTTTGTTGCATAAAATCATTTTTTATTATAAATGTTGTGTAAATTATTAAAATGTAATAAATTAAAGGGAAAAAATTGAAAAGTTGAAAAATGAACTATATAAAAACTGTTACGTGACACATAACCCTGTTGAAAAGAACCACGTGGTTTACCGCGTGTTACGTCGTGGTTACCATGTGGTATGGGTGTAAATATGATTTTAGAATAATAGTGTAATGGATGCAAATTCGAACAACTTACAGGACTGCAATAAAAAATTAGATATTTAATACCATATCATTCAAATAAGTAAGGTCAAAAAGTTTACAAAGTGTGGTTACAACCAGTAGTATATATAATTAGCAACAACAAAATATATAAAGCCATAAAGTTTCACGCGATATAACCGTATGGTGAAACCACGTGGTAAAAGCGCGTGGTAAAACAGCGTTGTATAATTGTAAAAATTATTTTAGAATATTCTAAAAAAAGAATGTGGACTACTTATAGGATTTTAATTAAATTACACTTTTATCCTTAACGTAAAAGATTTAACCAACCCAGATAAGGGTAAACCTCGTAGTAAAACCACGTGGTATGAAACCACGTGGTAAGTGTAAAAATTGTTTTAGCAGGCAATTGTAAAAAATGCGAATGTGGACTACTTATAGGATTTTAATTAAATTACACTTTTATCCTTAACGTAAAAGATTTAACCAACCCAGATAAGGGTAAACCTCGTAGTAAAACCACGTGGTATGAAACCACGTGGTAAGTGTAAAAATAGTTTTAGCAGGCAATTGTAAAAAATACGAATTTGGACTACTGATAGGATTGTAATTAAATTATATTTTTATCCTTAATGTAAAAGATTAAACTATCCCAGACAAGGGCACACCGCGTAATAAAACCACGTGATAAAACCATGTGGTATAAAACCACGGGTTGAAACCGCGTGGTAAAGCACAGGTTGAAATCAAGTAGTAAAATACTTAGTATTTATGGATAAGAAAGGATTTAGCAATCAAATTACACTACATTAGTAAATTAATACAATATTTATTTGCGAATTGCAATTAACATTATTAATCTTTCAATTATACATCTAATTTCTTTATAAAACTAATTTTGTACTTACTTTATCAAAAAATTGACATAATATCCTCCGAAGTAATAATATTTTGCATCGTAATTTTGTAAGAGTTATTATACTATTAATTATTTATTATAATTAAAAAGTTCGTACCTGTAGAATATTTTCCATTCAATTAATTCAACTTCATGTAAAACTACAGAGAAAAAAATATAAACAAAATTTTTCTAGATTTCTACGGACCAAAAGTAAGTATATAGATATACTATTATTGTTAACATATATTTTTAACAATTTGGTATTTCTTCCGACAAGGAAATTTCAATAATTATGTAACAAAATCACATAGTTTTAAAGTCTATTACCTCGTGGATTACCACAAGCTTCTATCACGTGGTTTTACTACGCGGTTTTACCACGTGGTTTCACCACGCGGTTTTACCACGTGGTTTTATCACACGATTATGTCGCGTGAAACTTTTTGGTCTTATATATTTTGTTATTGTTAATTATATAATTTAATTAAAATCTTACAATATTTAAATAAATAATTTAATTACAACCCAGGTAACATCACGTTCTAACCACTACCTTAGTTTTACTACGTGGTTTACTACGCAGTTTTACCACGTAAAGTTTTTGACCTTACTTATTTCAATGATACGGTTAAATATATAATTCTTTATTGCAATCCTGTAAGTTGTTCGAATTTGCATCCATTACACTATTATTCTAAAATCATATTTACACACATACCACGTGGTAACCACGACCAACCACGTGGTAAAACCGCGTGGTTTACCACGTGGTTCTGTTCAACAGGGTATGGCTGCATAAAGCCAAAGACCCCACTTCTAAATTAACGAGATGGAGAATTAAATTGAATGAGTTCGACTATGATATCGTTTACAAACAAGGTCGCGTAAATTCTAACGCCGACGCATTATCTAGAAATCCGGTTTACTTGTGCAAAATCTCAAATCTCGAAAATCTTGAAGAGAATGACTGCTCTAGAGGTTTGCAAAAGATGACCGACTGCGCAGTCGAACCATCGGTTACAAATTTCGCTACGAGCAATCTGAAGGAAAATCTTGATGATAAAATAATGGAAAGCTTTGTTTATTCAATTTTCACTAATAATTACGAACTTAATTCTTCAATTTTCAAGTTTCCTAAAACCCTCGAAGGATCAGATTTAATCAGCGACACAGACAGTGACAGTATTTATGAAACAGCAGACGAAGACCACGAGTCGTCTAAGTTAACAATCGACACAGCAATACCTCCAGGAGGGTCTTGTAAGCGTCTTAGGATCCCCAGGAATGGTGGATTGCAGGCAGGTAGCACGCACTCTCTGTCAAAAAAGACGGTAATGCCAGACAATGTCGAACAATCGAGCTCGACGGCAGTAATTCCTTGGAGTCATGGGCAATCGCGCTTTATGAACGAGGTTGTGAGTCCCGCGAATAAGGTAGCTTTCAAAAATAAGAGAGTGCGTGGCCTAAGAGATGAAACAGAAACAAGTGACGATAATACAGGAAATAATTACAAACGATTTAAATCTGATTCTACAGGGAGTAAAATTTACATAATATCTAATCCAGTTATAAATTATAGCAAGGACAAGATTTGCATGCGAAAGGACAATCTCATTCATTTTACTTCTCTTGATTTTAAAATATCTTCGAAGGTAGGACAAGAACTCTCATAAGAAATTTTCCATAAATGACATATCAATGATTCAGTCATATTGGGCGATGCTCTCACTGTACCCAGTATTCTCACCATATCTTTCATTTATTCATCAAGAATCACTTCGATGAAAATCCTGATCTCGGTAACATCAAAGCCTCCTTAGAATCTCTGAAAATAATAATGGATAGATTAGATCTAACATCGGTTAGCTTATCTATGATAGATAATGATTTGGATGCACTTGACTGGTCATACATAGAATATTATCTTAAACAAATTTTTAATGATTCTAAATATAATATTACCGTATGCACGGGCGAAATTATGATACCAGTCGAATTTGAAAGAAATAATATTATAAAAGAATATCATGAGTCCACCATTGGAGGCCACGCAGGTGTATCCAAGTTATTTAAGCGCCTTCGAGAAAATTTTTATTGGAAAAATATGAAAAAAGATATAGAGGACTTTATTCGTACCTGCCCAAGCTGTCAGAAGCACAAGATGCAAAACCCTAAGACTCGAATGCCAATGCGCATCACTGACACACCAAAGCAAGCATTCGACAGGATACAGGTTGATATAGTTGGTCCACTTCCCATATCTGCCAAGAAGAATAGATATTTACTAACCATTCAATGTAACCTTACCAAATATTCAGACGCCATCCCTATCCCAAGTATAGATTCTGTTACCTTGCACTTGCTTTAGCCGAACACTTCATATCAAGATATGGGTGTCCCAGGTCAATCCACTCCGATCAAGGCACCTCATTCGTTAGTAAAATAATGAAAACCTTTTGCCAAATCTTCAAAATTCAGCAAATTAAATCGACGGCATTCCATCCTGAATCATTAGGTTCCCTGGAAAGAGCACATAGAGTTTTTGTCGAGTATTTGAAGCATTACTGTACGGAGAGAGACTGGGACGACTGGATTAGGTTCGCTATTTTTTCCCATAACACCTCAGTTAGAGAGTCCACTGGTTACAGCCCACACCAACTCATTTTTGGCTGCAAGGCACGAATTCCCTCTGAATTCGCCCATGAGCAAGTCCCTCGTACCTTTAACGATTACTTTGATGATTTAGTTACCCGAATCACCACCACTCAAGCATCCGCTGCAGAAAACCTACACAAGTTTAAAGAAATAACTACATTTTATTACGACAAAAACATAAATCCAAGAGATTTTAATGTAGGAGACGATGTTTATTTATTGCATGAGCCCAAACAATCTAAATTTGATGATAAATGGGACGTAGTATAAATGTAGAAATAGCCCTTAATAAAAACAAGTTCAAAATAGTACATAGTAATAAATTAAAATTAGCATGTATTCGCCCTGAACCTTTACCCGATAAAATATAATATTTAACAACATTATTCTGCACTCGCCCCCCCCCCCCTTTATACATACGTAACTTTCATACCCTATTTTATTATTAAGACAAAAAAATGCAAAATCAAACTAATGTCAAAGGCCTTAAATGATAGCAAAATGTACGTACTGCTTAACCTATACTTACACCATAAGCAAACATGCTTAAGTTCATAATAACCATAAGTTCATCCTTATACTCCACCTCGAATGCAGCTATACTTACTTAAATGTAGAAATTAAAACGCTCAAGGCACAAATGAACTATTTAATTGTTTATTACCGTTAATATGTATATGGAATCGTATATAAGACAGTTTCATGTATATTTAGTCATTTTACAACAGCGTCAACTGACGCAGCGTGACGCTGTAAAAAGTCGTTCCGCTCGCGTCACGACTTTTTCAATAATGGGATAGATGTCGCATCGCAATCCAAATTCTAAGCGCGAATTTCAAATTGAATAAGAAATAAATAAGTAATGCTACGATGTAAAAACGTGTAAACGCATATCAAAATAAAATAATAAGCGTACAATGCCAGAGAGAAGGAACAATAAACACGCGCATATACGAACAACACGACTAACAAGACCTTCATAAAGTAATAAAAAGGATTAGGAGTATTTCCCCGAGGCCGACAACAGTACATTTTTTCCTCGACAACACATGTGCGCGCAGTCAGAGCGAGAAGTAAGCAAACGGGAAAAACCCAATCGTCGAGGTAAAATAAGCGCGGATTGGTCCTTCGTTATTTTCTCCACCCAAAAAAGGGTCGTACCTTTCCTCCACCACGCAAAAATCGAAAATTGTTAAGCGCAGAGCTGCATCGCAAGAGCGTGGGAGGGTAGACCGATTTCGAAGCTCTTTGCGTTCACTTCATATTTTCCATTGTATTTTTCCATTGTAACTTTTCTGTTGAATATAGAGTTGATTTCTACCTATTTTATCTGGTATTTATTCCAAGTACACACATTTCCTTTATCCTGCGTGACTTTAGTTCGAACATACTTGTTCCTCGGGACGTATTACTATACGAACACACGTAAAATCGCGAACAGACCTACAGTAACAAACGCGGAAAAATCGCGATACATATATCTCATAATTATTTATTGGTTAGCAATTAAGCAATTATTCTTTTGGGTGCCGATTATGCGTCATTCGCACAAACGATGTAAGCTGAAAAAGACAAAATTATGTAGTTAACGCGAATATCATTGCTTTTTTTAATTTTAGTTGCTAGACGCTATAGGTGGAATTAAGAAACGCGGAATTGAAATTCCTAACAGACCGACCCAAAAGACGCCAATTTTAAATATCATTATATGTATTATAAATAATTAGGATAGCGTTATTTTTATTTCGGGTGCCGTTTGCGCGTTGCACACACAGTCTATATAAGCTTTGAAAATATTACTATTTCAACTTCTAAACGTCAAAAAAGGGTTTTATTGGGTGCTGGGTGTTAGCACCCAAGAAGGTTTTCTGATTTTCTCAAAATTGAATGCGCGTACAGATGATTTATAAAGACGATTGTTGGTGCATTTACACGCACATTCGATTGGTAAATAGATAATTGGCGAAAAGTTTAAATTAAAAAATCTGGGTGCTAACTTCCAACTCCTGTCGTTTTGCATAGAAGAAATATTTTTAAATAGCGATGTATCAATAAAAAAGCGGGAACCATTTACGAATACCTTGTTTCCATATATAATTTTTATTTATTTATTTTCATATTTTTATTCGTAATTATCCAAAATGTAATGATATTTCTGGATTCCGCAAACAAGGAGAAATCAATTCCAATCGATCACAATATGTAATTAACTTTCTCTTTTCATCGTAATGTGTAATTAACTTTTTTTTTCGTCGTGCCGGATTTGCGAATTTTATTTTTAGAATAAATAAAAAACAGTTAATTCGCAAATGAAAATTCGGGTGGAAATTATTCCCGCAGACTAGGAGAAATCGTTTGAACTATGATTCGTTCAAAAAAAATATTATTTAATAAATTCAGGCGCTAATTTCACAAGTCTCGTCACCCCCCTTACCCCAGCCCGCAAATATTATATATATGCAATAAAAAAAATACTAATCAACGTATTTTTAATTGCACTTTTCGAAATAACAGCTATTTTTAATTGAACCCTCATAGTTTGTTAATAAAAAATTAATAAAATAATTCGTCACGCGTCTATTGAAAAACGTCTGTTTCTCTAGAAATATTGAGTTTTCCGCAATGTAATTAATACTAAAAAATTGAACCTTTTCCATTTTTAATTGAGCCACCGCTAAAATTTCTAAAAAATCATTTATTCATTTAAAAAATTAAAAACAACATTTTTGATAAATCGACATGCATCACTGCCGTACGGCGCATGCGCGGATTCTTTCGGATGTCTCGGAACGGAACGGCACTCCGCACATGGGACATCTGTTCGTTTCGCGGTTTTGGACTTGCATTTGGTCAGGCTATAACCTCCGAATATTCTGGAGCATCTTTCACGTAAGTTCAGTATATAGTATTTTTTTTTACTTTTTACAAGTAAAATATGTATTATCAATTGAATTTCATTTATTCTGTGTAACCTTAGTAATGTAGTTATATATTAAATTATCTCAGCTTTGTAAAAGGACGGATTTGTTTTTCAAAGTTCTCTGTTAATCTATTTGATACTTGTGTTTCAGTGGAGCCAAGGAATTGGTATTGTTAATTGTAAACCAAAGGAACAAAAATTCATAGATTTCATACGAAGAGCGAATCCTTCTCATCCTGGCAGTGCTTTGACAAATGTTGGAGCAAATTTAGAATTGTCAGCTTTATTGTCTTAGGAAGAGTTAGCATCGCTTACATTAGGTAGATTAAAATCTGCTCTTATGGCACTTGGTTTGAAATGTGGAGGAACTTCAGAAGAAAGAGTTCAAAGATTATTTAGTCCAAAAGGTGAAGCATATCTTCACCGTAATCTGTTGGCTAAGAAGCAACAAAGAAACCTGGAAAATGAAAAAATGTTGAAAAACATAAAGAAATTGCAAGAGGGAAGCTCATGTTTACGAATTGGCCGAATTAGTATCTACTATCTAGTCAAAGAATTGCAAAAGAGAACGTTCAAAGAAAACCAACAAGAACAAATGGAGAACGAGGTGATTCTGATGCTGAGGCAAGTGCTAGTGAATCAGAAGAGGAAGATAACAATGATGTGCCTTACAATCCTAAGAATTTACCTCTTGGATGGGGTGACATTGGAAGACCAATTTCTTATTGATCGTATAAATTACACGAATCAAATATTAGTTACAATTGTAAAATTTATTCTAACTTTACTTTCAAAGGTCCAAAAGCATTTTAACGGCGTTTTGCAGAGTGGCGGCATGCTCATGGTAAGTGCAAATACTGCACATTTTACTAATGTCAAAACAAATAGAGGATGCGTTAGCACTGTGGATTAAATTGGAAGCTCAAAATCAATCCGAAAGGTGACTACCAGAACAAGAAGAAGAATTTGAGGATTCTTTGGGTATTGCGGTTCATCGTAAAACTAATGAGGAATTAAAATGACAAGGTCTTTTTCAAACTCCTGTATTGAATTTAGATTATAATAATACAGTGATAAATACAGAAAATTTACTTAATAAAAGAAATGAACAAGCCATATGTTTACAGCTATAGGTATTTGATTATTGAAGGAACTGGTTGGAAATTGGTTCACGGTGATGTTTTCAGACCACTAATAAATGCACGCTTGTTTGTTGCTGTTATTAAAAGTGGAATTCAAATATTCTTTATCGCTTTCATTGCGAGATGTAAGTACATTCATTGTTTTTATCTTGGTTTACAATGTTTTAGTTTAATATTAATTCAATCATAATATAGTTTTCACTATGCTCTGGGTATGCTTTCACCTGCAAGCAGAGGAGCCCTTGGAACGTATACAATCTTTTTATATGTATTTTCGGGACTTGTGGCAGATTACTTTTCTGATACACAAAATACACTATAGATTACACAAAATAATGCAAAGAAAGGAGTGGAAAAAAGCAGCTATTATCGGTGAGTTGAACAATTATGTACCTGTACGAATAATTATATTTATGGTTCATTTAAAATATTCTTTATATTATTTTGCAGTCTGCAACATTATATCCTGCAATAGTATTCACTACATGTTTTTTCCTAAACTTTTTCATTTGGGGAAAACATAGTTCAGGTGCAGTCCCTTTCACAACTATTCTATCTTTACGTTGTTTTTGGTTTGGTATATCATTGCCTCTTGTACATCTTGGTTACTTATTTGCCTTTAAAAAACAGCCATTTACAGATCCTATTAGGACAAATCAAATTCCTCGACAAGTAACTGATCAACTTTGGTATATGAATCCTGTTTTGTGGTGAGTAAAACATTTAAATATAAATATAAAGTAAAGTATATAAAAAATTATCTAAATTAATTATTAAATTATTTTTTATTTTTATATTTAAACAATTCATGCTAAAAAGAATTTAAGATGAAGCAAATTTTATATTCATTTACGGACAAAAAATATTAATTAACTTAATTGCATTACAGTATAATTTCCAGTCATTGGGTAATCATATGTACACAGCAAAAAAGGACAATGGCTTATACCTTCCTGGAAGGCGACACCAGGTTTTCAATCATGAACAAGTCAAATTCTTGTGGCAGACCTGAATGCTGCCAATCAAGCACTAGTTCAAATTAATGCAATTACAGTGATCAACGGTTGCAGTATTATAGATCTCTGGGATTACACGATTAAGCAACATGTATTTAAAAAGAAGTAAAATAAAAAGAAGGTAAATTTAACTTTACATTATAAAATATATAACGCATATAAAGTATATTCCGTTACGTTAAATAAGTGTTATTAATGATTACTGCTTAAATACGTACTTTTTATTATTTTTTAATTATATTAAAACCATTGCCAGATTAAAATCCATCAGCCTCAGGACTTGAACTACAGGCTCAACAGCAGCAACAACAACAACTACAATTAATCCATTGTTACAAGATGGTGAAAATAATACTCATCCCAACAATGATACATCATCTTTTCAAATGACGGCATCAAGCAAGACTTAAAACAATGGGAGAAAGAGAAAAGGAGGAACAAGAACATGACGGAAAGAAGATTAAGTAATTTTATCAAACCTTTTTATACAGTATAAATACAAAATTATATAGTAGAACTATTACACTTAAATTTAAATATTTACATTATAACAAAATTGAATAACTTATCACATATACGTTTTTAAAGGATTATTAAATTTGACATAAAATAAAATGCTTAATTTAATTTTCAGACGTCTGATTTGAGATTCCGTAAGAGTTGTCTTGTAGGACAATAAATCATTTCTTTCATCCCAGGTGTTATTTATTTTTAGGCCCATTCCTTTATCATCAAATGAAGATATATATTTAGCTGCTCCACACAGTACAAAGGTATCTTTCTTAATATTTACACTAATAGGAAGTTGATCCAATGTAGAAGTTATATTGCATTTTTAAGATAATTCTATTTTTATACTTATTTATATTTTAATTACACCTTTTTATAAGTAATTTATACTCCATAATAGTTTTCTGCAATTGAAAGTACTCAAATCAAAAACACGTTTCAAAAAGGTGTCAAAACCCGCAAGTATATGTGTTATTCTAATCAAACTTTGAAAATTGTTATCTGATAAATAAAATTGTTATCTGTCTGATAAATTTTAAAGTATAAGATAAAAATATCTTTGATTCTAATTCCCATATTTTCTCTACTTATTTATATTTTTATTACACCTTTTCTATATCTAACTTATATTCCATAATATTTTTCTGCAATTGAAAGTATTTAATTCGAAAACACCTTCCATGAAGGTGTCAAAACCCGCAAGTATTGTGCTATTCTAATCAAACTTTGAAAATTGTTATCTGATAAATAAATTCTGCAATTCAATCTGACATTGTAATCTGATAAATAAATAATTTTAATTTCCAACTACCTTATTTTATCTATTTCTTTGAATTTTAATGAAACATTTTTATTAATATTACGAAAATTTCGTATAAAAAATTTGATGATGTCTATTTTATCATTGGTGATGTAGGATATTAAAATTGCCAGATAGTATTGCAATATTTATATATTATTACTCATTGCAGTTTCTTCACGGTATTGTATACTTTCATAAATGTAAAGGAATACATTAGTAAGTCAGAATTAACACATATATGAAGCGTTTAACCAACGGTGGTGCAAGTATTATTTTATTATTTAAAAGAATAAAAAAGAAATGTCCATTTTATTAGTATTGCAGAAATTAATTTTGCACAAATTAATATCATTAGAATATTATTTATTTATTACTGTAAAACATGTGAGGGCCAGAAATGAAAAATAATAGTGTAAGATACTTTTCATATAAAAAAATCTGTATTCAGATTGGTAGAAATTTTTGCATGGTTCAAAATACTTGTCGATTACAGTTTGATTTCAGTGCTTTCAATTGCAGAAACTTTTTACGAAGTTTAAGTAATATATATAAAAATGTTTATATAAAATATAAATTTATGGTACGATTCAAAATGCTTGTCGATTTCAGTTTGATTTCGATTCTTTCAATTGCAGAAATTTTTTATACGAAATTTTCGTAATATTAATAAAAATGTTTCATTAAAATTCAAAGAAATAGATAAAATAAGGTAGTTGGAAATTAAAATTATTTATTTATCAGATTACAATGTCAGATTGAATTGCAGAATTTATTTATCAGATAACAATTTTCAAAGTTTGATTAGAATAGCACAATACTTGCGGGTTTTGACACCTTCATGGAAGGTGTTTTCGAATTAAATACTTTCAATTGCAGAAAAATATTATGGAATATAAGTTAGATATAGAAAAGGTGTAATAAAAATATAAATAAGTAGAGAAAATATGGGAATTAGAATCAAAGATATTTTTATCTTATACTTTAAAATTTATCAGACAGATAACAATTTTATTTATCAGATAACAATTTTCAAAGTTTGATTAGAATAACACATATACTTGCGGGTTTTGACACCTTTTTGAAACGTGTTTTTGATTTGAGTACTTTCAATTGCAGAAAACTATTATGGAGTATAAATTACTTATAAAAAGGTGTAATTAAAATATAAATAAGTATAAAAATAGAATTATCTTAAAAATGCAATAATTAATATATTTAATTTTTAACCCATTGTATATATCATATGGATATTTGGAAAAGTGTATGTTATACTTGATTAATATTTATTTCATCTTCAAACAATTTTGCATCTGTATTTAAAGCATTACATTGAATTTTAGATCCGTTATTATTATTGAGTATACGTTTAAAAATTTTATGAGTTTTATCAAGAATGAGTAAACAAATACACATTCTTTCATGTTATGTTCACAACTTTTTTTTTCGCACGGAAAAAATACATATATTATGTATTCTTGAAAAAACAATTTTAAAATATATATATATATTATATAAATATTCCGCCGCTCGCACACACACCCACATACATACATACATATATATACACATATATGGGCTATTTCACGTCAAGTGGTACGATGAAAATTTTAAATCACTCCAAAATTTGAGAACAGGCTGGAAACATCTTTCAGAACATACAAAAAAAATTTAAGTGTAAAAAATAATTTGCTTAAAAGTTATTTGACCATGAAAAGTGGAAATTTTTCAATTTTTTAGAAAAATTTCTATTTTTAAAGCCATTTATCTCAAAATCTGTTGATTTTTTTGAAAAAACATTACAAACAACTTTTGTTTAAATTAATCTTTAGAACTTATGTACCCTGGTTACATTTCTTAATTTTAAAATCTCGAAGAGATAGAACACCCGGACATATTGAATATCAAAAAAAAGGCTACTACACCATAATCGATTTTAATCTTACACCTCTCAAAAGTTCACATTTTTCGCGAGCTTTCGAATGGCTTGGGTTAGATTATTGGCCAAGACCGCTGGTGTAACTTATGCCTCATAAACCTCATAAAATCACTAATTTTCACGTATTTTAGGACATAATTTACACCAAAGGTGTAATATATATATATATATATATATGTGGTAATGAACAATTAACTTACCAAAAATAGTAAAGTGCATAAACTTAATTGTAGTATTTAGTAAAAACCTATTAAAATTTTAGATTAATTAAACGGATCTAAATAGAACTATACCTCCTAAGATTAATTTATTTAAGTCATCGCCAAGAGTTCTATATGTCATTAATATTTTGTACTTTTAGAGTAATAAAACTTTCTACTTAATTAAATTAATTTTTGTATTAGTTTTAAAAAATTATTTATAACATTTTAGTGGTATATAAATAAAAACCTGTTTCTTCCATTTCTCCCATAATTCGTAATTTGCACCCTCTTTCAAAATTTGCGTTTTAATCCATAATTATATCCTATTATTTTTTCCTTTAGTTACAGACCCCATATATTTATTTTAATTATTATAAACAAAGGCATTCCTTAAATAACCTTTTGTTTCTAATAAATACATACATGTTTATTTAAGATATTGTTTTATATAAATATACGTAATCAACTTACTTATATATCCATACAATTTTTAAATTTTGATTTGAATAATATTTAAATTAAATACTACTAAAATAATAATTTTCGAAAAACTTTTGAAATGTAATTGGTATTTTATATTGCCACTGTTAAAATTTGAATTTTCTTTTGCCATTACTGTTTATAATAGAATTATCTTAAAAATGCAATAATTAATGTATTTAATTTTTAATTTATTGTATATTTCACATAAAGATATTTGAAAAGTGTATGTTATACTTGATTAATATTTATTTTATCTTCGAAAAATTGTGCATATTTTTAAAAACATTACATTAAATTTTAGATCCGTTTTTATTTTATGAGTTTTATCAGGAATAAGTAAACTAATACACATTCTTTCAAGTTATATTCACAACTTTTTTTTGCGCACGGAAAAAATACATATATTATCTATTCTTGAAAAAACAAGTAACGCGTACACACACACACACACGCGCACACACACACACACACACACACACACACACACACACACACACACACACACACACACACACACACACACACACACACACACACACACACACACATGCACACACACACACGCACACGCACATACACACACGCACACGCACATACACACATGCACACACACACACGCACACGCACACGCACACATACGCACACACACACACACACACACACACACACACACACACACACACACACACACACACACACACACACACACACACACACACACACGCACGCACGCACGCACGCACATGCACACACACACACGCACACGCACACACACACACACTTATATATGTATATGACATACATATATATCATATATATGACATATATATAACATATAAATGACATATATATATAACATATATATAACATATATATGACATATATATAAAATATAAATGACATATATATATAACATATATATATATAACATATATATGACATATATATATATGTTGAATTCTGAATTCTTAGACACGGCGGAGGCGGCGGCGGCGGCGGCGAAATATTTATATATTATAGAGATATATATATATCTCTTTGCGGCCACTTCTCAAACAACTTGCTAATAGTTTTTACCTCTGTAGGCGTTCTCTCACGGGATGGAAAAAATTTCGTCTCTTTCTATCTTTCGCATCTCCTATGACGCTATCTCTTTTTGTTGCCATCGAATGAAAAAGAAAGTGGAAATAGCAAAAATTCGAGAATCGGAATTCAGCAAGCAACTTTAATAACATCGAATTTCTCCACTATGCACTTATGAATTCAAACCGGATTTATTGTAAAGTGAAAACTTATATAAAAAATAGATGTGAGATTTGTAATTGCATAAATAGATAGTATAATTTTAAATGTACGAAAATATAAAAAATCTGAGGGGTTAGTTAGCTGTATAATAAGGGCTTACGCGCCTGCATACTTGCGTGCAGGCGCTATCGCGCCTTTTGATCTCCAATTCGTTTGTATTGTCCAGTTTCGGATTCAGGGATTTCTTATAAGCATCTTCAGTATCTATTAATAAGTAGTGGTCTACTGAGCGCGAAAGAGATGCATTACTTGCCTTACAATGTTGACAAAATACATATTTTTCAGTAAAGTAATTGTCTAACTCCTCTTGTATAGTAGAGTAATTATATGTTGTTATTATGTTCGTATTGGGTATTGGTATTAGACATTTATTATTTTCTTTTTTATGTCCACAAGTTTGGCATAATAATGTCTCTCTAATAGAAGCATAATCTTTCATTAAACTGGAGAATAAGCTACTAATGTTATCCTGGCAATCAATTTCAAAATTGTTAATGTTTGTTATTCAAAATTGTTATTTTCTTTTTGTAAAATAAAATTTAATCCAGGCTCAGCTTTTACATATTTACCACGGTTCTTTTTACTTTCTAGAGAACTATTTTTATGTTGTAAAAACTGTTCATTTTTAATTGTTAAGAATGTTGAATTTTCAATGGCATTTAAAGGATAATTTTTATTTGTATCTATTTCACTTAATAATACTTCCTCTGAATATTGAAAATCTAACTTGTCTTTTGCATTACTTAAATTTTGTTCTCGAAAGTCTATTTCCTCTGATAATCTGTGATAGGTGTGATCGATATCAAAGTAAAAATTATTCTTATCGATTATTATTGATTTATTGTTAATTATTGATTGCTCTAAAGTTGAATTTATTTTTTCAGTTACATTTTCATGAAGAATTGCTGAAGAAGTTAACTGAATATTTTTGGAAAACAGGTCTAAATCATTGTCACTGCTTGTCACATTTGATTTGATTGAAATCTCAGCGTAAGAATTTTCTTCTTGTATTATTTTTGTTTCTTTACCTGGACGTAATTCATTTTTTTCATTAATCGTTTCTATTAAACTTTTTTCAGCAAATTCAACAGTATCGAGAAGAAAATCATTAAATTCTTCAGTAAAAATTATTCTTATCGATTATTATTGATTTATTGTTAACGATTGATTGTGTAGAAGTTGCAACTTTTTAATTTGTAAAAGTGTTTGTTAATCAACACCATTTAAAGGATACTTTTGATCTATATTTTCATTTAATTGATATCTGAGCGTAAGAATTTTCTCCTTGTTTTCCATTAATTGTTTCTATTAAATTTCTTCAAAAGATTCAACTGTTTCAAGAACTTCAAACTACCTTTCTTCAAACTCGGTTCTTATGCATAAATTGCTTCACCTCGGTACACAAAAAACATCGATTGGAAAAATTTGTTTCTAAAACTTTTAACTTTTCTGTGATATACACATAAAATTTGTACGCTTGGATTCTTTCAATAATTGTATAATAAAGCTTTCTGACAACAGTTATCATTATATGCTGTTACAAATTGAAAATGCGGCAATTAAATCAGCAAAATTCTGCAAATTATTAATATTTATCAGGTATCCTAATACGATTTTTCACTTTTATTCACGGCTATCTTTATTAAAACGTGGCCATTTTGTTAAAGCATGTATATATTTACTTGTCAATCTTTGTTTATTAATGCTGATTTGTTCGAGTAACTAGTACCAAAACAAAATTTGTCAAAACCGATTCCACGAAAATCTGTATTAAATTCAACATTTGGTTTTCAATTTTCTAAGGCTTCGAATAATTTTACTCCTGGTTTCAATCCTAATTTCTCATATTTTACTTCATGACTAGCTTTTTGTATCACTTGTTGACTATAAAGAAATGGATATTCAGGATCTCCAAACTTCATTTGATTACTTACTTCCTCTCTTCTCCACTGTTTAGGTTTTTTATTTTCTAAATTTTTTTTAACATTTTTTCTTTCTGGTCCAACCAAACGTCTTTTCGTCACATGCGGAATTCCATGAGAATTTAATGTTTGTACAGCGAAAGTGACAGGTTTACTATCTATAGGCTTATTATAACAAGTAATAATCAAACTTAACTTTGCAAGTATCACAATAATCATTGATATGAACGGTAACAATGTACACGGTAATTTTTCCTTACAATACATTTCTCTTACTAAAATATCTGCATAACCATCTTGTAAAGACTTCCCTTCTCTTCCATCTTCACGAATTTTTGATGCAGGCTCTATTTTACATCATTGTTCTGTAGAAATTTAAAATCAAATGTTAAGGTTTTACTTGGAAAGTTATATTCAAAATCATTTTCTTCCTTGTAAACGCTTGTTTTAAATTCGTATTCGTTAGATTCTTCATTTTCTGCTTTGCAATTAATGGTTCCATATGAATCTAAATTTTTTTCAATACAAAGATAGTATACTGTGCCTATTTTGATCAACGTACATGTACAAATTAATTGATTTGTGCAAATTAATGAATTTGATTCTATTATCTGAACGTTACATATATCTTGCCAAACTGGATTGTTTTTTCGTTTTCAGTTTGTGTTGCAATTCATATATGTCAAAATTAATGAAAACATCAATTATTTGCTCTGCTAAAATGGTGGCTGACGTCCTGGTGGCATTATTTTGTTTACTGCTTAAAATTTTGCATCGATATCTATGAAATAATTGTTGCGTTAATGGAAATAATTTTAATGAAAAATAATATCTTTTTATGTGCATTAACTTACAAATTTTGTATTACCGTGCTCAGCACTTTGCAGAAGTTCTTTCTATAATTATTTGTACAACTTATTGATTGAAAAGAAATAGAGGTTCGAGGGTCTCCAATCTTTATGCTGCTTACTTGCTTTTTCTCGATTGTTATTGTTTTTCTTTTCTGAATTTTTCAACAATTTTATTTTTAGGTCCAGCCAGACGTTGCTTCGACACTTGCGAAATTCCATGATAATTGAATAATTTATGTACAGTGAAAGTCTGGTTAACAAACAATAGGCTCCTTTTCTTTCATCTTAATACATTTTTGATGCACGCTTTATTTTGTTCCATTGTTGAGCAGTCATTTTAAAAACAAATTTCGAAGTTTTAATCTTCTTTCTTTTGCTTGGTACGTTATATGGATGAGTATTAATTTTACCATCTTGTAACAATAGAATTAATTGCTGCTATTACTGCTGTTGTGTCTATTGCCCAATTTGAGAGGCTGGTGGATTTTGATCTGATAATGGTTATTACTTAATTGCTGACAATTACTCTGAAATACAATTAAGTTAATTAATATACTTTGCATGGGAATCTAAAATTTACTTTGTTTATAATTTACTATGTAAATATAAAAATAAAATAAGAAGACGAAGCATTCGCGTTCTGGAATATTTAGCTACTAAATACTGATAAAAAACCCTAATTATTCGATGCATGAGTATTATAATTACATGAAAATTTTATAAACAAAAATATTTAACGATAAATAAAAAATTATTTATTCTCCATTTATTATCTACTAAAATATTTAAAACATTTTAAAGACATTTTGTGCATTTTATTTTTGTTCAAATATTACCTGTGGATAATTTAACAATTCTTTTATCACATCTGGTCTGATATCTCCATGATGATGCCTGATATGTCCATCTACAACAAAAACTCTGCAGTCTCCTGTATGAAAGCCTGAGAAAAATAAAAGAAATGATTAGATAATGAGTAAAGCCAAACATTTAAGCATTGCCCATGTCAAATTATCTGTATTTTATATAACGTACGAAAAAAACAGATAAGTTTCAGAGGTATTGGTAAAATGATCTTTATATACTTTTAAAAACAAAACAAAGTGTCATTATATAATTTTGTTATTAAATCTCAGCTGAAGAGCACACTCGCAAGACAGCAGCAGCAATGAACATATAATAAAGTGTACGCCTCTTTTCAGATAATTCGACTCAAGAACAAATTATAATGCTGTCGATCATATACCTTGGATCATTTGGCGTTCAACTTCCAAAAAAGTCGCGTTTACCATTATTAGGTATGTGCAGTCATCTGGAGTCTTGTCCTTCATTTGTAAGATACTTATCTTACCACCCATCTTCTGTTGGAGTTTCTTTATCATATGGCCACCTTTGCCAGTAACGACGCTGACCGCATCTTTTGGCACGAATACCTATAGTCATATACACATAGCTGTTAATTTCTATTGTACTTAATTAATTAATCATTCAGTATTACTTAAAATGATAAATTAATTCAAATTAGATTATACACAAAAGTTTAAGTCACTCATGCACCTTTTGTAGTTGTTTTTGTGTGTATAATATTCAAATTATTTACCTCTGAGGTTTCTCTCGTTCCTGGATTGACCCTTCCTAACTAAACATAATTTTTTCTCCAAGTTTCTTTTAAAGTTCTCTTACAGTTTCTCCACCCTTTGCAATAATTAGACCAACTATAGGACCAGGAATCATTATTTTAACAAAACCAGGTTGACCTGTTTTCACCATGCTGTAAGATGAGATAGCAGCGACAAGTCCAAGATGAGGAAGATTCGCTTCTGTTATCAGATTTACGGGCTTGTTCCTTTGGTTGACGATTTATAAGACCACTTCCTTGGTTCGACTGAAACACACAAGCACCAAACTGATTAATATAGTAATAGTATAGTATAAATGCATTACAAATATTACACAGATTAAATGAAATTTAATTGAAATATCTTATATTAGAAAGTTATATTTACCTGTTTAATTAATGTCCAGATTCCCACCAGCTTCTGGATGTTGCTGCGGTTGTTTCACTTTTTTTTCAATTCTGATTGATCATGTAATCCCATAGAGATCTCTAATATTACAGCCAGTGAGACGTGTAATTGTATTAATTTTAATTTTTGCTTTATGGGCAGTATTTGGATCTGCCACAGGAGTGTAATCTGGTCATGATTTGTAACCTGGTGCCACATTCCAGGAAAGATTACAAGCCATTGTATTCTTTACTGCGTACATATTATTACCCAATGATTGGAAATGACTGAAATGCAATAATAGTAGTTTTCGTTACTAGGGTGTAAAGTACAAATTCACACACTTTTAGACCCGAGTGGCAAACATTTTTTTTCTATATCTTTGCGTAAAATGCATTTTTATGCATCATCAAAAAAAGAGTGCGTAAAGTTTTACTCTACGCACGTTTTTTGATGCGTAAAGTTGCACTTTACACACAGTATGAAAAAAATTAATTAATATATTTATTAATTTATTGTATAATTACTATGTAAGAAGTTCAGTTTTTAGAATAATTATTCTTTGTGATAACTTGCAGATTCGCTAATCCAATCTCTGGATCTACTTATAGCAATATAAATATATAAAGCCTACAAAGAAGTTAGTATTTGATAAATAGAATATATAACTTGTTTACTTCTTTTGTACTTAATGAAGAAATGATCAAGTTTCGCTTGAAGCAAAAAAATTAATCAAAATTGCATGATACTATGAAGGACATCGTACACTTCTTATAAAAATTGACTTTTGATCGATTTTTTTTTAAATTTTTGCAGATAGATTTCTGTGAGCGTGCTGAACCAAAGTTCTTATGGGAGGAATACCGTGGATTGTATGTACAGTATTCTACCCATGAGAACTTTTGTATAGCAAAGTGTGGGTTCCTTTAACCAACTCATGCATGTTGTGTAAATGTATTTGTGTGTATAATGTTTAAATTATTTACCTCCAAGCTTTCTCTTTTGGCTCCAGATTTCTTTTAAAGTTCTCTTTTATTGTTTCACCATCCTTTCTAATAATCAGACTAACTATATAGGACCAGGAAGACTTCCGTTACCATGGCAGAAGATGAGATAGCAGTGGCAGGTCCAGGTTGACGATTGATTAGAGACCTGTTCCTTGGCTTGACTGAAATATAAACAAGCACCAAGCATATTAACGGACAGCTGTGAAAAACTAATATGCTTTTTATTCAGCTAAGTTAATTTAAAATATACGTGTATTACAAAGATGAATAAATGAAATTCAATTGAAATACATAATGTTTGACTTTTAAAGTATAAAGGCTGAAAAAACCGTTTTTTTTTACGTGAACAATGCTCTAGAAGTATAAAAGGTTATATCCTGGTTGTACAGACAGCTACTACAAAACCGCGTTTCACATTTCTTTAGGACCAGCGTTCCGAGATATCCGAAAGTATCTGCGCATGCGCTGTATGGCGGTGACGCAAATCGATTTATCAAAAATGTTTTTTTTAATTTTTTAAATAAATTTATGATTTTTTAGGAATTTTAGCAGTGGCTCAATTAAAAATAGAAAGGGTTCAATTTTTTAGTATTAATTAAATTTCGAAAAACTCAATATTTTTCGAGAAACAGACGTTTTTCAATAATAGACGCGTGACGAATTATTTTATTAATTTTTTATTAACAAACTATGAGGGTTCAATTAATAATAGCTGTTATTTCGAAAAGTGCAATTAAAAATACGTTGATTAGTATTTTTTTTATTGCATATATATAATATTTGCGGGCTGGGGTAAGGGGGGTAGTCTCGTCAACTGTTTTAGAAATTGCAAAGAGGTTAATCAAAACTGGTAAAATAAAAAAGAAATTGCTGTAAGCGCACGTAGCGCGCTCAAATTCGCTTTAAACCCGCTATTGATTTATAATTGATCAATCTTTAGTTGATAATAAATATATTTGCCAGTAACTATGTTTTCTCTCTTTCTCTCTCTCTGCTGTCACTGTCAGCCATAATGAATTTGTGTCTGGAGTTAATGTATGTTTCATCACAAACATATAAACGTGCTTTTTAGTATGGTAATGAAAGATAGTGATTGTTTTGTAGTAGGTCTATTATTTCAAAATAAAAGTATACGAAAGGTTCTTTTGTGATAAAATGTATGATACCCTAAACTTAAATTTAAATCAGAATTGTATTACCTGGTAAACATTCAGGTTCCGAGAATAAATCTGGAAGTGAAGTGTTGAGACTATGCGCGGACACTATTAAAAATATGCAATTTTCAATCCGTTGCATTTGACTATTTTAGACAGTTTCTTAATTTTTCGAATGCTGACAATTTATTTATGCAAGAATAGTTGTAATCATGAGTAAACTTTCATTTAGGGCTCGTGCCCTTGATGCTTCAAAACCAATGCCAATCTATATGGCTGAAGAACTTCCTGATCTTCCAGACTATTCAGCTATTAATCGTGCTGTACCACAGATGCCTAGTGGTATGCAAAAGGAAGAAGAATGCGTAAGTTTTAAATATTATCTTAGTAAAACTTATTACTTTTATCTTTCAATATTTATAAATAAATTACAATGTTTCTATTAAAAATAGATTGTGTTATTAGTATCAATATTCCAATTTATATATTATTGTAACATACATTTCTCAATCTCATTAGCTTGTTGAGAGATACTTGAATTTTATTAATTGATAAAAATGAATGTTAAAATTAGGTTTCCTTAAAAAACTTTATTTTTAGGCCCGATTGTTACACGAGACCACAAATAATTGATTATTTTCACATAAAAATATTTTTCGTCCAAATAAGTCATTTTAAACATTTTGAAAAAGTATGTATATGGGTATGCAAGTATAAAGTCAAGTTAATCGAATAACTCTGCCAATTTTAAACCGATTTGGCTGAAATTTTTATCATATCTTTTTCGTATATAAAGAAGTAAACGTTCCTATTTTGGACGAAATTGGTCGAATAGGTCTTGAACAGTAGCACTTTTTAAAATGGCGCTAAGCTGTTTTTCTATAACATAATATAAAAAAAATAAAATAATCTAAATATAAATATAGAAAATTTTTAGATATAAAATATGTGATAATTTTTGTATTATAACTTTTAATATACAACTAAATAATGGCAAGTTGAACGTATAAAGGTGTCAAAATAGTGCAAAAAAACCATTTTTCTATTTTATGAAGACAAATATAAATTGTACTGTAAAACTTTAAATTTTATTTATTTTATTTTATAGTATTTTCTTTTTATTTTTATAGTAACTTCTAAATATTATAGTTATTAATTATTATAGTTAATAATATTCTAAATATTATTTTTTAAAGCACTTAACGATTGTGCCTGGAATGTAAAAGCATATAGGTTTTACATATTTTGGGTTCTCTAGTTTTTATTTAAGATCATATACAGTTAATTATATTAATTTATAACTAGCTAAAATCCTCACTCGCTCAAACTCGCTCGATGAATAATTATTATATAATAGATAATATTAAATTAAACTAAATAATATTTTATTATTTAACTACATTCAATTATTATTTATTAAATTGTACCCATATAGATTTATTATCATATACATAATAATTAATGATTATTATTATTATACAATGAATTAAAATGATAATATTAAAAAAATAGAAATTATCTATAAAAATAATTATTTTTGTATGAAATAGAGTTTAATTATTATAGCAATAGCACTTTTCATAAAGGAATTATTATTGATTTTTTATTGTCATGTGATATGTATACATCCTTTGCAAATAATTGATTTATTTATTTAGCAGTACTTATTAATTTGTTTGTTATAGGTAATTTGGTAATAGCACTTTTTATAGAGAATACGTTAATAAGTTTCTGTTATCCTAGTATATGAAGTAATGTTTTATATAATTTTATTAAAAACGATGTATGAAAATCTCAGGATAACTGAAAATATCAATAATGAAACCTTTACAAAAAAGTACTATTGAAAAATTACCCCATAATAAAAAACTGAATAGAGGCCTGCGATGGCTCGGTCGGTAGGGCGTCGGGCTCGTAATCTGGAGGTCCCAGGTTCGATTCCCGGCCCCGGCCGATTGATACAAGCACCACTGGCGAATGTATTTTCAACAAGTGCTTTCTTCACCAAGACATCGTATGACTTCCGTCGCTGATTAGCACCGATTTGGGAGCATAAAAAGAGCGACGTTAAAAAAAAACTGAATAATTAATGTAAAATTTCACATAACGCTTTCTACATAATCGAAAATAATTAAAAATCAATATAGGATGCTTTATAAAAAAAATAAAATAAAATAAAAAAATATAGTATAAATATTATAATAAATTTTAGCTATATATATATAACTAATTTATATAAAAACATATGATGGCGATTACTCAACCAAATAATTACATATTGATCATACAAATTTAATTTTTTTTTATTAAGTTGCGAAATTAAAACATGATGGCGATTACTCAACCAAAGAATTAAATATTGATCATACATATTTAATTTTATTATTATTTAATAAGTAATTTATATAAAAACATATGATAGCGATTACTCAACCAAATAATTAAATATTGATTATATATATTGTAACGGGGTACGGTCTGAATATAAGGAATAAAAAAATCAACAAAGGTATCCGATAATCCAGGGATCTATCTGCGCCGACACTCGAAATCCGTACCCGTTATATCCCCCACCCAAACGCGACCTACGCCTTCGGAGAGCCGTTTTCATCACTTCGATCATCAAAGCTAGAGAGGCGTAGGTTGTCCCTGCTCGACTGGTGTCAAGAAGACCGTTTTTTGAGCACCGGGAGCCTCGTTAGGAATAGCCGTGCATTTGCACCACCACGCTTGAGATCCCAGAAACTCAAGCTCCTTTGCGTCTAGTGCCAACCTTGAAACACAGGCTTTTCTCCTACAGTCGTATCTCCGCACTTTTTTGACGTTCTCGCGGGGAAATCCACCGGGACTGTGGTGGTGGGGATGGAAGTTTGTGACCGACTTTGGTCGAGGATGAGCCAGGCGAAGATAAATTCCTTCGTCTCTTCTGGCAAGTGGGTTTTTGAGTTGGGCGCCATTTGTAACTGGGTACGGTTTGAATATAAGGAATAAAAAAATCAACGAAGGTATCGGGGCACGAACCCACGATCCCGGGAGCGCGAGAGGCAGAAGCCTCACCACTGCGCTACCATTCGCAATTATCCCGGCTATTCGACTTGGTCCTATCGATGATCGTCGCCGAAAATCCAGGGACCTACCTGCGCCGACACTCGAAATCCGTACCCGTTATAATATATAATTTTATTATTATTTAATGAGTAATTTATATAAAAACATATGATGGCGATTACTCAACCAAATAATGAAGTATTGATCATACAAATTTAATTTTTTTAAAATTTATTAAGTGGTTTATGTGAAAACATATACTACTTATATAATATATATAAAATAAAATAAAATAATAGAAAATAACAAATAATAAATAATAACAAACTAGTATGTTTCATATGTTTTATATAAACTACTTAATACATAAAAAAATAAAATATATATTATTGTATTCTATGTGTATTTAAGCACGTGAGTACCAAATAAGGAGAACCGGTAGGTTAGGTGCAAAGCATGTGTACTCTCTATTTACTTTCAAGAGACTGACTATATTTTAAAATGTAAAGGTACAAGAGAGTACATTGTGCGCGGGGAGCGCTAAAGTCGCTATATACACGTGTACATGTGTTTGTACATAAAAGTACGCATATACCACATATATAATCAATATTTAATTATTTGGTTCAGTAATCGCCATCAAATGTTTTTATATAAATAATAAAAATATAATAATAATAAATAATAATAAAATAATACCTCTCTTAAGTTGGCATGGACATTTCTCTCAAACGCTATAAAAACTATTTGATAATTTGCCGCTAATTTGCCGTAAATTATCCGTGAAAGAAAAAAATTTGCAATGATTGAATTAAAAAAAATATGACGTACCCTGCTAACTTAAGATTAAGTTAGCAGGGTACTACATGGGAAAGTGCTCAAAAATGCTTTTTACATTAAGTCAAGCACTTTGCGAATTTGCCGTAATTTGCCGTGTCATAATATAATGTATTACATTAAAAAAACAATTAGCCACATAGATGGGTAAAGTATACAGAGTTAGCAGAGTACCTTCATATTGGCCAAAATAAAAAAGCGATTGACGAGAAAGTAGGCTTAAAATATGCCGCTAGGTTTCTCTTAATTATCCGTGAGTTTTCCGAGTCGATTATCAAAAAAATTGTGGAAATTGCGCTGAAAAACCAGTAAAATACGCACTAAGTTAGCAGGGTACCTTCGTATACGCGGAAAGAAAAATGCGATTGACGTGAAATTAGGCTTAAAATATGCCGCTAGGTTTCTTTTAATTGTCCGTGAGTTTTCCGAGTCGATTATCAGAAAAATTGTGGAAATTGCGCTGAAAAACTAATAAAATACGCACTAAGTTAGCGGGGTACCTTCATATACGCGGAAAGAAAAATGCGATTAACGTGAAATTAGGCTTAAAATATGCCGCTAGGTTTCTTTTAATTATCCGTCAGTTTTCCGAGTCGATTATCAGAAAAATAGTGGAAATTGCGCTGAAAAACTAGTAAAATACGCACTAAGTTAGCAGGGTACCTTCATATACGCGGAAAGAAGAATGCGATTGAAGTGAAAGTAGGCTTAAAATATGCCGCTAGGTTTCTTTTAATTATCCGTGAGTTTTCCGAGTCGATTATCAGAAAAATAGTGGAAATTGCGCTGAAAAACTAGTAAAATACGCACTAAGTTAGCAGGGTACCTTCATATACGCGGAAAGAAAAATGCGATTAACGTGAAATTAGGCTTAAAATATGCCGCTAGGTTTCTTTTAATTATCCGTGAGTTTTCCGAGTCGATTATCAGAAAAATAGTGGAAATTGCGCTGAAAAACTAGTAAAATACGCACTAAGTTAGCAGGGTACCTTCATATACGCGGAAAAAAGAATGCGATTGAAGTGAAAGTAGGCTTAAAATATGCCGCTAGGTTTCTTTTAATTATCCGTGAGTTTTCCGAGTCGATTATCAGAAAAATAGTGGAAATTGCGCTGAAAAACTAGTAAAATACGCAATAAGTTAGCAGGATACCTTCGTATACGCGGAAAGAAAAATGCGATTGACGTGAAATTGGGCTTAAAATATGCCGCTAGGTTTCTTTTAATTATCCGTGAGTTTTCCGAGTCGATTATCAGAAAAATTGTGGAAATTGCGCTGAAAAACCAGTAAAATACGCAATAAGTTAGCAGGATACCTTCGTTTACGCGGAAAGAAAAATGCGATTGACGTGAAATTGGGCTTAAAATATGCCGCTAGGTTTCTTTTAATTATCCGTGAGTTTTCCGAGTCGATTATCAGAAAAATAGTGGAAATTGCGCTGAAAAACCAGTAAAATACGCACTAAGTTAGCAGGGTACCTTCATATACGCGGAAAGAAAAATGCGATTGACGTGAAATTAGGCTTAAAATATGCCGCTAGGTTTCTTTTAATTATCCGTGAGTTTTCCGAGTCGATTATCAGAAAAATGTGGAAATTGCGCTGAAAAACTAATAAAATACGCACTAAGTTAGCGGGGTACCTTCATATACGCGGAAAGAAAAATGCGATTGACGTGAAATTAGGCTTAAAATATGCCGCTAGGTTTCTTTTAATTATCCGTGAGTTTTCCGAGTCGATTATCAGAAAAATAGTGGAAATTGCGCTGAAAAACTAGTAAAATACGCACTAAGTTAGCAGGGTACCTTCATATACGCGGAAAGAAAAATGCGATTGAAGTGAAAGTAGGCTTAAAATATGCCGCTAGGTTTCTTTTAATTATCCGTCAGTTTTCCGAGTCGATTATCAGAAAAATAGTGGAAATTGCGCTGAAAAACTAGTAAAAGACGCACTAAGTTGAGCAGGGTACCTTCATATACGCGGAAAAAAGAATGCGATTGAGTGAAAGTAGGCTTAAAATATGCCGCTAGGTTTCTTTTAATTATCCGTGAGTTTTCCGAGTCGATTATCAGAAAAATAGTGGAAATTGCGGCTGAAAACTAGTAAAATACGCACTAAGTTAGCAGGGGTACCTTCATATACGCGGAAAAAAGAATGCGATTGAAGTGAAAGTAGGCTTAAAATATGCGCTAGGTTTCTTTTAATTATCCGTGAGTTTTCCGAGTCGATTATCAGAAAAATTGTGGAAATTGCGCTGAAAAACCAGTAAAATACGCAATAAGTTAGCAGGATACCTTCGTTTACGCGGAAAGAAAAATGCGATTGACGTGAAATTGGGCTTAAAATATGCCGCTAGGTTTCTTTTAATTATCCGTGAGTTTTCCGAGTCGATTATCAGAAAAATAGTGGAAATTGCGCTGAAAAACCAGTAAAATACGCACTGAGTTAGCAGGGTATCTTCATATATGTGGAAAGAAAAATGCGATTGACGAGAAAGTAGGCTTAAAATATGCCGCTAGGTTTCTCTTAATTATCCGTGAGTTTTCCGAGTCGATTATCAGAAAAATAGTGGAAATTGCGCTGAAAAACTAGTAAAATACGCACTAAGTTAGCAGGGTACCTTCATATACGCGGAAAGAAAAATGCGATTGACGAGAAAATAGGCTTAAAATATGCCGCTAGGTTTCTTTTAATTATCCGTGAGTTTTCCGAGTCGATTATCAGAAAAATAGTGGAAATTGCGCTGAAAAACCAGTAAAATACGCACTGAGTTAGCAGGGTATCTTCATATATGTGGAAAGAAAAATGCGATTGACGAGAAAGTAGGCTTAAAATATGCCGCTAGGTTTCTCTTAATTATCCGTGAGTTTTCCGAGTCGATTATCAGAAAAATAGTGGAAATTGCGCTGAAAAACTAGTAAAATACGCACTAAGTTAGCAGGGTACCTTCATATACGCGGAAAGAAAAATGCGATTGACGAGAAAGTAGGCTTAAAATATGCCGCTTGGTTTCTTTTAATTATCCGTGAGTTTTCCGAGTCGATTATCAGAAAAATAGTGGAAATTGCGCTGAAAAACCAGTAAAATACGCACTGAGTTAGCAGGGTATCTTCATATATGTGGAATTTAAATTATTATTAGCTATGAAATGTAACTAAATTTTACTATAAAAATGCTAATATTTTTTAATAAGTGACTTCTAATACGTATATGTTGAATAAGAACTTACCGTTTATTTTTCCTCTCGTGGCATCCCGATTTAGAATATGATTTTTAAACTTGTAAGCGTGTTTTAGCTTATGTGACGACCAAATAGATGCTGCAACATGGTCAGTCCAAACATTTGGTTTTAAAATTGTTCGAATAATTCTTCTTCTATTTCCATTTATTGATTTGTATGACGTTCTTTCTTCAATCATCGAGTTAAACGTATCTTTACTCATAGTAAAATCGAATTCAAGAGATTCAAAACTATTTTCGAGACTCGTGTTTGAATTATCTTGAATAGAACTGTTAAATATTTGTTTTCCTAGCAATATCACTTTTAGATCATGTCGATTGTTCACTGCGTATGAATAAATAGTGTTAGGATCTAAATGGAGTGTTTCTCCCAATGTCTTCCATATATAATTAGTTCCACTAACAATTGATCCTTCTTTAACTATATCATCCTTACGTTTTAAAACTTCCTTCACAATATCTGCACTCGTTACTTTACTTGGTCTACCACGACCACGCGACGAAGACATTTTAGACGACTAGACGAAAGAACGACCCGATCGTCAACAAATCTAATGCCGAATGCGCTGTTGTTGCCTGTATTGCGTTACCAGGAATGCAGTTCGCGCGCGTACTAGTTTTGTAAACAAATAGACATCGGAAGCGACCTATGGTGGCGGTACTAATCACCCGGGAATTTTGTACAATTTGAATTTTTAAACATTCTTTTGTTTTTATGTATTTTAAACAACTAATTTAATTTATTAAGTTTAGTAACATAGTTGTTCAAAGGCAGCAAAAAGTTTTATTTTTTTAGTGGTACAGAAAAACTGTTTTGTTTTCTAAATAATTCAAACATTAAATTAAAAAAAAATACGATTTCGACTATTATACTGCAAAAATATGAGTTTCTCTTCGCTGTCCCAATATTTGTAATACTGAATTTTCATAATCTGTCATAATATTCTCGTGTAAACAATTTAGTGTAGATGTAAATCTCAAAACTCAAGCTCGGAAAGTCTAGCAGAAGTCTTGTTACCGCCACAGAGTTAGACTTACCCGGGTAGAAAATAAACGAGTTCTGATCGAATAAATGGAGTTGCTATTGGAGTTTCTATAATTTATGCATTTGAAATTCGGTAAAAATCTCGATACCTTGTGACGTAATATCGGGAAAGACTCGGTAAAAATTCGAGAACGGACCAACTAAAATGAATTTCTATTAGTTTGTTCACCACTTATTCTTGCAATGGCTAACGTAGTGCGTATTTTACTGGTTTTTCAGCGCACTTTCCACTATTTTTCTGATAATCGACTCGGAAAACTCACGGATAATTAAAAGAAACCTAGCGGCATATTTTAAGCCTAATTTCACTTCAATCGCATTTTTCTTTTCGCGTATATGAAAGTACCCTGCTAACTTAGTGCGTATTTTATTGGTTTTTCAGCGCAATTTCCACAATTTTTCTGATAATCGACTCGGGAAACTCACGGATAATTAAAAGAAACCTAGCGGCATATTTTAAGCCTACTTTCTCGTCAATCACATTTTTCTTTCCGCGTGTATAAAGGTACCCTGCTAACTTAGTGCGTATTTTACTAGTTCTTTAGCGCAATTTCCACAATTTTTCTGATAATCGACTCGGGAAACTCACGGATAATTAAAAGAAACCTAGCGGCATATTTTAAGCCTACTTTCTCGTCAATCGCATTTTTCTATCCACGTATATGAAGGTACCCTGCTAACTTAGTGCGTATTTTACTAGTTCTTTAGCGCAATTTCCACAATTTTTCTGATAATCGACTCGGAAAACTCACGGATAATTAAAAGAAACCTAGCGGCATATTTTAAGCCTAATTTCACGTCAATCGCATTTTTCTTTCCGCGTATATGAAGGTACCCTGCTAACTTTGTACACTTTACCCATCTTGTTGTTAATTGTTTTCTTGATATAACACATTATATTATGACACGGCAAATTACGGTAAATTCGACAAGTGCTTTACTCAATGTAAAAAGCATTTTTGAGCACTTTCCCATGTAGTACCCTGCTAACTTAATCTTTAGTTAGCAGGGTACGTCATATTTTTTTTAATTCAATCGCGGCAAATTTTTTTTTTTCACGGATAATTTACGGCAAATTAGCGGCAAATTATCAAATAGTTTTTATAGCGTTTGAGAGAAATGTCTATGCCAACTTAAGGGAGGTTAAAATAATATAAATAATAATGCAGAATGCACATTACGAAATTAAAAAAAAAAATTAATTTCTTCCTATAGATGATGTCCAGGTCATTACTATTACCTCCAGGTCATCGCGGCATCATCTACTGGAAAGCTCATAACAAAATTAAAAAAAATTAATTTCTTCCTGTAGATGATGTCCAGGTCCCTTATGTTACCTCCAGGTCATCGCGACATCATCTACTGAAACGCACATTACGAAATTAAAAAAAAAATTAATTTCTTCCTGTAGATTATGTCCAGGTCCCTTATGTTACCTCCAGATCATCGCGGCATCATCTACTGGAACCCACATTACGAAATTAAAAAAAAATATTCCCTTCCTGTTGATGATGTCCAGTCTTAATGTTACTTTCAGTTATAACTGATCGAGACAACAAATAAATAATCGAGTTAAATAATCGAGGTTAAACCATTTAAAAAGGTAATTAAACACCTATAAAAAAGTTAAACATTATTTCTAATTAATCCGTGCGGTTTCGCGATCACTTTCATTAAAAAAAATTCATTTTTTCGAAAATCCAAGAGAGATAAGAAGAGTTAAAAAATAAAAAGTCTGCCTGTATTTTTAATAAGATTAATTGAATAACAAAATTGTTGTATTAAAATAGTGCCTAAGTGACCTATCTTTAATAATATTTTAAAAAAATTTTAGGTCAAAGTTGTCTTATACACAAGAATGTTCTTGTATACTTGTTACATTGTTATGCATATATTTAATGTATTTATATACGTTAGTTTTAACAATAAGAAGTATTTGAATATTTTTATTATTTTTTAATGTTTAGGCATTTAATGAATTGAATTAACTTTTATTTTTAAATATATTGCATCCTGTAAAAATTTCAGACACACTGCTTTTTCGATATTTAAGAAAACTTTGATATACAATTTTCTCATAAAATTATAGATTACTTATTTGTTCTTGCAATACATTTTTTAAACATTCTTGAACTAATGTACAAATTACTTTTAAACTTTGTCCGATCATGATTTTTTACAGTATTAAAAAAGCAATCTTATATTTTGCTTAATCTGCATGCAGCTGGTAAGTGCCAAGGCATCACATTGGCATCACTCCAAGGACAAGTCTTTATATCAGGTCCATCGAAAACTTTTTTTATGAATAGTATGCATGCTCACCAATGCCAGCTGCCTGCAGGTTAAATTTTTGTACAAAATATTAGTTTCCATAAAAATAGTACTTAGTCAATAATTTTAAATACTGAAATCTTTAATTACCTATTACTTTTAATATCACCTTAACATATTGAGATAAGTACTTTTTTTTAACCTATTAAATAGTGTTATTACAAAAAATAAGATAGAATCTGAATTTGAAGTTTTCACAGTTACACTTCAATGAAATTTAGAAATAAAAATCATTTGAAAGTTATTTAACTCTTCCAAATCTGAATGAATTTAGAATTTTTTCCTTTTTTTTATTTTTTTGTCTACTCAATTGTTTTTAAATATTGATATATTTAGTATCATCTTATTAATGTAAAAATAGTAATAATATATTTTTTTACTGTTTTTAATAATTTATGCTAATATTTTTAATTTAAAGTTTTTAATCTATGTACATTACAATGTATATTGGGTTTGAAAGGTTATTATTTTTAGAGGTTTTTTTAACCGTATTATACTTAAGTAAGTTCCATAGTTTCTTATCAATTTTTGTTTGTTTAAAAATTAATATTCTGGAGTTTAATGATGGATACTAGTCTCGAGGTAAAATTAATATTTGGACAATTAAAAATATATTTTATATTGTTTTATATTATAAAATAACATTAAAACTTCGGTACAATTCTTATATTAGTTACTGAACAGTGTGATTCTAATTTGATTATTAAACTACAGAAAAATTTAATAATAATAAAGGTATCAGAAAGATCTTAACAGCCAGACAGATTATACATTGGTTATTAAATAAAAAAGTGCTTTCATTGTAGTTGGTTTAAATTTTAATTTATTGTACTTATTAAAAATTTAAAATACTTATATTAAATAAAAAAATTGAACTTAATTATAAACATAAATAAAAAGGCTTTGTTGATCTCTACGAATAAACACTTTCTTGTAGCCAACGTTTCGGGCGTTTCTTTAGACGTTCCTTATCAAGGCAAACAAAAAACGCAGAGTTGCTAATCACATTTCGGATTCAGCAACATCTCTCCAAACGCACAAAACCACTCACACTCGTGACATTCACGCTCAATGCGTTGGAACGAGGACCTCCCCGAGGATTAGCATTTCTGCGTTTTTTGTTTGCCTTGATAAGGAACGGCTAAAGAAACGTCCGAAACATTGGCTACAAGAAAGTGTTTATTCGTAGAGATCAATAAAGCCTTTTTATTGGTTAACAAATTCTGAACGAACGATAATTTCCCCCACCATCTATTAATTATAAACATATCTATATTATATTAAAATTCATCCGTTCTCCGATGTCCGCCGGTGGTGTCCGGTGTCCAGCGGCGGTGTCCGGTCTCCTGTTGTAAGAATTAAGAGTATGTGTGGAGTTGTAGGGTTAACGCTGATATTTCGGGAATTTCTAAATTATTTCGGGATAACTTCACTAATTTCGGGATTTTCTAAATAATTCGGTAATATCTTAGATATGCCGGGAAATCTTCACTAATTTAGGGATTTCCTGGATGTTTCGGAATTTCCTTAAGTATTCCCGGATAACTCCACCAATTTCGGGATTTCCTGCAAGTCTCGGGTTTTTCTGTGGTATTTCGGGATAACTCCACTAAATACGGGATTTCCTGGATATTTCGGGAATTTTTGAGGTATTCCGGGATAACTCCACTAATTTCGGGATTTTCTAAATAATTCGGTAATTTCTTAGATATGCCGGGAAATCTTCACTAATTTAGGGTTTTCCTGGATGTTTCGGGATTTTCTTAAGTATTCCGGGATAACTCCACCAATTTCGGGATTTCCTGCAAGTCTCGGGTTTTTCTGTGGTATTTTGGGATAACTCCACCAATTTCGGAATTTTCTGGATGTTTCGAAATTTTCTGACGTATTGCGGGATAACTCCAACAATTTCGGGACTTCCTGGATCTTTCGGAATTTTCTGTGGTATTCCGGGATTTCCTGGATGTTTCGGAATTTTCTGTGGTATTTCGGGATAAATTCCCTAATTTCGGAATTTCCTGGTTGTTTCGGGATATTCTGTGGTATTCCGGGATAAATCCACCAATTTCGGAATTTCCTGGATGTTTCGGGATTTTCTGTGACATTTTGGGATAAATTCACTAATTGAGGGATTTCCTGGACGTTTCGGGATTTTCTGACGTATTCCGGGTAACTCCACCAATTTCGGGATTTCCTGCAAGTCTCGGGTTTTTCTGTGGTATTTCGGGATAACTCCACCAATTTCGGAATTTTCTGGATGTTTCGAGATTTTCTGACGTATTGCGGGATAACTTCAACAATTTCGGGACTTCCTGGATGTTTCGGGATTCTCTGAGGTATTCCGTATTCAATTTTTATTATTGTAATTGTATAATATCATTTATATTTTTTGGTTGCAATTACTAATATTTATTTTATAAAAGATTTTTGAATATAAAACAAAATTAATAAAATGTGAAAATAAATCTTTTAGCCAGAATTTTAATCTGAAAAAATTTTTTATAAATTCAATTATTACGTATAATTATTTGTTTGAAAGAATAATTGAATACATACGATGCATTAGCTGAGTTTAGCAATTTTGTATGAAATTTTAAATTCTTCATCTCCTTTCCGTGAAACATCATGAAAAAGCATGCAATATATGTATAATGGTCAAAGAATAATTTTATATTCTAATTTTTGTTGTTGAAAATATTATTCTGGTAGAAAAATAACACATTTGTTACTAGATTAATGTAGCTTCTTACAGGAATAGTGTGGAAATCTTGTAAGTAATGATATATGTGTTACTACGTATTAAAAATTAAAATTAAAATTAAAATTCCTTACTCCAGTGTAAGTTTTATCATGTCAATTATTTAAAAATTTTTTTAATTGTTTCAGTATTATGTAGAAATATGTTCAGTATCTATAAACTCTTGTGTAATTGACTAAGATTAAATAAGTATATACAATGTTGCAAATATAATACACTGTTATTTTTATTTTATTGACTAAAAAAAATTGATTGTAACTGAATACTAGGTTAATTAATTACACATTATATTATATATTACATTTTTATTCAATTAAATTGTAAAATTATACATTTAAAAAAAATAAAAAAAATAAGTATATATTTAGTGTAATTTCGAATTGTTGCTAGTTTATTAATAAATAAAAGGGCTTTATTGATCTCTACAAACAAACACTTTCTTGTAGCCGACGTTTCGGACGTTTCTTTAGCCGTTCCTCATCAAGGCAAACAAAAAACGCAGAGTTGCTAATCACATTCCGGATTCAGCAACATCTCTCCAAACGCACAAAACCACTCACACTCGTGACATTCACGCTCAATGCGTTGGAACGAGGACCTCCCCGAGGATTAGCATTTCTGCGTTTTTTGTTTGCCTTGATAAGGAACGGCTAAAGAAACGTCCGAAACATTGGCTACAAGAAAGTGTTTATTCGTAGAGATCAATAAAGCCTTTTTATTGGTTAACAAATTCTGAACGAACGATAATTTCCCCCACCATCTATTAATTATAAACATATCTATATTATATTAAAATTCATCCGTTCTCCGATGTCCGCCGGTGGTGTCCGGTGTCCAGCGGCGGTGTCCGGTCTCCTGTTGTAAGAATTAAGAGTATGTGTGGAGTTGTAGGGTTAACGCTGATATTTCGGGAATTTCTAAATTATTTCGGGATAACTTCACTAATTTCGGGATTTTCTAAATAATTCGGTAATATCTTAGATATGCCGGGAAATCTTCACTAATTTAGGGATTTCCTGGATGTTTCGGAATTTCCTTAAGTATTCCCGGATAACTCCACCAATTTCGGGATTTCCTGCAAGTCTCGGGTTTTTCTGTGGTATTTCGGGATAACTCCACTAAATACGGGATTTCCTGGATATTTCGGGAATTTTTGAGGTATTCCGGGATAACTCCACTAATTTCGGGATTTTCTAAATAATTCGGTAATTTCTTAGATATGCCGGGAAATCTTCACTAATTTAGGGTTTTCCTGGATGTTTCGGGATTTTCTTAAGTATTCCGGGATAACTCCACCAATTTCGGGATTTCCTGCAAGTCTCGGGTTTTTCTGTGGTATTTTGGGATAACTCCACCAATTTCGGAATTTTCTGGATGTTTCGAAATTTTCTGACGTATTGCGGGATAACTCCAACAATTTCGGGACTTCCTGGATCTTTCGGAATTTTCTGTGGTATTCCGGGATTTCCTGGATGTTTCGGAATTTTCTGTGGTATTTCGGGATAAATTCCCTAATTTCGGAATTTCCTGGTTGTTTCGGGATATTCTGTGGTATTCCGGGATAAATCCACCAATTTCGGAATTTCCTGGATGTTTCGGGATTTTCTGTGACATTTTGGGATAAATTCACTAATTGAGGGATTTCCTGGACGTTTCGGGATTTTCTGACGTATTCCGGGTAACTCCACCAATTTCGGGATTTCCTGCAAGTCTCGGGTTTTTCTGTGGTATTTCGGGATAACTCCACCAATTTCGGAATTTTCTGGATGTTTCGAGATTTTCTGACGTATTGCGGGATAACTTCAACAATTTCGGGACTTCCTGGATGTTTCGGGATTCTCTGAGGTATTCCGTATTCAATTTTTATTATTGTAATTGTATAATATCATTTATATTTTTTGGTTGCAATTACTAATATTTATTTTATAAAAGATTTTTGAATATAAAACAAAATTAATAAAATGTGAAAATAAATCTTTTAGCCAGAATTTTAATCTGAAAAAATTTTTTATAAATTCAATTATTACGTATAATTATTTGTTTGAAAGAATAATTGAATACATACGATGCATTAGCTGAGTTTAGCAATTTTGTATGAAATTTTAAATTCTTCATCTCCTTTCCGTGAAACATCATGAAAAAGCATGCAATATATGTATAATGGTCAAAGAATAATTTTATATTCTAATTTTTGTTGTTGAAAATATTATTCTGGTAGAAAAATAACACATTTGTTACTAGATTAATGTAGCTTCTTACAGGAATAGTGTGGAAATCTTGTAAGTAATGATATATGTGTTACTACGTATTAAAAATTAAAATTAAAATTAAAATTCCTTACTCCAGTGTAAGTTTTATCATGTCAATTATTTAAAAATTTTTTTAATTGTTTCAGTATTATGTAGAAATATGTTCAGTATCTATAAACTCTTGTGTAATTGACTAAGATTAAATAAGTATATACAATGTTGCAAATATAATACACTGTTATTTTTATTTTATTGACTAAAAAAAATTGATTGTAACTGAATACTAGGTTAATTAATTACACATTATATTATATATTACATTTTTATTCAATTAAATTGTAAAATTATACATTTAAAAAAAATAAAAAAAATAAGTATATATTTAGTGTAATTTCGAATTGTTGCTAGTTTATTAATAAATAAAAGGGCTTTATTGATCTCTACAAACAAACACTTTCTTGTAGCCGACGTTTCGGACGTTTCTTTAGCCGTTCCTCATCAAGGCAAACAAAAAACACAGAGTTGCTAATCACATTCCGGATTCAGCAACATCTCTCCAAACGCACAAAACCACTCACACTCGTGACATTCACGCTCAATGCGTTGAAACGAGGACCTCCCCGAGAATTAGCATTTCTGCGTTTTTTGTTTGCCTTGATAAGGAACGGCTAAAGAAACGTCCGAAACATTGGCTACAAGAAAGTGTTTGTTCGTTGAGATCAATAAAGCCTTTTTATTGGTTAAAAAATTCTGAACAAACTATATTCCCCCACCATCTATTGATTATAAACATGTTTATTAATAAATAAAAAGGCTTTATTGATCTCTATAAACAAACACTTTCTTGTAGCCGACGTTTCGGACGTTTCGTTTGGTAAGAATGTTGTATACATTATTGTTAAAAAATCGCAGGTTTAAATTTTAATAGTATTTTTTTCGCTGATCTGTTTTGTATAGCCTTTATAAGGGACGGCTAAAAAACGTCCGAAACGTCGGCTACAAAAAAGTGTTTGTTCGTGGAGATCAATAAAGCTTTTTTATTTATTAACAAATTCTGGACGAACGATAATTTCTCCCACCATCTATAAACATATTTATTGTACCTATATAGTTTTAATTAGCTGGTTAAAATAATTCTTTTCTTATTTTCATTGTATATAAAAAAACTATAATAAATATAATAAATTGTATATATTAATTGATTTTTTTTAATTGGTAATTTCACCATATTTATTAATTTTGATCTAGAAAACTGTCAACTTTTTATTATACACATTTAATACAAAAAAGTTTCTAAATTGCATGTACAATATGCTCATATTTTTTAAAATTACAATTTCAAAAGTCTGATATTGGCCATAGTAACATGCTTCTTCGAAAACCCATAACTTTGTTAGGACACAATTGATTTTGATCTAATCAGTCTCAAAAAAACGAAGTATTTTTCAGCAGCTTGAAAATAAAGAAGGTTAGATTAATGAAATTAGTTTTTGACGAAATCATGATCACTTCAATGTTCAGAACTTGTTTTGTTCAGAAGAATTACTTATTATACTAGTAACTAAATTACTAGAAGAGCCTACACTACTTTCTGATGCAAAAATAATTTCACTTAACAGTGCATAGTCACTTACATTTTCTTTAACTTCTGGTATAATAATACAGGAACCTAAATCTACAGAAGAGTGCGAAAAGACAATTGTATTTTCAATAAGATTTGATGTAGATGCCAAAGCATTTGACGAATAATCAAAATTACAACTATTACTTAAATTACTTTGATCATTACACAAATTAGTTAAATCTACTGTATGAAGCATAGTAGATTCTACATCTAAATTGTTGTTTGAATTTTCATATTGTTTTCTATTTCATAAGTTACTTAAATTTTCTAGAATGAAAAATATAAAAAATCACGTTCATAAATCGTAGTACAATATTAAGCACAACAAATGAAAATATACTATAAATTAAATTAACAATTTTGAAATAGTAAGACTAAATAAATCTACTAATACAAATATTATTAATGAATGAATATGTTTTAACCACATTGCTCTTGTAAGTTGCACCAGATGCGAAAGAGGCCTTTATTTCCATGGGTGATTACTACACTGCTGTCGAGGTATGCTTGATTAAAAATTTGCATATCCTCTTGTAACATTCCCTCTCTAAAAACAGTAAATGGCGAGTTTGCACATGTCGATAATAGACGACCTGACACCGCTCATCCAACCGCAGTGCGTTGAGCCATGCGGCCAGCATGTTGGTGCAATCCAGGTCTCAGTAGATCAGTTAGCACGTTGTTACCCATAAGGAGCTTAACTGGTCGAGGGGTTCCGAATTTCGTATCAGCCAATTCGCAGTCCCGCCATTGGGACACTATGTAGTCGTCGACAGGTGCGTGGGGAATAACAAGACTCAGATTTTAAGACAATGTGCCTCGAAATGGATGGATGTAGCTCGATCGGGTAAATATATACTCAAAATAGCTTTTCCACGGACGCGCTCCAGGAGTCCTCCTCCGAGGCCACTAATGGTCACGTTGATTTAGTTCAATGATAATGCTGAGTCGACGGGTCAAACTGAGAGAGACTACTGTTATTTCCGAGCCAGTATCCAGCATTGCCCTCGCCTGTAGTGGAGGACTGCGACCATTGCCAATACGAAGGACAACGGTCGGAAGCAATGTCAGTCAAGATGTTTGACGATCCTCAACGGTGGGGTGCGACAATCGTTGTTGCTTGTTTGGCACTGGAGCGTGAATTTGTGCGCTTTCGCGTT
Organism: Theocolax elegans; assembly: GCA_026168455.1. Taxonomy (NCBI): domain Eukaryota; kingdom Metazoa; phylum Arthropoda; class Insecta; order Hymenoptera; family Cerocephalidae; genus Theocolax; species Theocolax elegans. The sequence goes on from CM047429.1 coordinate 5,044,137, forward strand.
TCCTTTTGTCCTGGGCGAAGACAATTAAAGCACCATCGGCCCTTCACAACCGCTTCTCTTCTCCCAGGCAAGTCCAGTGCCAGAAACTTGTCACAGTAGCCAATGTAGTGATTCTCGCTACGGTACGCGCAGCCTGACCCAGCCTCGCGTGTGGCGAGGCTACGGACGCCGCGGCTAACAGAAGGAGAATAAGATGGCTTGAACATCACTGGGCGATGGGTCCTGGATCCTTCCACCGAGTTTATCGAATAACGTTAATAAGGAAGCCGGAAAGCATATTGTACGTCGCCACGATTTCGTCTCCTACGCGAGAGGCGTCATCGCTAATTGAGGCAGCTTCATGAAAGTTGAGTTTTTCCATCTCGTCTTCCCAGGCACATCGAGTTGCTGGAATCCACTGGACGGTTCAGCGCGCGAAGTTGGTCTCGATGTCGACTTAAGGTATCTAGGAATGTTCGAAGCCCGAAGGAGGATTCCTCGCGCCGCGATTTAAGATTTCGCAGAGCGCGTAGATGATCCTGGATCAGTAAACGGCGATGCTTGAAGCGCATTTCAAGCAGGTTCCATGCGGTGGCATAATTACTAGAGCGTCACTGGCGTTCCCCTGTACGTGCGTCTTCAGGTAGTAAAATTTCTCGACCTCAGTTAATCGAGGGTTATCGTGGATCAAGGCGCGAAAAAGATCACGGAACGATTCCCATTGATCCCGTCGACCCGAGAAGGTAGGCACATTAATCTGAGGCAACCGGGCGTGAGAGGTCATCATGAAGTTGCCCTGCTCGACGGCATGACAATCGCGATCCGATGAAGTTGACATAGGTTGAGAAGGAGTCAACTTTGGCGAACATCGAATAGCAGCGACTGCGCGTTCACAAAGCCATCCTCAATGGAAGTGTAATCCAAGGCTCTATCGTAGCTCTGTAATTGCTCGTCAGCCAGAGATAAGAGCCCAAGATTGTTGGCTTGGAAGTCGAACCAATATGAATTTAGCATGGTTGACCGTGTGTTGACTGAGCCCAACGTCCAAGCGTCATCCGCTCTCGGAGTCTGCAAGACCGTTTGAGTAAATGCCTTGATGACCTCGGCCAGAACTCGTTGCGTTGACAGTAAAGTCGACATTGCCCCTCTACAATTCACAAATTAAAATTTCCCTTTGTTTAGTCTCGGCAAAATAAATAGTAAAGACTTTATAAGAGGGAGAGAGAGAGAGAGAGAGAGAGAGAGAGAGAGAGAGAGAGATAGAGAGAGAGAGAGAGAGAGAGAGAGAGAGAGAGAGAGAGAGAGAGAGAGAGAGAGAGAGAGCGAGTAAGAGAGAGGAAGAGAGAAATAGCGAGAACGATAGAGATTTGCAAAATGGCGCACAGACAGATTAATTAACTGACAGCGTGTTCCAAACAGAACGGCTCAATTCACATAGTATTTGAAATTCTCAACCTCGATATGTTCATCTACCGGACAGTACAGTCCGAGCCACGTGGTTTTAAGTAAGCATTGCTGGCGAGCTCGCGCCGCTCTCACATAGAGACAAAGACGAAAGACTGCAAGAAATAGATAGAGTATGACTAAGACAGCAAGGTCTGTTCCACACCGCTTGTTGGTGGGAATACTTGGCGAACTCGCGACCCCCTTTTTCGGCTCTCAGAGAGACAAATGCAAAACCGGACATACAGAGACGGAGAGCACACGGTCTCCCCATGTTGTGTGATGCGCGCGCAACGCTTCAGCGGGAAAGCAACACAAAGATGGCGGCCCTCTCCTAAACACGATATCGTCCACGTAGATTTAGGCGGGAAACTTGTCGATTTTCCTTCCGGTAGCTCGAATCGATAAAGAACTGCGAGTTTAAATATAATATAGTATGTACTCCGCGAGATTTTAAGCGAGAGTAAAAGTAACAAGAAGTTAAAAGGAGAAGTTAAAAGGAATGAACAAGCAAAAACCTGCGCGGCCGCCAAACGGACCTCCTCTAAATAATATTCTTTCTTAGCTTTGCAATAATGTCAGTACTACCAGTTTGTAGACGGACAAATCCGGCTCGAAGGACCAAATTGTTGGGAAATAAATCGAACACGATTTTCTCGTTCAACGCGTAATTTATTTTCTCGGTACAAGATTCACACATGTGCCTCAATCGATCCGTGATCGACACTGACTGCCCTTCTTGTTTAGGTGTCTCTTCTCTTCAACCCCCACCACTGGAAAAGAAGGGGGGATCGCCCGAGCGCAAAGATCCGAATTCTTCGAGAGATTCATGGCTCGTAACGAACCAAACACTGATCATGAATTTGGTTGAAGATTCTTAATATTCATAGATGACGATCCAATAATGCGCATGGGCGAAATGGGTGTTAATTCGTCAAATAGACCCGAAATTACTGAAAAATTTGAAATATTTGTACTCCACCCCTCTCTTAGCGTTACCCAGAACTAATCGACGACCCCGAAGTCCTAGTTCGTTACATATTTTCAAACCAATTTTTTAAAAATAGATGTTTTCTGGATAGAACTGGTGAAGATGGAGATGCATAATGTCGACCTAGTACCGCGAATGCACAGTGATGAAATAGACGTAAAATTGTCAAATGGATATCAAATGTATTACTCGAGGGTTCTGAAGGTCGCTGATTACAAATATAGTAGTGGATTTGAGAAATTCCCACGTGATGGACCGGGTTCGCGTATGTGGAACGGGCAGATTGATGTCAAGTTACCAAAATGCCCTGAAATATAATACTTGGGGATCCTCAGGATTACTGATTACTAACATGGCGTTAAAGTTGTATAATTAAAAATATATTTTATATTGTTTTATATTATAAAATAACATTAAAACTTCGGTACAATTCTTATATTAGTTACTGAACAGTGTGATTCTAATTTGATTATTAAACTACAGAAAAATTTAATAATAATAAAGGTATCAGAAAGATCTTAACAGCCAGACAGATTATACATTGGTTATTAAATAAAAAAGTGCTTTCATTGTAGTTGGTTTAAATTTTAATTTATTGTACTTATTAAAAATTTAAAATACTTATATTAAATAAAAAAATTGAACTTAATTATAAACATAAATAAAAAGGCTTTGTTGATCTCTACGAATAAACACTTTCTTGTAGCCAACGTTTCGGGCGTTTCTTTAGACGTTCCTTATCAAGGCAAACAAAAAACGCAGAGTTGCTAATCACATTTCGGATTCAGCAACATCTCTCCAAACGCACAAAACCACTCACACTCGTGACATTCACGCTCAATGCGTTGGAACGAGGACCTCCCCGAGGATTAGCATTTCTGCGTTTTTTGTTTGCCTTGATAAGGAACGGCTAAAGAAACGTCCGAAACATTGGCTACAAGAAAGTGTTTATTCGTAGAGATCAATAAAGCCTTTTTATTGGTTAACAAATTCTGAACGAACGATAATTTCCCCCACCATCTATTAATTATAAACATATCTATATTATATTAAAATTCATCCGTTCTCCGATGTCCGCCGGTGGTGTCCGGTGTCCAGCGGCGGTGTCCGGTCTCCTGTTGTAAGAATTAAGAGTATGTGTGGAGTTGTAGGGTTAACGCTGATATTTCGGGAATTTCTAAATTATTTCGGGATAACTTCACTAATTTCGGGATTTTCTAAATAATTCGGTAATATCTTAGATATGCCGGGAAATCTTCACTAATTTAGGGATTTCCTGGATGTTTCGGAATTTCCTTAAGTATTCCCGGATAACTCCACCAATTTCGGGATTTCCTGCAAGTCTCGGGTTTTTCTGTGGTATTTCGGGATAACTCCACTAAATACGGGATTTCCTGGATATTTCGGGAATTTTTGAGGTATTCCGGGATAACTCCACTAATTTCGGGATTTTCTAAATAATTCGGTAATTTCTTAGATATGCCGGGAAATCTTCACTAATTTAGGGTTTTCCTGGATGTTTCGGGATTTTCTTAAGTATTCCGGGATAACTCCACCAATTTCGGGATTTCCTGCAAGTCTCGGGTTTTTCTGTGGTATTTTGGGATAACTCCACCAATTTCGGAATTTTCTGGATGTTTCGAAATTTTCTGACGTATTGCGGGATAACTCCAACAATTTCGGGACTTCCTGGATCTTTCGGAATTTTCTGTGGTATTCCGGGATTTCCTGGATGTTTCGGAATTTTCTGTGGTATTTCGGGATAAATTCCCTAATTTCGGAATTTCCTGGTTGTTTCGGGATATTCTGTGGTATTCCGGGATAAATCCACCAATTTCGGAATTTCCTGGATGTTTCGGGATTTTCTGTGACATTTTGGGATAAATTCACTAATTGAGGGATTTCCTGGACGTTTCGGGATTTTCTGACGTATTCCGGGTAACTCCACCAATTTCGGGATTTCCTGCAAGTCTCGGGTTTTTCTGTGGTATTTCGGGATAACTCCACCAATTTCGGAATTTTCTGGATGTTTCGAGATTTTCTGACGTATTGCGGGATAACTTCAACAATTTCGGGACTTCCTGGATGTTTCGGGATTCTCTGAGGTATTCCGTATTCAATTTTTATTATTGTAATTGTATAATATCATTTATATTTTTTGGTTGCAATTACTAATATTTATTTTATAAAAGATTTTTGAATATAAAACAAAATTAATAAAATGTGAAAATAAATCTTTTAGCCAGAATTTTAATCTGAAAAAATTTTTTATAAATTCAATTATTACGTATAATTATTTGTTTGAAAGAATAATTGAATACATACGATGCATTAGCTGAGTTTAGTAATTTTGTATGAAATTTTAAATTCTTTATCTCATTTCCGTGAAACATCATGAAAAAGCATGCAATATATGTATAATGGTCAAAGAATAATTTTATATTCTAATTTTTGTTGTTGAAAATATTATTCTGGTAGAAAAATAACACATTTGTTACTAGATTGATGTAGCTTCTTACAGGAATAGTGTGGAAATCTTGTAAGTAATGATATATGTGTTACTACGTATTAAAAATTAAAATTAAAATTAAAATTCCTTACTCCAGTGTAAGTTTTATCATGTCAATTATTTAAAAATTTTTTTAATTGTTTCAGTATTATGTAGAAATATGTTCAGTATCTATAAACTCTTGTGTAATTGACTAAGATTAAATAAGTATATACAATGTTGTAAATATAATACACTGTTATTTTTATTTTATTGACTAAAAAAATTGATTGTAACTGAATACTAGGTTAATTAATTACACATTATATTATATATAACATTTTTATTCAATTAAATTGTAAAATTATACATTTAAAAAAAATAAAAAAAATAAGTATATATTTAGTGTAATTTCGAATTGTTGCTAGTTTATTAATAAATAAAAGGGCTTTATTGATCTCTACAAACAAACACTTTCTTGTAGCCAACGTTTCGGGCGTTTCTTTAGACGTTCCTTATCAAGGCAAACAAAAAACGCAGAGTTGCTAATCACATTTCGGATTCAGCAACATCTCTCCAAACGCACAAAACCACTCACACTCGTGACATTCACGCTCAATGCGTTGGAACGAGGACCTCCCCGAGGATTAGCATTTCTGCGTTTTTTGTTTGCCTTGATAAGGAACGGCTAAAGAAACGTCCGAAACATTGGCTACAAGAAAGTGTTTATTCGTAGAGATCAATAAAGCCTTTTTATTGGTTAACAAATTCTGAACGAACGATAATTTCCCCCACCATCTATTAATTATAAACATATCTATATTATATTAAAATTCATCCGTTCTCCGATGTCCGCCGGTGGTGTCCGGTGTCCAGCGGCGGTGTCCGGTCTCCTGTTGTAAGAATTAAGAGTATGTGTGGAGTTGTAGGGTTAACGCTGATATTTCGGGAATTTCTAAATTATTTCGGGATAACTTCACTAATTTCGGGATTTTCTAAATAATTCGGTAATATCTTAGATATGCCGGGAAATCTTCACTAATTTAGGGATTTCCTGGATGTTTCGGAATTTCCTTAAGTATTCCCGGATAACTCCACCAATTTCGGGATTTCCTGCAAGTCTCGGGTTTTTTCTGTGGTATTTCGGGATAACTCCACTAAATACGGGATTTCCTGGATATTTCGGGAATTTTTGAGGTATTCCGGGATAACTCCACTAATTTCGGGATTTTCTAAATAATTCGGTAATTTCTTAGATATGCCGGGAAATCTTCACTAATTTAGGGTTTTCCTGGATGTTTCGGGATTTTCTTAAGTATTCCGGGATAACTCCACCAATTTCGGGATTTCCTGCAAGTCTCGGGTTTTTCTGTGGTATTTTGGGATAACTCCACCAATTTCGGAATTTTCTGGATGTTTCGAAATTTTCTGACGTATTGCGGGATAACTCCAACAATTTCGGGACTTCCTGGATCTTTCGGAATTTTCTGTGGTATTCCGGGATTTCCTGGATGTTTCGGAATTTTCTGTGGTATTTCGGGATAAATTCCCTAATTTCGGAATTTCCTGGTTGTTTCGGGATATTCTGTGGTATTCCGGGATAAATCCACCAATTTCGGAATTTCCTGGATGTTTCGGGATTTTCTGTGACATTTTGGGATAAATTCACTAATTGAGGGATTTCCTGGACGTTTCGGGATTTTCTGACGTATTCCGGGTAACTCCACCAATTTCGGGATTTCCTGCAAGTCTCGGGTTTTTCTGTGGTATTTCGGGATAACTCCACCAATTTCGGAATTTTCTGGATGTTTCGAGATTTTCTGACGTATTGCGGGATAACTTCAACAATTTCGGGACTTCCTGGATGTTTCGGGATTCTCTGAGGTATTCCGTATTCAATTTTTATTATTGTAATTGTATAATATCATTTATATTTTTTGGTTGCAATTACTAATATTTATTTTATAAAAGATTTTTGAATATAAAACAAAATTAATAAAATGTGAAAATAAATCTTTTAGCCAGAATTTTAATCTGAAAAAATTTTTTATAAATTCAATTATTACGTATAATTATTTGTTTGAAAGAATAATTGAATACATACGATGCATTAGCTGAGTTTAGCAATTTTGTATGAAATTTTAAATTCTTCATCTCCTTTCCGTGAAACATCATGAAAAAGCATGCAATATATGTATAATGGTCAAAGAATAATTTTATATTCTAATTTTTGTTGTTGAAAATATTATTCTGGTAGAAAAATAACACATTTGTTACTAGATTAATGTAGCTTCTTACAGGAATAGTGTGGAAATCTTGTAAGTAATGATATATGTGTTACTACGTATTAAAAATTAAAATTAAAATTAAAATTCCTTACTCCAGTGTAAGTTTTATCATGTCAATTATTTAAAAATTTTTTTAATTGTTTCAGTATTATGTAGAAATATGTTCAGTATCTATAAACTCTTGTGTAATTGACTAAGATTAAATAAGTATATACAATGTTGCAAATATAATACACTGTTATTTTTATTTTATTGACTAAAAAAAATTGATTGTAACTGAATACTAGGTTAATTAATTACACATTATATTATATATTACATTTTTATTCAATTAAATTGTAAAATTATACATTTAAAAAAATAAAAAAAATAAGTATATATTTAGTGTAATTTCGAATTGTTGCTAGTTTATTAATAAATAAAAGGGCTTTATTGATCTCTACAAACAAACACTTTCTTGTAGCCGACGTTTCGGACGTTTCTTTAGCCGTTCCTCATCAAGGCAAACAAAAAACGCAGAGTTGCTAATCACATTCCGGATTCAGCAACATCTCTCCAAACGCACAAAACCACTCACACTCGTGACATTCACGCTCAATGCGTTGGAACGAGGACCTCCCCGAGGATTAGCATTTCTGCGTTTTTTGTTTGCCTTGATAAGGAACGGCTAAAGAAACGTCCGAAACATTGGCTACAAGAAAGTGTTTATTCGTAGAGATCAATAAAGCCTTTTTATTGGTTAACAAATTCTGAACGAACGATAATTTCCCCCACCATCTATTAATTATAAACATATCTATATTATATTAAAATTCATCCGTTCTCCGATGTCCGCCGGTGGTGTCCGGTGTCCAGCGGCGGTGTCCGGTCTCCTGTTGTAAGAATTAAGAGTATGTGTGGAGTTGTAGGGTTAACGCTGATATTTCGGGAATTTCTAAATTATTTCGGGATAACTTCACTAATTTCGGGATTTTCTAAATAATTCGGTAATATCTTAGATATGCCGGGAAATCTTCACTAATTTAGGGATTTCCTGGATGTTTCGGAATTTCCTTAAGTATTCCCGGATAACTCCACCAATTTCGGGATTTCCTGCAAGTCTCGGGTTTTTCTGTGGTATTTCGGGATAACTCCACTAAATACGGGATTTCCTGGATATTTCGGGAATTTTTGAGGTATTCCGGGATAACTCCACTAATTTCGGGATTTTCTAAATAATTCGGTAATTTCTTAGATATGCCGGGAAATCTTCACTAATTTAGGGTTTTCCTGGATGTTTCGGGATTTTCTTAAGTATTCCGGGATAACTCCACCAATTTCGGGATTTCCTGCAAGTCTCGGGTTTTTCTGTGGTATTTTGGGATAACTCCACCAATTTCGGAATTTTCTGGATGTTTCGAAATTTTCTGACGTATTGCGGGATAACTCCAACAATTTCGGGACTTCCTGGATCTTTCGGAATTTTCTGTGGTATTCCGGGATTTCCTGGATGTTTCGGAATTTTCTGTGGTATTTCGGGATAAATTCCCTAATTTCGGAATTTCCTGGTTGTTTCGGGATATTCTGTGGTATTCCGGGATAAATCCACCAATTTCGGAATTTCCTGGATGTTTCGGGATTTTCTGTGACATTTTGGGATAAATTCACTAATTGAGGGATTTCCTGGACGTTTCGGGATTTTCTGACGTATTCCGGGTAACTCCACCAATTTCGGGATTTCCTGCAAGTCTCGGGTTTTTCTGTGGTATTTCGGGATAACTCCACCAATTTCGGAATTTTCTGGATGTTTCGAGATTTTCTGACGTATTGCGGGATAACTTCAACAATTTCGGGACTTCCTGGATGTTTCGGGATTCTCTGAGGTATTCCGTATTCAATTTTTATTATTGTAATTGTATAATATCATTTATATTTTTTGGTTGCAATTACTAATATTTATTTTATAAAAGATTTTTGAATATAAAACAAAATTAATAAAATGTGAAAATAAATCTTTTAGCCAGAATTTTAATCTGAAAAAATTTTTTATAAATTCAATTATTACGTATAATTATTTGTTTGAAAGAATAATTGAATACATACGATGCATTAGCTGAGTTTAGCAATTTTGTATGAAATTTTAAATTCTTCATCTCCTTTCCGTGAAACATCATGAAAAAGCATGCAATATATGTATAATGGTCAAAGAATAATTTTATATTCTAATTTTTGTTGTTGAAAATATTATTCTGGTAGAAAAATAACACATTTGTTACTAGATTAATGTAGCTTCTTACAGGAATAGTGTGGAAATCTTGTAAGTAATGATATATGTGTTACTACGTATTAAAAATTAAAATTAAAATTAAAATTCCTTACTCCAGTGTAAGTTTTATCATGTCAATTATTTAAAAATTTTTTTAATTGTTTCAGTATTATGTAGAAATATGTTCAGTATCTATAAACTCTTGTGTAATTGACTAAGATTAAATAAGTATATACAATGTTGCAAATATAATACACTGTTATTTTTATTTTATTGACTAAAAAAAATTGATTGTAACTGAATACTAGGTTAATTAATTACACATTATATTATATATTACATTTTTATTCAATTAAATTGTAAAATTATACATTTAAAAAAAATAAAAAAAATAAGTATATATTTAGTGTAATTTCGAATTGTTGCTAGTTTATTAATAAATAAAAGGGCTTTATTGATCTCTACAAACAAACACTTTCTTGTAGCCGACGTTTCGGACGTTTCTTTAGCCGTTCCTCATCAAGGCAAACAAAAAACACAGAGTTGCTAATCACATTCCGGATTCAGCAACATCTCTCCAAACGCACAAAACCACTCACACTCGTGACATTCACGCTCAATGCGTTGAAACGAGGACCTCCCCGAGAATTAGCATTTCTGCGTTTTTTGTTTGCCTTGATAAGGAACGGCTAAAGAAACGTCCGAAACATTGGCTACAAGAAAGTGTTTGTTCGTTGAGATCAATAAAGCCTTTTTATTGGTTAAAAAATTCTGAACAAACTATATTCCCCCACCATCTATTGATTATAAACATGTTTATTAATAAATAAAAAGGCTTTATTGATCTCTATAAACAAACACTTTCTTGTAGCCGACGTTTCGGACGTTTCGTTGGTAAGAATGTTGTATACATTATTGTTAAAAAATCGCAGGTTTAAATTTTAATAGTATTTTTTTCGCTGATCTGTTTTGTATAGCCTTTATAAGGGACGGCTAAAAAACGTCCGAAACGTCGGCTACAAAAAAGTGTTTGTTCGTGGAGATCAATAAAGCTTTTTTATTTATTAACAAATTCTGGACGAACGATAATTTCTCCCACCATCTATAAACATATTTATTGTACCTATATAGTTTTAATTAGCTGGTTAAAATAATTCTTTTCTTATTTTCATTGTATATAAAAAAACTATAATAAATATAATAAATTGTATATATTAATTGATTTTTTTTAATTGGTAATTTCACCATATTTATTAATTTTGATCTAGAAAACTGTCAACTTTTTATTATACACATTTAATACAAAAAAGTTTCTAAATTGCATGTACAATATGCTCATATTTTTTAAAATTACAATTTCAAAAGTCTGATATTGGCCATAGTAACATGCTTCTTCGAAAACCCATAACTTTGTTAGGACACAATTGATTTTGATCTAATCAGTCTCAAAAAAACGAAGTATTTTTCAGCAGCTTGAAAATAAAGAAGGTTAGATTAATGAAATTAGTTTTTGACGAAATCATGATCACTTCAATGTTCAGAACTTGTTTTGTTCAGAAGAATTACTTATTATACTAGTAACTAAATTACTAGAAGAGCCTACACTACTTTCTGATGCAAAAATAATTTCACTTAACAGTGCATAGTCACTTACATTTTCTTTAACTTCTGGTATAATAATACAGGAACCTAAATCTACAGAAGAGTGCGAAAAGACAATTGTATTTTCAATAAGATTTGATGTAGATGCCAAAGCATTTGACGAATAATCAAAATTACAACTATTACTTAAATTACTTTGATCATTACACAAATTAGTTAAATCTACTGTATGAAGCATAGTAGATTCTACATCTAAATTGTTGTTTGAATTTTCATATTGTTTTCTATTTCATAAGTTACTTAAATTTTCTAGAATGAAAAATATAAAAAATCACGTTCATAAATCGTAGTACAATATTAAGCACAACAAATGAAAATATACTATAAATTAAATTAACAATTTTGAAATAGTAAGACTAAATAAATCTACTAATACAAATATTATTAATGAATGAATATGTTTTAACCACATTGCTCTTGTAAGTTGCACCAGATGCGAAAGAGGCCTTTATTTCCATGGGTGATTACTACACTGCTGTCGAGGTATGCTTGATTAAAAATTTGCATATCCTCTTGTAACATTCCCTCTCTAAAAACAGTAAATGGCGAGTTTGCACATGTCGATAATAGACGACCTGACACCGCTCATCCAACCGCAGTGCGTTGAGCCATGCGGCCAGCATGTTGGTGCAATCCAGGTCTCAGTAGATCAGTTAGCACGTTGTTACCCATAAGGAGCTTAACTGGTCGAGGGGTTCCGAATTTCGTATCAGCCAATTCGCAGTCCCGCCATTGGGACACTATGTAGTCGTCGACAGGTGCGTGGGGAATAACAAGACTCAGATTTTAAGACAATGTGCCTCGAAATGGATGGATGTAGCTCGATCGGGTAAATATATACTCAAAATAGCTTTTCCACGGACGCGCTCCAGGAGTCCTCCTCCGAGGCCACTAATGGTCACGTTGATTTAGTTCAATGATAATGCTGAGTCGACGGGTCAAACTGAGAGAGACTACTGTTATTTCCGAGCCAGTATCCAGCATTGCCCTCGCCTGTAGTGGAGGACTGCGACCATTGCCAATACGAAGGACAACGGTCGGAAGCAATGTCAGTCAAGATGTTTGACGATCCTCAACGGTGGGGTGCGACAATCGTTGTTGCTTGTTTGGCACTGGAGCGTGAATTTGTGCGCTTTCGCGTTTCCTTTTGTCCTGGGCGAAGACAATTAAAGCACCATCGGCCCTTCACAACCGCTTCTCTTCTCCCAGGCAAGTCCAGTGCCAGAAACTTGTCACAGTAGCCAATGTAGTGATTCTCGCTACGGTACGCGCAGCCTGACCCAGCCTCGCGTGTGGCGAGGCTACGGACGCCGCGGCTAACAGAAGGAGAATAAGATGGCTTGAACATCACTGGGCGATGGGTCCTGGATCCTTCCACCGAGTTTATCGAATAACGTTAATAAGGAAGCCGGAAAGCATATTGTACGTCGCCACGATTTCGTCTCCTACGCGAGAGGCGTCATCGCTAATTGAGGCAGCTTCATGAAAGTTGAGTTTTTCCATCTCGTCTTCCCAGGCACATCGAGTTGCTGGAATCCACTGGACGGTTCAGCGCGCGAAGTTGGTCTCGATGTCGACTTAAGGTATCTAGGAATGTTCGAAGCCCGAAGGAGGATTCCTCGCGCCGCGATTTAAGATTTCGCAGAGCGCGTAGATGATCCTGGATCAGTAAACGGCGATGCTTGAAGCGCATTTCAAGCAGGTTCCATGCGGTGGCATAATTACTAGAGCGTCACTGGCGTTCCCCTGTACGTGCGTCTTCAGGTAGTAAAATTTCTCGACCTCAGTTAATCGAGGGTTATCGTGGATCAAGGCGCGAAAAAGATCACGGAACGATTCCCATTGATCCCGTCGACCCGAGAAGGTAGGCACATTAATCTGAGGCAACCGGGCGTGAGAGGTCATCATGAAGTTGCCCTGCTCGACGGCATGACAATCGCGATCCGATGAAGTTGACATAGGTTGAGAAGGAGTCAACTTTGGCGAACATCGAATAGCAGCGACTGCGCGTTCACAAAGCCATCCTCAATGGAAGTGTAATCCAAGGCTCTATCGTAGCTCTGTAATTGCTCGTCAGCCAGAGATAAGAGCCCAAGATTGTTGGCTTGGAAGTCGAACCAATATGAATTTAGCATGGTTGACCGTGTGTTGACTGAGCCCAACGTCCAAGCGTCATCCGCTCTCGGAGTCTGCAAGACCGTTTGAGTAAATGCCTTGATGACCTCGGCCAGAACTCGTTGCGTTGACAGTAAAGTCGACATTGCCCCTCTACAATTCACAAATTAAAATTTCCCTTTGTTTAGTCTCGGCAAAATAAATAGTAAAGACTTTATAAGAGGGAGAGAGAGAGAGAGAGAGAGAGAGAGAGAGAGAGAGAGAGATAGAGAGAGAGAGAGAGAGAGAGAGAGAGAGAGAGAGAGAGAGAGAGAGAGAGAGAGAGAGAGCGAGTAAGAGAGAGGAAGAGAGAAATAGCGAGAACGATAGAGATTTGCAAAATGGCGCACAGACAGATTAATTAACTGACAGCGTGTTCCAAACAGAACGGCTCAATTCACATAGTATTTGAAATTCTCAACCTCGATATGTTCATCTACCGGACAGTACAGTCCGAGCCACGTGGTTTTAAGTAAGCATTGCTGGCGAGCTCGCGCCGCTCTCACATAGAGACAAAGACGAAAGACTGCAAGAAATAGATAGAGTATGACTAAGACAGCAAGGTCTGTTCCACACCGCTTGTTGGTGGGAATACTTGGCGAACTCGCGACCCCCTTTTTCGGCTCTCAGAGAGACAAATGCAAAACCGGACATACAGAGACGGAGAGCACACGGTCTCCCCATGTTGTGTGATGCGCGCGCAACGCTTCAGCGGGAAAGCAACACAAAGATGGCGGCCCTCTCCTAAACACGATATCGTCCACGTAGATTTAGGCGGGAAACTTGTCGATTTTCCTTCCGGTAGCTCGAATCGATAAAGAACTGCGAGTTTAAATATAATATAGTATGTACTCCGCGAGATTTTAAGCGAGAGTAAAAGTAACAAGAAGTTAAAAGGAGAAGTTAAAAGGAATGAACAAGCAAAAACCTGCGCGGCCGCCAAACGGACCTCCTCTAAATAATATTCTTTCTTAGCTTTGCAATAATGTCAGTACTACCAGTTTGTAGACGGACAAATCCGGCTCGAAGGACCAAATTGTTGGGAAATAAATCGAACACGATTTTCTCGTTCAACGCGTAATTTATTTTCTCGGTACAAGATTCACACATGTGCCTCAATCGATCCGTGATCGACACTGACTGCCCTTCTTGTTTAGGTGTCTCTTCTCTTCAACCCCCACCACTGGAAAAGAAGGGGGGATCGCCCGAGCGCAAAGATCCGAATTCTTCGAGAGATTCATGGCTCGTAACGAACCAAACACTGATCATGAATTTGGTTGAAGATTCTTAATATTCATAGATGACGATCCAATAATGCGCATGGGCGAAATGGGTGTTAATTCGTCAAATAGACCCGAAATTACTGAAAAATTTGAAATATTTGTACTCCACCCCTCTCTTAGCGTTACCCAGAACTAATCGACGACCCCGAAGTCCTAGTTCGTTACATATTTTCAAACCAATTTTTTAAAAATAGATGTTTTCTGGATAGAACTGGTGAAGATGGAGATGCATAATGTCGACCTAGTACCGCGAATGCACAGTGATGAAATAGACGTAAAATTGTCAAATGGATATCAAATGTATTACTCGAGGGTTCTGAAGGTCGCTGATTACAAATATAGTAGTGGATTTGAGAAATTCCCACGTGATGGACCGGGTTCGCGTATGTGGAACGGGCAGATTGATGTCAAGTTACCAAAATGCCCTGAAATATAATACTTGGGGATCCTCAGGATTACTGATTACTAACATGGCGTTAAAGTTGTATAATAACAACATATCGATCAACGAGTAGTGAAATTCCGATAGGTTGGACGAGTCAAAACCTATTTCACAACTGCGCATGCGCGGCTTTGAGTCGCCATCTTGGAATTTTACAAATTTAATACCATATTCGTGATCAGCAAGCCTGAAAACCCCTGAGTAGCAAGTTTCAGCGCAAAATATGGGACAGAAAAATGTATGACTGAAAGGGTTAAATCATTTGATGAAAGTTGAATTATTGAAACGACATTGGATTACTTAAATCTATATTCAGTAGCATTTTTTGTATATCCATTTTAATTAAATAAATAGCAAATACTGTTAAGGTATATATTAGAGTTAGATCACTGAATTACAAATTAATTTGAAATAGCACTGATTATCGTGTTTATTGATCACTGATTTGAGATGGACTGAATCCTTTACGCTTTCTGGACTACTGATAGCTTCTGAACTGTGTACCTCCAACCTTTTTCCTGCCAAAATTATTACGAAAGTAAATATGGTTAAAAATTGATTTCAAATTAATTGAAAATAAAAATTTAAGTTCTAAAAATTGTAAGGCCCAAAAATTTTAAGACTCAAAAATAGTAAAGCTCAATATACTAAGGCCCAAAAATAATTGTAACTTCTACAAAACAGTTATATAGAATTAATTATAAAAAAATTGGATGAGAAGGCTTATCTGAAATGATACACATAAATTTGCAACATAATCCGATTAATGTTAAAGATGAAACGAAAAATCTTAGCAAACATTACAATAGCATTATTAATAATATAGTTAAAGTCTAAGTTGTGATAAGAATATTTCCCTTACAACATAACGTCAAATTATATTATATCTGACAGATGTTTGTATACAGCGGGTTATCCAGCTGATCGTCGATTTATGCGCAATGCGAGAATCAACGATACGCGAAATACTATTTTAAGTTGTGCAACACGCCAAATTTTAAAATGTAACTTTTTCAATTTTTGTTTAATTTTAAATAAAAAAAAAATTTTTGTTTTAAAAAAGTAATAACTTAATAATTTTTCAAGACTTAACGTTTTTTAATTTATATTTAAATAAACGTAATTTAAAATTTCACGCTGTATTGGGGAGAGGGATGTTCACGTGATCGATTTATTTAGAATTGATCGCACAGGTGTCTCTTGAATCGCATGGCGAGAAATTTTGAATGTTTTTTTTAGTATTAACCGTCATATGATATGAATTGATTTGATTATTTTAATTTTTCTGACTGCCTTTTGCTCAGTTTTTGCGTTAATTTATTTTTTGTGATGTTATATTTATTCATTGTAATTTTTAATTTATTACGATTATGGACACAACAATGGGGAAATGTATGTGCATTCATAACCTCAATTTCTGTGCAGATTATGTTTTTTAATTTATTGATTTTTGCTTATATTTTGTTTTCAATAGTAAGTTGAGACAGATTGGGCCTGACCGGGGTCTTACATTCCCCAGTACCCGTCCCGTTACAATATATATATACATATATATATATATGTATAATACATATAATGGCCGTTGTGGCAACCTGAAAAGAGTGGGAAGATACCACTTTAGCACGATAAAAAGAGATGGAGAGGGATTATGACGACCGGTCGTCACAAGCTCTGTGAGAGTAAGTGAGATACTCTTATATTTAGGAGTAGTTTAGGTTTTCCTCGATATTGATGAACAAACCATATTTATTTATTTGGCGACGTTTCGATGAATATCCTCCATCCTCATCAGGCTATACCTTTTTATTAAAAAATGATTTCATTTTACAACATCTTTTAAACACAATTTTTACATATATAAATCTAAGTTACTTACTATTTCGTCAATATACAGGTATACACATATTATTAACAGCATCTCTGATGCGTCGCTCTATAATTGAAAACAATGATTAAAATAACAAACGTTTTACAATTTTTGCACAGAGATTGAGGTTATATATAACATACCTTTCCCCTATTGTTGTGTCCATAATCAACACAAAAAATTGAAAATTAAATAAATACTTGAAGAACATTACAAAATAAATTAACACATAATCACACATATTAAGCAAAAGGCAGTCAAATATTAAAATAAAGCTAACAATGTATATCACAGACGGTTAATACTGAAAAATTTGAAATATCACGTCCCCCGTTTTCAGAGACACCTATGCAATCAATCTTAATCAGATCGACAACGCAGTCATCCCCACCACAGGCGCGAAACTTCAAATTAAGTACATTATGTGTACTGATAAGTAATAAAAATTAATAAATTATTTATGATTATTTACAAGAGAACTCAAAAAATTTTTTTATAAGGCTAAATTAAAATTTATCATTTCAATAAAAAAATATTTTTTTCCCGTTAAAACAAATAATAATTGGTAATAAAAATTTACAAAATTAAATTTAAGTAGTTAAGTATTTTATTAAATTTTAAATATAGTAGATTAACTAAACAATTTTTATAATAATGAAGAATCTTTTAATTATAAACCTAAATGAGAAGAAATTAAAAAAACCAAAAATATATATTTGAATTTACCGCGTCGCGCATCGTGCAAGACACAATACGCGCATCGATCAACACGCAAGTCAATCACTCACCTTATCCAAACATCTGATCGATATACATTGATTTGAGGTTATGTCATAGGGGAGAGATACACATTATAATTTAGGTATAAATTTGTTCTATTCGTCCACGCAGTTGGTTCAAAAGGAGGCGTTTTTATCGATTTTTAGTGAACTAACCATTTAATTTATTTAATTGGCGACGTTTCGATGGAAGTCCTCCATCCTCATCAGGCTATACCTTTATTGAAACAATCATTTGTTACACCAGCATTTTACAATTTTGCATATATATATATCTAAATATAATTACTCACTATTTGGTCAAATTAATGAACATATGTGGCTTTTCTCATAATTTTCATAGTATCTCTAATGTGTCGCTCTATAATCAAAAGCAAAAGCAAGTAGCAAAACATCAGTGTTAAAATTTGCACAAAGATTGAGGTTATGTAACTTATTTTACCTTTCTTCTCTGAATCGTACTTATATAACATCATAGAATTTATTTAATAAATAAATAAATAAATAAATAAATAAATAAATAATTTAATAGAACACACAACACCAATTAAGCAAAAAGCAGTCAATATCAATAAAATTTATCAGAAAACAAAATTTGCTAGTCATTATCACAGATAGTTGGTAAAGCTATAATTCAAATTTTTGCGACCCGTCATTATACACTTGTAGTGTGTGTCAATTTGACCGTATTCATGACATAGACGTGTAGCAAAAATTTGAATATTAATAAATCCTATACGAAATGTAATATCATTAATTAACATCAAACTTAAGTCAATAATATTAAAAAAATTCTTTTATAAATACTACTAAAAAAAATAATTAATGAACACGTAACCATATAAATATTATTATTTGTACTTTAATATTTCTATAATTTAAAGTTATATTAACATTGATTCATTCATTATTGTCAATTACTGTTAAAAATTTTTTCTTAAAAATTAATAATAATTCAGTCTATATATATTGCACTTTGTTAAAATATATTTACCATTTACAAATTAAAAATTAAATTTTGATTTTTTCACAATTTCAAATTTATGCGCGTATTAATCAGTAATCGATTACAGCGCTGATTATAATACTTGTAATTAAATTTGAACTAATTGATCTACCATCTGTAGATAACTAGCATTATTTTTGAATTACGTTCAAGAAAGAAAGGAAATTATTACAATTTGGACCGTAATTTGAGTTGATTAACAATGTTATTGTAAAATTGGCTAAGATTTTTTGTATCATCTTTTACGTTAATGGCATTCTTCTCTAATTTAATATGGGTCATCTCTGATATCAGTCTTTTCCCCCAAATTTTTTCTCTATCTAACACGTCTACATCTTTAAAATTAAATGTATGGTCATATTTTGTTATATGGTCATTTATAACATATTGCACACCCGACTTTTTACTATTAGATTCGTGTTCTTTTATTCTACAATTTAATTGCCTTTTTGTCTCTCCTATATATGCTGCGTCACAATCATTACACTTAATTCTGTATACTACATTCGTTTCACAAAGTTTGTCTAATTTTTCCTTGCCTCTAACAATAACATTACTTAATCCATTACAAATTTTAGGAACAACCCTAATACCCTTCTGTTTCATAAAACCAGACACATTATTATAAAAATTTGGAACATATGGGACGCTTAAAGTTGCAAAGTATCTATTTTGTTTATTTTGTTGAATATTATTGCTATTAGTTCTATATTTTATTTTTTCCATTCTTTTTCTTATATTATGATTAATAAATTTAATTGGGTACTCATTATTAACTAAAAACTCTTTAACTATTTTTAAGTTGGTGTTATGAAACTTCTGGTTTGACAATAAGATTGCCTTATCTACCAACGTATATATCATAGCTCGTTTTTGTTCAATAGGGTGACTGGATAAAAAATGTAAAAATCTACCTGAAAATGTTTCTTTCCTATACCAATTCGTGATTATTTTTTTACTATGATTATTTCTAATTAAAGATAACTCTAAAAAGTTTATAGCGCCATTTTTTTCTTTTTCATGAGTAAATTGTAATCGTGCGTTATAATTATTGAATACCTCTAATACTTTAGTTATCTTATTTTCAGGAATGCACATTATTGTGTCATCTACATATCTGTAGTAAAACACCGGTATAAAATCTAAATTATTTAAGCACTCCTGTTCTAAATCTGTCATTACCAAATCTGCAAAAGTTGGGCTTATCGGACTACCCCAATAAAAGAAACAGTGTTCATTAATTATTTTTTTTAGTGGTATTTATAAAAGAATTTTTTTAATATTATTGACTTAAGTTTGATGTTAATTAATGATATTACATTTCGTATAGGATTTATTAATATTCAAATTTTTGCTACACGTCTATGTCATGAATACGGTCAAATTGACACACACTACAAGTGTATAATGACGGGTCGCAAAAATTTGAATTATAGCTTTACCAACTATCTGTGATAATGACTAGCAAATTTTGTTTTCTGATAAATTTTATTGATATTGACTGCTTTTTGCTTAATTGGTGTTGCGTGTTCTATTAAATTATTTATTTATTTATTTATATATTTATTTATTTATTTATTTATTTATTTATTTATTTATTTATTTATTAAATAAATTCTATGATGTTATATAAGTACGATTCAGAGAAGAAAGGTAAAATAAGTTACATAACCTCAATCTTTGTGCAAATTTTAACACTGATGTTTTGCTACTTGCTTTTGCTTTTGATTATAGAGCGACACATTAGAGATACTATGGAAATTATGAGAAAAGCCACATATGTGCATTAATTTGACCAAATAGTGAGTAATTATATTTAGATATATATATATGCAAAATTGTAAAATGCTGGTGTAACAAATGATTGTTTCAATAAAGGTATAGCCTGATGAGGATGGAGGACTTCCATCGAAACGTCGCCAATTAAATAAATTAAATGGTTAGTTCACTAAAAATCGATAAAAACGCCTCCATTATAATTTAGATTTTAATTTAATACTATTGATAATGTCACTGTAATGTTGGCTAAGATGTCTAGTATCGTCTTTTATTATAAAAGAATTTTTTTAATATTATTGACTTAAGTTTGATGTTAATTAATGATATTACATTTCGTATAGGATTTATTAATATTCAAATTTTTGCTACACGTCTATGTCATGAATACGGTCAAATTGACACACACTACAAGTGTATAATGACGGGTCGCAAAAATTTGAATTATAGCTTTACCAACTATCTGTGATAATGACTAGCAAATTTTGTTTTCTGATAAATTTTATTGATATTGACTGCTTTTTGCTTAATTGGTGTTGCGTGTTCTATTAAATTATTTATTTATTTATTTATATATTTATTTATTTATTTATTTATTTATTTATTTATTTATTTATTTATTAAATAAATTCTATGATGTTATATAAGTACGATTCAGAGAAGAAAGGTAAAATAAGTTACATAACCTCAATCTTTGTGCAAATTTTAACACTGATGTTTTGCTACTTGCTTTTGCTTTTGATTATAGAGCGACACATTAGAGATACTATGGAAATTATGAGAAAAGCCACATATGTGCATTAATTTGACCAAATAGTGAGTAATTATATTTAGATATATATATATGCAAAATTGTAAAATGCTGGTGTAACAAATGATTGTTTCAATAAAGGTATAGCCTGATGAGGATGGAGGACTTCCATCGAAACGTCGCCAATTAAATAAATTAAATGGTTAGTTCACTAAAAATCGATAAAAACGCCTCCATTATAATTTAGATTTTAATTTAATACTATTGATAATGTCACTGTAATGTTGGCTAAGATGTCTAGTATCGTCTTTGCAATTAATCGCATTATGTTGCAGATTTATGTGGATCATTTATGATAATACTCGTTTTTTCCAATTCTTATCAGTATCAAGTATTTTGACGTTGTCAAAATCTAACGAATGATCATATGCGAGCATATGTTCATTGATTACATAGTGCGACTCAGTTTTGTTTATATTAGCTTTATGTTCTTTAATACGACATTTTACTTGTCTCTTTGTTTCACCCACATAACTAGCATTACAATCTTTACAATCTATTTTATACACTACATTAGTTTTAGTTAATTTGTCTATTTTATCTTTGCCCCTCACAATAACATCATCAATTTTATTATAAATTTTAGGTATAACTTTGATAGCTTTGCCCTTCATAGAACCAGATATTTTTTCATAAAATTTAGGAATAAAAGGAATATTTAAAGTTGCTTTATAATTAGTTACTACTCTATTATTAACTTGATCATTGTTATGACTAGAACTATATTTTATTTTCTCTAATCTTTTTCTTACATTATGATTTATAACTTTTTTGGGTAACAATTATTTTTTAAAAATTGAGACATGAGAAATTGCAGTTCACTCATGAAAAAGAGAATAATGGTTATATAAGTTTTTTAGAGGTATCACTAATAAGAAATGAAAATAGAAAAGTTATTACTAATTGGTATAGGAAAGATACCTTTTCAGGACGATTTTTACATTTTGAATCTAGTCATACAATACAGCAGAAGCGGGCTGTGGTATATACATTGGTGGACAAGGCAATTTTGTTAGCACATGAAAAATTTCATGGAACCAATATTAAACTAGTCAAAGAATTTTTAATCATTGTTTTCAATTATAGAGCGTCGCATCAGAGATGCTGTTAATAATATGTGTATACCTATATATTGAGGAAATAGTAAGTAACTTAGATTAATATATGTAAAAATTGTGTTTAAAAGATGTTGTAAAATGAAATCATTTTTTAATAAAAAGGTATAGCCTGATGAGGATGGAGGATATCCATCGAAACGTCGCCAAATAAATAAATATGGTTTGTTCATCAATATCGAGGAAAACCTAAACTACTCCTAAATACACTGCATGGACGACAAAAAATCACTTAATAATGAGATACTCTTATGTTATTTAGGCCGTTGGTCGTCATAACGGCCTCTTCACGCGTTTATATATATATATATATATATATATATATATATATATATATACATAGATTTTGTGTTACATTTCTTTTTACTAATTTTAGTATTCACTTTTTAATCCTTATTTTTTTATAAATACACTAAAAAATAATTATTATAAATGTTGCGACAAGGTATTTCATATCTGTCAATATAATAAGCGAGCGAGTCCCAACCTATGTTGTCCTACCTACCCTCACATCTCCAAACCTACCTAACGTAACCCGAAGTTACCCAAATTCCCAATACTTTCCCTGATTCCTTCCACGTAGCACAACTAGCAGCATGTCAGGAGAGGCGAAACGGCTTCCAGGAGGCATCGCGCTAGGACCAGATAAGCAGCCTACGATGGCCCAAGGTGCCAGACTGAGCAGCACAAGCAGCAACAAGAACTCCAGGAAGCTGTAAAACGTTAATAATGAATAATAATCCCAATTAGGGGGAGTCATAGAAGCATGTACATAAACAGCAACACCGGGAATACCGTTCTTTCCGTGGGAAGCAGCAGATTAGGCAACATCCTCCGCTTCGTGTAAACATGACCGCGAGCACTCATTACACGGGGCGCGCGGGACGACGGCGGCAGACGGGCGACTCGACGCGAGAAGCTGCGCGCGCACGTCGGGCCCGAGCAACGAAGCAGTAAACGAGCCCGAGCTCGAGAGAGCTCATCGGGACGCCATCGAGGCAACATCGGCCAACCGATCTACGACCGATTATTATAATTATCAATCGAGTGTGTGTGCGTGAGCGATTGACCGCAGAGCAGCAATCTCCAGGAGACGATTTCCACTCCAATAAGGTGGGTGCACGCCCAGCACCGGTTATCCGCGTTCTCTCCAACTTGTAAGTGTGCTTCCTCTTTACTCCTCTCCCCTCCCCTCGCGCAGCAAGTCGCCGCAGCTCGCATGCAGCCGAGCATAATATATAAATTTGCCGCGATCGTACGCGGCTGGTGCCCAAACCTTTCTTTATATTATAATAAATTCCTAATCCCCAGCGTGACCGTTACAATGTATAAATTTATAATATAGAAAATTTGAAAATTAAATTTCAAAACAATACAAAAATATGATATGCTAATTTTATTTGTTTTCTTAAATGTACTTATAAAGTTTATTTACATTAAAAATACATTATTATAATAAATAAATTAATTAATGTTTTTACGTTTTTCTTTCCAAAAATAAATAATACAAATGCAAAACCAAATATTATTACTTACCCATTATTCACGCAATATTGCGGCCCACTATTCAAGTAAAAAAATGCATAGAAGGAATATATTTTGAAGTGTAACCTTCTAGTTTGGGTATTGCGAATCCAATACTTATCAACGTGTACAACTTTAATCACGTTCACTGGGGTTAAAGGTGAACGGCTCCCAAATCATAAATAAAAACAACACATTTAAAAGAAAGCTAGTATATTTGATTTAAATAATATAGATTCAACAATACGATAAAATTATTGTGCACACCCACGTACAACTCCACAGCTTTCTCGGGAAGCTGGAGAAACGGGAAACGGTGAAGAAAATATCTCACCTTCGAAAGCTAGACCGAGAAATACTAAAAAGCTCTGTCGTTAATTAAACGAACAAAAACCGGTATATCGTACCAACTTGGAATCACTGAGCTCATCGTGTCGAATTGATCAGCGAGTCCGCGCGTAAGCGCTTGACGCAATACTTCCATCTCGTCCGCTAGACTCGGCCGATATGATGTGCGTATACTGTGTCTATAGCGCAACTCCTCTCTCTCTCTTTTTTACCTTATCATTTGTGCCCTTTGCAGCAGGGCACGACTTGATTATACTCGCACTAGATCTTGGAAAACCAGGCGGTTGCTACTATCTTTTCCGATACATTAGATCGTGTTTCATCTCATTCTCACACCACCACCACGTCATCTCTTATCTCCACATCAACATTACATGCTTCACCTACTTTGTCTGGCCGATCACATTCACTTTCACCTTTGATGTTTCCCTCTCCGTCGTCCCCTTTCCTTTCTAACAACCTCCTTCTCAACCCCGTTTCATCCATGTTACATACCTTCGATGCACTCGCTCCCGCAAAACTCATCACCATTAAGGGCTTCAATAAATCATGGATCACCCCGCCCATAAAACGCAACATTAGAGCTCGCAACATGGCATATAGAAGGTGCTTGGCCTCTGGCCTGAACTCAGACCATCTAACTTATAAAGAACTTCAAAATTTAGTTAGTAACTCTATTGACTTGAGTAAATTTAGGCACTATAATAACATAATCAGATCCGCATCTAACTTTTCAGATTTGTGGAAGGAGCTCAGGAACATGGGTCTTGCTACTAAACCTACTTCATCGCCTCTGAACATCTTCTCACTTGATCAGCTTAATAATCATTATGCATCTATTTCTTACTTAACTAATCGTTTCACCTTCGTTCAGCTCCGATCACTCACTTCGTGCTCTGATATTTTACCTTCTTTCCATCCACTAACTTCTTTCCACTTTACCCCTATTATCCCTCATAACGTTTTATCAACTATCTCCAGGGCCACTTCTAAAGCTACGGGTCAAGATGGAATTTCCGTTCCAATGTTGATCCTTCCCGGAACCCTGGACAAAGTCCCTCCTCTTTCCTCTAGCCAAGACAAGCAGGGTTGTCTCGCCGAGTATCCGAACAGCAGTAATTTAATCATTGAGAGACAAGCGGGCTTCCGCCGGGGACATAGTACTCAGACGGCTTTAATTGGTGTTCTGGATGGTATTAGCAGAGCCATTGATAAGCATATGATCACTATTCTCATCCTGTTATCTTACTCTTTAAATTGTGTTCAGTGGGCTGTTCTGGTACTGTCATCACCTGATTTTACCACTACCTAGTAGGCCGCTCTCACGCGGTGGTGGATGAATTGGGGCTAGCTCTGCCTGGCTTGGTACATCTAGGGGAGTTCCGCAGGGCAGGGTCCTGGACCCGCTACTATTTTCGATTTCTATTAATGACCTACCGCGAGTCTTAAACTATTCTAATCACATGATTTTTGCTGATGACAGCCAGATCTACCACTCATTCTACCTTGCTGGCCTTGTCCGGGGAAATTTCAGAAGACGCCAATGCGGTGGATAACTGGGCGAGGTCGAATGAATTGAAATTGAACGTTAAAAAGACAAAGGTGATGATCTTGGGTAGTCAGGCCTTTATTTCGCGTATTGACTTGGACACTGTCCGGAAGGTCTTAATAGGTATTAATTTTCTTGACTATGAATCAGGAGTCAGATCGTTAGGAGTCTAGATATCACCTACTTTTCATTGGTCACATCAGGTCGCGTCGATGTCCCACCGTGTTCATGGAGTCCTACGCTCCTTAATATTATTCAAGCGCGCGCTCTCGAATAAGAAGAGTCTTGTCGAGGCGCTTGTTCTCCCGCATTTAGATTACGCGTGTACGGTCTTTAACGACTTAGACGCTACTAAGAATTTAAAACTTCAGCGCCTACTGAACGCGTGTGTTTGCTTTGTGTGGGGGACATTCCCTGGCGTGAACATGTAACACCTTATCGTCTCAAACGTGGGTAACTGTCGGTCGAGCTCAGGAGATCTCTTTTTATTGGTAATTGTGCGTATAATGTCATTTCTTACAAATCCCCATCCTGCACTGCCCGTCATTTCATTCTACGCGATGCTTCATTTTCATCTCGATCCTCTACACGCCGCCCACCTACGTCTCTTTTTTATCTCCCTCCTAGAACCGAAGTCCTAAATAATTCCCTTATTATCACTGCCTCTCGCCTCATTAAGCATCTCCCTATTCCAGACTTTGACCCGCTCCTATCCACTTCATTTAAATCCGCATTGTCATCCTACCTTTTTTAACTCGATCGTCAGGCTTGAGATAACAGGGTTAGTAGCGAAGGAATTGCGTGTCCTCCCTTGCCGGATCTTTAAATCGCTAAGACTGGATGTAACTTTTTTATTGTTATTTACTTTATTTATGTGCATCTTTTGTATTTATATGCATCGCCTTATTTATAACGCCTTATTCTGCGAATTAAACTATCAAAATTTTATTGTATTTTATTTGTTATTTATTATTTATATTTTAAGTTGTTTTTATGCTTTATTATTTTACTTTAACGTTATATTTTTATATTTACTTATTTATTGTTATTCATCATCTTAAGCGCTTTATTATTCCTTTTGTGTAAATGGGGTTTTACCCCTACTGCGCAATAAAAACTATCAATCAATCTCTTGCATCTTATAAACAACTTGCCAACTGGAAGCTCGACATTAAGAACGTATGCTGGAACAGTCTGAAAACTAAACGAGCGGGAATCGTTCATCATCGGCGAATGTACCAAAATTGCTCGGCTGCGTGCGAGCTGCGACGTCATGCTGCGCGAGGGGAGGGGAGGGGAGAAAGGAGAAGCACACTTACGAACAGGAGAGAATAGCGGAATACCTAGTGCAAGGTGTGCACTCACCTTGGTTAAGCGAAGATCGACTCCTGGCATTGCTGCTGCGGTCCTTTTTCAGGCACACACACTCATACGAATTGACAATAAAATCGGCGATAGCAGTTGGTTGCTTGTTGCCTCCATGGCATCCCGATGAGCTCTCTCGAGCTCGGGCTCGTTCGGTATAGTGAGTGCTCGCAGCCGTACGGACACGAAGAAGACGACTTTGCATGGTGGCTGCCGGTTTCCAAGGAGAGAATGGTATTCCTATGTGTTTGTAATGGTAAGTCTATGCGTTTGGTCTTGGGACCGTCCGCCAGAACTCATCAATGGGGCGCAGACAGTCCCTGCCCCAGACACACAAGACAAAATTATGGAATCGAAATAATGATAAACTTAAATTTCGTTATCGTAAGAACGAATGAACGGAGCCTATATAAGTACACATAAGGTGGAAAATCTGATTGTCGATGGAATAGCGCCCCCTAACATCTGAGTGTGTACTATGGACACAATTTTAAACCAAAGCCCTGTTATTATTAAAAATATAATTTTTCTCGCCCAAACAAAAGTTTTTAAATTAATATAGAAATTTTATCGGTGTTGCTGAGCTAACGTCTAACGACTCTAAGAACTCCAAGTTGCTCGCTCGAAAAGGCACGACAATTCGCCGCGTATCAATCCTGAGGACAACATTATGAAGGCCAGAAGCCGCCAGACATAAACCAAAAGGAGAAAGAAGAAGCAAATAAAATACTAAGTTATAAATTTGAAAATATTTTAAATAAGAAAAAAAGAAATTTAAAGTCTATGTGTTTCGTCTTGGGACCGTCCGCCAGAACTCATTTGTGGGGCGCGGACAGTCGCTGCTCCAGACACACAAAACAATATTATGGAATCGAAATAATTATACACAGTGTTCTTCAAGCATGTAAAAGTGGTCCGAAAATGGATTCAAAAACAGCTAATGCAGAAAGTTTCTATATTGTTTTTAGATGAAAAAAAATGTAAAATTGAAAATCCTAAGTGATCGGGTCCCCAGTTATGGACCCTTTTGTGTTACGCTAAGCGCATTCACGAATAGCCAATTAGAGCATTTGAGTTTACACGTATAATTCGTTTTCTAACTCCGAACAAAAGAAATTAAGTATGTATTGATTACTTATTGTTAAGAGTATTACTGTTTTTTGATAAGTTGAATATTATCTATTAAAATGTTGATATAATGGCTTCATAAACAAATCCATATTTCAATTGTTTCGTCGTTTTTCCGACGTATTTCAAAATGCATCATCTAATTTTCATAGAGTTGGTGTTTTATAAATATATGACACAATTAAAAGTTTATTTTGATACCGCTACGTGGCGCATGGAAATCCGTAATCGAAAAATGTATTTCGAAGTCATATATACATCAGAGTGACCAGTTGGCGATTTTTTTTCCTTTTCTCTCTTACGTATATTGATGTTTATTAAGCAAGAGCAACAAGGAGAAAAAATCGCCATCTGGCAACCCTGATATACATCAGAGGAAAAGCCATCCAACCCTCCCGAGTTGCAGTTGCATTTTTTAAACTTACGTTTTTAAAATGCCTCCTCGGTATTCTCATCATGATAATAGAAAGAAAGTATGTAGAGCTTGTGGTTGTAAAATTGTTTTTGGAAAAAAAACCAGATAAATTTTTAATAAGTAAATCTACTGAAAAACTCATAAAGAAGTTTATATCTATGGATTTCGATTTAAACGATGAAAGATATCCTGTCAGCATATGTAGGACTTGTTATTTGACACTACTTGATATTAAAAAAGAAATTTTCAATCGGCAAGTACCAACTATGCCTAACTACAAAGAGATAGTAGTGGCAAAAGAAACTCGTTTAAATAACGCTTGTGATTGTTACGTATGTTTGACTGCTCAGTCCAAAGGACACATAAAAGTTGAAAAAGGCAGAAGAAACTTTAGGGATATAAATAAAGAAATTGACATTTCTACTGGATATTATGAATCACATAAATAAGAGAAGCTCGAACAAAATAAAAGTTCTGATTCTGTTGATTCAATAAAATATTGCATTAAATGTTTTCAAGAAATTGGCATAGGTAAAGCTCATGAATGCAAAAATCTCAGGGATAATGCCATAAAAATAGTTAAAAAACTTCCTCAGAAAATCCAACAGGAAATTGCAACTTATGTTATAAAATGCAATGTAGAATCCAATCAGGATGAAAGTGGCAGGCAGGCCAATATTGATTTAAATATGAGCACTGCTGGGCGGAGTAAAAAGATCACTATAAATAAAGTTGACAAGAACGTGGTCTTTGACGTAAATAATTTAGATAATTTTCGAGTTCAACTAAGCGCTTCACAAAATGAGATGAGAAAAATTATCAATTTTATAACGTGTAATGTTGGTGAAATGTCTATCCCTAAAAACTATCAAGAGCATATGTCGAAAAAGTCGAAAGAATTGACAGATGTTTACAAAACGGGTGTTTATGAATCCGACTGTGAAAGGGCCACGGATGCAAAAATGCAGTTACGTCCTGTCGTCTATGCCAATGCTGAAGAACTTGTAGAACAAGTTATCGAAAGTAGAAATTTAGTAGGCGACTGTTGCATCAACAATTTATATAATTAAATTTGACCGTTGGGCCGCGTTGCCCAATACCGCGCACACAATTATTCAATTTATCCGAACTGCGGGCTGTCGCCAGGAACGCGAGTTCGCTGGGACGTACGGTATGGAGGATTCGGGCGATCCTTCTTGCCTCGACACGATTTATAAAAATTAAAGGATGTCGGCGGGAGCGGGGAGAACAAAACAAACTCAGAATTGAAATAAAAATAACTAAAACATTTATTTTAATTTATTTTAACAATTTGGCCATCCAGGCCTCGTGCCGGGACAATGTTACTTCGCGCGGGCGGAAGTATCGGGAGCCAACCGGATCGAGATCCTCGCCTGCGGTTGACTTTGCCCCGACTCCGCTATTCGGGTACCGGCGTACCCGAATACACTCCCGAGGTCTTACACACACATACACTCGGGGTAAGAGGGGAACGCGCGGTAATATAACTAAGACTTACCGGGATGCGCCCAGTGGATGGCCCAGCCGATCCTTGTCCCTTTTGTCCTCCTGGGCAACGGAGGACCGACGTCGGCTGCGGTGTTGAAAGGCGGCCCTGTGCCGCGGCGAGTGCCTCGCGAACCGCGTCCGCACTCACTTATGCACTTCCCGTCCTATTCACACACCAGATCACTCGCGGTACACCTCGCGAGGACGATCCGGGTATCGACGGCCTTACGTCTCACGCTCCTTTTGTTAGCCGGAAAAACTGTATCGCACGACACCGGGTAATTTGTCCGCCTCGAGCGGCGGATCGGGACATACTGATTAGGCAATTGCCTAATTTCGAAAAAGGGATGAGAGTGGGAAACACACACACACTCTCGCGCTCGCATCCCACGTACTATTGCGCGCGTAATTGTACACTTGATCGACGTAAACAACTGTCGTCGGTTGGCCTTGACATACCAAAGACCCCGACGACTTACATTTAACATGAGTTTAAATGCTTTGTTCGCCGCGAATAGTTGTGTGACGATTTCCGTCACAATATATATATATATATACATCAGTATCGGTACTATGGGACACTACGTGTTATCTTGGTGTTTTTGAGGTTATAAAACATATGTAACGACTCAGATATAAGGGGGAGGAGAATATTGATTGATAGAATAATGCATAAATCGAAAAAGTCGAAAGAATTGACAGATGTTTACAAAACGGGTGTTTATGAATCCGACTGTGAAAGGGCCACGGATGCAAAAATGCAGTTACGTCCTGTCGTCTATGCCAATGCTGAAGAACTTGTAGAACAAGTTATCGAAAGTAGAAATTTAGTAGGCGACTGTTGCATCAACAATTTATAATTAAATTTGACCGTTGGGCCGCGTTGCCCAATACCGCGCACACAATTATTCAATTTATCCGAACTGCGGGCTGTCGCCAGGAACGCGAGTTCGCTGGGACGTACGGTATGGAGGATTCGGGCGATCCTTCTTGCCTCGACACGATTTATAAAAATTAAAGGATGTCGGCGGGAGCGGGGAGAACAAAACAAACTCAGAATTGAAATAAAAATAACTAAAACATTTATTTTAATTTATTTTAACAATTTGGCCATCCAGGCCTCGTGCCGGGACAATGTTACTTCGCGCGGGCGGAAGTATCGGGAGCCAACCGGATCGAGATCCTCGCCTGCGGTTGACTTTGCCCCGACTCCGCTATTCGGGTACCGGCGTACCCGAATACACTCCCGAGGTCTTACACACACATACACTCGGGGTAAGAGGGGAACGCGCGGTAATATAACTAAGACTTACCGGGATGCGCCCAGTGGATGGCCCAGCCGATCCTTGTCCCTTTTGTCCTCCTGGGCAACGGAGGACCGACGTCGGCTGCGGTGTTGAAAGGCGGCCCTGTGCCGCGGCGAGTGCCTCGCGAACCGCGTCCGCACTCACTTATGCACTTCCCGTCCTATTCACACACCAGATCACTCGCGGTACACCTCGCGAGGACGATCCGGGTATCGACGGCCTTACGTCTCACGCTCCTTTTGTTAGCCGGAAAAACTGTATCGCACGACACCGGGTAATTTGTCCGCCTCGAGCGGCGGATCGGGACATACTGATTAGGCAATTGCCTAATTTCGAAAAAGGGATGAGAGTGGGAAACACACACACACTCTCGCGCTCGCATCCCTACGTACTATTGCGCGCGTAATTGTACACTTGATCGACGTAAACAAATGTCGTCGGTTGGCCTTGACATACCAAAGACCCCGACGACTTACATTTAACATGAGTTTAAATGCTTTGTTCGCCGCGAATAGTTGTGTGACGATTTCCGTCACAATATATATATATATATATACATCAGTATCGGTACTTATGGTGACACTACGTGTTATCTTGGTGTTTTGAGGTTATAAAACATATGTAACGACTCAGATATAAGGGGGAGAATATTGATTGATAGAATAATGCATAAAAAAACCAATAACCCAAAGACCTACATACCCCTCACGGGTAAAAAAGCACACTTTGACCTTATAATATTAATGAAGGATTGAAGTTATAACGTCTTTCGAGGTGCCGGAGGCCTCCGTTAATATTATAACGTCAAAGCGGGGCTCACAAAGCTAATTTTCCGTTTTTTTGTGTGTCGGCATAAGTACCGATACGTGGTTGAATTTTCGGTGGAATTATGCTGACGTCGGCATATTTCTTTTTGTTGTTAGCAGAGTAGAGTAGAGTTTGGAGTCGAGAAGTAGAATCGAGTGGAGGTGTATTGGAGCTGAGAGAAGTTTAATTAGGCGAGTAAATCTACGGTTAGCCCAACGGGCGGCCGAATTATTATTATTATATTTTTATATACCGCCGGACGGAGTTGAGTGAGCGTGTGCACGTGTGTGAGTCGGTCGCGAATCGCGATTAAATATTGTGTCGGTTCCGGAACTTATAATACTTTTATTTAAATTTTAAATAAATTAAATTGTGATTAGATATTGAATTCGTGAGAGTGGTAGTTCATTAATTTTCCTTTATTCTAAAAGCCGCCGGTTCCGAGGTGGCCAGCCATCGGGATTCCCTGTGTGACGAGGAGTCGAGGTGAGGATTTGCCGGGTTGCCGAGTAGTTTTGTTAGAGTAATTGTTCTTTCATTTTAAATATCGCCAGGCGCCCATATAACTACAAATCGGCGATATTTCATCATTTTGAACGTCGCTACGACGGAACCTCCGTTGGTTTATAATTTTGTTTAAATTATATTCCGACGAAAAGTAGCGTCGCAGCTACTACAAGGGTATCTGATAGTGAAGAAATGGAAAATTGTACAAATTTGAAAACTTATGGCGACTTGAGAAGAGATCATGAAAGATACCGCCTCCTAAGGAACCAAGGAGAAGAGAAGGAATGTAGTAGAAAGTGTCATGGCACTATCAATTTTCCTATTTTCGATGAAGATGATGATGTCTATGTTTTACAGAAATATGTAATACCTGAATTACATGTCCTGCAAGGCTTTGTAAATCATGTATTTTGGCAAGGCTTGGTTCCCCTGTTAGGTCTAGAGAAAGCTATATTGTGGCCACGCAAGCTCAATTTAGTTTCGAAAAACTATCATGGTGATGCTTTTGAAGGCAATGCGTGTATGAAATTGCTGAAAGAGTCAGATAGGCTAAAAGATCCAGAAATATATAAAGATATAGGTATTTTTAAAGTTATACCGTACATTGCAGTTTTCAAAGCTATGGATAAGGTGGTAAATTGTTGTTCCGCCTCTGGAAAAGTAGGACCTTCACTTGATAATTATATTAAAGAACTGAAAGCAGCTTTGGAAAGTCTTGAAAAACTTTCAGAATCACTGAAAATTCACGAAATTCTTTCACATACACAAGAAGGTGTAACGTGGTACTTCGTCCTAATACCCGTTACAATTAATTTATTAATTTAAACAGGGACGACGGCCCCGAAGAACGCGTCTTTGTCGTCGCCGTGGGTTAACAAGTTAACCCGCCGGGACACGGTAGCGGAGATAGGACGATCTCCTACGTACCGACACACGTGGCGGGAAAATCGGGAATCGGAATGATTAATTGCGGGTTAATTTATAATTAAATGATAACGCGACCGTTGTATTAAAAACAAATAAACAATATTTATTTATACTGAATTTACACGGAGGTGCCCGACAATAATTAACGGGGCGTTCTCCCGGTCGCGTGGTATATACGCGGCAAGCAGGGGCTGCCCCCGTGCTCGCCCCGCGCAATACCTATTCGGTTTCGGTAGCACCGGTGTGCTACCGAACAAACATTCATGCACGCACTCTCAACACACTCTAATATATGAGCAAATCCACGGAACCTTTGATTTTCATTTGAAAAATTTTTTTTTTTTTTTTTGAGAGGCACATTGATTTTAATGGAGATTTCTACTTCTTTAGAGGTTAAATAGTAGGAAAATATGAGGGCCCCTATTTCTTTTCAAGACTTATCTAAGAAATTAACGATTAAAATATTAATGAGGGGTATCATAGGGTAAATTATAAAAAATCACTTCGTAAATAAACAGAACATTTTTTATTCTATAATTTATGAATATAACAACATAATTAAGTCTCTTATTTAACAAAAATTGAAATATCTAACAACAATTTTTCATATAAAAAGATGTTTTCAAGTGCCGTTACAGTACTGTAATTTTCTTTTCCTAGTAACAATGGTTTTTTTTGTTTGAGTACTTGTAACAGGAATTTCATTTTTTGCTCCATAAATCTTCCAACTTGAAGGTTTCAATTGGTAATGAGTACATGGCAAATTATTTGAAACATTCATTACATGATAAATAATTTTCTTTTCGCATACTTCTCTTTAATGGTAAACAAACTACTTGCGTAAGGCTGACTGAATGATATGTGTGTGTATGTGTGCGCGCGCGCGGGTGTGTGTGTGTGTGTGTGTGTGTGTGTGTGTGTGTGTGTGTGTGTGTGTGTGTGTGCGTATTTATATTAGCTTTTCTGTTGAAATAACCTATTTCGTATAGTCAATTTGAACTTCAGTTCAAAGGTATAAAATTTTATACTTTTATACAGCTTATATTATCTAAATTAACAAAAAATTCAATTGAGGTTTTACGTAGATGACTCAATAATCTACTAAAAAGTAAAGAGATATAGTTTATATATGCTTTTTTTGTGAATGTCGAGTGTGCCATGCGAAAATGAAAATTTGGAAGACTAGGGGCCCGAGATTTTGAAAAGTTTAAGGTAGAATTGCTAGTAAAGAAAAAGAGGCACAGCTAAGCACAAAAAAGAATAAGAATCCTTATTGCAAATCGAAAAAAGCAATATTAGTCACAATAGCTATAAACAAAACTTATCTTTGTATAATATCAAAATTCTAAAATTTCCTAAATTTACAAAAACTGACTTCCTCAAGAGTTGCGATTTTTATTTTTCTGTATCATGAAGGCACACTATTCTAACACTTTTAGTTTAATAGGGTAGATGGTGTAGGTTGTCAAAAAAATTTTCTGTAACATTTGGTGAAGAATTATAATTTCTATAAGCTTAAAAAATAGAAGATGAGTACTACTTCCATCGTCAAATTTGCAAAAATGCAACTTTATGAAGCCTCTAACAAAAAGCTAATGAAAACAACTTTAAAAAAATGATAAGGACCCTTCATCGAATTACTTTTTCTACCAGAAACCGTTGTTATAATGTTGCTAAGTCTGCTTATTTACTACTATATTACCCGCTTCCCCAAAATTAAAGGTTCTGTGGATTTGCTCATATACCGACCAATGTCGGGTACTTACCGGGCTGGCTGGTCCATTGGCCCTGGTGTACGTCGGCGCCCCGACGTCTGCTGGTCAGTGGAGTCGGCCCGGTTTCCCGTCGTCCTCGACGGTGATCTGCAGGTGCGGCCCGCGGCCGCGGCGATTCGCCTACCTCGGGGAATACTCAACCCGAGGTATTTGGTCCTTCGCACTGCACTACACTATCGCACTTGCACTCGCGTACGGCTTCCCGGATTACGGACGAACCGGTCCGGTACTTCCCGTGGCGCGCGAAAATACACGTGACGAGGTATCGAAGAAGATGCTGTCACGGTCAAGACCGGCAGCGTACTGAGCTTTTCGGGAATTGTCGCATTCTCGAAAAGTATCTAACACACACACACAATAACAATAGAGTACATGGATGCTCGCACACATCCTCGCTCGTAGACATAAACACGCGCGTTTCGTGGCCTTGAAGAGGCAACGCACGAAACAATAACAACGTGCGAGATTGTAAGACATAATATTCTATATACAAGAGAAATAAGATAATACATTAAATATTATTTAATTCATTGCAACGACGTCTCGTCGCAAAGGTTTTCAGTTCATTGAAAGAAATAATGGCTTAGGTTTTTGGTCAGAGCAGAGTGGTGAATCAATTCATCGTGATTTCTTGAAGTTTTGGGAACGTTATAAAGTAAACGGTTATCAACGTGAGACTTATTTACCAAATTTACAGAAAGCTGTCGTGGAATTCTCATCGCTACACCTTTAACTCTTAACAGTATCTTATCGTTATTGAACAATATTTTATATAATATGCTGAAAATAATAAAAAAAAAAAATAAAAAACCGACAAAAAACAGAAGAAAAAACAAAAAAAAAATACAAAAACAAGAAAAACAAAAATGTGATCAGTTAACCACTACGTCCTCGTTGTTGATCATCGGTTACGCTAAAAGTGGTTTCAGTAAGCTTGTTCTGGAAATTATGATTTTTAAATGATTCCATTCAATTTTTCAATCGACAAAATATTTAGCAATAATGATATCAACAATAAATGATCAATACATACTCAATTTCTTTTACACGGAATTACTGAAAGAATTATACGTGTGTACACAAATGCTCTACTTGGCTATTCATGAATGCGCTTAGCGTGACACAAAAGCGTTTATAACTTGGGAAGCCGATCACTTAGGATTTTCAATCTTACATTTTTTTCATCTAAAAACAATATAGAAACTTTCTACATTAGTTGTTTCTGGATCCATTTTCGGACTACTTTTACATGCTTGAGGAATACTGTGGATAAGCTTAAATTTCGGTATCGTAAGAGCGAATGAACAGAGCCTATATAAGTACACATAGGGTGGAAAATGTGATTGTGGATGGAATAGCGCCCCCTAACATCTGAGTGGTGTACTAATGGACACAATTTTAAAAAAAATCCTGTTATTATTAAAATATATTTTTCTCACCCACACAAAAAAGTTTTTTAACTTAATATACAACGACCGTGCTGAGGTACGTCGCTGGCTGTCATTGCCCAGTGTGTCGGCGCTCGAACGGCCGGCAATCGCCCGTTTTACACATTGTGCCCCGCAGAACTCAGAGCGGACACGTCGCCCCACTGAGATTCGGCGCCTCCCAAGCGAAACTTACCACGAGAATTTTTTTCCTTATTTTTTTAAATTAACGGACTTTGCAAAATAGTTCCCATTACACGCCGGTGTAAGTCCGTAGGCCGCCACAATCAGAGTTTCCAACTATGTGTCCGGTAAGGCCCGTACTGAGCTTTTCGGGAATTGTCGCATTCTCGAAAAGTATCTAACACACACACACAATAACAATAGAGTACATGGATGCTCGCACACATCCTCGCTCGTAGACATAAACACGCGCGTTTCGTGGCCTTGAAGAGGCAACGCACGAAACAATAACAACGTGCGAGATTGTAAGACATAATATTCTATATACAAGAGAAATAAGATAATACATTAAATATTATTTAATTCATTGCAACGACGTCTCGTCGCAAAGGTTTTCAGTTCATTGAAAGAAATAATGGCTTAGGTTTTTGGTCAGAGCAGAGTGGTGAATCAATTCATCGTGATTTCTTGAAGTTTTGGGAACGTTATAAAGTAAACGGTTATCAACGTGAGACTTATTTACCAAATTTACAGAAAGCTGTCGTGGAATTCTCATCGCTACACCTTTAACTCTTAACAGTATCTTATCGTTATTGAACAATATTTTATATAATATGCTGAAAATAATAAAAAAAAAAATAAAAAACCGACAAAAAACAGAAGAAAAAACAAAAAAAAAATACAAAAACAAGAAAAACAAAAATGTGATCAGTTAACCACTACGTCCTCGTTGTTGATCATCGGTTACGCTAAAAGTGGTTTCAGTAAGCTTGTTCTGGAAATTATGATTTTTAAATGATTCCATTCAATTTTTCAATCGACAAAATATTTAGCAATAATGATATCAACAATAAATGATCAATACATACTCAATTTCTTTTACACGGAATTACTGAAAGAATTATACGTGTGTACACAAATGCTCTACTTGGCTATTCATGAATGCGCTTAGCGTGACACAAAAGCGTTTATAACTTGGGAAGCCGATCACTTAGGATTTTCAATCTTACATTTTTTTCATCTAAAAACAATATAGAAACTTTCTACATTAGTTGTTTCTGGATCCATTTTCGGACTACTTTTACATGCTTGAGGAATACTGTGGATAAGCTTAAATTTCGGTATCGTAAGAGCGAATGAACAGAGCCTATATAAGTACACATAGGGTGGAAAATGTGATTGTGGATGGAATAGCGCCCCCTAACATCTGAGTGTGTACTATGGACACAATTTTAAACCAAAGTCCTGTTATTATTAAAAATATAATTTTTCTCACCCACACAAAAGTTTTTAAATTAATATACAAATTTACTCGGTTTTGCTGAGGTAACGTCTTGCTGAGCTAAATTCCAAGTTGCTCGCTCGAAAAGGCACGACAATTCGCCGCGTATCAAACCCGAGAACAACATTGTGAAGGCCATAAGCCGCCAGACATAAAACAAAAGGAGAAAGTAGCCCCACTGATGAGTTCTGGCGGACGGTCCCAAGACGAAACACATATACTTAAAATTTCTTTTTTTCTTATTTAAAATATTTTTAAATTAACGGGACTTTTGGTTTAAAATTATGTCCATACTACACTCTGATGTTAAGGGGCGCTATTCCATCCACAATCAGATTTTCCAACTTATGTGTACTTATATAGGCTCCGTTCATTCGTTCTTACGATACCGAAATTTAAGTTTATCATTATTTCGATTCCATAATATTGTTTTGTGTGTCTGGGGCAGGGACTGTCTGCGCCCCATTGATGAGTTCTGGCGGACGGTCCCAAGACGAAACACATAGACTTTAAATTTCTTTTTTTCTTATTTATAATATTTTCAAATTTATAACTTAGTAATTTATTTGCGTCTTCTTTCTCCTTTTGGTTTATGTCTGGCGGCTTGTGGCCATCATAATGTTGTCTTCAGGATTGATACGTGGCGGATTGTTGTGCCTTTTCGAGCGAGCAACTTGGAGTTCTTAGAATCGTTAGACGTTAGCTTACCAGGACCGACAAAATTTCTATATTAATTCAAAAACTTTTGTCTGGGCGAGAGAAATTATATTTTTAATAATAACCTCTCTTAGTTAACAGGCAACAACGATTTAATTGAATTAAAAACTGGATAATTTTTTAACAATTACAGTGCAGCGCACAATTACACGATATTGATAAATGCTGGAACACTAAAAAAAACAGTCAAAAGTGCACGACGAAGAAATAAATTGAAAAATACGATTGGTACAAAGACGTTGGGAAGCTGACACTACATATTTACGATGAAAATAAATATTGATTGCAATTACAAACCTCAAAAAACGAAGTAGAGGCAATATTTTATATTAACTTAGAATCATTTTTCAGTAAAATCTAGAAGAATACATTATCGTTTAAAAAATTAAACGAAAAATAAAAACGATATTCATTCTTACTAAAAATGTGTAATTTCGCAGACGGAAAAGTAAGAAAAACTTTAGCTACGTAGTTTGAAGAAGCATCAATAGGTGGCGATGCGAAACGTTTCCGCATAAATAGACGACGGATTCTATAGGAGATGCGAGCACCGATTCGGGCCGTCTGCAGCTGGCACCTCCTATACTTTCAAACTCATTGTATTAGGCCGACACTCAATGTTGGGTGCAATATTTGTTATTACAATTATTTAAATTATTGACAGCTTGAGGACGGGGTAGAGGCATATTGCTAATAAACATTTTAAGTGTATAGCAAGTACAAAATTGGAGTTTATGTTAAAATATAGTTAAAATTTAAAAAATACGAATGGAATCATAACCTCTCTCAGTCTAAAGCGACGGATTCTATAGGAGGTGCGAGCAACGATTCGGGCCGTCTGCAGCTCGCACCTCCGATACTTTCAAATACATTTTATTATGCCGAGACGCAATGTTGGGTGCAATATTTGTTTAATTACAATTATTTAAATTATTGTATTATTATACATATCTCTTCTTTCTCAACCTTTTCCCGCGCAGCAAACCGTCGCAGCTCGTACGCAGCCGAGCATTCGTATTATTAATTCGCCGCGATTACTTTATCTATTATAATAAATTATTACTATTTTTATTGTGACAAGGTGGATTTAATCCACTTGTCATATAGATGCCAGCATTACCGACACCACGAGGCGGCGCGGTATCGGTAGCATATAAGAGCAATAAGCAGGCGCTACGACCAGTGCGGGCGTAGCGCAGTGGTTAGCGTGAACGCCTTTGGATCCGAAGGGGCTCGGGTTCAAGACCCGACGCCCGCGTTAGTTTTTATTCAGCACTTAAAAGTCTCATGCCACATTATTGATCTAGTCCCCAGCGTGACCGTTACAAAATCTATATAGTAAACAATTTTGAATAGTCATATCTCGACTATGCTTGTTAGAAACTAGCAGACGACGGTTCCCTCTAGAGGGGCGTGCACAGTTCGGCTCGACGATCACACGCACTTCCTACACTTGGCAAACGGACTACGATTTCAAGTTGCACTTCTATCTAGTTATGTTAGGTTATGATATTACCATGTATTATACATTGTCAGTAATTCTACTGCATCATAATAAATATAAATTTTGTAATCAATATATATATATCTATTCAGAATAAATAAAACATATTTGAAATTGTATTCAACGGCTTCCCTAGAAGTAGACTTTCTTGTGGGTCATCAATAACTGTTTTACTCAGTGCTTAATTTAATAGTGGTTAAAACATTGAATTAAACATACTAATTACTTGAGATAATTGTGGATATTGTAGGGAAATAAATAGTTTATTAATATTAGAAAATATTGAAAACTTTAACAATTGAAACTCCATTTTAAACTATACAAAGTACATATGTGTTAAAACGATGGCAATTAAAATTGAACTTTAGTTATAATATATTATAAATCAAAATTTTCAATTAAAGTGTAATGCAAATCAAAGTGTAAATTGAAAAGGGCAATACCGACTGACATTTCGTTACCATAAAGTGTACGTGCAGTACACGCTATCATAAAGTGTACGTACAGTACACGTTACCATAAAGTGTATGTACAGTACACGGTACCATATAAACTGTACGTACAGTACATGTTACCATAAAGTACAAATACAGTAATATAGTACAAACAAAGTGTACGCAAAGTGCTGAGTTAATACATATGTGCTAATACTTTAATTTCTTGTATTTATAACAGTGTAATTATATCACACATGTATAATCGAAGAATAGTTTGCAAATATAATTTGCCATTTGATAATATTGCTGTATACAGTAAAGAATTTATTTGTTTATATGTATGTCTTATTACTTTAAACTAAAATTAACCCTTTCGTGCATATAAGGAACTATCAATCATAACGTCTCTGAAATTAGAAAATTTCGATGTCCGGCATCGAGCTGAATCCAAATCTGGAGTCAGATTTTGGAAATTATAATAATTGGGCCCAATACCGAAGGGGCTCACTCTTAGAATGCAAAGTTTAGAAAAATAAAAAATACCATCGTATTCTACATAAAATTTTAAGAAAAAATCATTCTTGTCATTTTTTTGATAAGACACACCAATTTCAAGTAAAAAATTATTGAATTTCTAGGATATCGGATCCCTGAGTAAAAGCAGATAAATATTTGGAATTTTACAATTATTTACTGGAAAATAGAGTGTCTAATCAGAAAAATGATAAAAACAATTTCGTCTTGAAGTTTTACGCAGAATACATTGGTATTTTTTGTTTTTCAAAATTTTCAATTTTAAGATTGGGCCCCCTCGGTATTGGGCCCAATTATTGTAATTTCGGAAATATGACCCCAGATTCATCATCAGATACTCCAAAACACCATAGACAGACTTTATTTCGCTTGGCTTAATGTTTGAGTCTCTTGTATGCACGAGATGATAAAACATACATCTGCTTTTACTCAGGGGTTCGATATCCTAGAAATTCAATAATTTGTTACTTGAAATTGGTGTGTCTTATAAAAAAAAGACAAGAATGATTTCTTCTTAAAATTTTATGTAGAATACGATGGTATTTTTTATTTTTCTAAACTTTGCATTCTAAGAGTGGGCCTTCTTCGGTATTGGGCCCAATTATTATAATTTCCAAAATCTGACTCTAGATTTGGATTCAGCTCGATGCCGGACATCGAAATTTTCTAGTTTCAGCGATGGTATGATTGTCAGCTCCTTATATGCATGAAAGGGTTAAAAAACTTACAGCCGGTAAGATATTATGGTACTGTAATTATAATCAATAGAATGGTTACACATTCAATAATATTATGTACTTATATGTTTTGCAGTAAACTATAATTTACTTTTACAGTAAATGTTATATATTTTTATACAATCAACAATGTAATTAATTTTTACCAGCGTTGTGTTCTGTAGCTTGTGTTACATTTTCGCTTATTAGCGCCATCTGTGGGCATGCAACTAAATATGTATTAGTAAATAATACAGAGGGCACCACAGGTATTTTCTGTTAGGTTAATTTTATGTAGAGTATCGATAAAACAGAACGCACGGACCTGCACAACAATTTTTCGTCGGGTATGGCATCCCCTTAAATATTCGTCATTTTCTTGATTTTATTTATACTAACAGCTATACAAATTTATTTATTTCGTGCAAGTAAATACAGAAAAATTGTTTGAATTTATTTACTGGAAAATAGAGTGTCTAATCAGAAAAATGATAAAAACAATTTCGTCTTGAAGTTTTACGCAGAATACATTGGTATTTTTTGTTTTTCAAAATTTTCAATTTTAAGATTGGGCCCCCTCGGTATTGGGCCCAATTATTGTAATTTCGGAAATATGACCCCAGATTCATCATCAGATACTCCAAAACACCATAGACAGACTTTATTTCGCTTGGCTTAATGTTTGAGTCTCTTGTATGCACGAGATGATAAAACATACATCTGCTTTTACTCAGGGGTTCGATATCCTAGAAATTCAATAATTTGTTACTTGAAATTGGTGTGTCTTATAAAAAAAAGACAAGAATGATTTCTTCTTAAAATTTTATGTAGAATACGATGGTATTTTTTATTTTTCTAAACTTTGCATTCTAAGAGTGGGCCTTCTTCGGTATTGGGCCCAATTATTATAATTTCCAAAATCTGACTCTAGATTTGGATTCAGCTCGATGCCGGACATCGAAATTTTCTAGTTTCAGCGATGGTATGATTGTCAGCTCCTTATATGCATGAAAGGGTTAAAAAACTTACAGCCGGTAAGATATTATGGTACTGTAATTATAATCAATAGAATGGTTACACATTCAATAATATTATGTACTTATATGTTTTGCAGTAAACTATAAATTTACTTTTACAGTAAATGTTATATATTTTTATACAATCAACAATGTAATTAATTTTTACCAGCGTTGTGTTCTGTAGCTTGTGTTACATTTTCGCTTATTAGCGCCATCTGTGGGCATGCAACTAAATATGTATTAGTAAATAATACAGAGGGCACCACAGGTATTTTCTGTTAGGTTAATTTTATGT
Source organism: Theocolax elegans (assembly GCA_026168455.1). NCBI lineage: Eukaryota > Metazoa > Arthropoda > Insecta > Hymenoptera > Cerocephalidae > Theocolax > Theocolax elegans. The sequence continues at coordinate 5,087,741 of CM047429.1, forward strand.
AGAGTATCGATAAAACAGAACGCACGGACCTGCACAACAATTTTTCGTCGGGTATGGCATCCCCTTAAATATTCGTCATTTTCTTGATTTTATTTATACTAACAGCTATACAAATTTATTTATTTCGTGCAAGTAAATACAGAAAAATTGTTTGAATTTATTTACTGTTAGTGTCAAATGAATAAAAATTAATTTTGAATAATAATTAAATAAATGCACCAGAATTATAGTACTAATTATATTATTTTTTTATATTTTTTTCTACACATTTTTGTTGAAATAAAATTGCGAAAAATATTATTTATTTGAATTATTATTGTATATCCTGAATCGTTATATAAAATTTTAAAATATATTTGTTATTTGTTTTTTATCCGATCCGCAACAATTAGCATATCTTTTCTTTATAAATAAGAGGAAAAATTTCTAATGTGCCTATCTGAAGCTGTATATTATTAGTTCTACACAAAAATTGAATAATCGTGTCAAAATTGTAATAAACATGTTTTATTTTTTAAACGTTTTTTTATGAACTTTGTAGTAGAATTAGAATAATATTAAATAAAATTAGAATACTTCATTACTTATGAACATTATATTAGATTAAGTAGTAGTAGTATGGGCTACTTTAGTATCAACTATAACGGTAAGCGAGTTACCGATCAGGTGAGTAACGAAAAAGAGTATAGAGAGGGCTGCGTGCGTACGAACGTGCGAGAGTCGTGCCCAGTTGATAGTATCAAGATAGCGCGTGCACGGTGTGAAGCAGTGCTAACGAAGCCGGGATATTTAATCGTGAATTGTAAAAAGTGTTGGAGTACTTTGTGTGAGTGGGTGTATTGGAGTGTTCTTCCCACCACCTCCAACTTTGACGTGCAGAACTGCACGCCCCCGCTGGCCGTTTCAGACAGAGAGGAAGACAGACTATAAAAGCGTCCCGGCTATTGATTGATTGATTAATTGAATTTATTATTTGGCCTTTGGCCTTTTTTTTTATTATACGCCATATTGCTAGCCTTAATGTTCTGTTTGATGTGCGGTGTAATCCAAGATTTACTAAAGTTTTTAATGGTGATGTGTTTGGCAGGAGCGAGTGAGTCAAATGTATGTAGGATGGCTGAAACAAGATTTGAAAGTAGGATGTTGATGGGGGCGAATAAGATGGGATCAGCGAACTTTGTGAAGAAGAAGGTGAAGGTGAACGGCCAGACGACATAGTTGAAGGTTGAGAGACTGATGATGTAGACGACACAGTGGTAGAGCATGAGAGAGATGATTAAACGTATCAGAAAAAAGAGCAGCCGCCGCCGGCGGATCAATTAGAGCAAGGTTCCGCGACCAAATCCTCTTTACAGCCGGCAAAGGTTTGATAATATCTAATGTAAGTATAATATAGTCGTGCCCTGCTGCAAAGGGAACTGATGATTTAGTATGAGTATAGACTGGCGGGGGATTACGTGTAATGAAAAGATCGAGCCATGTATGAGATGAATAGATGGATGAGTGCGTATGATGTGTAGGATCGGATTTAATAAGGAAAAGGTTAAGTGAATCTAAATATGAATCCAACATGGCGGATGCCCCATATTTCTGGCACATGTTAATATGAAAATCGGTGATGACTATCTGGTCGCAAGTATCTAAATAATTTGTCAACGTATCAAAGAATTTAGACGGGTATGCCGCTGTGGGCCTCCTATAAACAACACAAAACAGCAGCGAACTGGTTTTATTGAGAACTCAAAAAATCATAAACTCTGGTGTATTGGAAAAAATGGGGTCGGAGTGAGCCATAAGCCTAACATCACGATTATTCTTGAAGTAGGCCGCAATACCCCCCCCCCCCCCCATCCTTACCAACCCGATCCAGTCTGTGCAAGGTGTAGTTAGAAAGGCCCAACATGTTGGAGGAGTCATGCTCTGTGAGGAAGGTTTCTGAGAAGGCAATGATATCATGATTAGATGGAAGAACTAGTGGCTCAATGGATGAAAAGTGTGTTTTTAGGTGGTTGATATTAACATGAAAAATGGAGAATGAAGTGTTAGTAGGTGATAACGCCTGGCCCAGCAACCCTCATTGTGAAGTAGGAGAATTATGAATTGAAAGGTTATTAATGTCAGATTCAGAGCGAATCGGAAAAAGCTGCCCTCCCTTCGATTTACGCATGAAAACCGTGTAGTTTTTAACAAAAGGCCTCGCATAACCTAAGTCTACGGAACGACGCAGCGCTTTACTTAATAGGACGTGCAATTCCTTGGGCCATAGCGCACGCAAAAAAACCGACGAGCCTCCACTCGCACCAAAGAGGGAATTAGCAGACAAACCCTTGAGAAGGCGAGCCTTCTCTAAAACCAGATCCCTGGTTGATGGGGAGGAAACCCGGAAAACAAGTCCTTTACTATTATTATTATTATTGTTATACCGCTAACGCCCGCAGTCAAAGTCGCCGATCCTGGATCTTGATTACCTGGCTTATTTCGGACAAGCCAGGGACGAATGTCCAAAACTTGTGTGCAAACGCGGGGGAGGTTGATGGCGGTTAATACTTTATCAACGGCCTCCCCCTCCGAGATGGCCAAATTTGCAGGAATGCCGAGCAGCAATAGCTTGCAGGTATCTGAGGAGGCTGTCACTGCCGACACCGCCGATAACGCCTGGTCGCTACGCACGTCACCGATCATGCCACGAATCGATTCATTCGCCGCTTCCAGCGCTCCCAGGCGGTCCGAGACGCTGGAGAATCTCTCCTCGGTCGCAGCCTCTATCTGGAGAACCTGGGAGTTGAGATCCCGGATATCGCTGGCCATACCCTGCACCGAAGTTTCGATACGCGAGACCGCACGCTCGAAATTGGCCTTTAACCGGCTCGCGATGTCAGCGAAGAGAGCAGCCATGTCGACGGTACCAGTCTGCTGCGCGGGTAGGCCGGAGCAGCTTTCAGTGGGCGCGGCGCCGCGAGGATGCTTAGCAACCAGCGCACATGGCGGCAAAGTGGGCGAGGCGACGCGCTTGGCCGTCCCGGTGGTGGGGGTCGCAGCAGAATGCGTGACGCTTGACGCGAGCTCACCTTCCAAAACAGCCGCCCGGGAAGTGCTGCCCCCTCACGCGGCACGGGAAAGGCAGAGCTCTTCGCAAGCCGGCAACATCGCGGTTCGTTAGAATCGGGCAAGATCACGAAGCAGTTTGCATGAATGTAACTGCCGCATCGCGAACATACCTCCACATAGTCCTTTTTAACGATTCTACGATTCCACACAAAGCAGGTGGAGCGCGTAGCCGGCTGCATCTCCCAAGGATTTAGTAGGTGTAGAAGAACCCAGAGGAAGATGTAGATATTGTGGTGAGGCTGACCTTTAGTACAGGTGGTCACCAGTAGAGGCGCTGATCCGACTGTGCAAATTCGACAATGTTGGGCCACCAATTTGCGCGTAAATGAATCCTAACCTCTTAGTATAACCAACTTTTTAGAGGAGAAATAAGGATTCCTGGGCGATAGAAAAGTACCTGATATTATTTCAGACAACGGCCGCCATTCCAGGGAATCCCCTCCTCTTAGCTGAAACTCGCTGTAAAGAGTGTGAACAAAAATATCACGATTCAAGTAAAGGCGAATTTTGAGCGCGTCTAGTATACCCACCAGAGAGAGAGATTGATTGATTGATTTGAGTTTATTTGGCCTTGGGGTTGAGACCCCGTAGGCACTAAAAATAAAATACAGTGTGACATGATCACAATAAAATATAAAAACAATAAAACGTGTATAAATAAAAATAAAACAATAACAATAATAAAAACAAATTATATACAAAATATTAAATTTAACTGAATATAAAACATATTTCGCAGTATCCCTGTACAATATATAACATGATAATTAAATAAATAATAAACATACAAACTTGATAATTGCTTGATAATAACTTGATAATTCGTCGAATTTTCGCAGTAATACATTTGTAGGACTTAATCTAGGTTGAGGTGAGGGATCTGAGCAGCTGTTAAGCCCTCATTTCGCACTCTATTTTCCCAGGCAGTTTTGACAAGTCCAAACAGGTGATTGAATAATGTATTTTTGAAATTAATGATAGATGAAGTGTCGAATGAAAATGTAGGAAATTCGTTGATGATTTTAGATGCAGTAATGACAAATGACTTGTTCAGAGCCTCTGTACGAGGAGGAAGATAATGTAGTAATTTTGATGGATGACGAGAAGAGGTGCGAGGGTTATGAGAGTGAGTATTTATTCTTATAAAATGATTAGCCAGATATGTGGGTGAATTATGAGCAATGATGCCGTATGCGAGTCAGCCAATGAGGTATGAGCGTCTGGACTCAACTGACAACCACCTGAGACTTAACCTATAAGGAGTTACATGTTCCCTCCTTGCTATGTCCCCCCACACGAATCGAACATAAGTATTTAGCAGCCTTTGAAGCTTCAGATTTCTGGTCTGATCAACATCATTAAATACCGCACACGCATAGTCAAGATGCGGAAAGACCAGAGCTTCAACCAGACTTTTCCTAAGACCCCGAGACAACGCCTTTTTATAGTATCGCAATGAATGCAAAACCCCATGTACTCGACTCGAGATACTTAACACCTGTTTTGACCAATCCAGAGAGGGAGAGATCATGACCCCAAGCGATTTAACTTCACATTCATAATTTAAGAGATCTGCTCCCAATCCTACCTTCGAGGCAGTGTTCAGGTCGATACGCGATAAAAAAGCCTGACTACCCAGAATCATAACCTTCGTCTTTTTTACATTTAGCTTCAATCCCTTCGTGTGTGCCCATAGGGCTATCACATTTGCATCTTGTGTGATACGTTGTACCCCTGCTTCGAATTCTGACGGAAAAAACGAATGGTAGACCTTGGCGTCATCGGCAAACAACATACAATCGCTGTGTGAAGAACTTTAGGCAAATCATTGATATAGATAGAAAAGAGTATCGGGCTAAGAACACTGCCCTGAGGCACTCCCGCATTTATCTCGAGCCAGTCCGACAACACACCTGTCTCACTCTCTACCGCATGCATGCGACCTACAAGATATCGATGAAACCAACTTAATGCGTTGTCAGAATCGTGATTTTCCTAGCATCGATGGCGCTTCTAACGTCATCTAGGACACCCAGGAGTGCTGTCTGGGTACTGTGCCCCCTGCGAAAGCCTGCTTGTCTGTCAACAAGAATATGATTTTTCACAAGATATTCAGACAACTGATTATGTACAAGTCTCTCTAAGATTTTTGAGAGTTCGCAAAGCTTCGCAATCGGCCTCGCATCTGAGCACGATTCTACCCTGCTTGACTTCGCCAACGGGAACAGTGATACCCTTTTCCAGCTCTTCGGAAAATAGTCAGCTGAGAGCATATTATTAAAGAGATCAACAAGGTGCAGTGTTAATTGAGGCTCTAATAACTTAATCATTTCAACGGATATGCCATCAATCCCCACTGCCCTTGAGGACGCTCCCCCAATTGCACGCTGAACTTCTTTCGCGGTTATGACAGAGAAATGAAAAGAAGGAGAAGAAGGTGATGTGGGACAAGAGTTGCATATTATGGTTGAAAATGATTGTACGGAAAGTGGTTGAATATGATTTGAAACTGAAGCATAGTGACAATTTAGCTGATGAGGTGAGAAAAATTTAAATGGTGATGGGTTAGTTTTAGTGCTGTGGCCCATATTTTTTAGGCATTTCCACGATTTCTTTGGGTCTTCCGTGCTACTAAGTTTCTTTGCCAGAAAGTGGAACTTACTTGTGTTAACAGTGTTCGAGACCTGATTTCTAAGACCTTTATACACATTATAATCGTCAACAGAACCTGAAGCACGAAATCTATTAAAAGCTGCATTTCTGACTGTAATACTTTCTTTGATTTCCCGAAAAATCCAGGGTTTGTGGCTTGTTTTGATGGAGTGAAATGTTACAGGTGCTAACAGGTCAAAAGTGGATAAAATTGATTTACATATAGATGATAATGTGGATGAAATGGTGCTATGAACATTGTGAGATGAATGAACTTGTTGTGAATACTGACTAGGTTGATGATTATTCGGAGATATGTCCATGAATTCAGACTGGACAGGCCAAGGATGAGGGAACGATTTCGATGAGGAAGAGGAGGTTATGTTTGATTCGAATGTAGTTGCGAGATGAAGGTTGACCCCCTCCAAATTTCGTTTACCAATTACCTTCACTTGAGACTGCTCATTTTCAATCCGAAGAGAGATACTGATGGCATCATGCCCAGCTGCGAAAGGAGCCGACGTCTTAATGTATTCATGTTCAGGTACCGGTTCACGAATGAGGAAGAGGTCTAACCACGTGTGAGATGGCCCACTTGATGTCATCGCGTGATGCGTTGGCTCTGACTGGATGAGCGAAAGTCCCAGAGCCGTCAGATTTGCTCTAAACCTACTTGCCATGGTACTGGTAGAGTTCACGTCAATGTTAAAATCCCCAGTGACCATGACAAATTTGTATCGCGGTAGGATGTCTGACAAGACCTCAAAAAACTCCGTGGGATAAGCGGGCGAAGGCCTACGGTAAACAATTGCTAAAACCATTGAAACTGCTTTGCCTGTCAAACACAACACCAGATATTCCGGAGCATTCGAAAAAATAGGTTCAGAGTGCGCGATGATCCTTACCCCAAAACTCACGTACATATGCCGCCACACCGCCCCCCTCCTTACCCTCACGATCCAATCGATACAATGCATAGCCCGGCAGTTTAATAATTTCTGAAGAATCGTGGCTTGTAAGTAAGGTTTCGGTAATCGCGATGACATCATGAGAGGCTGGATGAACTATTGCTTCGATGGATGCAAAGTGTGTTTTTATATTAGAGTGAAAAATGGAGAGTGACTTCGATGATTTTGCCAGCCCCGTCTCACTTGGTGTGAGATGTACAGAGAGGAGGAAAGTTAATAAAATCCGCCTCCGAACTTATACGCTTCAACGGTCCGTCCCTCACCTCACGCATAAAAACTATTAAATCTAAAACTATGGGCCTCGCATAGCCCAGCTCTCTCGATTTACATATGGCCGCCTGCCATAGCTCAAAAACGGGCTTCGGCCAAAGGGGCCTGACAAATAATGCATTTTCACCACCTTCACCGAAAATATCCCGCGCCTTGTGTCCCTTCAGGAGTCGAGCCTTTTCGATGATCGCATCTCTGGACGTTGCTGATGACATTTTTATCACCATACCTTGTGTGAGCTTCGGAGCCGCAGGAGAGCCCGCCGAGTTAGCTTTTAACCGCGGAGTCTAAGGACGAAAGTCTATTACTTGACTGCTTAGCTTCGGAAGTTTCAGCACCTCAAATATATCAGTTAAGAGTTCATTTTTCGTCTTCTTTGCATCCTTGGGCAACCCGGTAATGAGCAGCTCGCATGTGTCCTTAGATGGAGGTTGGGACACTGCAACTACGTCCTTACTACTCTTTTCCAAGCTGCTGACCCGGTCTTCTCACTTATCCATGCGCGCATCCATAGCCGTAAACTTTATATCGATTTCCTCCTCGATCACGCTAACCTTCGCTTTTAATTCTTTGATTTCGGTTTTCACCTCGTCAACTTTGCCCTCGACACGATTTACTACTTCCAACACTCATTTTATGTCGCTTTGTAAGCTTTCCCGCAAACTCCGGGTGAATACGTCCAGCCACGGTGGCAAATCGGCTGCCATTGTTACGGAGTTGCTTGGCGCGCCGTGTGCCGCCTGATTGGGCACTGTGGGCGGAGCGCCGCGAGGTTGCTTCGCAACCTGCGACGTTGATGGCGTCGGAGGCGAGGCCACACGCTTAGCGCAAGAGGTGGTAGGGGTAGGCGCAGTCGCCGACGCGGCAGTGTCGGTCGCGACAGACTGCCGCGGTAACCCGGTCAGTGGCGCCCTCATATCGTTCGGAGCTGTGACTAATACCTTCGATCGTGTGATTTCGCAAGCACACAACAGCGCCGCTCGGACGAGCCCGGCACGACCTCAAAACAATTTGTATGGGCAATATTATTACAAAGATTACACAACTCTGTGTAGTCCTTGCGCGTCAGTCGTGCTCCGCAAACAAAACAGCCTCGCGGTGTTGCCATGTTCGCACGGTGAGTTTCGCAACGTTGGTGTAGTCTCCGTGTGTAAATTTGCCGCCCAAACTTTGCCGCTCTGAGATTCCTCCAGCTATCCTCCAAGATTTTTGCAATTTAATTTAGTAATTTGCAGACAACTATCTATAGTAAAGATGCATCTAATTTAATAGGTACAAACTGTAGACAGCGGGCGTCCAATTTGCCTTGCACTGAAAACTCGAGTTGGTCGCGTGAGTACAACAATTATAGAAACAGTACGGAGAAGTAAACAGATGTCTTAGTACTCACCGCGCCAGAGAGAGAGAGAGAGAGAGAGAGAGATTGGAGGCGAATCACTTCAAGTTTTCCCACTTTATTTATAACGGAGGTACATAGCGGTAATGGTGTATTAGTTTACCCCATTATACCTGGTGCGGTCCAGGTGAGGAAACGTTACTTCCCCTTCTTGTGACAAATCCCGCCCGGGTAGGTCTGGTCGGTGGTTTGCGGGAGCCACTTCACGAGAGTCACACCTAAGTCAGAGCTCTCTACGTCAGAGCTATATACGTTACACGGCGTGACGTCACAGCCATCAGGTGAAGTAACCGATCGTTCCCGGATCGGTTGCTTATAACGTGACCGCTAGTGGTATTTTCAATTAATTGTTTTCGCGCTGACCTCGGGGGTAGTCGACGGTAAGACTCCCCCTCAATTGTTATTGTCTAATTTATTAATAATTATTTATTTATTGAATAAATTAACTCGGCGAGAATATCTCTCGTACCGGACGCTAACGCTCTACCGTTTGAGCTATTACTCAATGCGACTGGATCATTACTATATGTCGACCTATAGTTAGGCCCGTCACAATATATATGGAAGATTCCATCTGAAGTGATCCAGTTAAAAAATAGAATTTTGTTTTAATGTATGGAATCAGTAATAACACTTTTTGAATAGAGTTTAGCTAAATTTGTAGACCTGAATTTCAATTAGTATCACAGCTGTAGCCAATCAAAAAAATTAATGTTTTGAAAAAATTGACTTTTTGGCCATTTTTATCACTTAATAACTAAAAATCTAACAATTTTTTCTTATATACATTAAATTTGAAAAAGTTTATAAATTTCAAGAAGAATCTGTTGAAATATTTAATCTATATTAGTTTAAAACACTGAATATAGTTATAATTAATAAAAACCTTTATAGTAAAAAAAGGGTTGTACGGTCAAAAATATTTTATCCATCCAAAAATCTAGTTCATCGATGATTAATTACCTTCAAAATGGTGCAAAGTTTGAGTGCGGCAGAGCATTTCAGACAAAGTTATGGTGTGTTTAGGCTAATTTCTTAAAAAAAGAGAGTGAATGCAGTTTATGAAAAAAACAGAGTAACCGTATACTTGCATTCGAAAACATGGCACTATAATTCTTCAATAATACTAAAATATACTATTTAATGTTAGTTACTGATACTTTTCATTCTCTAAGCTGCTTACAAACACAAAGCAGTAGGTATAAGCAGTTATACCTGCTATAATTCCAATAAATCCAATTATAAGTAAAATTCGTTGTGAAAATTATCTTCCTCCATGGGTTGTAATCTTTTGTTTGAGTTGACTATCGTTTCAATTTTCTCGGGGGCTTCTTGTATTATAGGAGGGTCTTTGGCTGGTTCTTTTGCTATATTTGACCTGTTGGGTCGCTTCGCTCTTTTTTCATTGTAGTTTGGCCATGTTATTTTTCCTGCGCGATTGCGTGTTTCCATAGAATGATTTTTAATTACATAAACGGGTTCTTCTGTTGTATTTCTTGATAACGCATCAGCATTAACGTTACTTTTACCGGCTTTGTATACGATGTCAAAGTCGTATGCATTTAGTTTTATTCACCATCTGCTAACTCTGGATGTCGGATCTACCGAGTTTTTAAACCAAACGAGTGGTTTACCATCTATTACAATGTAGATACGACGGCCTCTTAGCTAGCAATCGAACTAAGTAACGGCACATAGTATGGCTAATGCTTATAATAGCCTGCTAATCCTAAAAATTGACGTATATTCTTCACTGTTTTTGGAATTGGTAATTTTTTTACTGCTTCTAATTTTTTTGAATCCAGCAGAACACCTTCTGATGATAATACGTGTCCAAGATATACTACTTCTTTCTTTAAAAATACTCACTACTAATATATTTTTAGCGTATATAACTGCGTCGTCAAGAAATAAAAATATTTCTTTGCCTTGCATGCTCTCAAAAACACAATCAATCATTCTTTGAAAAGTGGCTGGAGAGTCGCACAATCCCATAGGCATTGTTTTAAATTGAAATACACCGAATGAAGAGGCGAAAGCTGTTTTATGTCGATCTTTTTGAGCTAACGGAACTTGTGAAAATCTATGACATAAATGCAGGATGGTGAATACACGATTTTCTGGTCCGATTTGATCGATAGTATCTAGTATATTAGGTAATGGGTATCGATCTTTTACGGTTTTATAGTTTAATTGTCGTAAATCGACAACTAGTCGGTATCGTTTATTACCCTGTCTATCAGGCTTCTTTGTTACTAGACAAACAGGTGATGTATAATTGGAAGTTGATAGTTCAATTATGTCTCCTTCAATCATTTCTTTTAACCTTTAGACTGCCGGCATTTTTGCCTTATAAATTGATATTTTTGATGTGCAAAATTTATACATAAAAACACCTCATATCTCTAGAGTAGTTGTCAAGGTCACAGGTGGCTCATATATGAGCCAGTCTGGCTGGCTACGGTCGGGTGAATGTTAAAAATTTAAAAATTTTTTAAATTACTATATATTCAATTTTAACAGAATTTTCTTGATATTACAATGTAATAAGACCCCAAAAATACTCCTTTAGTTATCAATAAAACCGTAAGCAGCCCAACTACCCCTAGCGAGGGGGTGAAAATTTCGAAAATTCATTAGTAGACTAGTTTGGATTTTTTGTACGATGTTTTCTCGTAAACACACTGTAACGTGTGTAAAGCATACCCTGAAGTTTGTCCCAACCTATCGAGGTGCCAAAACTACCCCTAGCGAGGAGGTGATTTTTTTTAGCAAACGTTCTCGAAGACTGAAATATTCGACAAATTTGTGTACAATGTGTAAGAAATTTATTAGCAATATCCATATTTTACATATCTAAAACACTTTCCTTCTGCTAGACCCAGAGCTAACGACGTGGACGTAGAAAGTGATGTAGCTCCATTTTTTTTTATTTTAAAATTTTTTTTATATTTTTTTTATTTTTTTTATTTTTTTATTTTTTATTTTTATTTTTAGTTTTATATAATTTTAGTCTATAATATTTCTTTCGAATGAAATTCTTCAAAACAAGATGCAATACAAAGAGCAACATCACAAGTTGAACATATAAAAAAACTCTGAGATCTGTTTTGTTTCAGAGAACATAAATGACATCCTTTTCTTTCATCGATTTTTTTTGGAAAATGCCGACCTACTAATCGAGAAGGAGTGGCAATATTTCGGGCTTCTTTATGAACATCAAGTTTCAGTAACGCTCTTATAACTCGTATACGAAAGGTTGGAAATGATATTTTACCATTATTTATTTTATAGAGAGCATGAGCGTTGCATAAAGCTAAATCGATCAAATGTAAAAATAATTTTTTATACCATTTCATAGGTTTTCTCACTGTTTCAGTCAAAGCCAATTGCTTATCGATAAGATTTATGCCACCCATATGTTTATTGTAGTCAATGACACAAGTTGGTTTGATTTTTTCATCCCCTGTAAGATAATGTCTTTTACCTGTTGAAGCAAATTCAAGCTCCTGGATACTTGTGATTATGTGAACATGCTTTTTATCTTTCCACTTTATCGCAAGCCAGGTTTCAGTATGGGCAACTTGTACTTCATTTTTTTCTAACTTTTCGTTTAGAACAGGCATTCCTTTTCTATTTGACTTTACTGTAGCGCATACTCCTGTATCACGATCGTGCAAAAATTCAGCTAACTAAGGATATGAATACCAATTATCTATCCACATAACGTGACCTTTGAAAATGAAGGGTTGCAAAAAATGAGCAACAATATCTCCTGTTATACCCAAGCCAAACTTATCATAATCCGTATCTGCTCCAGTATAAATAACAAAATCTATGATATATCCAGATTGACAGTCAACTATTTCAAACAGTTTTATACCGAAACGGTGCCTTTTAATCGATAAATATTGTTTGAATTTGAGTCTTCCTTTCCAGAGCATCAAACTCTCATCAATGCACAAATTTTTTCCAGGCTTCAAACTTTTTCTAAACTTATCTTTCAGATAATCTGCAATAGGTTTGATTTTTTTTAGACAGTGATTTACTACTACTGAATTATTTTGAAAATGTAAAAATCGTAATATCTGCTGATATCTATTACGAGACAGTGTTTGATTGAAAATTGGAGTATAAAGCAGAGTATCAGTGCTCCAATAATCATTTACTTGACCTTTTCAATAACGAGTTTTTAAATATTTCACCCCCGCGCTACGGGTTGTTTGAATACCTCGATGTGAAAAGAGATTCAGCTGTATACTTTATATATAGCTTATACGTATATAGCTTATACGTCAGAGCTCCCTACGTCAGAGATACATACGTCACGCGGTGTGACGTATAGCTATTAGGTTAAGCAGCCGATCATTCCCGGATCGGTTGTTCGTAACTCGTCGGCTAAATAGATTTTAACTAATTGTTTTCGTGCTGACCTCGGGGGAAGTCATCGGTACGACTCCCCTTCAATTGTTAATGTTGATTTATTGTTAATTTATTAATATTTAATTGTTTATTTAATAAATCGACTCGGCGAGACGATCTTTCTCGCCGATTAACGTAAAATATCGATTGTTGATAGTGTTTTACCGGTTACAGTCCTATCCCATGAACACCGCCTTTTCCGGTGTTTATCCTAGTTGGCAATTTTGGGCATAGGGACCAACACACGGTATCTAAGTCAAACGAGGTGTTTGACGTTGTTAACGGCATTGCACGGAAATCAAAGAGAATGCCGGCCGCATGGTGGGACTGCACACTTAAGGTTAGTAAGTTGGGACAAATTGGGCCTAACCGGGGGCCTTACATTTCCCTAGTACCCACCCCGTTACAAAACATAACTACTATTTTTATCACGAGGTTCGCATTTATTGCCCTCCTCGATTTCGTAATCCATTTGTACTTGACAATTATTAACCGTCTTATCCAATAAATTTTCTTCATATTTTATTTCACTTTCAATATCACACTTTAGGTCAATTTCATTTTCATAATTAACACAAGATGGATTCTCAGCCATTCTATCGAATGGTGCTTCAATAATACCATAATTTTTAGTAATTTTATCAAATTTTTCTTTAATACATGGTTTAGTCACATCACATACCCACGGCTGCACTTTATCATTGTTTATTTGTAATGGTTCTTCCTCCCTTAATCCATAACAATTTTCACTTGCTTTACTTGCATAATTCTATAGATCGGACTCCTCGTGGATCTGATGTACTTGTATCTCGTCATTTTTATAATCGTCATATAACTCTTGTTCTTTTTCACTCTGATTGTATAGGTCTTTGTTGTTGTCATTTTGATTTCTTTCATTTCTTTGTTTTTGCTCGTAGATTTCATACGATTCGTTTGTGTTAAATTTTAATAACGTTTCATAATTTTCATGTAATTGAAAATTACTTGACACTTCTGTGTCACTATCGGTATAATTATAAAATCTTGAATTTGTCGTGTTCATATAATTATTGTTTTCCTTCGGTTTTGTCATATATCGTATTGATTTTCGATCATTATTGTCTATTCCCTCCATTATATAAATCGCTTCATCCGTTTGCGTATTATTTATATTTTCAAAGAGAAGGATTAATCTTTTTAATTCTAAATATTGTTCCGAATAATTGATTTTTGCATCGTTTCTTCGAAAAAAATCAGTGTCTAAGATGTCGGCTTGTTGTATAGGGAACGAATCATATACTAAATTGTGTTCCACGGGAGATCCTTAGAAATCTATTTTAATTTTGCCACAAGTAGTTAATGAATGGTGAGGTATGCCTTTTAACAATATAATATCATTTTCGTCAATTTTCACGCGAGAGTCTACCTCTGACTCTTTAATTAGACTTACCGATGCACCTGTATCTAGCAAGAATTTTAACGGACGTCTTAACTGACCGGTATCGAGGATTACGACCGGGGCTGAACTTTGTTGGCTTAAATTTATTTTCGCGGTGCGGAGGGGACGTTTGAGCGGGTTTCCGCACTCGAAGTAGAGGGAATTTGATTTGTAGCCTCTCACTCGACGCTCCTTGGAGAGAGAGTATCGCTGTTTCCCTGATTTTGATTTCCTTCTCTTATTTCTCTTTGTAACTTATAACGATCGCGCTTTATGTGACCGGGTTTTCCGCAATGGAAACAAGTAACAGATGATCTTATATTATTATTCGATTCGTTATTAATATATCGTGATTCTTGGAAAGTTGAATTTATTGACTCGCGCACACCGTGAGTCCCGGAATTATTTCCCCGATCTTCTTTATTAAATTCTGTCTGATTTTGATAATCGTTCCAACCACCAAATTGTAAATTTGGCCTATTATAATTACGACTGTTTATGGGATTGCATCGGTTGTTATTATCGGAAAATCTTTCTGCAAAACTTCATGCTAATTCGAAACAATGTATGGCTCCATGACCAGTTTTAGAACAATATTGACATACAATCGGAGAGTTATTCCAAATATATTTTATTTTACGCGTTTCTCGAGTTGAACGAGAACGAGAAGTAATTATTGTATCTTCTTGCTGGTACTCACTCACTTCAAAAATAGAACGATCGGTTGGAAAGAAGGGGTCTCTATATTCAAAATCGGGAGGTATTTTTATAGATAATGAAATATTTGCTGCACTATTTTCTTGTCTATCCTTTAAATAATTTATTTCTTTTGTCAAATTTTGCACTATTTCGCTAGGCGTTTTAGTTAAATCGAGAGTATCGAGACTCTGAACTTTTTCTTAGTATAAATTTAATAATGTATCATTCATAGAAAATTTTAAATTCGTGTTTCTTTGTTTATTTATATAACAATCAGTATATTTAGGCGAACCTGACATTTTTTTGTGTACACATTATTCCTTTTATCTCTCTTTCTTTGCTCTGAAAAATGTGAGTTTCCTGGCCGATGCACCAAAATTATTATAATAATTAAGGGGGTCTCATACTCAATTTTTACAGACCGAGCCAATAGAGTGATAGTATGGTTGAAAAATACTTCAATCTAGATAAATATAAAGAATTTTGACAAACTGGAAGATAGGTGCCCTTTCTTTTGTAATTATGTATCACTGTGCAAAGTTTTTATTAATTATATTGAGGCATTGAAGAGAAAACCTTGTATAAAAAACACTATGTACGGCGTCCACATAATGAAATTTTCGTACAAGGTTTTCTCTTACACGCATCAATAAAATGACTTGAAACTTTGTATAGAAGTAAATAATTATTTAATAAAGGGCATCTAACTGTTTGTTTTGCATAGTTTTATAAAACTAAAAGTAGTTTTACTATCATTATTAAAAGAATATTTTACGCTAGATGGCAGTACGCACGGATCATGTCAAGCTAGAATATGCTTTCGCCGTCGCCACTATCGACATCACGCATGCGCATTTGTTTCAGACTCGAGACAAATAGCCGAGCAAAATAATTTGATTTGACTCCTATAAAATTTTTAAATACGTGTCATACTGATACTCATATTAAGACTAGTTGAATTTTCGAAATGGCAAATTGAACCGTACTACGTATTTATCATAGATTCAATGTAAAAGGAAACGTACTGCTGCAAGAATCCGGCATATCTATCGATCAACCCAAGGGAGCGGAGCAAAAATCGATTTGCGAGCCGTGCTCCGCTCCGTTGGGTTCTGCTATCATTGGTCTTGAGTATAATGTCGTATTTTTTCAGTATGTAAAAAAAATAAATACGTATAATCGAAATACGTACAAATTCCGTAAACCAAACATACGTAACATTTATTATATATGTTGTAACGGGGTACGGATTGAATATAAGGAATAAAAAAATCAACGAAGGTATCGGGGCGCGAACCCACGATCCCGGGAGCGCGAGGCAGA
Organism: Theocolax elegans; assembly: GCA_026168455.1. Classification (NCBI taxonomy): domain Eukaryota; kingdom Metazoa; phylum Arthropoda; class Insecta; order Hymenoptera; family Cerocephalidae; genus Theocolax; species Theocolax elegans. Next base: position 5,103,996 of record CM047429.1, read on the forward strand.
AGCCTCACCACTGCGCTACCATTCGCAATTATCCCGGCTAGTCGACTTGGTCCTATCGACGAACGTCGCCGATAATCCAGGGACCTACCTACGCCGACACTCGAAATCCGTACCCGTTGTAATGTATATATCGAAATATGGATTATAATAGATAATAGTCACACTATTTTTATTATGATGCTATCGACATAAGTGGCGCCATCTACGATCACTTCGATTACGACTTGCCATAGATGGCGCTCTTGATGATAGTTATCATTTCTTATATATAACCAGCATTACCGGCGGTCAGAACGGTAAAATCGCAGAATTGAGTATGAGACCCCCTTAATACAATCTGTCGCATCCAGACTTGCACCAACCATTATAAAACTATTGCAAGAAGGCAATTGGTTAATAAACCATTCGCGTTCCTTTTGCTCTTGTTCGACTAGGACTAAGCCTTACGTCTCCGAGAGTAGCGAGCGAAGTTAGTTTGGGAGTAGAGATTCAGGATATAATGTGGAATTATAAAATAATATTTTTTTTTATTTGTATTCATCACGCATTATTTATTTAAATATGTTAACATAATTATGTACTCTCTTCTTTTTAAATGAACATATACAACAAAATTCTTCTATATTTTTAATGAACAAAAACACATGTAAGATTACAGTATGTTATATACAATTGCATAAAATATTTAAGTTTATAAACAATTTTAATATTGAGGATATAAATAATTGTACGGCGAACACGTTAACAAATTATCTTTTTTAGCGAATAAACTATACGTAATATTATTTTATTAGAAACATTACTATTTAATAATCAAAATAAGAATTATTATAAATAAATGCAGTTTAAATTAAAAGTTGTTGTAGTTTAAAATATGAATTATTCTCAATAAATTGCAATTCAGATAATAAAGATTGTAAATAAAATGCAATGCAAAAGGAGAATTATTATAAATAAATTAAAGTTCGAAATAATAATTATTGTAAAAAAAAGTTGTTGGTTCAGTAATTGAAAAGGATACAAAATATCAGGTTTGTCTTTACGAATATTACAAAAGCGTATAGATAGCTAAAAAGAATATACCTCAAGTACCCAATTATATATAGATATATAAGCATATATATATATATGTATATATATATATATATATATATATATATATATATATAATTATATGTTGTATTGAACGGAGGTCTGTCTCGAACGTAGGTAGCGTCGTCAAGTGGCTTGGTGATGTCCCGCTATACCTGCGGGCGCCGACGTTAGATGCGTATGCGTTCGGAGCTCGATGATTGCCACATGTCGAAGTCGTAGTTCCTTGACTAATGCTTGTGGATACAAACGATGCGGATCTCGAATACAAGATCTCTCTCGACTTTGAATGTATATTTTTTTAAAGTCCGAGTAGCAATATTATTATATATAGAGCTTCGCCCTCGGATAAAAATTAAAGAGTTGACTAGCAGAGCTTCTCCTTATGGAAGCTTTCGACGAAAAACAAGGATTGGCTGTCTTCGCAGTTAATACGGAGAATTTACTAACCCCCTTTCATTACTGCGATAATACCTAAAAAGTGTCTTCTTTTTCTTGGCGACTTAAATTATCGCTTCCTTCTAATGCTCGAATTTCTTGTCCGTGTCTCTCATCGCCGGCTCTTCTGCGAGCATTGATATTATAGTGCAATATACAGAAACTCTTGCGCAGCACCTTCGTTTTGATCTCACTATCGGCAATCCTACTTATGTCCGTATTGGCTTTAAATAATATTTTAACCCCTACGTGTCGTTCTCTTTTTCATTTGAAATGTTCGTAAATTAATCTGTTCCTTAGCTCTATAAATTAGGCTTTCATTACTGCATTTACTTAGAATCATTCTGTATCAACTTTATGTCATTCGTTTTCAGCACCGTAATTTTACTTTTTGCGAAAAATTATAATATAATATTCGTCGGGCCGCGACACCGTGTTTCTTATGCTTATGGGTTAGTAGAGAACGTACAAAGCATTATAGAAATTTTAAATGTCATGAAACAAAATTTCTCGTAGCCTGAAAGTATAACGTTATAGATACACCATTGGTTGACCCGAAAAAAGTTCTTATTCCTCCGTTACACATAAAACTTGGTTTGACGAAACAATTCGTTAAGGCTTTGGATTAAGATGGCCAGTGCTTTTAATACTTGGAAAGAAAATTTCCAAGAAAATCAGGTGCTAAACTGTAGAAAGGTATTGATGATCAGTTTATTAGTTTCATGACCAAAATTGAAAAAACTACATGGGTTAACTTCAAACGAGTTACTGAAAACTTTTTGGGTAATTGCAGAAGCCCAAATTGTAAAGTAATTGTTTCAAAAATTTGTTGAAAATTTTGGGATAATGGGTCGCCTAATGAATTACTAATTACATTTTCAACACAATCACTTAGATAGTTTTCCTGAAAACTATGGAGATTATAATTTAGAATTTTTCACGCTTCATTGTTGAATTAGTAAATAGTCGATTGTCGAGGGTCATTAAAAAATAAATCCAATTTCTTTATTTAAGTGCACATCGTTTCTTCTGCTAGATTTGCAGACCTCTTCAGGTGCTTAATATTGAATATAATGTTACAGCCCAAGTGAGCTTCGTCTAAACATTATATTCAATATTAAGCATTTGAAGAGGTCTGCAAACCTAGAAGACGAAACGTTGTGCACTTAAATAAATAAATTAAATTTATTTATTATTGACCCTCAACAATCGACTATTTACTAATTGTGGAGATTATAATGACGAGTAGGGAGAGCGTCTTCACCAAGACATTAAAGTAATGGAGAAGCGCTATCAAGGTCGACAGGATACTAGTATACTGTTCGACTAGTGCTGGATGCTGAAGAAAGATGGTAAAACTACTGGGAAAGAACATATAAGGAAACCTTTGCATGCAACACTTAATGTAATAAGTGCATAGTATAGTAAGAAAAAATAAATGGACTCGGGGTTCGTTGTGATTGCACGAATTTTGCAAATTTGACCTTGAAACAACCTTGACCCTGAGGTAATAGTACGAAATGGTCCCTGGGTTCGGATTCAGCAACCCTACAAGTATAAAGGATATTGCTTTATTCTCATTAAGTGATATTTCATCAAATTTGACCTTTAAATGCCCTTCAAATAACCTGTTTATTGTAAAGAAAAAAAAACAATATGCATTCTTGTATATAAAATTTTCCATTCTTTCAAAATTTGCTGTCAAAAATTAATTTTTTCCAAAATAAACACATTTAACTTTGCCTTTAACTTAGAGTTGATAGGGTCAAACGGATAACGGATTCGGTTTCATCGACCCTAAAAACATAATGTGTATATGGTCTGGTCCGTGGGTTTCGACTATTTTTATTGGGTTGTGTAATCGGAGGGGATTTTAACACTTGGCGACTGAATGGTGCAGAGATTTGTAGCTCTCCCAAAGGGGAACAAACCCCCGAAGAATTCATCCTCGTACCATTTGCTCTGTTTGTTAGATATAGCTAACAGCTTGTTAGATGTAGCTAACAGTTATGAAGCTGTTCGAGCGCGTAATATGTCTCAGGCTACGAGCAGATATTGTACGGACAGGTGATCTTTCTGATAACCTGTTCGGTTTATGCAAAGGGTGCTTAACTGTTGACGCCATAAGCGCAGTTGTTAAACTGTCCACCAATGCCATGGTGGTTCTAAAAGTTCGAGGCGCATGTATGCCGCCATGACTCTAGATTTTTACAATGCCTTTAATTCAGTTCAAGTGGACAACATTATGAAAGCATTGCAGGTGCCACTCTATCGTAGGCTCTGTTGTAATATGTAAATATATATGATCGTTATATTTCTCCGAAATGGTACATGTCGCGCCATCTATTGGTTTACAACGATATTGTGCAGTCATACGAGCTCACGCGAGAGCAAGCGTACCGCGCATGTCTCGCGTCTATACTCTAAGCGCCTATTATGTACTATACCCTTAAAAGACTCTACGCCAAGACTCCGATGTAGTCGGACGTGCCAACAGGCTTTTGCCACTCTATTATTACATTATATTATATTATTACTAAGACCTCACAGTGTATTTTTTACTCCACCACTCCAACATGGTAGCAGAGCGTGGTTACATGGTTTGCAAAAAATTTACTTATCATCTATAATGAATCTCGAGTCTTATAGAGATAATTTAAAGTGAGGGTAGTAATACGCCACGTGGAAAATTAGTTAACGGTATTAGTTAACAAAGTGAATCGCACAGTGAAATATTGAGCACTGAAATAAAAGGAAATAATTTCTCATAAAGACTATATGTTTGTGAAGCATGAAATTCGATTTATCATATGGAAATAACTGTCGAAAAATGAAAAGTTTCAAGTGATGAAAAATAAGTATAGTGAAGTTACAGTCAAGAAATATATGCTCAATGACGAAGATAAAGTCGTCAGCTACTAATCATTAAGAAGATTTTTGAAAAATAATCAAGATTTAAGTGCCTTGTCAATGGATAAAAGTCGGCGAGTGAAAAACGTGGCAACGTGCTAGTACAGAGCACATGGCATAAAGTGAGGTTAAGCACATGTTTTCGTGGCTTAAAATTATAATAAAACAAGAGCATGAATTAGATGCTGTAGATATTGAATTAAATAATGAAATAAGGAATAAGATTCGAAAAATATTTTTGAAAGAAACTAAAAAGATTATAGTGTTAAAAAATCAAGTGTACGATAATATAAGTGCAAACGATCTAAAAATGGCTAAACAAGCTAAAGTTGAAGATATCATGATGCCAATTTTCGATGGAGCAAATTATTCAAGCTAGAAAATTAGATTAATGATCTTGTTACAATACAAGGAGTGTAAAGAGACAGCAGTCAGTAAAATAACTGCAGCATATCAAGACAAAGAAACTGAGTGGAACAAAATGGATTTAAAAGCAAGAACAATAATTATTAGTACTATTTCAGATAAACAATTAGAGTATGTTGGTGAATGTACAGCAGCTTTTGAGATGATAAAAAAGTTTGATAAAATGTATACGACTCAGTCTACAGCCCTGCAAATTATATGCAGAGAAAAAATCGAAGAAATTAAATTAAATAATTTTTCAACAGTTGAAGAATTTTTTGCTGAATTTGAAAAAACTACAAACGAGTTTAAAGCAGCTGGTGGCAAGTTAGATGAATCTCAAAAAATAAGGTACTTGCTAAGAGCATTACCGTCAAACTACAGCTATATTGGCGACTTTATAGATGTTATCCCTGAAGATCAAAGAACTGTCGACTATGTCAAGTCGAAAATCAAAGAAAACAATATGACAAGAACAGAATCTGAAAGGAAAAGCAACGTCAGTACCTTCGCATCTCAAGCGCAAGGCAAATGTTATAACTGCGGAAAATCTGGACATTTCAAGAAGGACTGCTGGCTTGGTCAACAAAACAACCGAGGTCATCAGAGCAGTCGAGGCAGAGATTCTCAACCCAACCAAAGTCAACAAGGTCAACGAGGTCACCAACGCGGCTTCAATCGAGGTGGAAGCTACAGAAGTCGTGGTCGATGACGAGGTTCATCAGGTTCACAACGAGGCGAATCATCAGGTGATCAACGCAACAACTGTCAATCCGAGTCGTGGTCAACGGAGGTGTGTAACTCCAATTATAAACACTTATCTTCTACTATGACTTTCGAGTCAAGTAGAGAAAATAAAGTAAGTATGGTAAATCATGCAACAGGGTATAGCGAAAATTGTAATGAAATTAATTGGTTATTATATAGTGGTTGCACAGATCATATTATTAAAAGTGATAAATTCTTTGATAAGTATGTAGATTTGAAAAATCCTGTCAATGTAAAATTACCAGATGGTAAAATGTTAAAAGCAACCAAAATAGGTTTTATTAAAATTTGCTTTAAAAATTATTATAATGAAAAATATGTTGATTTAAAAAATGTTTATTATGTTGAAGGCATTAAACAAAATTTATTGAGTTTTTCAAAAATAACCGAAAACTGTACAATAGTATCAAAAATTGACAAAGCTAAAATTTATAATAAATCTAAAGAATTAATAGCTGTTGCAAACAAAATAAATAATTTATATTTTATGAAAAGCTTTGTATCTAAAGTGAAAAATAAGCAAATGAATGTGAATAGTTTGAAAATAACTAACAAAGAAAAATGGCATAGGGCATTTGGTCATGTAAATTTTCAGTATTTAAATAAATTAGTAAATAATAAATTAGTTGAAGGATTGCCAGATAATATTGAGAGCACAGAAATGAAATGTGCAAATTGTATAGAGAGTAAAATGGCTAATGTTTCGTTTGAAAATAATAGAACAAAAACAACTGAAATTTTAGAATTAATTCACACTGATTTAAATGGTCCACATAACACAATTGGTTATGGTGGAGAAAAATATTTTTTAACATTCATTGATGATTATAGTAAATGCACTAGAATTTTTTGTATTAAAAATAAATCAGAGACTACAAGTTGTTTGAAAGAATTCGTAAATTTAGTAGAAAATAAATTCAATAAAAGAGTAAAGAAATTACGATGCGATAATGGCAAAGAATATTTAAATAAAGAAATATATGATTTTGTAAAGTCTAAAGGAATTGAATTATTGCCATGCCCGCCTTACGTGCATGATTTAAATGGCGTAGCGGAAAGATATAACAGATCTGCAATGGATATGGGACGATGTTTAATGAGAGAAGCAAAAATTCATAGGCGATATTGGCCCGAAATTATGAAAACAGTTGCGTATTTAAAAAATCAAATGTCGATCATGTAAAAATTTACGGAAGTCGAGTCTTTGTAAGAATACCAGAAGCGTTGCGAACAAGCAAATGGGACGATAAAGCTAGATTAGGCGTATTAGTTGGTTATAATGAAAATAGCTACAGAGTTTTAATTAATAATAAAATAATAAATGCCGGACATGTTCAAGTTGTTGAAGAAAATATACAAATTATTTGTTTAGATAAAAATGATGTTGAAAAAGATAAAGATTTTGAGAATAACGAATTAATAAATAAAGAAAATGATATACTGGAAAGCGAATCTGAAATTGATGAATGTAAGACAAATTCTAATAAAACTAATCTATTATCATCTACTCATACCTTTGGGGAAAGTAGAAATAATACTCAGAACGATATTGAAAGAGAAAATGAAAATGATAAAATTTTAACTGTCAAAATAAAATCAAATAGAAAGAAAAGTCCGGTAAATAGATATGGCAATCCAGTATCACATTTCATTTATATAAATTATATTCATGCAAATGTACCGAATATATTTGAGGAGGCGATAAATTCGAAAGATTATAAACAATGGCAAATTGCGATGGATTCTGAGATAAATAGTCTTAAGAAAAATAATACTTGGCAAATTGTTGAAAAGCCAAAAGACAAAAAAATAATTGATGTAAAATGGGTCTATAAAAAGAAAAATAACAATATTTATAAAGCGAGATTAGTTGTAAGGGGATTCCAATAAAAAGATTATTTAGAAAATGTTTATTCTCCAGTAGGTAAAATGCAAACTTTGAAAATTTTATTGTCCTACAGTTGCAAAAATAATTTATTTATAGAACAAATGGATGTAGAGACAGCTTTTTTAAATGACGATGTAAAAACTGAAGTGTATGTAAATGAACCGAAAGGTTATGAAACTGGTGACAATAAAGTTTGGAAGTTGCAAAAGGCTTTATACGGTTTGAGAGAAAGCCCAAGGGCTTGGTATGATTGTTTCCATAAATTCATTGAAAGTTTAAACTTTGTGAGAAGCAACTACGATTACTGTCTTTATGTAAATAATACAAGTAAAGATCATATATATATTAGTATTTGTTGATGATCTTTTAATCTGTTGCCAAGACAAACATAAAATAAGTCAAGTCAAAACTAGTCTATTGAAAAAATTTGCAATGAAAGATTTAGGAAAAATTGAAAGTTATATTGGTATTGATATAGATTATAGTGAAAATAGAAATAAAATGACCTTAAGTCAAACAAATTATATTGAATCTTTAGCTATAAAATACAATCTAGAAAATGCAAAACTATATGATACTCCAATGGAGTCAAATCTAAAACTAGAACAAGCAATTGAGATTGATGAAAATATAAAATACAGAAATTTAATTGGTGAATTATTATATATAAGTACAGGCACAAGGCCAGATATATCATATAGCGTAAATTACTTAAGTCAATACCAAAATTGTTATGATCAAACGCATTATAAATATGCAATGAGAATTTTAAAGTATTTGTATAAAACTAAAGACTTAAAATTAACTTACTGCGAAAATGTTAATACAGAAATACTAGATTGTATGGTAGATTCTGATTATGCAGGTGATAGTGTAGATAGAAAATCTACAACAGGTTTTGTAATTAGATTATTTGGTAACTTAATTTTTTGGATAACACATAAACAAACATCGGTAACAAAATGTTCAACTTTCGCAGAATACACTGCTATGTCAGAAGCAATAACAGAAGTACTGTTTCTTAGAAATTTGTTAAGTGAATCATTTGATGTAAAATTCGACAAACCAATTAACATGTACGAGGATAACTCAGGAGCAATTGCGATTGCTAAATACGGAAATTTTACAAAAAACTCGAAGCACATTGAAGTGCAATATCATTTCATAAATGAAAATTATGAAAACGGAATTATCAACATTGTAAAAATAGATTCAAATTCAAACTTAGCAGATATGCTGACTAAAAGTCTAGATAAAATCAAGTTTTTGAAAAACAGACAAGCGTTAAGATTGTTATAAATTGCGAAAAGTAGATAATGTTTGTATGAAATCACGATCATAAAATTTAGGAGGCATGTTGTAATATGTAAATATATATGATCGTTATATTACTCCGAAATGGTACATGTCACGCCATCTATTGGTTTACAACGATATTGTGCAGTCATACGAGCTCACGCGAGAGCAAGCGTACCGCGCATGTCTCGCGTCTATACTCTAAGCGCCTATTATGTACTATACCCTTAAAAGACTCTACGCCAAGACTCCGATGTAGTCGGACGTGCCAACAGGCTTTTGCCACTCTATTATTAGATTATATTATATTATTACTAAGACCTCACAGAGTATTTTTTACTCCACCACTCCAACAGGCTCGAATACCGCAGAAGTGGCTGTGGCTTAGGCGTGCATAATGCCGAATATCGGAGGATTAAAGCAGCCAAGTCGGGTGCTCCTACCGACAGTGATAAGCTATGTAACAAATGACAAATGTCCTAAGAAATAATGTTAACTTAATATGTGCCTTTTGCGTGTAGAACTATGTCACATATCTCCCTATCTGTGATCACGGGAATCGCTCCTATTAATCTTTTGGCTATAGAGAAGGCTGATACGTTCAGAGAAGGTCGACGTACGTTACGAAGTATTTGTGAAACAGCACGTGACTGTAACTTTTGCTGGTCATGGAGCACTGCCGTAAAGTGGCAGCAGATATGGGATTCTCCCAGCGAGGATTGCTGAACCCCTGCGTCTTCCCAGATATGGCGTAATAGATGAGTAGAAAGCACGGCTATGTAACATTTTATTTGACCCAGGTACTTACTGGTCATGGTCGTTTAGCTGCACATTTACACTATATATGGGAGTGTAGAGTCATGACCTGCCGTGGTGTCGTCGAAGACGTGGAAGACGTCGTGTCTTGGTGTCCACGGTTTCTTATGTATGGGTCCTTTAACTGCAGAGGATATTGGAATATGTCTTCTTAATTCACACGAGGGTTGGAATGTCGTCGGTTGGTTTTATCTTTGTAGCATCCATTATTGAGCAACTTAATTACGTCAGGAAAGGCGAAATGTAGTGTGACCGCCACTCAGGAAGTAATGCCTTGTGGTTTCCGAAAGGGAAAGAGCAGTCGAGAGGAGGAACCCTGCTACAAAGAAATGGCAGGGTGGTTGTTTAGTGGATACTGGACATGTCGACAAAGTGCCACAATCTATGCTTAAAGAGCATCTTGCCACCGCTTCAAAAACACATAAACCCACACGCACATATACGCACACACACACACTCACGCATGCACAAACACTTGAGGGAAGCCGGACGATAGTCGCCGGACGCATGAAAAATTTTAATTATTATTTTGATTTTCATTATTTCACTGCCAGTGATCCGGATTGCCTGCAGGTTATCAGGGCATTGTCTACTGGGAAGTTTGCGTGTCATTCTTCACCCTTCATCACCCTCACCCCTTAACTTTCACATTAACCCTTCATGTACTAATATAACATATATAAGAATAACAGTTGGACGGACACCGGACTGACGCTATTTGAGAAAACTATTTGGTAAATGTAGGAATACAAAAAAAACTCACTCAAAGCTGCACTTCAATAAATGTTGATTGCAGATGCAGGCATCGAGAAATCAAGTTGAGGAAACATCTTACATTATCTAATCATTTTTAAGTAAGACTAAGGATATACATAATTGATTAAAAAGTTGAATGAATAATAAAAACGGGTTGGAGGCCTGCGATGGCTCGGTCGGTAGGGCGTCGGGCTCGTAATCTGGAGGTCCCAGGTTCGATTCCCGGCCCCGGCCGATTGATACAAGCACAACTGGCGAATGTATTTTCAACAAGTGCTTTCTTCACCAAGACATCGTAGGACCTCCGTCGCTGATTAGCACCGGTTTGGGAGCATAAAAAGAGCGACGTTAAAATAATAAAAAAAAAAATAATAAAATAAAAACGGGTACTCCTTCTAAAAATGTGTAATTTAGCAGACAAAAGAATAAGAGAAAATTTAGGTACATAGTTTGAAATCGCGGCAATAGGTAGCGATGCTAAAAGTGGTTAGCTTTTTAAATTATATTAAAAGTTGTCTACATCTATTTACAATTATTGTAGTTGAAGATAAATATTTTATCAAATGATTCTACTAATTTAAAAAGATTTTAATATACTAAACTACATGAACTTCCTGTACAGATTATCGACCGACGAATTCGTGGTAGATTAGGCCATCGACTATACAAGGTCTGAACAGCGATCGTGCCGTTGGCCACGCGCATCTCGTATACTCGATTACGTGATATAACTTTCAGCGAATGCATTTAGTGTTGATAGGATTAGGATCGACATGATGGGGTTAAGTACGACATACTGTTTGAGATCGTAATTTTTATATTCTGATAGTATTTTAATATAAATTAAGCTTTTGTACCTCTAATTTACTTAAAATACATATTAGAAATATGCTTCTGCTACATTTTCAAGCGGTCGATGTGTTAAATAATGTAATAATGCATATATCGATTAAAAATAGCGGGCTCCGAGGAGGGCTCGTCAATTGTTATTTTTAGAAACATTAAAAATCAAGCCGCTTGTGGTGATGTGTACAGAGACGTGGAACTTAATGCATTGTAAATTTTGGCAATTGCAAGATTATAAAATCTTCTATAACCACAGTAAAAATAATAAAGCCGTGGGTGTAGTTATGTACATAAAACAAGAAATTAGAGAAACAACTATTATAGAAGAAATTAATAAAGTTAAGTTTTTGAATTCAAATATAACTACAAAAAATAGAAAAACTATTAAAATAACAGCAACATACAGATGCCATAATGTTGATAAATATGATTATATTAAAGCGTTGGAAGCTATTATAGTAAAAAACAAGAATATTAAAAATCATTGTATAGTGGGTGATTTTAATATAGAGTTACTCGATAAGGAATCAATTGCCACAAATGAGCATTTAAATAATTTCATTGAAAATAATTATGTTCCAATGTTTAGAAAAATCACTAGACCAAAGATTAATACTGATGATGGATCTTGTATAGATAATATTATTGTTAAATTAAATTTATGTAAATTAAATGTAAATTCATTTAATGTTTTAACTACTTTTACTGATCACTATCCACTATTTGCAGCATTAGAAGCTAACTTGGAAATAGGAAAGAGCAATAACACATGTAAATCACAGGTAAATTACAAAATTTTAGACAAAGAAAAATTACTTCTTGTTTAGCCAAAGAAAAATTATATTTTAATTATAAAAATGACCCGAATAATATAAATAAGAAAGAGTTGTATCATAAGTACATCAAAGTATTGAACAAAGTTATTTATAAGGCTAAATTGGATTATGAAAAAAAGGAATTTCAAAAAATTGGGAATAATAGCAAAAAACTGTGGAAATTTATTAAGAGTAAAATAAATAAAAACACTGAAACATCTAGTGATACCATACAGTTTATAGAATATGATAACATTAAAACTATTAATACTTTTGAAATGGCAGAAATGTTAAATAAGTTCTTTAAAGATATTGATCCAAATTTAGCGAATAATATAAGAGTATCTAATAGCTATAAAGCTCAGCCACTAAAAGTTAACAATCAATCTATTTTTATATTGCCAACAAATACAATAGAAATAAGAAAAATTGTATCAGAAATAAAAGATACATCTAGAGGTTGTGACAAAATAAATACTAAATTGTTGAACCATTTTATTAAATATATTGATGTAACTCTGTAAAATATTTTTAATGTTTGTATTAGCAAAGCAATTTGGCCAATGGCTCTAAAAAAAGCGGAAATCGTTCCAATTTACAAAGATGGAGAAAAATCAACGCCGAATAATTACAGACCAATATCTTTATTTTCGAATTTGGCTAAAATACTGGAAAAAATTATCCATGCCAAATTAATTGGTTTTCTCAATGAATCCAAAATTATATCGAATAAGCAATACGGATTGTTAAGAAATAAAAGTACGAATAATGCCTTGAATTTTATAACTAATTATCTATACAATAAAATTGATGATAATAAACCTACTATCTCTACATTTCTAGATTTGGCGAAAGCTTTTGATACAGTGAATCATGATAAATTGCTTACAAAACTCGAAACTTATGGTATCAGAGGTCAAATGCATAATTTGATGAAAGATTATATATCCAATAGATATCAAGTAGTGAAACTTAGAAATGTTAAGAGCACTAGTATGCTAATAAAAATGGAAGTCCCACAGGGCACTATTCTTGGACCATTACTATTTGTGATTTATATTAATGATCTCTTGGACATCATATCGGACTATTGCATAATACTATCGTACGCGGATGATACAGTTTGGTTAAGCTCAGACACAGATTGGCAGAGCTGTATTACGGCAATGAACAGTTGTCTTGATAAAGTTTGTGATTGGATTGCGGCTAATGACTTATCTCTAAATGTGTCTAAGACTGTGTTTATCCCTTACGGTAGCTATAGAGACAGTATTCCTAAATTGCTCAACGTAAATATTAAAGTAAGCCCGATAAAAAGAGCAGAATATACAAAGTATTTGGGGGTAATGATTGATAGTCATTTAAAATGGAACTATCATGTGGAATATGTAGTAAAGAAGGCTAGATACTTGCTTTTTATTTTTAGGAAATTATCAAATATCTTGAATCTAAATTCTAAACTTCAGATCTATTATGCATTTTTTAATAGTATAATATCTTATGGAATTATTGCATGGGGTGGAGCATACGGTAATGTTTTTGAAGCCAATAGAATCGTTACAAAAAAGGATATAAAAATAATTTTTGGAGATATTCAAGATACTCTTATTTTTTTAAATATTAAACAACTTTTTATTTCAAATGCCATATGCTACTACTATTAAGATATGAAATCCAAGTATCTTGATTCAACTAGTAAAACAAGAAATAAAATTTTACATTTACCAGCAATTAAGAAAAGTATTAGTTACAAAAGTAGTGAATTTAATGCTACTAAATATTTTAATAAACCTCCAAAGGAGCTTAAAATATTGAATCTAAGGAAAAAAGTATTAAAGCTAAAATAAGCGACTATATAAGAAAAAGTAATTAATTTTAAAGAAAATTTATTTACGTTATGATAATTAACATATGTAAATGGAATTTAATTATGTTGCGAAATTGAAAAGTATTATAGTTTTAAGGTATATTTGTTATTAATTTTAATCCTAATTTTTAGAACCAGACCTATGTACAGATACTTGATGTATCTCTATAGGATGTATGTTATGTCGGATACATGTTTTTTTGTATATCTAGATTTTAGCTACGTATTGTATTCTGGTTAATAAATAAATAAATAAATAAATATTACTTGTATCAGCATAGTATTTAATTCAGGTATGGCATCCCTTGAAGGCATTACCATTATTAGTAGTTTTAATGATAATTATAATAGAACTCATAGAAAAGCCAGGTTGAGACAAAAAAACACTTAGAATCCTTTTGATGAAAAAATATCCAATTACAGTAATGATAAAAAAATTAGAATAAATCATTTTTTACTGCATTTGTTGCAATGAGAAAATGATTTTAGTGTCGCTTGTTATCGACTATGGTGATTACATCGCATAGTTTTTTTCTCTAATTTGGTCTGCTATCAAAAGATTTTTTAATACATCAATTATTTTCCAGTACTTTGTTTAATTATTTTGTTGTCGCATTATTTCGTTAGATTTTGTTTTATTTGTTCTTTAACCACTACATCCATCTTTGTCAAGTTGTCATGAGACGCTTTTACTAATAGTAGGAAAGTCTTTCCCGAGAAGATAGGTGTAGTGGAATATTCCTTTGGATATTCGTTGCATTCAGGCAACATCGCATATATTTTCACATCAAATGTTCCCTATGCCTCGCTCAAGTTCTGGATTGTGGAAAAGCATCCCCAAAATACCTTGTGGATGGTCGCTAAACCAAGTACTAAATGCAGCAAATGCTGCTATACTTAGGTGATCAACTGACTTATTAGTTTTTGATGTAAAGAATCTTTTTTGATATTATAAGTTTATGCATCAACTTTGCTTTTCTAGGTTTGTAAGTTTTTTTGACGCATTTATAATTGTTTTACGCATTGCTAGTAGTTTTTACAATATATTTAAATATTATAGTTGTTTTCAGTTAGGTTAGTTTGCCTTTTAGGTTTATTTATTATATGTTAGCACCATTTTAATACTGCCATTGCCTAGTTAGTCTTAATTTTTCCTAGGAGGTGACGCGGAAGCCCTAGCTCAGGGACGTGCCTGTCAAGCACTCAGGCTTGTTTGCCCATTATGCTATTGCTCCATTTACTGGTTTCTACTTTGATCTTCCTTAATAATACCTTAGATAACCTTCCAATTGGATGCCAGACTGTATTCCGTTACTTCTTTTATCTTTAGTAGAGTCCTTTGATACACCCTCGTTCTGGTGCCTACCAAAGCTGGGTATTGACAAAGGTGTACCGTTGTTTTGCTTTCCATTTACACTATCTGCATTTGCTGGAGGTACGGAGTCCCATCTTTTTAGATGGTAGCGTACATTCCATTGCTCTGTTAACCAACCTGTCATTAACCTAGGCCTTCTTCTGCTTTCGTATCCATTCCTCTGGCGGGTATTTCTTATAAAAATCCTCATTTGTCTACAACCTTTTTCCTTATTCAAATTTGTTGTTAACTCATTCCTGAACCAAATTTTTGTAATCCTTTTTATCTTACAAGCATGCATGGCGACAATGCACTGCTTTGCCCTGCTTCTTCCTTCCTATTATTCCAGAGTGCCCTGGCACCCAAAGTAAGTTTACTTCGTTTTTCTCTGCCAGGGCCTCCAACTTGGCGGAATCCTGTTCTCAGATTTCCTGAGTTGGGAGAGGGTGAGTGACTCGGCCCCCAATTCCGAGGGTCCGATATAGACCTCCTGCGATAGTGGAGGAAGAGGATTGCCACTAGTGCGCCTCGAAATCGTGTTGCTTCGTCGAGCCTATGTCGGCGATCAACTGTTTAACATGCGATATTTCTTGGTTACTAACACGCTTGGTTATCGAAAATATGCCGTTAACGATTCTGCTATTCATCTGGGCGAACTCGTCAAGGGAGACTCTACCTAGGGATGAAGGGACGGCCGCTAAATCAAAGTAGACATCCTTCGGGGTGTACTACGTGCAGCGTCAAAATACTGAGGCGGGCCTTTCGAGGTCTGCCTTGGGGCACATCCGGACCGAAGTAGTTTCTCATCCAGACGAGTCGCTGGGATGTCTCATAGAAGGGTGTCCCTTTCATCAAAATTCTCTTCGTATAAAGTCAGTAGGTCGAGATGTGATACACATCCGAACTGAAGGCTTTGCGTTGAGTGAGATGTTAAAAACACCGTTGCGTACAAGCTTTTGCTTGTACGCAATTTTTCTCTCTTTCAAGGGATTTTTCGAACGGTATCCCTTGGAAGGCTTATGGAAGGATTGTCGAACGTTTTACCTTTCATAAGCAATAGCGTACAAGCCTTTTGGTTTGTACGTTTTTTTCTCTTTCAGGGGATTTTCGAACGGTATCCCTTGGAAGGCTTATGGAAGGATTGTCGAATGTTTTACCTTTCATAAGCAATAGCGTACAAGCCTTTTGGTTTGTACGCTTTTTTCTCTTTCAGGGGATTTTTGAACGGTATCCCTTGGAGAGCTCGTGAAGGGAGTGACAATGCTTTACCCTTCACGAACAGTCGAACGTTAGGCTACCTACCGCAAAAACTCCTCGGGGATCCGGGGAGTAATAGGGAGGCGTGCTTCGGCATGTCGACAGTTGGACCAGGATGACTTTACTCTGGTACGCAGGGACTGGGATCCGAGCCCCACGTTGGCGTACCTCTGAGTCGAAAGTGAAACGCCAGCGTGTCCCCAGTATTGGGTTGGACTCTGCGGGGTGTGTGGTTGCAAGCAGGCTTGACGGGTGAAGCGATTTGACCCGGATGCTGCTTATGTTCGAAAGCAGAAGACGGCGGGGAGCTAAACACCGCCGAATTCTTACCAAGAATTACGACTCTAGGCTAGCCGTGTAATGCGGTGGGCTGTAGTAAGGAGTTTTGGTACACTTAGTGGCCTCTCATCGAGGTTAATCGATGCCGTTGGGGCTCTCATGAGAGCCTCACTTTTCGTTGGGGAAGCTTTAGGCACCATCGCCGACAAGGGAAACCGATGAGCTGTGGGGCTTGTTGACGAGGGCTCCGGGGCAGCAAATACTGCGGATTGATGCGGTGATATTGCCCTAAGGAAAGACTCTAAGACAGTCATAGAATACTGCCAGGGCCTCCAGTACACCTCTAGACTTCAGCATATGTTTTAAAGTAATTGTTGTGTTCTTTAGTGCCATTAGGACAGCCTTGCTGTCCAAACAGAAGGTAACAGTTCTGTGTTTTAACATCCTGTATTTGCAACACAATATGCTTTATTAAGCGAGGCTTATAATACTCTTCGTCCACTATGGGCGGTGGAAGTCTCAGAGTAAGGCTTTCCAAAAATTAAAAAAATTATAAATTGGCGTTTCGACCGCAGCTCTCTAGCTTTGGTCTCCTCAGTAAGGAGCTAGAGGCCTTCCTTAGACGCCCGACGCAGATGGAAAGCAACGTCAAATGGATGTTAATACGGCTATATTTAGGCCTTTATTGGACTGTTCCTCTAGCAGTTAGAGAGAACAGTCGAATTCCCCTGGTGGTAAGTGGAAAAGTCTGATTTATCAACTCTTTATCTTTAAAGAATTTACAATCTGTCGTTTTAAGGAGCTTGCAGAAAGCTTTGTAAGCACAAGGCCTGATTTCTACGTGTTATAGGGGGAAATCTAACATTTCTAATGCGATTTTATACTTTATCCAGAGTTTTAATATCCGCTTTGATTTACTCGACCACACCAGTGCTCCATAAGTGTACTTCCGTCTAATACGACCACCTTACTTTATCTGGGCCTAGTCCCCAAAATCTGTCGAAAGCTTTCTTGACCTTTATTCTTTCTTTACCTGTTATATATTTTGTCATTTTTCAACCTTACCCTCGAGCGGAATGAGTCTATCTTTCAACAGGGTCTTTCTTCTCGGAATTCAGGGAAGTGTGTTTCCAATAAATTCAACAAATTTCTCTATCTCCATACATTTTTATGTGCTATTTTAAAAAGCCGTAGGTTTGTTTCACTCTGAGTGCGTTTAGATCGGTTATACAGCCTTCTGTCCTTTTTCTTGAGTTTTTCTAAAGAGTGATTCCATTAAAGTGTTCCCTTAGTTTCAGCTTACCTTCTTAATTCAGAATTCTTCTCAAACGAGCTTCAAATTCCTCTTTGCATCCATCCCAATGTGTGTTTTTTGGATTTCTTCTCCAATTTTAATATTGGAAAACAATATAATTGTGATCCGACATTGAGACATCATGCGAAACCTTACAGCCAGTGACATTATAACCACTACCTCGCGATGCAATCGTTATGTCAATGACTTCTTCCGTTACAGCATTTTGAACGAAGGTGAATTTCTTCCGATCATGCTTGAAGAGCATAAAAATAGAAAGAGTCTTTCCCCTCTACTATTGCAGTTAGTATTATCCCATAATATGTGGTGTGAGTTTGCGTCACATCCCACTATCAATTCGGTGCCTTTATCCTCACATTAGAGATGCTACTTCACCATGATTGTACTCTCTGTACCTCCCACTGATTTGAAGGTGAGATGCACTGTACACAAGTTCCATAAACAGTGTTTTGGCACCAACTCTGTCTGCAAACCTTTAACAATAATGCATATTCTTCCAGAATCAGTAATTCCACTTATTACGGAACCTACATTATTCAAACCAGTAATTTTTCCTTTATATAGCCAAGGCTCTTGAATCAAGCATGTACCTGTGAAAACCCCAGCCATGTGTCTAGTTAAAACCGCTAAGGTAATTTTACTGTGGTGCAGATTAACTTGTGTGAACTCAGTTGTGGGTTTCGGTATAAGACCGGACCCGTTGTTGAGATTCACTTTACGTGTCTGTCGATTACGTGTCTCGGCTATCTTATTGTGCGAGTCCTCCTCTGCCTTTTCTTTGAAGAGAACGGCATGTGTTCTACTGGCACAGTAGAAAGGTCTAAAGTCCAGAGCCTTTATTGTCTCGACTTTAGACCTCTCAAACAGCATCCTGGTCGCAGTCTCTTTCTTTTTCTTGCCTTCGACACCTACCGACACCTGTTTGCACCCTCCAGGGATTCCACCACTTTATTACTTTCTTCGTCACCGAAACGCTCATCTGGGTACAAGACAGAAATGATGGTCACCTTTAATTCAGTCGCAAGCACCCTGATACAGTTTTTTAGAGTGTCTCCAATGAGCCACTTTTTCTTTTCTTTGTGAGTGGAGCTGCCTGAGTGCTGTTTTTTGGACGCACCCGGAGCATCACTGGCGCTTTAAGAAGCATTTCTTTCGTTTGTTCCATTTCATGTGTTATAGATACAGATGTAGAAGTGTTAAAGTGCAGTACATCACCATTTCCCTCCGTGCATCAGAACCGTACGCATTTGCTCAGCCAGAAGGGTACCGGTGCAACACTAGTGGTCTCAGCAGGCTCCCACCTAAACCTAGCATAGCCCTATCCGGTCACCGACCGGCACTGCATAGATCAAGGAGATTTTTCGCCAATTGGCAGCCAAACCATGTTGGTTAGACTGACCTGGGCCCCTGTACTACCTGGTGGCCTGGGAGCTCCTACCAACCATGTTTTCCCACTGTACCCCTGGTCGTCGCTCCGATGCTCCGAGTCGAGCATAACCTGCTGAACCGAGTACGCAGCAATTCAGCATGGCATGATTTGCCTACTGTAACTGCTATGTAGATGTGTGTGCGTGTGCGTGTGCAAGTGTGTGTGTGCGTGTGTTTTTTTTTTTTTTTTTTTTTTTTTTTTTTTTCGAAGAGGTCGAGAAATGCTTAATGCACCATGACTGGAGCCATGCGAGACTCCCCGTGTGTGGGACTCTCCTACCGAAGGATGTCGATAGGCATACCCACTAAAACTCCACCTCTTTTCTTACCTTTATTCCCCCGCGGGAACCGCCGCAAGGCATTACTTCGCGGTGGGAGGCAACGGCTAGATTAGCCCACTATTGTTGCTATCGCAACTCTTCTCTCCTCTTCTCTTCTGATAAGACCCAGCCTGTCCACTACGGACGTATAGATGGTCACTACCGCGTTCCATCCCTCCTGGGATCCAAGCAGGCACGCCTCGATGCCCTCAGGGGTGAGGGGACTGCTCCAAGTGATTTGAAATTGGTCCCGTTCCTCCCTGAAACGAGGACACCGTAGGAGGACGTGTTTCACGTCTTCGTCCACCCCTGGACAAGCCGGGCATTCTGCGCTGCCGTAGACCTATACGAAATAGGTAGCTACGGAAGCATCCGTGCCCGATCAACACCTGGGTAAGCTGGAAACTGACGAAGCCGTGTTTCCTGCTCGCCCACTCCCGGATCCGCGGGATGATGCGGTAGGTCCAGCGGCCGTCCCTGGCTGAGTCCCATCTCCGCTGCCACTCCTCTACGGTCCGCAATGACCATCGATTGTGGCAGCGATTCTCTTCTAGGCGTCGCCCACCCTCACGGTATCTTTTAGCTCTCACGGCTGCCAGGAGGTCGAAGGGGGCGGTCCCCGCGACCACCGAGAGCGCAATGTCTGATACGGTTCGGTACGCCCGGGCCACCCTTAGCGCAGCTATCCTGCAGTCTCTCTGGCACGGAGCACCAAAGCTCTTGTGCCTGTTCAGGGTATCAGCCCAGATAGGAGCTCCGTATAAAATTACGGAGCTCACCACCGAGGCAAGGAGGGTCCCCCGCTGTTGGGCATGATGCCCGCCAGCGCACGGGCCACCTTTGCCGCCTCTGAGCCTGCGTTCGCGAGATGGTGTTTGAACGACAGCCGCGCGTCTAGTGTGACCCCTAAATACTTCAACGTTTTCACCGACCGTATCCGTTCTTCACCTAGCGTGAAGGTGGCGGTCCTCTCCTTTTTTTGCGAGAGATGAGCACCGCGTCCGTTTTTTCCGCCGCCAGACTAAGTCCGTGGTCTCTCAATCAAGTGGCGACCACTTCTATAGAGACGTCTCCGAGATATTCGATCTCTTCGACCCTCTTTGCGACCACCACTAGCGCCACGTCGTCCGCGAAAGCGACCATCGAGACACCCTCCGGAAGTTGCTGCCTAAGCAGGCCGTCATAGACAGCGTTCCAGAGTAGGGGCCCATGTGTGTGTGTGTGTGTGTGTGTATGTGTGTGTGCGTGTGTGCTAAAAACAGGATGTATTTGTTCTCTGTACTGTTTTTGTGTGTATCCCAAGTGGTACTACCGCTTTCGCTAAGTTGGGAACACTGCTCTTAGCTTCCAAATGGACTGCGGAGCCGTTCTTGTTTTCCTACACCTCTAAATCGGGATGGTGGGATCGAAGTCTTGCCCTTAGTCCAGAGGAAGTCCATTTAGATGAAGAGCCCATTATTAGTGGAATACCTACATTCAAATGAGAGCCCCGATTGAGGGGATCCATAACCAGAGGATAGCCCATTTTACGGGGATCCTTACATTCACTCTCTGCCTCATGGCTACGTTTTATTAGGCGTCCTAACCCAAATTGGACGAACCTCTGCACTCATCTTTGCAGGTACGCGACAAAATGGCAGTTCTGATCGGTATTGGGTAGAATACATAACTCAATAATTGAACCTTAATCAGTTTTCTGAAAACTCATTATTTTTGGCCTAATATTGCAAGTTATGATATACATCATAAGAGATAATAATAGAGACATGACTTTAAAGTATGTGCTTATCATCGTTGTAGAGACACACTTAGAAAATATTCAAATAATGTTTAAATGATTGAGTAAAATGGTGGTTGAGAAATGATAATATATAGCGAAATTATAAAAGATTTATATATCGAATTAGGTTTTCGTTCTTATAAATTTTTCTGTAGGATAAATACATTTCAAGATAATGCTACAAAATCGTATCTATATAATTAGAAATAGTGCCATAGCATAAACAGTTTATGAACGATATTTTTGGAAATAGGACCATTATCTAGTTACATTATAAGGATGATACTCTGTAAATTTTAGCTAAATCGATGAAAAATGAACTGAGTTATTTTAGATACATGATTACATACATACATCCATCCATACATACGCTTTAGGGAGAGCCTTAAATGATGTTTAAAGCGCATAAATTTCTCTTATAAGCCATTATCTAGTATATTTTAATCTATAACCCCTATAGCGGTCGTGCCTAAAACGTATTCGAACCAAAAATATATGATGAATATAACCGACGCGGTGGCGGAGTGGCAGAGACGCACCTCAGCCGGTCACGGAAGTTAAGCAGTATTGAGCGCGGTACCCAAGTGGATGGGTGACGTTCTCGGTCGCTTGGCTTTCGTGGCGGGTTAGGTGTTTTTTCACACTTCACAACGTGAGCGGGAGGTGTGAAACATTCGGTTTCGGTGTCAAGGCCTACGCAATGTGACTTTGACTCCCAAAAAGAATGTTTCGAATACACCGGCCATCTCGGGTGAGGTTTTCCCTGCTTCACAGGTTTCCCTCATCCACGGGCATAACCCCGGGCGAATGCGAGATGGTGGGGTTTTTAAGGGAGGGATAAAGCACCCATACATAGGTGGTAGGTGGACACCGTTAAAGTCCCCCAGGGGATAAACGGTAGGAAAGTGCCAGGAAAAAAGCGGGCACAAAATCAAGAATAAAAAAAAAAAAATATATGATGAATATTTTTTATTGAATACTTTTTTATTTTTTCAATTAATCAGTCAATAAAAACACAAAATATATTTAAAGCCAAATTGAGCATTTTATAATAGAAGTAAATAAATGAAACTTAGTTTTTTACTTATTTTCTGTTCTGTTTTTTTTAATATAAAAAGTAACATAAAAACAATACTTTTCATAATTATATTAAATATTTTTTAGTTAGATTAAAAAGGAATAAAAAAAGTATTTGTGGTAAATCATTCGTCGAATACTTTTGGTGGAATAAGTTTTTAAACTGCTTTAAGAAAATCGTGTAATTTCATATATAACATTTTCTTGTTTCATCTCCATTTTTGTCTTCATTTTTAAAAAGTATTCGACAAAAAGTAGCAAATGAATACTTTCCCAGCTCTGGTTTGAAAGTTACCACTCACCTAAATAAGTAATTTAATGAATAACGCTTATTTTATTACAAGTGTCGGTATAGTAGATTGGATCATAGATGTGTCATTCTCTTAAATTACCTTTTTTTGATAATTATAAGATGTAGTGGGTCAGCCGCGGTGGACCTTTTCCGTGTCTAAATGGCTTTGCCGCATGAAGATCCGTATTGTCCGAGTTGCACTCGAAAAGTTCTTCTGGGTATTTAAACAAGCTCGATGACTAGAATAGGCAATAATATAACGGTTACAGACATACGAAATAGTTAATCGCGTAAACTTAGCGTTTCTTAAAGACCGTCAAAAGACTTACTGTGCACGAAACTACGCTGATGTATAAACTTTCTCTTTGCTTTGTGCTCGGGTCTCCCACGGGCTGGCAGTCATCTAGCAAAGTAGGACATGGGCCGTGGAGCAGCGACTCTGAATTGCACATGCCATAGACGCTGTACACTCTCTTACTCTAAGAGTCACATTCGTGCTTTCGATCTCTCGCTATCTCTCTCTATTTCTCTCGTTAGGTTACGCGTGCTCGTGGTAAAAGATGAATATTGATTATCGTTTGTTCTCTTTCTAACTTTCGTGTGTTTGCGATGCCGACTATGTTTTATAGCTCTTTGCGGTGTTGCGCGATCACTTGACTTACGGATTTTCGTGTATGGGTAACTGCTGGGTTAGGAACGTGCGCCTTTAGCTTATCTGGTTTTCAAATATGTCTACCAATACCTCAACCATTGACTATTACTAGAAATAAGAAATAATTAAGAGTACAGAATGAATGCATAATAGAATAAATAGAAGTTGAACGGGGAATGAGTCCGAGACAATTAAAGATTTTCTGTTGGGCGGCCATTCCTCTGCGTATGTGTCAATACTTGGAGTGTCCTTTATGGACTTCAATAGCATAATAATAACTCTTATTCTAATTTAAAAATGTAATGAAATGTAATAAATTAACTTTATATTTATAGGAACATCATCTTCAAAGAGCTATATGCGCTGGATTAATTATTCCTACTCCTGAAGTAACTAATTTAACAGATGTAGAAATTTATAATAAAATATACCCTGCAGATTACAAACTACCACGTCAATTGATACATATGCAATGTAAGTATTATTTAATATCATAAATAAAAAACATATTATATTTGTATTTGTTACAATACATATAAAGCATCTAACAGAATATATTTTAAATATGAAAGAACTTCGACGATTTCACGTGTAAGCATTTGTTCAGTGTCCACCGCTAGAATTAATAGGTCTTTGATCCACTTCGCTTTAGCTCTTTTAAATAAACCCTGAAGCTGAGGTAAGATGTTACGGTGCAGGTTATTCAATTGGTTACGTTCGTTCGGAATTGGGTTTAGATTACGCATTATGTCGATTGTGCAGGCAATATAATCCCCCATCGGCTCATCCTCTTCCAGCGTACGAGTATTGGATTATTTGATGAGCCTTTGCTAAAAGCTTTGGTTTGTTTTGTAGCACTTTTTGGCAGATTTTAGGAATCTTGTCACGAATAACATTTGTTCTTCATGTTCCCCTACCACATAGCAGCGGTTCCAGTGAGAAGTACTGACATGAACGGTAACACCTTGTCCATGCTGAGATTGGCGAGAATCCTACTATCCTCAATTTTCACCAGGACGGGATCAATATACTGTCTTTTGTCACCAGAGAATTTTACTCTTCACAAACCACAACGCCAACATTGCGCGATGCCTTGGAGGATTTCGTTGTTGACTGGCTACACTCGTTTACGTCCTCATGATTAGGATAAAGAAAGCTTTAAATGTGGAGGCCTTCTTAGTCACCATATATCATCTCTTTTCCAAGCTCCTCTAGTGTCTTTATGAGGTGCTTAAAACTCTTTTCTTCCTTATCAGTTTCTTGGCCGGAGGCGTCCGATCCCCTTTGTTAAATGAATAAACATACTTAACCTCGACCCGCTATAACCTTGGATGTAATAAACAACTATAGAACGAGGAATAAAAAATATCCAACAGTTTGAAGCCTGTCAAAATTGGTGAATTTCTGGCCCCCAAAAATATAACTACGAAATGAATCCTCTTTCTTAGTTAAATTTACATGATTACTCTTGGCCCTCCAAAACGTGCGAAGAGGTGCATCTAAACGAACTTAGGATGCAGTAGGAAAAATATTCAACAGCTTCGACACGTTATAACCGTGCAAAGCGGTAATAATAACGAATATTTGGTGCAAGGAGACTCAAAAACTATCGACAGTTTTTAGAATATAATAATTATTAGATTCGTGTCTCCCCAAAACATACATAGTAAAATGAATTTACTTTGTTAATTGATCTACTTAACCCATTAACGCCCAAACGACCAACATTTTTTTTCTTTTTTCATAGTCATTATTTAATATTTAAATCATGCGCTACCATAGTACTGATTTTTTTCGTTATAGTTTTGGATGTGTTCTTTCGAATACCGTCGGTAAAATTGATTTAACCCTTTTTTGAAAAAAATTATGATTTTTTTAATTAAAAAAAATACAGATAATTTGTCGCTATTTTTTGATAATTAATTTTTTTTCATATTATAAAATGTATTTAGATCGTTCGATTCATGAAGAAAAGTGCATAAAATAGTTATACTTTGTCCCTATTTTTTTGTATTTTATTCTTGGATAGTCAAAAATTTTGATTTCAATGTAAAAACACTCAAAAATAGAGAAAAATGAATAAATTTGGTTATTTTTCGTGTATTTTCATTAAAAACAAAATTTTTGACCATCTGAGAATAAAATACAAAAAATATAGGATCAAAGTATAACTATTTTATGCACTTTTGTTCATGAATCTAACGATCTAAATACATTTTATAATATGAAAAAAAATTAATTATCAAAAAATAGCGACAAATTTTCTGTATTTTTTTAATTAAAAAAATCATAACTGTTTTCAAAAAAGGGTTAAGTCAATTTTACCGACGGCATTCGAAAGGACACATCCAAAACTATAACGAAAAAAATCAGTACTATGGTAGCGCATAATTTAAAAATTAAATAATGACTATGAAAAAAGAAAAAAAATGTTGGTCGTTTGGGCGTTAATGGGTTAAAAAGTCCCGACCCGTTGTGACCATGCAAATAAACGAATTAAGGACGGAGGATTAAAGATATCCAATAGTTATTCGATACAAAAATTGTTAAAAATTTGTATCTCTCTGTTTTACAGTTTTTATACTATAAAATTATTTGTTACGTGTCCTCCTAAAAATCTGAGAAATAATGCAAATAATACAATTATTAGACTGCAAAAATAGTTAGACTCGTGTCTCCTAAAAAATCATTGCGTGATGAGTCCCCTTAGTTAATTAAATCTACAGGATCAGCTCCGAACCATTCTGACCAAGCAAATGGATGTAAATAAACGAATATTTGGGTGGGGGCACTGAAAAACTTTCAATAGGTTTTAGACTCGTGTCTCCCTAAATAAACCGTCACGAGAAGGTTTTCCTCTGTTAATTCAATATACATTATCAGACCCAACCCGCTATTCCGTGCAAAGGGTCGCCAATAATCGAATAAAGAACGTTGGCTGATAAACATTTAACAACTATTACACTACAGAAATTGTTGGATTTGTGTCTCCCTGAAAGACCAACACGAAACGAAACCACTGTGTCAATATAATCTACATGAACAATTTCGTCCCACTATAAACAAGCAAAGTGATACAAATATTCAAATATAGGACGGGAGATATTAATATTTGGGGCTCTTTTACACTATAAAGATTCGTGTCTCCTTTAAAGAAATCTGGCTTGCGACTAATCCAATTGCAAAGGTTGACAAATATTTTCGGAAGACGTTGTTATCTACTCTGCTCTTACAAGCGGAGTACATGATCTCCGGGAAACGGATCTTATTCTACCTTTGGTATATCTTTTGTAATGTAGAAATATGAAGAAAGTCAAGTTATTACTTACCAATAGCCAATTTGACGAAAGTTATACGATTTCTAATAATAATTTCAATGAACATTACTTCCAATTTAATCATTTATAACTCCGAAACAATTAGAGATAGATACTTAAACTAAAAACCAGAAAAAAGTTGAGTTCAAGTAGATACGCTTTGAAAAAAGAAGCTTAAATTGCTCAATTTCAAGTAAAGTTATGAAGAAAATAAGAAATTGAAGAATTGTAGGCTAAAAGAAGCAATTCATTTTTTATATTAAAAATTCTAAGACATTTTTGTTCTTTCGAAATTTTTAGTTATGCCCATAGTTGTGGAAAAGAATGTTAATCTTTTTAATGAAATTATTTACATTATTGCTGCTATTTTGTAAAAATGCGATATTACGTCGATATACAAATTTTCTTGTAAATCATTTTGCCCACCTTTGTCCAGAATTAAAGCACAAACTATTGGCAATAACATCATGAAAAAAATCAAGAACATTTTTTTTAATTATTCCGTTTTTTTTAATTTAACGCGGCTATATATTTTTTCCTAGAAGATAAATCATAATTTTGACTACGGATTCTAAAAGAGCATACAATTTTACGTCGAAATATGTTAAAACAGAATTTTTTCAGAGGCGGTAACATAAAAAATAATAGCGTTCGAATGTGGAGATCAAATCGAGGCGTTTAGGCGTTAATTATTTAATATTTGTTAAATATTCATCTAAAATATATGCAAACTATCGACTTTAAAAAATGTGAATTACACTTTTTATATTTAGAAAAGGTAATATAAAATAATCTTTACTCTGAAAATGAAAAAGTGTTAAAAAATGAGTAGATGCGCAAGACACCTAATACCACACACTGATCATTCCTTGGTGCAAAAAATAAAGATTCAGAAGGAATCCCACTTGAGTTCACTTTTCTCCTGTCTTTCAGTAGCGATTGCACTCTTGAGTATAGATAACCAGAATACTCGACCCATAAATCGTACAACATTCCGTACGTAACATAAAATTTGGCTTCTCTTGTGGGGATTGCGGCGAAGAATCGACGCAAAATCAACAAATTAAGAAAACAAGATTTCAGGAATCACAGTCAAAAAGGTCGGCACCACCACTTGCGCGTTTAAAAGAAAACAGCTTGTCACCAAGAAAATCTATAGCGAGGAATTGATGAGGAACCATCAATCGAATTCAACTCGAATTCTGACAAAAAAACGCTATTTCGTGGAGAAATAACATCTACTTGAGCACGGATCCATCCATAAACAACATGCCTTATTCAACTGCATGTTCAGAGAGACGAGTTCTATTCCAACGAGGGAACGGGCATTTGCACCAATTTAAACAACTGCTCCACCGAGCAAAATCTACTCGGGTTATTCAGTCGGTACCACTGATCATTCTGCTTCACGAATTCCTTACTACAAAATAAAGTTTTTTTTGCACATCTTGCATTCACATCATTTGACATTACCAATCAAATACACGGAATTTTAATCTTACCACTATTCCCAACACCATCGGCTTGTATATGAAGTTAAAACGATAATATATTAACAAACGTTGCAAACTTTAATTTTATCATCAGCTCTTTATAATAACATTTTCCGAATTTCTCGGTCGATCACGCAACGAACATAATCTAACGGAAACCGGCGCTATATCCAAAAACCGCGATAATGTTCTCTCTCCTATACGGTCAAACCCCGGTATGAATAATTTACTCGAATGACCATAAACAAAATAGACAACCTACTCGCGCGGCTGAGAGAAGAAAGCCGAACTCTATTATTCGCCAAATTCATGGCAAAAGGCATGCCATGCTTGGCGACCCCTCCAGCCGGAGAGTCTCAACCGCAGATTGTTGGGATCATTATTGGACAGACGAAACGAGCCCTCAGACGCTTTTACTCAAACAATATCGAAAAGCCGAAGCATACGGATTCTTTCTTAAACCACCCATTAAATCAGAAACCAGAAACGACAATAGTACGCACAATACCGAACCCTGGAGTGGTTCCGCGCAACCGCAAACTAAATTTATGCATTCACCGCACAAATATAGTATTTCCAAATAATATTATTTCTGAAATCATAAATAAGGGATCTGTAAGTTCAATAAATATACGGAATAAGGTGTTTAAGTCGCAAATACCGCAATTGATTGGGGCATTCAATCTCTGAGAGCCCAAAATGTAAACACAGTTGTACTTCTTTAATACTATGTTGGGTGTCCACACAATTATAACATAAAATGTTACAAACGAGGGAATGAAGGAATTGAATAATTCTTGGTACTTATTTATGACCAGCTTGGATATATTTTATTCCTATCTTGATAAAGTTTTAAGATGTGTATTATTTGAACTACTGTATTCCCATGTTACTATTTATACATTACGATTTATATAATATGTAGTTCAAATTAATATTGGAAATTATGTATTCCTTTTAGTGTTCCTTTTAGAATTCCCAGTGCCTAAATTTCTTTGCGTGCAGACTTCGCCGAACTAGATCGAACCATACAACGCTTAGGAGCTATAAAAAATCAACTAGCGAAGACTTGCCAAGTGCCCCTCTGACATAAATTCACGACCGACTCTGATTCTACGCGCCTCCGATTTTACGAGTATATCAAACCTAAGCGACTTTGCAACCAATGCGCAAAACAGTAGCAATATCAATCGCATGAACACAGTCAGCGGAATCGCTCCTGTCACAAACATGGGTCGGAAAATGTTAGTACTAAACGACCTTTTATAAAATGCAAAAAGCAATATTTACCCTTGAAAAGACATAAGTTTGGTATAAAATTTTTCGAATTGGTTGATTGTGAAACTGGCTTCCTATTATAATTCATTATCTATACAGAAGATGATACAGATTATGAAAAATTTGATTTGGGAATCTCTGTAGATATAGTAGCTGATTTCCTAACACCATATTTCAACAAAGGTTTCAATTGAACATCTTCATAGATAATTGATACTCGTCTCCTCAACTTGCTAGTTTTCTTCATGACAAAGATACTGGTATGTATGGGACCGTGAAAAAAAACCAGAAAAGGAATGCCCAAGCTTGTCAGTAAATTGAACCGAGATGAAATTGAAGTAGCCCATACCGATGTTTGGTTAGCAATAAAGTGGATGGACAAGAAAGAAGTTTACATGATAACAACAGTCCATGAAGTTGGTTGCGCAAGTACAGAAAAGATACATTGGAGTACTAATAAAAATATTATAAAACCAATATGTATATTGGACTACAATAAAAATATGGGAGGGATTGACATCATAGACAGATAACTTTTATTGGCAGAAAGGATTAGAAAATCTACTAAATGGTATCGAAAACTTTTTTTCACTTACTTGAATTTGTTTTGGTAAATTCTCATGCATTATATAAAATGGAAAGTACCACTAACAAAAACATTTCTTATCCTGATTTTCGTTCAGAAGTGGTGAGAGGCTTACTGGGGATAAATTCTGATGACTTGCGTCATTCATGTCAGTCAAATAACTCTCGACTTACTGGGAAACACTTTCCAAAGAAAATTGATCAAGGGAAAAAAGGCAATTGCTGTTTATGTCTCGTGAATAAAACTAGACATCGACGCACTTATGAATGTAAAACTTGTCAAGTTGTTCTATGTATCGATCCGTGTTTTGAAACTTATCACTCTAAAGAAGTGTTACTTTGATCAAGTAAGTCGTAAAAAATTATAGAAAATAAAAGACAGTCATAAAGTCAGATGTTATCGATAGATTCATATAGATTTTAGAAGAGCAAAAGTCAGAAAAATACAGAATAATCTTCTGACAAAATGGAAAGATGTATAAAAAATGGAAAAATGTATAAAATAATAGGAAAATATAAAAAATAAGAAAGTGAAAAAAGAGTTACATTACTCTTTACGTCCACGTCGTTAGCTCTGGGTGAAGCAGAAGGAGAGTAGAAGGCCTAGAAACTCCACATTTCTAAAAAAACACGAATCAAAACACATAAACCCTGATATGGCCATATACCCAGAAGAATGATTATAATTATGTCTATTCACAATCAAACAGGTGTCAGATTCAGATGTAGCACCTCGGGATACTCTTAGATATAATTTTTGTTCGAATATATATGATACTTTCTGCATTTGACCTTGAAGTGACCTTGTTTGACTACGAATGACCGTGATTATGAACACTTATGACCGATCAGACTCCAGATTCGGATTCAGCACCCCACAAAACATTTGGATATTATTTTATTTTGAATATCTATATTATTTTCTGAATTTGACCTTGAATTGATCTTGCTTGACCTCGAATAACAGTGATAATGACCAGTTATGACCGATTAAACTCCAGATTTGGATGCAGCACATCTCAAAACCTGAGAATATGATTTTATTTCTATTTACCATGGAGGAATATTGTACATAGTTGATGGGTGATGCAAGCCCTGAATTTGGGCACATTCAAAGGAGGTTTTGAAACCTCAAAATCCGGCCCTATAAAGGTTAATGGCGAGCCGGACAATCTGAACCTATTTTGGGCTTCCGCCAGACCGTTAACCAGCAAACTAACCAGTAGGGCAAGCAAAGGTTTTATCTGCCGCTTGGTAAGTTACAACATTCTAAAGGCTTTACTATCGGACCTCACTACCCCATATGCCAAAATAGGAACAGCTGAATAAGTGTCGCTGCAAATGAAATTAATTAAGCAGCTCCCCGGAGACAATGTAGTAGATTACGGCCTACGAGTGCAAAAACTCCACTATCGATTAATCATTATATGCGACTTAGTTCTCAATCTAGAAACGTACGATCGAGAGTCGAAGAAAGGTCGCGAACTACCAAGCCCTTTAACAGTTCATGATTAGACTGATACAACTATAGATCATCAGGCGCAGAGTGAGCGCCCAACAACATTAAGCGAGGTGATAAGAATAGCCGCCGATTACGAGGGTATACAACCCGCCCACCGTACCAAAACGCAGCGAAATTCGTTTGGATCGACACAGAACGGCCCAACGATACCTGCTCAAGGCGAAGATACCAATCCCGCAGCCATCTTAAAACTTGAAGCGAAAAACTCAGCAGAGGAAAAATACAATTACTGTGCAGCAAGTTACCACGAGGATTGGAATACCGAAAGAAAAAATACGAAACATTAACCTGCGAATATTGTAAGCGAGCACGCCACGTACTAGCGGACTGCGGCATGCTGAAAAAGAATATACGACCCAATAGAATTGGCGCTGCAAGGGGAATCAATCGAGACAGTGATCAACGGACCAGAAATCTTTATTACATGGGTCGAATCCAGAACGAGATTCAGCATAACTCATGAGACTACGAATCCTACCAATGCCTTCGTTCGGGAAATAACAGAGGTTTCGCTAATTACCGACAACGCGAGGCACTAAATCGCAATAGAGAAAACTACAACAATCGCAACAGCAACTACAACAATTACAACAACGGCAATTACGGACGAACGGCGGTATCCGCGGGACAGACCGCAGCGTCAGCAAGATTCGGGCAGTCCCCGAGGCACATACACAAGCTCAAGATATAACGACTCAAGCAACTATAGTTGCAATACAAATAGTTGCGCGAATGAGCAGACTTGCTAGACTAATCCAAATAACGGTAATTTACACTCGCAGGACGCTCGACGCTAATCTTAGGCGCCGAGCATGTAGGAGTGACCGCGCTCTCTCCCGCTTCATCCAAAAAGGCAGTTAGCATACTATTATTAAATGCGAAACATCAACCTCCTATTATAGTTTTAAAGAGCGAAAATCTAGTAGACGGGAATGCAAGCTTTTTCGCTGACACCGGCGCAGATATTTCAGTACTAAAACAAGGGTAATTGAAACCCGAAGCACGCATAAACTCAGAACAAACAGTAGAAATAAGCGGGGTCACGTCAAGAGTTTCTCATATACTCGGCAGGACAAGCATAAACCTGCACGGTATCGCATGCAAAGTACATGTCGTACCTGATAACTTCCCAATAAGCATGAACGGACTGCTTGGATGGAACATAATGAACGAATGTTCCGACGTAGTCGATGCCGCCGCAAATGCACTAAAACTAGGAAGCTTAGTGATACCCTTTGGAACGGAAGAGACAATCGAAATTCCCCCACGTATGCGAAAAGTAATATGCGCGCAAACATTATGCAGAAACGACCATAGGATGATTTCCAATAACTCACAAAAAAATGGACTTTTATGCGGGAGGTTTTCGCTGTAAACCACAATGGGAGTATATAAGCAGAATGCATCACCACAACAGATGCATTTATACGAATACCAGTCCCGATAGTAGAACTAAACGAATGTGAAAGCACGAAAAATCATACGATAGAAAACGTATAATATATACATAGGACGGCAATTCAAACGAATTCATGCCGGAAGGCGCATGTATCAGGCGCCTGCTAGCAGAGGAGAATGATCGCGCGATACACACAGAAAACAAGATATAGACCACAAAAGAAATCCTAAACGAGTTCTTAGGTGCCTTCGGACTCGAAGGGGAACTGATCCAGGCCACTCACATACTCACACATAAGATCCGACTATCGACAGAAAGGTCAATAAAAGCGAGAAGGTACAGATACTCACCAGCACTGCGGGAGAAAATGGAACAGGAGGTGCAAAAATTAATAGACCAAGAAATAGTTGAGCCATCCACCGTCTACTCGACGACTCTTCGCCTATGTGGATCGTCCCAAAGAAACCCGACGCGCAAGGGAATAAAAAATGGAGATAAAAGATGTAGAAATAGAGGTCGTAGGGAAATTACCAGGGATAATAATCTAGAAGACGGAATACTAGATAGCATCAATCTCCTGCGGTGAAAAACGCCGAAGTTATGGATAGTCGTAGACTACCATATACGGATACGCCCTTAAACAGGTTCAGCAATCACTGACGAAGAACTCCAAACACAGCAAAGACTGGATAAGTAACTGTGGAACACTACTACACCACAAAATACTTATAGTATCCCCAAAACTCTCAGGTGGTGGGGGATTCCCTTCGAAATCGTCACACAAAGAGCCGGAGACGCAATACACTTAGCACCAGACGTACACCACCAAGTACTAATCACCAGCAGAAGCATCTGCGAAGTGGTAAACATTGGATCTGCCAGATGGAACGCATTCAGGTCCTGTGTAGGCATGAAGTAAATAAACATAAACTCTGGAAGAGCATCGGTAAACAAAGAAGTTAAAGGGGCTGTCAGAAATTGCCCGGCGGTCGGTTGCGGTGTACAACTAAGACAAGCTACTACAGCCAAATAGTATCAGGAAGCGCACCTCGGTGCTGTACGTTTCACCTGCACAACGAGCAAAATAACCTATAAGAGACGCAAAGGCCTGAACGAACACATCAGCGAAAAACATGGTTCTAACACGTTCAGATGCAGTCACATAAAATCAGCTCACAAGAACAGTCCCGCAAAACTCGGAGAAGTCAGACCCGAAACGCCGACTACAACACGTTAGACATTATTAAACCATCATAGCTATAAAAGCAAAAACTGTAAATTAAATATAAAATTATTTCACTATACGAATAAAACAAAAACTCGCAAACCAGAGTCTAATCATTTATCCCACCCACACCGAATTACAAAAATCTTGCAGCGTATCGTAGTATTAATTAATTAATTCCAGCAAATAAATTAAATAAACATAATAAACAAACAAACAAAATAAATTAAGTAAATAAAATAAATGTAATAAAGAAAAAACAAAATAATTAAAACATGGGGGTAGTTAACATAAGTAGGATAAATTCAAAAAATTAATCTAAAAAATATCGAGAAGGAAGCGCAAGGGCTAAAGGCAAAACACAGTTATTAGTAAGAACACGTGTAAAGGCTTCAGAAGGCAAAGATCCGACAGCAAAAATCGATCGTTCGGACATTTGATTAAATTCTAGTCAATAATACTCCCGAAAACGTAAGACTAGTCCTAGTCAAATAAGAGCGATAGGAACGCGTTAATTAACCATTTGCCTTCTTGTAAATGTTTTTCTGGTAATTGATGCAAGTGTGGACGTGACAGTTTCATGATTGTACTCGATTTTAACAAATTAAATATAATACCATCATCTTTCCTGATCTAGAAACATTATGCTTTTATTCGGCAATTACTTAATTTAAAATTTGTTAATTTTAACAATTTTCAAAAACTTATCAACAGTACTATATACTTAATTTTACAATGTAAGACAAATTTACGTGTTTAAATGTTTTCGTAATATAAGAATTTACTTATTATTAATTTAGCAACTTTCAAACTTAACAGCAGTGCTATATATATTTTTGACAAGTAGTAATGACAAAGAAAAAAGGATTGGACGAGAATTTACTAAGATAACACAATAACCGATTATAGCATGTAAATCAGAATTCCAGTTCCAGCCCCGGCCGATTGATACAAGCACCACTGGGGAATGTATTTTCAACAAGTGCTTTCTTAACAAAGACCTCGTATGACCTTTGTCACTGATTAGCACTGATTTGGGAGCATAAAAGGAGTGACGTTAAAATAAAAAAAAAGTGAATCAGATGTGTGTATATATATATCCTCCAACTCCGTATGAATTCGTCTGCTCTGTGTGCAGTGTGTGTACTGTAACGCTGCATTGGGGATCAGGGTGCAGGTTAATGAGAGTCAGCAATTAATTATAAATAAAATAGGTATTTATTATAAAAATAATAATTATTGGGTGGGCGCCAGCCTAGTTATTACGCGACAACTACCGATTACTAGCGGGTAATCTTAACAAAAAGAATGAGCAGTGCTCAATATAATCACTGGCCCGATAAGCGGCCGGAATACGGGTATGCCCGTATACGCTGTAGGGGAGGAAGGGGAAGGACGGGAAGGAACGGGATGCTCGCAGTTTATTAGACTGTGAGGGTAGGTAGGATTTAGCTGATGTGCGGGTAGGTAGCTAAGGAAAAGTATATGGGTAGGTAGGTGTAGCTAGGGACTCGTCTAGCTTGTACGAGTAGGTAGGTGTTCGCCAGGGGTTCTATCGCTCGCTCTTGAAATGTGCAAAGCTCATTGTCACAACTCCCCCCCCCCCCACCAAACCGAAATTACGCGGAAGTCGTAATTTCAATAAAATAACTAAGTATTGCTAAGTTACAAAAAAGAAATATAATTAAAATGCTGCTAATTACTATCTTGATCGAAGTTTCCTATACTTATAATAACGCTAAAGTTGGTCGGGGTAATTCCGCTTGCTTACCTAATGAATATCCAAATAGCCGGTGCTATGGTACGGGGTATAAGTGTATAGTCTCCTTGACTAGCTGCTTGGCTAGAAATCTGTGTATGTATACGCCCTGTATGGTGTATAACTAATTTAGCTGCTTTGAAATAAAATAAAATTAATATTAATATAACGACGACTGGCCCCAATACATAAAACATTTAATAATCATATAGAATATTCGCAATTGTTTGAGAGCTCTATCCCTACTCGCGATACTCTCATACCTCATACTTATATGATGGCAATCATACTCATACTGTTATACAACTTAATATATAAATTTAGGGAATGATGAAAAATAATAATAATATAAAGTAAGAAAAGAAAATTTTTAATAAGGTGTGGTGAATTATTACCTTCTGCTTCTTGCGAGTTCCTCATTTTGAACTCTTCTTGTTGCAATTACCGATTCATTTAATATTTACATATAGTTTAAATTATTTGTTTATTTGCTCTGCTTTATAATCACCACCCTTCCTTGTTTGGGAATACTGCAAATATGGGTTCATAATACTTAAACTTTGACTTAACAATGTAACGGGGAAAAGGGAAAAAGAAAAAAAAATTTATTTGATCTTTCTGGGTCTACCTCGTTTTCTAGGTGGATTATTACTACTTGGGTTGTTTTGCTGTATCTGGGAATTATTTGCTGCTAACTGGGAGGGTATTGACCTTTTTGGGTATTTGGGTGAGAAAATACGGGTCTCTATTTTCTTTGGCTGTAGTTTCCCTGGCTTCTGTTCTTATTGCAGCTGCAGTTTGCGTAATGTGTGCCTTGAGCACCGCAATTTTGACATGTTGCAGTTTCTGGACATTCTGCTATCCAATGCCCAAGTTTATTACGCCTATAGCAAGGTTCTTTGAATTTCCTACGGTGAATTGGCTTTTGCTCTACGTAGTTTGGCGTGCTAAATTTATTTGGCTTGAACTCCTGCTTCTTTGGTGATTCAGCCCTTTGTTTAGTTTCCTGTGCTTGCTGCCAATAACTGCTATTTTGTTCTTTACAGCTTCGCTGTACTGCTGCTTCGACTCTTGCTTGGGAGGTGCTGTATATTTTTTTGCTGCTTGAGGGCTGTTCGGCTTCCATGGGTACTGGTGCTGTATTTTCTTTTGTGGATTAGCAGCTATGGGTGCTATGGATTTTGGGGGTACTACAATATTTTCGCTTGGCTCTGAGGAAACTGCTGCTAATTTGCGGGTTTTCGTTTGCATAGGATCAACGTACGCATACTTTGCTAGGCCGTAGTTTTGAATGACTGGTGGAGGTTTGTACGTTTCATCCATCAAACGTCTTGCTTCCTCCTTTTTACCAAGTCGCTGCAGCTGTATGAAGTTATCGAAATGGTGTCTTTTGATTTTTGATCTGTAGCTGGGGTGCAGGTTCCGATACGCTCTATCCAGCTGTTCGGATTGAGGTAATGTTGGCTTGACCTGGTCTAGCATGCCCCTTAGCTTGGTGAGGTATGTGGAAATATCCTCATTCGGTTCTTGTGTCCTATTTTCAATAGCTTGTGTAAGCTGGCTCTGCGTTTCCTCTGTTCATATTGTAGTCTCAGTGCATCTACACAATCTAAATAGTCTTTCCAGCTGCTTTTCTCACGCCTGGACCATTCCCATGCTTCGTCATCTAAGACTGATGGCAAAGCCTTAAATATATCCTGAGTCGAGAGGCCATAACTTTCTCTACATTCATCAAGATTTGATAAAAATGGCTCCGGATCATTCTTTTTCGCTCCCTCAAATTGGATTTGGTGGCGTGAGAATTTTTGTGCTGTCCTTTTTTCTCTTGTAAAGGTAGCATCTTCTAAGCTTGTTTCGTACAAACTGCTATACCTGAATGCTGGGTTAAACGTACTTTGCTGTGGCTGTATGTGAGGGTTAGTTCGGATTGAGTACGTTTCATTGTTTTCCTGTTGCACTGGTGATCTGCTATTATGCTATCTATTTTGCTGCTGGCTACTTTGCTGAGTGCTGTTTTGTTCGATTAGTTTGCTGTATAATTGCTGCATCTGCTGTATTTGCTGCTCCAATCGCCTGAATTGTTCATCATTTTTATTTTCGAGCTTTTTGTCATTATTTTACGTCTTCTCTTTTGGGACGTTAGGTTCTGTAACTCCATCGTCTTCTCAATGGACACTCGGTGCATTCCTATGTACGCTGCTCAACTGTTTGCTGCTTGTGGGGTTATGTCTATTTTCGTGTGCCTGCTTGACTCTTCTCTTTTGGGTCGCTATTTCGGGTTCTGCATTGCTGTGCGGTGGCGTATTTGCTCGGTTTACCGGTCTAGGTACGAGTGCAATAGGAGAAAAAGAGCTTGTGCTTATTGGACAAAAAGCTGAAGGTTGGATTGATTGGGTAGATCTGGGACGGGTATCTGTATAAATATTCGTACTGTATGTGGTAACTGGAGCTGTATATTGGGTAAATGGGTTATCTATGAGGTTTGGGTTTGTGGGAGATGAAGGTGCTGATGTGTGGATGGGTTGATACGAAGTCGAATTTATGCTTAACTGTGAGCTTGGTATTGTGTGCGTTAATTTCATCATCGAATTACCGTAGACTGGTGACGGTGGACTAAATCTATATGCTGTAGATTGTGCTTGAGGACGATTAGCTGCGCTGGTTATCCTTAAATTTTCAATATTTAATCGCTGCATATTTTATCTCGCGTTGCTGTTTTCCCTTACAGCTGATTGACTTTCCGATTCGCATTCCATTTCCGGTAATGACAACAAATTCTCATTACTTATGGAGATTGGATCTCGGTACTGTCCTCTTGCTTGACCGGTTGGTAACTGAATATAAAGCAGTCGTTTTGCTTTACTACTTCTTGCTGGAGCTGTATCTATAGCAATATTGGGAATATTTTCTCGTTGTGACGGTGTTAGGGACAAATCTGTTTCTATATTTGGGTTAGCCTCTTGTACTGCTGCATTCCAGTCAGCTGATGATGGTCCGAAATTACGTCTAATTTCGTACCTAGCTAACCTATCTCTAATAATTTTACAATCCGAAGCTCTATTTATTCCAATTTTGCTCGCGTATACCGTGATTCTACCGTGGTATTATTTATGCTGCGTCTTATTACACCGGTACCTACTGCTGGTTGTAACACCGATAAGTCTTCTCCCAAAATTAAATCAAGGTCATCACCGTTGTGAAACATTTTCATTAATTTACTGTAGCTTATTTATATTAATAATTAAATAAATATTATTACTAATAGCTCTTTTTAGCTCGATTGCAGTGATATTTCTTAGCTCTTGTTTAATTATATCTAATGTAAATTAAACACACCAAGCAAAAATCAAAAACTACCAATGAAAAGAAAAAACAAATTTCAAGCTAAGCTAATTAAATTAGACTTATTTTTCACTAGGCAATCCACAAAAAATTAAACACACGAGCTTGTTTTATTATAAGCTGGGCAGTATAGAAAAGAAAATATAGCGGGAAAATATTTAAATATATATAGGATATTAATTATTATATTACATATAAATATTGGGGTATATTGCAAGGGACGTGCTTATATAAATAAAATATCAACTAGGTTAGGCAGGCAGCAAAACAACAACAAACAAAAATTATGCAGTATAATTTATATACACTAGCTATTATTCTCGGGAAGCAGTAATGGATAAATTAGATTTTGTTGCAATTGGTATTTAGGATAAGCAAAATTCAAATTATTATTATTTATTAGGCTATCAATAAATAATTCAAGCAAACTGTGTTTGTTAATTAAATAAGCCTTAATTGTTTAATATAGCAAAAACACAATTTAACCAAACGTGATAATAGCAATAGGAATATTAAATAGCATTAATATGTATTATGTAGCCAAAGGAAATTAATATGCTTAAAAAAAAAATAAATGTTAAAGCCGCTTCGAGTTATTAATATAACTAACAAATGCAAATGGTTATCTATTTGTATGTATTACCATTTAAATAAAATAAATAATATTGTCTTATAGAAACCTACAAAAAAAATATTAATACTTGGTTAACATATCTGTATGGGTTATAAGGAGAGGAAAAATGAATTATTTATATACATAATTTTACTCAGCATACCAAAAAAAAACAACTATACATAACCAGTTACGTAAAGCAGTGCAAATAAATTATCTCAACAAAAACAAAATTATTATTTCCGTGCACGTGCTTAATTTACTTGCTGAAAATAGCCGTCAAAATGGCCGACCGGCTTCTTCCGGTGTGAGTGCGAGCTTTGCTTAAGGAAAGGAATAGCAATATGGCTGCTTTTGCGTCGCGCTTCGACGCTTACAATAATTCTATTCACTCGCTTTTTACTACTAACGAAAAACAAAAACAATAATGCTGTTCGCCACTTTACGCTAAATTATTAATTTATTTAACTGAAAAAGATCCCTTATAGACAACCACGTTGGGCGACAATGTAACGCTGCACTGGGGATCAGGGTGCAGGTTAATGAGGGTCAGCAAGTAATTATAAATAAAATAGGTATTTATTATAAAAAAAATAATTATTGGGTGGGCGCCAGCCGCGTTATTACGCGACAACTACCGATTACTCGCGGATAATCGTAACAAAAAGAATGAGCAGTGCTCAATATAATCACTGACCCGATAAGCGGCCGGAATATGGGTAT
The DNA here is from genome assembly GCA_026168455.1 of Theocolax elegans. Lineage (NCBI taxonomy): Eukaryota > Metazoa > Arthropoda > Insecta > Hymenoptera > Cerocephalidae > Theocolax > Theocolax elegans. The sequence goes on from CM047429.1 coordinate 5,144,903, forward strand.
GCCCGTATACGCTGTAGGGGAGGAAGGGGAAGGACGGGAAGGAACGGGATGCTCGCAGTTTATTAGACTGTGAGGGTAGGTAGGATTTAGCTGATGTGCGGGTAGGTAGCTAAGGAAAAGTATATGGGTAGGTAGGTGTAGCTAGGGACTCGTCTAGCTTGTACGAGTAGGTAGGTGTTCGCCAGGGGTTCTATCGCTCGCTCTTGAAATGTGCAAAGCACATTGTCACAGTACTTACCTGAGTACACACTCTCTTCGTATAATATATACTATTCTTCGCCGATACCTGTGCTCGGTTACTCAGATGTGTGTCGTGCAAAGTGCGATCCCGCGGGACGAGTCAGTATTCGCCTTTAGGCTAGGGTTTAATCAATTGAAGAATGCAATTTAAATATGAACGCAGTATATTAATTGAACGAAAGGGCAAATATAAAATATCAATCATATATACGTGTGTGCGCCCGCCGCAATACGTGGCCTCGTAAATAATTTGACTAGGTTATAGTAACGCCGGAGTGGGAAGCACTCCGGTTTGCCGTGCGCGCAATTACTCGGTTGTGAGAGAGACCCGACGAGAGTGGCTAACCTCTCGTATAGACCGAATTGTAGCGTCGGGGTACCGCGCGTATCCCGACGCCGACCGCCAGGCTAGGACTTACTTGGACTTAGTAGTAGACCTTCGGGACCGCGTCCTATTCTCCCTGTCTCTCTCCTTCCTTCGCTTCCTCGTCTCAGGTAGGCCCCTCGACGATACCTCCGTTTGCTCCGAGATGTCGTGGTTACACCGCGAATCGAACGATACTGCCGGTGTGCACACTGGTTCGCGCATGCGCCTTACGCGTCTCCGACGGTAAACTCGCCCGATCGGTACTATTGCATCCATCGTGGTTGGTTTACCGTTACAATATATATATATATATATATTATTTATTAGTTCTTTCTATATTACAATATTGATATAAATTGTATATTATTATTAATTTCTAATGTGTAATTTCTTCTGTGTAACGTTAAATGTTCATACATAATGCATTGTTCGTCATTCTTACAAAGTAAACTCGTTGCATTTTCCACATTTTTCATGATTTCAGTATAGAATGTATTAAGAAATTTATCGTCATTCATCGATACAACCTTATGAATATTTTTCACAGTGAATTCGGTGATTTGGGCGTCATATATAACAGTGTTTTTATCGAGAACAAAATTTAACGTTTTCTACCGAAATATGAAATTGAATTAAGATATTTCCACCTAAAATTAATACGTGAAACTAATTCCTTAAATATATGAAACGTAACTTTTTTGAACGCTGTACCGCAGTGATAAAGTTTTGAAGGAGATTCGTCAGATGTTATTTTACGGGCCCCTTCGATTTCTATCGCTCTATCTTTGTCACGATATGCATACCTCAAGACCCATTCATGACAGTAAGCTTTATGATCCTTAAGTCGATCCTTAAATCCTCGAAAGTAACCGTCAATTTCGTCAAAAGTTGAAACTAATTCGGACCATCCAAGCGTTGAAAACGCAATACCGACAAAATCTGCATCGAGCAAGCGTACCACCGGACATATCTCAACGTATTCTATAACGTCAAATTCGAGCCTAATGAGAATCTTCTTTGTGAGCGATTTGTTTAAACTGTAAAAACGAGATATAACCTGATATGATATACATCGCTGGACTTCTGTTCCCGCTTACATATTTGGGTAGTTATCAGCCAATGTGACTTCAAAAATGAAAGTCGAGGAGCAGCACAGAGACTGTATTTTAAGATTGACGTCGTTTAGTGTGGCGGAGTCGCTGTTTCAATTACATCTAGCGACAGAGAGGAGAGTCATGTGTAAAAATATAACCAACAGCGAGCTACCACGTACCGAACACTTTCGAAGAGGTAGAACGGAGCACGTTAGTAGAGGTAGTCGTCGCGTAATTAATCCTTACACTATAACAAAGACATCTTGATGCTCGAATTATGTAAACATCTGGCACTGCAACCACCATTTCCAGTAAATCCTATGTCATTTTTTATATCGCACATATCTTTGTGCAATACCATCATTCTTTACAAGATCAGCAGAAAAACGTTTAGAAAGTTCTGTATACCGAGACCTTTACTCATACATTGTAGAAACATTATACAAAACTGACCGCATACGTCAGACGTTTCGCTTTGCAATCGCGTGGAATTCCAACGATATCGTTTACAATTTCTTTTTATCCGCTCGATGTGTCCGGGTACAAACTGTGGATAGTCATAATTATCGACGTAATACGCATTACTGTTTTTGTCTACGTACACAGCAACCAAATGCATTCCCAGTTTTGTATGGTCCTCAGTATTGAAGATGAATGCCGTCGGTTTCGACTACGCCTATAGAATCTGATCTGCCGGGAATATACCCACTGTATGTGATCGAATCTTGGTCAGGAGTTTCAAAATTTCCAAATTGTTCACTGTGAAGCTGTGTTAACAAACTGAATCCGAATCCGTCAATTATTTCTTGTTTACGTAAACGCAACCACCCTTTGAAGCGAAACGCATTACTTAACACAAGCTATATTTTAAATGCCTATTTTTTAACCTGTGCTGAACACAGTATTTATCGCTCCAAGGTAGATTTTTAAATGATGGACAATCCTTGTCATATTTCAAATGAATTACTTCACACACTGTCAGTCTATGTAAAATCGACCACATTTCTTTACCCCGTGTATAAATTTTTCGTCCGTTCTTCGTTATCTACTTGAAAGTCTTTGAAATCATTTTTTTCGTCACGTCACCTTTGAAATAATCTAATCGGTGATGATTGAACATCAACCAATTGTTTTGTCTTCTTATGTCGTCTGGTAGTCGTTTAATACCTATCAGGGGAGCCAGAATGCAGTGTGCAGTACAATCTCCAGCCAATGAGACGATTGCGATTTCTTTTCGAATGGTAATATCATCCTCATCTTTAAAATATTGAATATCAACGGCCATATCCATCATTGCTGTAGAAAATTTTTACACCATTTGACTAATGATTTGTCAGAATGCCTTATATTATAGAGTAGAAATTAAAAGCGCCATCTGTAGAGAACTTTTATCCGCTGAAATCTACTTTTGGAAGTACTGGTTTGATGGAATGAATAATAAGACGGTTCGTACGTAACTTCCTTGCTTTATTTTTGGGATCCGGGGGATCCGTTGTGAATATACAGAGAATGATGATACAATGAAAACGCTCTTAAGCTAGAACCCGGCTCGAGCGGAAGGCGTGATGCAATGTTGCTTCTGCGACGGTCGAGCGGCGAATGAACCTTCTTTTCCTTTCCTCCCGCCTCGTCAGAAGTCCGTTCTTGTGACGAGAATTTGTTTTCGTCTTGACCGAGGTGCAGCGCTGTTAGGAGCGGGAGATTGACTGCTCGAATGAGCCTCCACAGCCACTCCCCTTCCAGAGACCTTCTCCAAGGGGGAAGGGAATGTTACCTTCTTTACAGGTTTTGAGGTCGATTCGACGGTGACCGGCTTCTGCGTTGAGGTGGGTTGATGGGGCTGGATTGCTGGATCCGCTGCTTCTAAGTGGGCTGGAATTAATGCATCAGTGGTGATTGATTTTTCTTCTCCATCCACTAAGATAACGTAGACCTTGTCGTTGATGCGCTTGACCACTTTGAAGGGTCCCACGTATGGAGGTACCAGAGGCTTGCGTATGGTGTCCAGGCGTTGATACACGTGGGTGCATGATCCTAGGTTTTTGAGAACGAAGGGTTTGTAATTAGTGTGGTGCGCGGCTGGAACGGGTTTGATTTCTTTGATCAGCTGACGGAATTTTCCAATAAAGGTCTGCGGATCAGCTGGAGTGTTGGTCGTGACAAAAAATTCTCCTGGAAGTCGGAGAGTTGTTCCGAACAGCATTTCCGCTGGGGAAGCTTGAAGGTCCTCTTTGAAACAGGTGCGTAGTCCGAGCAGTGTCATCGGTAGTCTTTTGGTCCACGGAATTTGCGATTCGCACATGAGAGCGGCTTTCAGCGTGCGGTGGAAACGCTCGATAATCCCGTTGGCTTGAGGGTGGTATGGCGTTGTGTGGATTCGCTTGGCTCCGATCTGGTTAGCTAGAGCAGTGAAAAGAGACGATTCGAACTGCTTACCCTGGTCGGTTGTTATGGTGAGGGGCGATCCGAAGAACGAAATCCACTCAGCGAAAAGGGCGTCTGCTACTGTATCCGCTCTCATGTCCTTGATCGGTACTGCTTGGGGCCACCTGGTGAAACGGTCGAGGATCGTCAGGCAATATCGGAATCCGTCTACCAAGGGGAGAGTGATCAGATCCAGGTGAATATGCTGGAAGCGGTTATCCGGGTCCTGGAATGACGACAGGGCAGCACGGTTGTGACGGTGCACCTTTGAGCGTTGACAGGCATCGCAGGTGCGAGCCCAACGAGCGGCGTCTTTGCGGATTCCTGGCCACACGAATTTCTCCGACAGCAGGCGAACTGTTGCTCGAATGCTGGGATGAGCTGGACGATGGACCTCGTCGAAAGCTAGACGTCGGAGAGATTCTGATAGGAACGGCCGAACCACGTTGTTGTGGATGTTGCATGCCACCTCCACACCTTGGATCTGAAGCATCTGCAAATCAAGGGAGCCTGAGTCTCGGAGATGCACTAGCTCTTGGTCCGCGGTTTGAGCTTCTGAGATGGTGGCTGCGTCTAGAGTGGACGGCATGTCGATGGCACAGCATCTAGAAAATGCATCTGCAACGGCGTTGTCTTCTCCTTTGACGTGCTGGAAGGTTACGTTGTGCTGGAGAATATAATCTAGGTGTCTTTGTTGTCTGGGCGTAGCTTTGTCGGAAGGCTGGTTGGCTGCGTAGATGAGCGGCTTGTGATCCGTGCGGATGGTGAAAGATCTGCCCTCGACCACCCTACGGAAGTGCTTGACTGCCTCGTAGACAGCGAGGAGTTCGCGATCGTAGGTGCTGTAGCGACGTTCGGTGTCCGAGAGCTTCCTCGAGAAGAAACCCACGGGTTTCCACGTGCCCAGAATGAATTGTTCCAGAGCAGCCCCAATGGCCGTGTCCGAGGCGTCGGTGGCTAGAACGAGAGGTGCTGTAGGTGACAGGTAGTACGGCTTGGCTGCGCTGGCCAGACTGGCCTTGCAAAGCGCGAACGCAGCTTCGGCCTCTGGTGTCCAGGACAAACTTCGACGACTGCCTTTGGTGGTGCCTCGCAGCAGCTCGTGTAGAGGAGCTTGAGTAGATGCAGCGTTTGGAAGGCATCGGCGATAGAAATTCAACATGCCTAGGAAACAGCGAAGTGCCCTCGGGGAATCGGGCTTTGAGTACGCTTGCAGTGCCTCGACCTTGTGAGCGGGAGGTTGGAAACCCTCCGGCGATACAGCAAAACCCAGAAATATTACGGACGACTGACCGAGTGCGCACTTCGCTAGATTGATCGAGAGTCCGGAGCTGCGGAGTCTGTCAAACAGAAGTCTCAGGTGACGTATGTGTTCGTCATGATCGTCTGACATGACTATCAGGTCGTCGATATAAGCTCTAATAAAAGGTAAGTCTCGGAGGAGTGAATCCAGGTAGCGTTGGAAGGTCTGCGTAGCATTTCGCAATCCCAGTGAGAGGACCTTGAACTCGAACAGGCTGAACGGTGTAGCGATGGCGGTCTTCGGAATGTCCTCTTCAGCCATGGGAACCTGGTAGTAGGCTTTCTCCAGGTCAATGACCGAGAAGACGCGCCGGTCTCTGCAGTCCTGAAGGAGGTCCTCGATGATGGGAAGAGGGTATCGATCTGGCAGGGTACAAGCGTTGAGACGCCTGTAATCTCCTGTGGCCCTGTAACCACCTCCTGGTTTCTCGACCAAATGCAGTGGGCTGGCCCATTGGCTGGATGACGGCTGGACAATGTCTCTCTCCAGCAGGGCGTCGATCTCCTTTCTGGCGGCTGCAAGGCGTGGGCCGAAAAGCCTTCGCGGACGCTCAAAGACAAGGGCTCCCGTCGTGTGGATATGGTGTCGGACTGGCACACCGTTGAGCGTGGCTCCTCCTCTGGAAGGGCGAGCGAGATCCTCATACTCAGCTAGAATGGAGTCGTACTGGAGACGTCTGCCCTGATCCAATTCGTTGTTGACAGGTGCAATCGAATGTATGACAGCAGGCTGGAGCGAAGCAGTGGAGGCCACCGAGGTCAGCGGGTCGATCAGGCAACGTTTCCGCATGTCGATGAGCAGGCCAGTATGCGTCAGAAAATCCGCACCCAGTATTGTGGTTGGCACGTCAGCCACGACGAATGGCCAGGAGAAGGTGCGCCTGAGGCCCAACTCGAGTCTCAGCAGACGTTGACCGTACGTAGCAATTGGAGTCCGATTAACCGCTGCCAACTGTAGCGTCTGCTTCTGCAGGCGTTGCTTGACGGTGGACCTTGGAAGTAGAGACAAAACAGAACCTGAATCAACGAGAAAACATAGACGAGAATCCCTATCACGAATCAGTAGGCGGTTTTCTCGAGTACTATCGCTGCCGGGAACCGCCTGGATGAGCGGCAGCGGAGCTAGTTTCCCTGACTGCCTAGGGAGCCGGCGAACGAGCAAGGATTAACACACTGTCTGGGAGCCGAACCAAACCGGCGATGATAGTAGCACGTGTCTCGTGCCGGGGCTGGAGAGCTGGAGGCTTGACGTCCTCTCGAGGAAGACCTGGCGCGCGGCCTCGCCTCCGACGAGGTGCGGATCCGAAGCTGGGAGTCCGTGGCCGCGACGAGTTGAGAAACTGCGGTGCGCAGTGCGGCGAGCTCGGCTAAAATGCGGGAACAGTCGGAGCTTGTCATGGCGTCCATGCGGCTTGGTGAAACTGAGCGCTGATGGGTGGCAGGTGCGACGGCGCAAGCACCCGGTGCTGGATCAACAATGTCGTCGGCGGCTGCAGCGAGCTCGTCCAAAGTGCCGTTCTTGAACGCCCTCAATATCCTGGCCGTGCTGGAGGGCAGGAGGTCTAGCCATTTGACCCGAAGCAGCTCGTCGGTGACGCTGTTCCCGACGAGTGCACGCATGTGCCTGAGCAGCTGCGATGGCGTGCGATCACCCAACTCGATGTTCGTCAGCAGCTTGTGCAGTTTCTGTTGCTCGGATTCTGTACAACAAGCAAGAATTTTGTTTTTGAGGTTGTCGTACTTGCCGTGTGTTGGAGGGTCTCTGATAACATCCAGAAGGTCCTGTAGCGTCCCACTGTCGAGCATGGCCACCGCTAGATGATATCGGCTGTCGTCACCTCGAACGCGGTTGCACGCAAAAACGGCCTCGACTTGGATGAACCAGGCCTCGGGGTTCTGTCTCCAAAATGGCGGGAGTTTTACCGTGTAAACGGATTCCACTGCGGGAGCTGGATTTTCGCCCACGAGGGACAGTGGTTCGTCGAATTGGTTTTCGGACGTTCCTTGAGCTGGAGGTGAAGGTTGGTTGGACATCGCTGACAAGGAGAGTTTATGTCGAAATCTCTGCGTCGTTCGAAGTGCCAAGTCGGTTGGCAAGGCGGCGTTCCTTGGAGTCTCCGTCGTTGCACGATGGCGAGCACGTTTTCCGGCCCGCGCGGAATCCACCCGAATCACGTCGGGGTCACCAATTTGGAAGTACTGGTTTGATGGAATGAATAATAAGACGGTTCGTACGTAACTTCCTTGCTTTATTTTTGGAATCCGGGGGATCCGTTGTGAATATACAGAGAATGATGATACAATGAAAACGCTCTTAAGCTAGAACCCGGCTCGAGCGGAAGGCGTGATGCAATGTTGCTTCTGCGACGGTCGAGCGGCGAATGAACCTTCTTTTCCTTTCCTCCCGCCTCGTCAGAAGTCCGTTCTTGTGACGAGAATTTGTTTTCGTCTTGACCGAGGTGCGGCGCTGTTAGGAGCGGGAGATTGACTGCTCGAATGAGCCTCCACATACTATTATCTGTCTCGCTGCGTCAATTTCCAATATATTTTCATACTCTGCGTATACTTTTTCGGAAAATTAGGCGATTGCCTAATCAGTACGTCCCGATTCGCCGCTCGAGGCGGGCGAACTAAATCCGGTGTGATCGTTATAGTGTTTATGGCTTAGTCAAGGCGCGTGAGGCGCAAAAACCGTCGGAACCCGGATTATCCTCGCGAGGTGAACCGCGAGTGACATTTGGTGTGTGAGGCACAGGGCCGCCTCTCCAACACCTCAGCCGACGTCGGACCTCCGTTGCCCAGGAGGCCAAAGGGACACGGATCGGCTGGGCCATCCACGGGGCGCATCCCGGTAAGTTTTCATTCATACTACCGCGCGTCCCCCCCCCCCTTCCCGAGTGTTTGAGTGTGTGAGCTCGAGAGTGTATTCGGGTACGCCGGTACTCGAATAGCGGAGATCGGGGTCGAGTCAACCGCAGGCGAGGATCTCGATCCGGTTGACTCCCGATACTTCCGCCCGCGCGAAAGTAACATTGTCGCGGCACGAGGCCTGGATGGCCATATGTTAAATTAATGGAATAAATGGTTTATTCATTTTTATTTTAATTGTGAGTGTAATTATTATTTCTCCCCGCTCCCGCCGATATCCCTTCTTAATTTAAAATAATCGTGTCGAGGCACGGAGGATCGCCCGAATCCTCCACACCGTTCGTCTCAGCGAACTCGTGTTCCTGGCGACAGCCCGCAGTTCGCGATAAATTAAATAATTGTGTGCGCTGTATTGGCCAACGCGGCCCAATGGTCAATTTTCATTATAAAAATTAATTAAAATCACTGGGTACGCGAATACCACGTCACAACACTTGATAAGAATAAAAAGACAAACATAATTAAAGTAAAGGGTTGAATAAAAAAAATGGCTTGTTTTAACATAGATTTGAATATAGACTGCAAACAACTCAATATATGGCTATTAACCACTCTTTCGCAAGGAAAAATATCAGAGATGTCAAAAACACAAACAAGAATAAAAGATCTCTGGAAACGGCTATATTTTCCATAAATGAATATACTAATTATGAAAACTACACAAATGAGAAAAAGGAATACTTAGCAAAACGCGAGAACTTAGTACTTGATATAAGAACCAACATATACGCAAATGGTAAATGTAAATATTATAATAATAGGTAACCTCGCCGTATATGGAACTTTATCTACTCTAAAATGACCACTGAAAAATTGAAAAATAGAAGTAAACGTAGATAGACTAACGAAAGAAATTTTACATAATAGAATCTCAAAAAAGTGCAATATAACCTTATCAAAATGTGAAAAGGAAATGCAAAAATACAAATAATAGAATAAGTAAAATAAGTATATAATTAAATTCCCTATAAAATCTAAAAAGATCTAAAGATAGATTATATAATTATTAAAAATTAAACATGTAACAGTTTGACTGCCGGGCGAATGTTTATTTTATTATCACGGCTGGTCACCGGTACGGTTGAACCTACCGTATTTAAATTAACGTATTTTTCCGCGTTGCGGCGGTGGTTACCTGTCCGCTCTATCAAATCTGTTAAGTGTTAGTCTGAAACCGAGGTTTGGTTTCAAACAACAACCAGGTACAAAAATCAAATCTGAAATTGACCGCGAAATAGAAATATCGCGTCGAGCACTTGTCAATTAAAAATATACTGGCTCTTAGGATCACGAAAGGAATCGTACGTGGATTAAAATTCAATTACTCAAACACCGGATTGAATTTGTGTTAATAGAATGAATTTATTGAAACAAATATAAAAATAAAGAACGAACAAAATATCTATATGTCGCGGAGGTCTACGCTTTAAATTACAAGTCGGTAAACGGCCGACTATTATTAATTTTTGTCGCCTCCAACATCATTCTTGAAGTGCTAAAAATACAAAGTTTAAGTATACAATATAAAATCTCTTTACAAGGTTTACTTAAATACGTATCGGCACAGTGTATAATATTACTGAATTTGGAGTTATTTCTGTCTCTCAACACACTTCTAATTATTGATCTAATAATCGTATTGTCAGACAATCCTATTTTACACATATGATCAATCATACCGCTGCTACACAAGGGTATTAAAGACCGTATTTTTTTAGCAAAACTTTGGTAGAAAAAGTCTTTAGATTTTCTCTATGCATATTGTTGCTGATCGTGCGAATCATCGGTTCTCATGTAATCGCTATACGTAAAATACAATTGAAAACACTAAGTATGTGAATCTTAGATAGTTGCTCCATGATCAACTTTGAAAAGAATACTGTCTGCGTAAAATCGTGGCCAGTGATACGACTACTTAGTGGCGAACAGTGGGGATTGCAATAACTAGAAATATACATTTATTACTGCGATGAAAAATACAATTCGTTAAATTCTAGCACATATTTAAACCTCGAACGTAAATAACATGAAGAGCTGTAAATAAGAGCAAACATCGTACCAATGAGAGTTACGTTTGTTTCACATCTTCGTTATGAATGAAAAGTCAAACCCTACAAGAGAAGTAGTAAATTTTAAAACATAAATTCGCAGATATTTGACTTCGTTTATAATTTGTAATAAATGTCTGCTTCGAAAAACATCTATATATCAAACAGAAATGAAAATATGTGCAAATACACAATTTCACGTGAAGTGAAACATAAATTATATATAAATTATATTGTAAAGCTAAACTCTGCCTAGACGTTTTAACTCTTAATAGAACTTTATACTAAAAGCGAATCGTCTGACGTATGCGGTCAGTTTTGTATAATGTTTCTATAATGTATGAGTAAAGGTATCGGTATACAGAACTTTCTCAAACGTTTTTCTGCTGATCTTGTAAAGAGCGATGGTATTGCACAAAGATACGTGCGATATAAAAAATGACGTAGGATTTACTGGAAATGGTGGTTGCAGTGCCAGATGTTTACACAATTCAAGCATCAAGATGTCTTTGTTGTAGTGTGAGGATTAATTACGCGACGAGTACCCCTACTAACGTGCTCCGTTCTACCTCTTCGAAAGTGTTAGGTACGTGGTAGCTCGCTGTTGGTTATATTTTTACACATGACTCTCCTCTCTGTCGCTAGATGTAATTGAAACAGCGACTCCGCCACACTAAACGACGTCAATCTTAAAATACAGTCTCTGTGCTGCTCCTCGACCTTCATTTTTGAAGTCACATTGGCTGATAACTACCCAAATATGTAAGCAGGAATAGAAGTCCAGCGATTTATATCATATCAGGTTATATCTCGTTTTTACAGTTTAAACAAATCGCTCACAAAGAAGATTCTCATTAGGCTCGAATTTAACGTTGTAGAATACGTTGAGATACGTCCGATGGTACGCTTGCTCGATGCAGATTTTGTCGGTATTGCATTTTCAACGCTTGGATGGTCCGAATTAGTTTCAACTTTTCACGAAATTGACGACTATTTTCGAGGATTTAAGGATCATCTTAAGGATCATAAAGTTTACGGTCATGGGTGGGCCTTGAGGTATGTATATCTTCATGAAGATAGAACGATAGAAATTGAAGGGGTCCGTAAAATAACATCTGACGAACCTCCTTCAAAATGTTAAGACCGTAGCAGAGCGTTCAAAAAAATTAATAGATTGAAAGAATTAGTTCCATGTTTTAATTTTAGGTCAATTTCTCTTAGAAATTAATAATTATATACAGTTTGTATAAATATTGTAAAATAGAAATAATTGATTATTATGTTATCCTAGTAAATCATCGACCGATCGTTTTTCCTTTGTCATTACTACTTGTCCAAAATAAATATAGCATTGCTGTTAATTTTTGAAAGTTATTAAATTAATAATAAGTAAATTCTTATATTAGGAAATCATCTTAAACACGAAAATTTTTCTTACATTGTAAAATTAAGTATATAGTATTGCAGATAAATTTTTGAAAGTTGTTAAAATTAACAAATTTTAAATGATGTAATTGTCGAATGAAAGCGTAATGTTTCTACATAACGAAAGGTGACCGTTTTATATTTAATACGTTAAAATCGAGTAAATGCATGAGATCATATGTATCACATGTATAATATTACAAAATATGATACAACAATGCACTCGTACGACATTCGGCATACTCAGCGATTCACGCATATGAGATTCTCGTGCGACGTCTGTATTTCCCTTCTCCCATCGGGGTCAAAGTCGTTCATGTTTTGACTACCCATGGTACCCACATAACTACTCTTGTGTATAAAGATCATTCGTTTTCGTAATATTTAATAGTTATTATTTATTGTTTGATCAATACAAAAGACGTTAGGAAATAATTAATTCAAACTTATCGTTTTTTGTAGTTGAAGACATTTTATCAAAGAAAATTCTTGTATTGTAATTGAATATAAGTAAATATTTTAATAGCAAATCAGCATAGATATTTAAACAAAAGGTTTTATTAAAACAAGTAAATTATTTGCTTAACAGTGACTTTGAAATTGATAGATAAATTAATTGAGTTAAGACATGAACTTTTTTGTTGTGAGAATATAATATGAAAAATTGAAATAACTATTTAATTATAATTAATTCATTTATAACGTAACTTTTGTAGTGAAATCAAGTAAATAATTTTTTTACTTTGGGTAATTGTTTTCTTGAGGAGAGGCCTGAATAACAAATAAAGTGATTTACTTAATCTAATAAGACTTTATTAGAAACAAATATATGATTTTTTTTGGAAAAAATATTATATTTGGTTTAGATTGCTACCTGACATTTCATAAATTAACTTATTTCTTCTTGAAAATATAAGTAATTAATTTTAAAAAAATATTGACTTTGTTATAAATTTTTTAATTGAATTTAATTGAAATGTATAATTTCAAATTTGCTTATATATTTAAACAATATTTGTTTATTAATATTAATAAAATATTCGCTTAAAAGTGGCTTTTGAATTGAAGTAAACTGATTTAGTAGGTGTAAAAAAATGGTTTTCTACGTTTTAAGGCAATTTACTTTTATAAAGATTTTATGTGTGTAAGTTCACTAAATTTAGTATTGACAAGTTAATATACTAGTGTGAAATATTATTTTAATTTAAATAAGTGATCTTTAAAATTAGTACATACACACTTGCTTTAAGGTGATGTCGGACCCAGAAAATGGTCATTTTGTACTTTTTTTATAAACAAATATAACGGGTACGGATTTCGAGTGTCGGCGCAGGTAGGTCCTTAGATTATCGGCGACGATCGTCGATAGGGCCAAGTCGACTACCCGGGATAATTGCGTATGCTAGCGCAGTGGTGAGGCTTCTGCCTCGCACTTCCGGGATTGTGGGTTCGCGCCCGATACCTTCGTTGATTTTCTTATTCCTTATATTCAATCCGTAAAGGTAAGCTACATACTCTTAAGCGTATGAAGCTATACCTTATAACGAGTGCGAGTGACGATCGGAAAAGCTCGTAGATGATCGGGAAAGCCCGCACGCAAGTCGCATATGGACTAATAATGGTCCGACGCGCAAGCTTGCTGAGGAGAGTAGATAGAGAGTTTATGCGAGTCATCGTATATAGATACGTCGCCGGTAACGCCTTCCTTGCTAATTCGTGGCAAGAGTGAATAATCGTAGTTACGGATTCTTGCCCGGGTTCTGGAGTTCACGCCGCGAAGTGTGTGTGAATTTGTGGAGTGAGCGTGCTGGTGTCCAGTTCACGGCTTCCACGACTCCTCAGGAACCTGCGAAGACGGCACAGTTGCCGCGCGCGAGATCCCGACAGAGAGGGGGAAACTAGCGAAGCCAAGCGCATCGACGGGAAGAATAAAGGTACGTGTATTGTAGTTTCATTGTTAGTTCTTTTTATTATTTTGTTAAGCTAAATTTATATTACTCCGTTACACAAATGAATAAAGTTTTTAAAGAACGCCGAACCTCAAGCCCTTAGACATGTTTTAAATAATATACCCAAATTTTCCCAGATTTTTAAATCCATAATTTGATCAGGATGTTTGGGTTGAAAGATTATGCCTCATTTGGCTAATAATTACCGACCAAACATTGTTTACTCAAGTATTATTTAAGTAATGTTTTTTCATTAAAAATCAGAACGTCAAGCCCATCCTTATGTTTTCAGCTATCCGTATGAATTTTTTCATATTTTTAAAGCAATATTTTAGATATAAAAAAGAAAGAGAAAGAGTTAAAAGGTGCAGATTCCTTCAATTTAGGTCCGATATCCCGTTAAGTACATAAGCTTTTATCATATTTATTTACTAAATGTTAAAAAATTTTTTATTTAGTGTAATTACGGGATTTCTTGGAAATTTCAGGTATTTTAGGATATTTTAAAGTATTCTGAGATGTTTGCACTAATTACGAGATTTCTACAGAATGTTTGAAATTTGTTAGGAATTTCAGGACATCTGCACTAATTAATGATTTCTTGGGTATTTCCAGAATTTGTATGGTACTTGTGAATACTTGCACTAATTACAGGATATCTTAAAAATTTCGGAAATATTTAAAGTAATCTGGGTATCTGTACTCATTACAGGATTTTGTGGGTATTTCGGGAATTCTTATAGTATTCCCGCATTTTTGCACATTTTACGGAATTTTTTGAAATTTCGAGATATTTGCACTAATTACGGTATTTCTGCAGAATTTCGTAATTTTTTAGGGTATTCTGGCATATCTGTACTAATTATGGGATTTCTCGAGAATTTCGGGAGTTTTTATGGTTTGCCGGGGTATTTGCACTGAATATGGAATTGTTTTGTGAATTTCTAGTAATTTATGGTATTTTGGAATAACTGCACTAATTACGGGATAGTTTTGATATTTCAAGAATCTTTTAAATAATCCGAAATATCTGCTCTAATTATGGGATTTCTGGGTAATTTCGGGAATTGTTAAGGGGATCCGACATATCTTCACTAATTGCGGGTTTTCTTGGGTATATCCGGCATTTTTTAGGTAGTCCGGGATATTTGCACTAATTACGGGAATTCTTGGGTATTTCGGGAATTTTTAACGTATTCCGGGATATCGAGAAATTTGGGAATTATTATTATCTCAATTGTTCTTAATATTATAAATAATATATTGTTATTATAACATTTTATCTATCTAATGTGTACCTAACACCATAGCAAAGAATTATTATCCATAAATATAATTTTCGTTAATGTAATTGTTACTTATTTTAATATTTTAGTTTGATATGTCTTCGTATGTACGATCGTATATACGTGTTACTCATCTTTAAATAATTAATAATTGCAATACTGCTAATTAATTTTTATGATCATTAATTATTTGTTGTGATCCCAGGTTCACACTGTTACACATAATTATTATTACACATCATTTATAATGTTAAGAATAATTTAGAAAAGTTTGTGTTAGAAGGATTTGTAAGCTTAAAATATAAACAATAAAATATTTACATATTTTTATTGGTTTTCTTCGGTCGAATTATTTTGATATTTTTTAATTAAATAAAAGAATATTATAGAAATAATTAATATATTATTTAAATTTATTCCAATATATATCGATGTTTTCCAATATTCTTTAATATTGTTTACTTTAATAATGGATTTACTTGAGTGCGCAGAACTATACTTTATTTTTCATTTTATGTATTTCAACAATAAGATAAAATTCGGTATACTTTAATATATGTTTGTTTTACGTACGTACGCATACTGTTGAATCTATTGGTTCTAAAAACTAAGAAAAAACAATTATCTAAAAAATATAAAATAGTGTCAATAATACGCAGTGTATCTCAAAAAGTGTCTTGCAAATTGTTGAACGGGTCAAGAATAAGTTAGCATAGATGCACTCTGAATTACGAACACTTAGTGATTCGGTTGGGATAGATTATTAAGAAGCGCATCAATAAGATAGAGGTAGTCTTTAGATCATCTTAAATGGGCGTGATCGACTATGTGGGAGGTTCTGGGGCCTGATTCTGTAACTGTATCGATGGTGACATACAAAAATTTCTGTTTAAAGAAACTTTTTGATTGGCCGAGAAAGTATCTCGTATTATGGCTCGTATTATGGCTCATCAGAAATACACGCACGGCGATATAGCTAATACACGATCGAATATCCGCTCTATCGACGAAAATGGCGACGCCGGCCACGTGTGCGAATACGCGCGAAAGGGGAAATAGCGGCACACACACTTTACGAGGAGAGGAACACGGGTATAGGATAGCATGTTTGCACGAACCTTGCTCGGCGCTCACTCTCTCCAGGTTGCACTCGGTGCACACTCTTCAGACTCTCTTTATCGTACGGATAAACGGTCGAACGGTTAACAAAATCTCGCCTCGTTGCGTCTGCTCACGGCCGTGTTCCCGAGCTCTCTGCCTTCATTCTGCGAAAGCACCGCGCGCATGCGTCGCGGCCATCTCCGCGCAGTGCGAGCGCGGCCTTATAGCAAGAGCGGCTTGATGTTGTTGTCGGCGTTCCGCTGTGCTGTTTATTCGAGACGACGACGACGACGACGAGGACGAGTTGGCGACGACTAGGGCTGCTGTTTGGTAATTATTACTTCGTTCCTTGTTGTTTATCGGCTAATAGGCCTCTGAGTTGGTTTCAGGTGGACAGCGAACCTTACTGCCGTGGTCAACGGGTCGTGGCTGCTCGGCGTATGAGTACATTTTGTTTCTCCGTCTCTCTCTATTTCGTGGCTTCTTGGCTGCTGAGACGTCTCTTCACGACCTCGGCTTCGGATGTTGTTCCTCGGGTCTACTGCGGGGCTGCTATTATACGGTAAAGAGTAACTTGACAGGTGCCTTGCTATTTAGTTAGCATGTGTGAGCAATGTTTATGCTCACATAACCTCTAACCCTGGCTCCTATACACCTCTACTCCTGTACACAGTCTTGTGTACTCCTATCTGCTCCTTAGTCTTGAAACATACTTATTAATATGCTTTACAGGTTGAATTTGTTGCTGCTGGGTGGCTCCTTCAATATTGAGGCTACTACGGCTATGATGCTATGACTGCTACCAGAGCCGTCTTCTATATGCTTTGGACCTTGGTGCCCTGTCTATGCTCCTGTGCTGACTTCATACTCAGCTGATGTCTCCAGGCTCTCCGAGTGCTGTTCGCCCTGTATGTGGCCTCTTGGTGGCTACTGGTCTTCTCGACTCCTGTGTGTGCTGGCTCCGCTTCAGTTCCAGGGTGTGGCTTGTTCGGTGTTAGGCATGCTTTTATAGGTTTTAGGGAATTATCATCCATAATGGGTAGGTAAGGATGTGTGTGCTCGGTGCTAGGCGTGTTAAATATACGGTTTAGGGAATTATATGGTGCAATATATAGGTAGGGATGTGTGTGCTCGCTTCGCACCAGGACAGGCACACTTGCCTTGTCACAGAGTAGTGGTCAATTTATTAAGGCCAATTATCGGCAGATTTTTTTTTTCTTATATTCTTGTAGAGCACCCTCAAAAACATAAAGTTTGTCATTTTTAGATTAGAACTTAACGATTTAGTACTTAAAATATATTTGTAAAGCAAAGCTAAGATTTTCTGCTCTTTGGCGTTAGTGGGTTAACAGGATTGAAATAGTCCTAATTGTTAGTTAATTTTGTGGTATCGAAATTAGCAGTGAGGCTCTCCTAAGAGTATTGAGCACCGTGATAAATGGCATGGAAGATTTTCGATTATCTTTTATCAACGATTTGTTCGTCATATCAGATACTTTCCATGCGCATATAAGTCACTTAAAACAGCTTTTTGATCGACTTCAAAAATGTTACCTGAGACTGAACTTTAGTAAATCTCATATAACCAAAAAGGAAATAATATTCCTTGACAACATTATAACGAATCAGGAAATAAAGCCTGACCCGTTAAAAATTAATACTACAAAAAATTTTAAAATAATTCAACATGTCAAAGAAGTACAAAGTTTATTGGGATTTGTTAATTTTTATACGAAATTCGCGAATAATCACACAACGGAAACAATATCTTTGTTAAAATTACTTAAAAAGAATGTTATATTCGACTAGGGAGACGAACAAAAAATTTAAAATTTAAAAAAACGTTCAAATTTCCTTGCGCTGATAAACTATATATTTTAACGACCGATGCGAGTGATTTTGCAATCGCGGGAATTTTATCCCAATTAGATAAAGAGAATGAAGAAAAAATAACCTTCATCAGTCGGTCGTTAAAAGGAAGTGAAATCACTTATTTCACCACAGAAAAAGAAATGCTAGTCATTGTATGGTCTATGCATAAACGCGAAATTTACTTGCGTGGTGCAGTCAAAATAATTATTCGAAGCCTTAACATTCTTACAAAAATGCAAATTCGGAAATGCTAAAATAGATTGATGGGGTCTATCTCTACGCAAGTATAATTTTAAAACCGAGTAGTTACCCGGAACTAAAAATAGAGCTGCAGATTATCTAAGTCATCAAAATAATTTTATTTTAAACAATTTCAAAGATTCGGAGATAATTATGGCGACGATAATAAAAATTCGTTTAGTTCGGAATTGTCAAATAATTTTAAAAATCTTCGGGACTTGCAGAAACGTGATAAATTTATTTCTAAAATAATTGAAAATATCGAAAATATCAATACTTACACGCGTTATAAAATAATCAATAACTACGCATGTAAAATCTTTAATGATTATAATCATAGGTAATAAAAAATAAGGCTTTATTGATCTCCAGGAACCAAAATTTTATTCTTGCCGACGTGTCGGACGTATTGTTTCCGTCCCTTTTCAAGGCAATAAGAATACAGCAAACAACGAAAAAACACTTTTAAAATACAAACTGCAATTCCAACACAATATAATCAACAATTTAACGATTTCACACTCTCACCAATAAAAAAGGCGCAGAGATATTAATTACATTCTGGAGAAACAGTACTTCTCTATCTCATCGCACACAACTATCAATTAAAAAATAATATTTAAAAACTCGATATAAACAAAAGAAAAATTAGAAACAAATAATTAAATAATTACAAGTTTTACCCTCGCAAAACCCTCCACTCAACATATCGAAAACGAGGACCTACCCAAAGGGAGTCCTTTACATTAGTGAGACTTAATATATCTATCTAACTTAAATAATATCTATATCTCGACATCGCCTAGCCGCCGACAATATATTCCACACGTACATATATATGCGCGTACATATATACATATAGTACAAACATACAACTCGTATACGCATAACACACGCGCGAAACGTATCAAACTAAGAAGAGTGCGAAACATATTGCGGGGCCAAACAAGCCGTGCTTTCTCCCGTATATCAGGCAACTATGCGCCACGAAGAAGTGACACACCCGACTTGTTAAATCAAGGCCTACTGGGATTCCCCGCGGCAACTCAGAAAACGTGCCACCTCCGCGCACCACATAGCCCCCCGATACTGAGAGACTGAACACATCAAGCGGACGGCCGAGCGAAAGAGTTTACAATGGATTTCAATGTACTAAACCGCCCACGCACGCAACATTTTAACACTATCAACATTATTCAACTACCAATTTCGATAAAAGCACCGCTTTCAAACTTTTGAAAGACATTGAGATCCACCTTCAAGTTAACGGAACAAACACACAGAATAATAATACTAATGACGGTTTAAATTATGAAGCGATTGCGGTTAGGAGTAATAAATTAAAAAAAAGAACTTGTACAGTGTGTTAATAAATTTGTTATGAATAAGTAACACACGAATTATACGGATGAAAAAATCATTGCAGAAAACTACAATAAAACAGTTAAATTTCTAAAAAACAACCAAGATGTAATGTTCACCAAGGCGGATAAGGGGGTGGTATGCGTTGTAATGGAAAGATCTATGTATATTAGGAAAATGGAGGATTCACTCAATGATAAAAAATATTTTACACAAATTAAACAATGTCCACTTAAGAAAATGCAAACTAATATCATAGCCACACAAAAAAAAATGTCAAAACCCACGGACCAGAACATATATACCTTATGTTTTTGAGGTCGCTGATTCCGAATTCGTGGTCCACTTGACCCCATCACCTCAGGGTCAAGGTCAGCTCAAGGTCAAATTTATAAAATTAACGGCAACCAAGATTTAACAGTATACATATATGTTTTTGGGGTCGCCGAATCCGAATCCGTGGTCCGTTTGACTTCATCACCTCATAGTGAAGGTTATTTGAAGGTAAAATCGACAAAATTCTTGTAAAATAAACCAAACTTCATGCCATTTATTTTTTCTTACTATACCTTACACGTTTCTCATCAAATGATCGGTGCAAAGGTTTCCTTTTCCTTTCAGGTTTTTTCCCAGTAGTTTCACAATCTCTTTTCAACATCCAGCAGTAGTCGGCCAGCATACTAGCATCCCATCTACCTTGATAACGCTCTCCCTGTTCTTCGCTATAATCGCCACAGTTTTCAGGAAAACTATCCAAGTGATTGTGCAGAAAATGTAGTTTGTAATTCATTAGGCAACCCATATTCCCATAGTTCTCAACCATTTTAGTTACAATTACTTTATAATTTAAACATAACCTCTCTCAGTTGAGGCCTGCGATGGCTCGGTCGGTAGGGCGTCGGGTTCGTAATCTGGAGGTCCCAGGTTCGATTCCCAGCCCCGGCCGATTGATACAAGCACCACTGGCGAATGTATTTTCAACAAGTGCTTTCTTCACCAAGACATCGTATGACCTCCGTCGCTGATTAGCACCGGTTAGGGAGCATAAAAAGAGCGACGTTAAAATAATAATAAAAAAAAAAATCTTTGTAATTTGGGCTTCTGCGATTACCCAAAAAGTTTTCAGTAACTTTCTTAAAGCTAAGCCATGCAGCTTTCTCAATGTTTGTCATGGAACTAATAAACTGGTCATCAGCCATCATTTTTCTAATTTCTGGACCGTCAAAAATACCTTCCTTCAATTTTGCATTTGATTTACTTGGAAATGTACTTTGAAAGTATTTGAAGCACTGGCTATCTTTATCTAAAGCTTTAACGAATTGTTTCATCACACCAAAAAAGACAAAAGTGTAAAGTTATGGACTCAAGATAACTAAACGACCTAGTTAGAGAGCTTAACTTACCTAAAGATGGAGCAGAACATGTAGCTTCAGCTTTAAAAGGCATAAATCAGTTGGAAAAATATACTAAAGTATCTTTTTACAGAACAAGAAGCAAAAGTTTCTAACCATACTTTGAAGAAATGAATCATGATGGTGATAAAATAGTATATTGTAAAGACGTAAAAGGTTTAATGAATGAAATTAAACCTAATGTGTATAAAGACGAAGAATGGAGATTGTTCATAGATTCATCAAAAAGAAGTTTAAAAGCCGTATTACTACACAATAGCAACCACTATCCTCAGTTCCTATAGCGCACTCCACTACAATGAAGGAAACATACGATAATCTCAAAATTATAATACAAAATATTCAGTAAGATAAGCATAAATGGCGGATATGTGGTGATTTGAAAGTTTCTGGAATATTGTTAGGACAGCGGTCTGGATTTACAAAAACGCCATGTTTCTTGTGCTTATGGGATAGTAGAAACCGTGCAAAGCACTATACAAATCATAAATGGCGTGAAAGAAAATCTCTCGAAGTCGGAAAGAGTAACGTTATAGTTACTCCATTGGTTCATCCGAAAAGAGTTATCATTCCTCCATTACACATAAAACTTGGTGTGATGAAACAATTCGTTAAAGCTTTAGATAAAGATAGCCAGTGCTTCATATACTTTCAAAGTAAATTTCCAAGTAAATCAGATGCAAAATTGAAGGAAGGTATTTTTGACGGTCCAGAAATTAGAAAAATGATGGCTGATGACCAGTTTATTAGTTCCATGACAAACATTGAGAAAGCTGCATGGCTTAGCTTTAAGAAAGTTACTGAAAACTTTTTGGGTAATCGCAGAAGCCCAAATTACAAAGTAATTGTATCTAAAATGGTTGAGAACTATGGGAATATGGGTTGCCTAATGAATTACAAACTACATTTTCTGCACAATCACTTGGATAGTTTTCCTGAAAACTGTGGCGATTATAGCGAAGAACAGGGAGAGCGTTTTCACCAAGATGTTAAAGTAATGGAGAAGCGTTATCAAGGTAGATGGGATGCTAGTATGCTGGCCGACTAATGCTGGATGTTGAAAAGAGATTGTGAAACTACTGGGAAAAAACTTAAAGGGAACCTTTGCACCCATCATTTGATGAGAAACGTGTAAGGTATAGGAAAAAATAAATGGCATGAAGTTTGGTTTGTTTTACAAGAATTTTGTCGATTTTACCTTCAAATAACCTTCACTATGAGGTGACGGAATCGGATTCGGCGACCCAAAAACATACATGTATACTGTTAAACCTTGGTTGCCGTTAATTTTATAAATTTGACCTTGACCTGACCTTGACCCTGAGGTGATCGGTTTAAATGGACCACGGATTCGGAATCAGCGACCTCAAAAACATATATGTATACTGTTAAACCTTGGTTGCCGTTAATTTTGTAAATTTGACCTTGACCTGACCTTGACCCTGAGGTGATGGGGTTAAATGGACCACGGATTCGGAATCAGTGACCTCAAAAACATATATGTATACTGTTAAACCTTGGTTGCCGTTAATTTTGTAAATTTGACCTTGACCTGACCTTGACCCTGAGGTGATGGGGTTAAATGGACCACGGATTCGGAATCAGTGACCTCAAAAACATAAGGTATATATGGTCTGGTCCGTGGGTTTTGACATTTTTTTTTTGTGTGGCTGTGTATTCATTCTATTATCAAAGATTGGGACAATAAAGGTATTGTTAAGAATGAAAATAGTTTTGAGAATATTAAATTAAATTTAGATAACCCAAACATACCTAAAGCTTATGGTTTAAGTAAGATTCACAAAGAGAATTTCCCTATTCGTATTATAGTATCTGCTTTAAACAGTCCTACTTATGCTTTTGATAAAACATTAAGTATATTATTCAATAAATATATTCCAAACCAATATCAAACTTAAAAAATAGTACAGAATTGAAAAAAATATTAGACAATTTGAGTGTTCCCTCCAATTATAGATTTGTTTCTTTTGATGTGGTCTCACTTTTCTCAAATTTACCAAAAAATTTAATTTTACAAGCAATATCAAAAAATGGAGATTTTTGAAAAATAACATTCCCCTTGTTAAGGTTGAATATATGGAGGGGATAGAGCAACTTTTGGACTCAACTTTTTTACAGTTTAATAATGAAACGTATAAACAAATAATGGGAGTTCCTATGGGTTTTTGTACCAGCCCATGGTTTGCAGATATAGTTTTAGAAACTTTGGAAATCTCATGTCTTAGTGTATTTAAGAACGATATAATACTGTATAAAAGATATCTGGATGATACTCTATTAATAATTAAAGAAGATAAAATTGATGAGGTTCTAAACAAGTTTAATAACTTTTGTGACCCTCTTAAATTTACAATGGAGCTAGAGTCGGATGGTAGATTGCCTTTTCTTGACTTATATATTTACAGATACAATGATACTACGCCTATAACCAATTGGTATAGAAAAAATTCAGCCTCAGGCCGTTATCTTAATTTTCACTCACACCACCCACAATCTCAAAAAATAGCAATGGTTTACAATCTGGTTGATAAGGCGATTTCACTATCTGATCCCATTTTTCACGAAGAAAATATTAAAATAATAACAAACTTGCTAAATAATAATTATCCGCATGAATTTATTTGAAAATATATCAACAAAAGAATTTCACACATAAATAATAATATTAACACTAATATTAATAATAATCTGATAAACAGAAATCAAATTCGGAGACCAAGAATTGTTTTACTATTCATAAAGGGACGAGCCCCGAAACTGAACGTATTTATTAAGAAACATGAATTTCTATTGATTAATCGCACTATTAATAAATTAAACAGTATTATTAAATTAGGTAAAGATAAAACAGTACAGAATGAAATTTGTAATATTGTATATAAGATAACATGATGATTGCCCAGCGTTATAAATAGGCACAAGTCAGCGTAAACTTAAAATCCGTATCAGAAAACATAAGTATGACGTAAAAAATAAAAATGACAGATCCGCTTTAGCGGTGCACACAATTAACACAGGACATAGTATTGATTTTAATAAAACATGTATCATGGACATCGAAAATAATTTTAAAAAAAGTATGTTCTCAGAAATGATGAATATTTATATACATGACGACACGTTAAACTTAGTTATTGAAGATGTTAATTTTTTAAAAAATATATATAAAGTTACGCTTGATAGTGTTAAAATGTTGCGTGCGTGGGCGGTTTAGTACATTGAAATCCGTTATAAATTCTTTCGCTCGGCCGTCCGCTTGATGTGTTCAGTCTCTCAGTACCGGGGGCCTATGTGGTGCGCGGAGGTGGCACGTTTTCTGAGCTGCCGAGGAGAATCCCAGTAGGCCTTGATTTAACAAGTCGGGTGTGCCACTTCTTCGCGGCGCATAGTTGCCTGATATACGGGAGAAATCTCGGCTCGTTTGGCCCCGCAATATGTTTTGCTCTCTTCTTAGTTTGATACGTTTCGCGCGTATGTTATGCGTATACGTGTTGTATGTATGTACTATATGTATATATGTACGCGCATATATATGTACGTGTGGAATATATTGTCGGCGGCTAGGCGATGTCGAGATATAGATATTATTTAAGTTAGATAGATATATTAAGTCTCACTAATGTAAAGGATTCCCTTTGGGTAGGTCCTCGTTTTCGATATGTTGAGTGGAGGGTTTTGCGAGGGTAAAACTTGTAATTATTTAATTATTTCTTTCTAATTTTTCTTTTGTTTATATCGAGTTTTTAAATATTATTTTTTAATTGATAGTTGTGGGCGATGTGATAGAGAAGTACTGTTTCTCCAGAATGTAATTAATATCTCTGCGCCTTTTTTATTGGTAAGTGTATGTGTGCGTTAAATTGTTGATTATATTGTGTTGGAATTGCTGTTTGTATTTTAAAAGTGTTTTTTCGTTGTTTGTTGTATTTTTATAGCCTTGAAAAGGGACGGAAATAATACGTCCGAAACGTCGGCAATAATAAAATTTTGGTTCGCGGAGATCAATAAAGCCTTATTTTTTATTAACTAATTCTGGACGAACGATAACTTCTCCCACCATCTATAATAATCATAGATAATTATCAAAAACTTTGCTATCCGAATCGGTAATTGAAAATTTAATTATTGAACTTTGTGAATATTATGGACCTATGGGTCCAAGAAAAATTGATTTAATGATAAATGAATACTTTTTTATCCGAAATTACGTAAAAATGTTTTTTTTTTAAACTTAATTGGCCTAGTTAAGAATGTATAAATCATAAACGTTAACGCAGAATTATATTTCTTTCTTGTTACGAGTAAAATTTATTATAAAAAGAAATTTATACTTGACAAATCTTAGTTTTTTCGAATTGCATTAATCCACATAATTTTAAAATTAAAAATCAAAATGCTCCTTAATGCAAGTGGAGGGGGGGGGGGAGTAATGTGACTGTCAAGTCTTACTTAATATAGATGATGAGAACACGAATACACCAAGTGGTAGTACGGTGTATCGGTTAGCACGCCGGACTTGTAATTCGAATGTTGACGTTTCGATCCCGGCTCTCGGTAAAATTTTTATTTGCTATAAATTAATTTTTTATAACAAATTCCATGCATTCAGCATTTATTTCAAGTATTCACTTTTTATATTCGAGTATTCAGCTTGATCGGAGCAAAATTAAAGTAGTTCTCTCTCTCGATCGCTGTTTGAAACTCGATCAAAGCTACTTAAGTGGCTGTCGATTTGGCATCACCAACATTCACGCAGCAAGGCGTTCGGGAGAGAAACCGCGCTCCTTCGCGACTACCGCAACTGTGTTGGGTGTGGGCTCATTGCGAACTCACCCCCCCCCCCCATCAGAATTCATAAATTCTCTAAAAGAATTGCTAACTGTTCTGATCAGGGTTACCATTTAGGGTTTTTCAGTCCTCTATTATCTAATGTAAATGAGGTCATACTGTGCAAAAGCAACAAAGAAAAAACACCTCTATCTGGCAACACTGGTTCTGATGCGGTGGTTACTGCGACCTACCCATCAAATCAGCGTTTCAATCACATCAATTTATAAAACTAGTTTAATCCCTTTTTAACTAATAAATTTAAAAGTTTTAATTTAATTTGATCAATATACTTATCCGGTCTCATATTGCCTGGTATTTGCGAAACTACACAAATTATATACTAATAGATTACTCTGTTGTAGATCGAGGCACTTCGCAGGCTGCTACAACTAAGATAATCTAACACACACAAACACAAACATATTATTTATAAATAATTAACAAATTAAGGTTTGGAAATGAGGGCAAGGCGCACCAATCTACCAATCCCTACACTTAATTTTACAGATGGAATTAAAGTACAAAGATCCTGAACCAATTTTATATTTGTTTATTAGTTAAATTAAAATAAAATTAACAATAACAAATCTTTATGTGCGGACGGGAAAAACATGCCCGTCATAATATATATATATATTATAACGGTAAGCGAGTTACCGATCAGGTGAGTAACGAGAAAGAGTATAGAGAGGGCTGCGTGCGCACTAACGCACGAGAGTCTTGCGCGACGTGGTCGAGTGCCAACAAAGCCGGTGTGCTTTATCGGCCATGAAAAGGAAATGTTTGAGAATTGTGCCTGAGAGGGTGTATAGGAGGATTCTCGCCACCACATCATACTAGCCTATCGGAGAAAGAGAGAAGGGTAGAGTCGAGGCGACTCACTCTGAGTTTTCCTGCTAATTTTCCTGACGCGCGGCTAACGGAGTTACATAGCGGTAAGTGGTGCACCACTTTCAGACCCGCGTGTCTCGTATACGGATACCCTATTATACCTGGTACGGTCCAGGTGAGGAAACGTTCCTCCTTATTTCCCCATCTCATGACAAATCCCGCCCGGGTAGTCAGGTCGGTTGTTTGCGGGAGCTACACGCGAGAGAAGACGCGCATGACATAGACAGCTCCTACGTCAGTGATCATATGTCATGCGGAGTAACGTCACGGCTGCTAGGTTAAGCAACAAGCAAGATCGTTCCCGGATCGGTTGCCGATTACGCGAGTAGTTTTGATTTTTACTTAATTGTTTTCGTGCTGACCTCGGGGGTAGTTGAAGGAGCTACTACTCCTTAAATGTTATTGTTAACCAATTAATATTTTTTTTATTTATTTAATAAATTTGACTCGGCGAGATCGTCTATTTCGCCGTTTAACCAAATATCTCGCTTGTTAATATATTTTTCCCGCTAGCAGTCCTATCCGACGAATACCGTACTCTCCGGCGTGCACTCTGGTCGGTAGATTCTGGGCATAAGGCCCTACACCATTTTGAAAAGCCAAACAAAGGGTTAGGTGTTACATCGGTATTGCACGGGAATCAAAGTGATTCCCGGCCGCATCGTGGGACAACTTTACCTTGGTTGGTAAGTTGGGACATATTGAGGCCTTATATTCCCTAGTACTCACCCAGTTACAATATATATATATATATATATATATATGTGCTATTTCACGTCAAGTGGTACGATGAAAATTTTAAATCGCTCCAAAATTTGAGAACAGGCTGGAAATATCTTCAAGAAGACAGAAAAAAAATTTTAGGTGTAAAAATATTTTTTAGAAAATTTTCTATTTTCAAAGCCATTTATCTCAAAATCTATTAATTTTTTTGAAAAAACATTACAAACAACTTTTGTTCAAAATAATCTTTAGAACTTATCTACCTGGGTTACAATTCTTGATTTTAAAATCTCGAAGAGATAGAACGACCGTAAATATTGAATATCAAAAAAAGGTGACCACGCCACGATCGATTTTGATCTAACACCGCTTAAAAGATCACATTTTTCGAGAGCCTTCGAATGGCGGCGGTTAGATTATTGGCTAAGACCGCTGGTGTAAGTTATGCCTCATAAATCTCATAAAATCACTAATTTTCATGTATTTTAGGGCATAACCTACAACAGTGGTCTTAGCCAATAATCTAACCACCGTCATTCGAAGGCTCTCAAAAAATGTATCTTTTAAGCGGTGTTAGATCAAAATCGATCGTGGCGTGGTCACCTTTTTTTGATATTCAATATTTACGGTCGTTCTATCTCTTCGAGATTTTAAAATTAAGAATTGTAACCCAGGTAGATAAGTTCTAAAGATTATTTTGAACAAAAGTTGTTTGTAATGTTTTTTCAAAAAAATTAATAGATTTTGAGATAAATGGCTTTGAAAATAGAAAATTTTCTAAAAAATTGAAAAATTTCCATTTTTCATGGTGGAATAACTCTTAGGCAAATTATTTTTAACACCTAAAATTTTTTTTCTGTCTTCTTGAAGATATTTCCAGCCTGTTCTCAAATTTTGGAGCGATTTAAAATTTTCATCGTACCACTTGACGTGAAATAGCACATATATATGGGTGGTTCTCTGTGGCATCGAAGATGAAAAAAATAAATATTACTATAACTGTGGGAATATGTTTTAGAGGTATCCAGTAGTTCTCCTGGATTTTTTCAGATTTTTTCTGGGCCATTATTTTAAGTTACAGAGAGTCAAAGTTGACATTTTAGCACTTTTTTGCATTATATGCGCATTTTCATGAATTTTTAGCTCCCAGGGGATGCATTTTTCACTAAAAACATAACTGCGACTTTTTTTGTACAATTTTCCGAACTTTTCATTAAAAATACTTTTTAAGACTTAAATGTATGCTGTCACACTCTTGTAAGCCATTTAAACCTTAAATAGTGAAAATCAGCAATTCTGCTCCGGACTCTGGTAACCTAATACTGTCTAAAAGATGTCTTTTTATAATCAGTAACTGCCTAAAAATTTCCTGAGTGGGTCTAAATCATTAAGATCACTTATGGTCAAAATATCCGGGAAAAGTGCCCGAAATATTAATAGAAATGTATATTTGTTGTCTTATAACAATGAATCTATGACCAGGATCATTGCAAAAATCACCTTGTATCAGTATCCATCTAATCTCCTGTAAGCTGCTAAAAATACAAATATTATTCTACAAATGTAAAAAATTAATTTTTAAACATTTATAATGCTGGATTTTTAGTTTTACATCCCTTACAAGAATTACAATACTAATTTGAAGGATTACTATAAATATATAAACATCATTATTACAATAACTGAATATACGTATTTAATACAAAAAATATATAAATAAATCGGATCTATAATTATAATGAGTAATATGATAACGTGACAGTGACAAGTTTGTGAAATTCATACAATGTATTGCTGAATAATAATAATAATAATGTTGATACTTTTATAGTAATCCTTCAGATTAGTATTATAATTCTTGTAAGGGATGTAAAACTAAAAATCCAGCATTATAAATGTTTAAAAAATAATTTTTTGCATTTGTATAATAATATTTGTATTTTTAGCAACTTACAGGAGATTAGATGGATACTGAAACAAGTGGAGATACTTTTCTACCACTCCAAGGAAAGTGCACAAATTTTTTTGCAATGATCATGCTAATAGATTCATCGTTATAAGGCAACAAATATACATTTCTATTAATATTTCGGGCACTTTTCCCCGATATTTTAACCATAAGTGATCTTAATGATTTAGACCCACTCTGGAAATTTTTAGGCAGTTTCTGACTATAAAAAGACATCTTTTAGACAGTATTAGGTTACCAGAGTCCGGAGCAGAATTGCTGATTTTCAGTATTTAAGGTTTAAATGGCTTACAAGAGTGTGACAGCATACATTTATGTCTTTAAATGTATTTTTAATGAAAAGTTCGGAAAATTTTACAAAAAAAGTCATACTTATGTTTTTAGTGAAAAGTGCATCCCCTGGGAGCTAAAAATTCATGAAAATGGGCATATAATGCAAAAAAGTGCTAAAATGTCAACTTTGACTCTCTGTAACTTAAAATAATGACCCAGAAAAAATCTGAAAAAATTCAGGAGAACTACTGGATACCTCTAAGACATATTCCCACAGTTATAGCAATATTTATTTTTTTCATCTTCGATGTCACAGAGAACCACCCATATATATATATAGAAAGCTTGGAGCAATACCTTTCAAATGGTCTGTAGCATTTTTATGGCCTCCAATTCTGTAAAAAGTTATGACAATTTAAAGAAACTCGAAATTTTTTAAAAAATTTAAATGGGAATTACCATGTTAATTTTTGTGAATTTTATGTCTTTCTTTAAATTATCATAACTTTTTACAGAATTAAAGGCCCCAAAAATGCTACAGACCATTCGAAAGTTATTGCTTCAAGCTTTTTTTTAGACTTTTGGATAAAAAAATCAATTGTGGCGCACTTACACTATTTTTAAGTGGAATATTGACATGTAGTTTATGTAACATTAACCTTGAGATTAGAAATTCTAACCCAGAAGGATAAATTCTAGACATAGTTAGCAACGAATGTTATATATAATGTTTTATAGTAAAAGTTGATATATTTTGAGTTAAATAGCGGTAAACCCAGCTGGTGTTGAAAAAAACTAGAAAAAATTCACTTTTTGAGGTTAGAATAACTTTAGAGCAAATGGATTCCAGTACCTAAAAGTTTTTTTCTGTTTTCTGTAAAACATTTGCAATGTGTACCCAAAATTTGGTGCATTTTAAAATTTTGATCGGACCACTTCACGTGGAATACCCCATATATATATATATATCAATATAAGTCGCCATTAAAGTTGTAAAATGCTTATTACATGCGAAAAAATGTTCAATATTGCTTTTTCCTCAAGTTTGTGGTTGTTACAGCATTTCAGGTGTTTCTAATTATTTGACCGGGTGGAATACCTAGAGAGATTGACCTCGTCTATACCTCTCTCTCTCACTCCAATGGCCGGAACGGTTGCCGATTCCTTTTCCTCCCTCTTTGTGGAACAACGGGCGTGCGACCCTGCACGTTAACGTTGTGGTTGGTGAGGAGAACTTGCTCACACCCACACACAAAGCACACCGACACTCTTTTTCTTTATGTTGTAAAAAGAGGTTAGTCCCGGCGTCTGTCTCACGTTGCCTCACCGTGTGCGCGCGAACTTGATACCTCTCCTCTCTTCGCGCACGATACTCGCGCGTTCCTGCGCGCGCATCCTTCTCTGTACTATTTTCTGTTACTCACCTGATCGGTAACTCGCTTACCGTTATATGTACTATATATTAAATATATAGATGTAATACATTAAGTTATTTGAGCTTAATTAATACATTATTATATGTTATTAGTAATCTAATAAAACACAATATATTGTATATGATCGACTACCTTAATTAATAATTTATATTTTTCCTTTGTTCATAAATTATTAGTTTATATTAAAGTTTTATTTTTATTGAAATGTAAATAATAAGATATTCTCATTTATTAATAAAAATTAATCAATTTATTTATGTAGTATACACTTTGATTTTAATTTGTTTGTAATCTTTGGCTTCTCCTGTCTAAATTTGTTCACTTTTATTAGCATTTTCTAACTTCAACTTTATATTTGAATTTTGTATAAGTTTGGTAAAACCTTCAATTCTTTAATAGATCATGGTTGTACAATAGTATAATGCACATACTTTGTACCTCTAGTGCAGTCATAGTATCTCAAATTATTATACACAAACCTAAATTTCTTAAATTTATAAATATTACATATATGTCTGAATGTATCCATACGCGGATGTAAGTAATACACCATGTAGTACGTATAAATAATTAGCATTTATCGATATTAGAATTAATTTATTGATAAAAAGACATTTCGTTGGAGCTGAAATTGTAACGCTGCACTGGGAATTAGCGTGCAGGTGATTTTGATAATAAAGATAATATATGTATAAAATAATTAAATTTATTATCTGCTCCTATTATGACAATTACGGGTGCCAGTCGCGTCCTTTACGCGGGCTCGAACTCGGCTGCGATCGGCTCAGGGAGGGGCCAAATTAGGAAGGCTTAAAGCGGGCTCACTGCAGATTGCACGAGTGTAATTGTAATTTTAACGTCGCGAATTGTTGGCTAAATCGGTGTGATACTCGTCCGCAACGAGTTTAACGTTGACCGACGGCGCGGCTGCGATACACGATCGCGGTGTCGAAAGCTGCTCGAAAAGGGGGGAGGGAAGGGGAAACGCGATAACTCGCATACACACACACACAATAGGGAAGCACGGGATTGAATTGTAATAAAATAAAGGAGGCACGGAAAAGTATACACCAACCTTTTGTTGCTTCGCTGCTCTCGCTCACTATTGCTCAGCACACAATTTTGCACACTTGCTATTATCCCGCTTCGGATCGGCGTATCTCTCTCTCGAAAATCGGACGTCGTGACATTACGGCGATCGGAAGAGCTCTACTCTCCTCGGCGTGGTCGACGCATTGCCTGTGTGCGCGCATGCGTCGCGACGACCCACTTGCAGTGCGTACGCGGCTTAAGTAATATGGCCGCCGCACCGTCTAGTAGAGTACACCTCGTCGGCTCCAACAACAACGATGTCGTTGACAACGACGTAAGCTGCCTGCCAGGTAAATATTTCTTTCGTTCCTTACCGCTAACCCGTCGGCTAATAATGTCAGTGTTTACAGAGCCGCGGGAGGTGTGTGTACGCGGCACGTCGACGCGGGCTCTTGGATGTTACCGCGGTCGATATCTCCTTCTCTCTCGCTCTCCTTGATGCGCACGGCGTGACAGGTTCTACGGCGAGCTCGAGCTATTTAGACGGACACACGGCGATAATTAAGGTAAATACCAACTTGGAAGACGGCTTGCTGTGTATTATTATTAATATTGTGTGTGTGAGTACTTATAATGCTCACTTAACCTCTTCCCAAGTCCTCTCCTATTCACACTTGTTTAAGTAAGTGTGTGCTCCTGTCTGCTCCCTTATAAATTGCTACATTAGCTGGTGCTTCCAGGTTTCTTGGATTATTGCTGGCTGACGGACTTCCTGGCTACATTGGCTCCTTCTTCTGGCTCGGTCTATCTGGGCTTTACTGGGTACGCTGCTACTAACTAAGGACTTTGCAGATCGCTGTCATTCAACACCTCAGCATGTTGCTTCATTGGCTCTTCATCAGGCTCATTATTAGATTACTTCAAGAGTAATCTATGCTTCAGTGAACTCCTACTGGGTTCTGCTCGGCTGCTCCCCTGTGCACCTTTGTTTGTTGGCTCGGTGGTTTTATATCATATGTTAAGGAGCTCGGTTACTGGGAGGGTATTATTGTTTATTATTTATAAGCTCTTAGGGTAATTAGGCAAGGATAGGTTTGGTTAGGCTTGTGTGTGTGTGTGTGTGTATGTGTGTGTGCTCGTACAGAAAAGTAAGGTGTAGTTTTACTGTCGCTCTTTATGACGTGCATTATTTGTATTGTCACAAAATATATTACATTTTTCATTAAGTTAACTGTGTGCAATTAATATTTTATTATTATTAAATTAGTATTACAATTATCACATATTTTGAAAGTTATTCCATATATTTTAACCATTAATTGTTAATGAATTAATTATAAAACTCATGTCGTCGTAGTGTACGTGCAATAAAAAAACGCATCTTACATTTTTATATTTCTTAATTTCTTGATATGTTAAAATTAAACATTTATAATTCTCACAAGAGCTTCCAAAAGTAGTTCTTCCAAGGAATCTGTTTGGATTAAACAATTTTACTAATAAGTATTTTTCATTTATAAAAATTACTTTGAAACTTGATACTTCAGACTCCGTCGACAAAATCATAAAACTTCTTTAGTCAAGTTTAAAACTACATGTAATAATTTTTTATTTGTTTTTTAAAATATACATTTATGCTAAAAGTATGAAGCAATAAAAATGGTACTTATTTGAAGAAATGACCATACATATATTTTATTAATTCAACGTCGCTCTTTTTATGCTCCCAACTTGGTGCTAATCAGCAACGGAGGTCAGTGGTGCTTATGTCATTCGGTCGGGGCCGATAATCGTACTTGAGACCTCCAGATTATAAATATGACAGTAGATTACTGTCCCGATCGGAAAATGTTTTAAGGCGATCACAAGGGTCTTGATAGGTGCTTCAACAGCCTTTTATGGTTCATATCAGCTGCTGTAGTCGAACCTGACCAGTTGTGTAATGTGGCGTTCATAAGACGCTTACCTTCCTGTCTTCAGTTCAATTGATCTTACGGCTCTCGTCAGCACAAAACGTGGATTGCCTTGAAATGGCTAAGTAAAATCTTTTTTTACAAGTGTGGAACTAAGAATCTAAACAATTGATAAGTGCGATGCTTAAATGATGAATCAGGTACTTACAGAGAAACATACATATTACATATAAATATGCAAAAAAAACCTATCGATAAAAAAGAATATGCTAACAAATTACAATCAGTGTACATGACTTAAATACATAAATTTAAAAGAGAAATTAATTTCTCTTAAAGCAGCATTTGGTTCTTTTCGAAAAATTATAATTCAGAGTTTAAATTTACCCGCGTTTATTTTAATTTTGATAGACAGCTAGTGTACCGACCAGTATTATATGTATAGTATTTGTTTGTCTATTTCGAATCAGTTTTGTTTTGACAGTTTCTATATTCGTATCGTCCCTTATACAATTTTTTTTTATTGTTTTAACGTTGCTCTTTTCATCCTTCCAAATCGGTGCTAATCAGCGATGGAGGTCATACGATGTCTTTGTTAAGAAAGCACTGTTGAAAATACATTTCCCAGTGGTGCTTGTATCAATCAACCGGAGCCGGGAATCGAACCTGGGACCTCTAGATTACGAGCCCGATGCCCTACAGACCGAGCCATCGCAGGCCTAAATTATACAAATTTATTTAGTGTTTTTACTGTTCCATATACCAGTTTACTATTTTATTTTATTTTATTTTTTTTTTTTATTCTTGATTTTGTGCCCTCCTTTTTCTTGGTACTTCCTACCGTTTATCCCCTGGGGGACTTTTAACGGTGTCCACCTACCACCTATGTGTGGGTGCTTTATCCCTCTCTTAAAAACCCCACCATCTCGCATTCGCCCGGGGTTATGCCCGTGGATGAGGGAAACCTGTGAAGCAGGGAAAACCTCACCCGAGATGGCCGGTGTATTCGAAACATTCTTTTTGGGTGTCAAAGTCACACTGCGTAGGCCTTGACACCGAAACCGAATGTTTCAAACCTCCCGCTCACGTTGTAAAGTGTGAAAAAACACCTAACCCGCCACGAAAGCCAAGCGACCGAGAACATCACCCATCCACTTGGGAACCGCGCTCAATACTGCTTAACTTCCGTGACCGGCCGAGGTGCGTCTCCGCCACTCCGCCACCGCGTCGGTCTATACCAGTTTACTAAATGTTTACTAATGTTTTTTCATTTATTACTATTTATTGTTATTTATTAATTCATTAGAAATACTGTTATTATGAATCTTAACATAAGAAAAAGAAAGTGGAAAGAAATACAAATGTTGTTTTGATAATAAGATTCTGGTTTCTGCGAGTATTCTATGAACATGCTTTAGCTTTGATATAATAATAAATAATTGTTCAATATGTTAATTACAGATTATTTACACAATTTTTATGCTTATTTGAGTATTTTTTATTAAAACAACTGGTTTATTATGAAGGGCCGTGAAAATTACTGTGTAGGGGTCTACTATCAGATTTCAAAAATTCAAGATGATAATCCATAATGACGGACAAAAATTTTCAAAATTCTTTAAATTTCATAAAACTTGGCTTATAGGGATTTTTCGGGTCGCTGATTATGAATATGCTATTAGTTTTTCATGAACTTTCTAGCATATGTCAAAAATTCAATATGGCGGATCCATTATGGCGTACAACAGCTTGAAACGTTCCTTAGCGTGTTTTTTCTTATTTTATTATTTATTACCACAACTGTCAACTAGTCATTTTGTTTTTGATAGTATTATGAGCATTCTAAAAAAATTTTCATAAATGATAACGAATAACAAAATAGTTTCACTTTTTGTATAGTAGTACATATAGTTTAGTTACAAAGTCGTTGTCTGAGGAATAGTATAGAATAAAATTTTTCAATGTCACATCAAAAATCAAAACGCCAAAAGCTATCTTACATCGACAATTTTGAGATCGAAGAAAGGGAAAATGGGGAGCATAATGTAGTTTATATTCCGAATGTCAATGATTCTGGATATGTTAGTTCTGACTCAGAATGTGATTCTGAATCTCATGAAAAATCTAAGGTTTCATATCATCAAGTATTAGATAGCTATACTGAACGTCAAGCAAAATTAGAACCAGAGCATATTTATGAATGGCTTGATGTAGAAAAAAATTATAATGAATCTTTCAAAAATGAAATTTTACTTCCTAATCATAAGGAAAAAATGATTCGTAATTTATCTGCAGTAGAACTGTTTAAACTTTTTTTCCAAGGAAATAAAGAATTATGTTATGAATGTACTATTTTGAATGGTTATAATTTTACTAAAGATGAATTGAATATTTTTATAAGAATATTAGTGGTAACAACATTTAATCAAAGGGAGTCACAAAAAGACTATTGGTCTACAGCTCTACTTCTTTTATGTCCAGCCATTTCTTGAGCAATGTCTCACGATACATTTATGAAAATAAAATCAAAATTGAAGATTAATAAACCAGATGATAAAAATGATAATGATAAAGCTTGGAAAGTTTGTAAAGTCCTTCAAATTTTCAGAAAAAACCTACAGCAATTCGGTTTTTTTTTCTACTGCACTATCTATCGGTGAGATGATGGTGAAATTTCATGGTTATACAAAAACAAATCTGAACGTTGAGCAATAAAAGAATGGGTAATTGCTAGTTCTAAAGGATATTTATTCGACTCAATATATATTGTGGTAAAACACAATGTACCTAAAAAGTTGATCCAATATCATTTATATTTTGATTATTGTTTTACTAATCTTGACTTGTTGGTTCATTTAAAAAAAGTGGAAGTGAAAGCTACAATTACAATACGAGTAAATAGAGTAAATGCGAATAAATCTGTCGATAAAACAGCAGAAAAAGGTATTCATTCTGTAAAACATGATAAAAATAGTGGACTCAATTTTATTACAGTGACGGATTCTAAACCTGTATCAGT
The DNA here is from genome assembly GCA_026168455.1 of Theocolax elegans. Lineage (NCBI taxonomy): Eukaryota > Metazoa > Arthropoda > Insecta > Hymenoptera > Cerocephalidae > Theocolax > Theocolax elegans. Next base: position 5,182,060 of record CM047429.1, read on the forward strand.
ATTATTAACGGCAGCAGGAATTACTCCTTTATTTTGAAGTAAATCGATTTTGTTTTGCTGAAATGAAAAAAATTGCTATATTAGACGCCCATGCTTTCAAAATTTACAATCGGGTTATGGGTTGTGTTGATTTACAGCATTCGCATTGTAGTAATTTGATGTCATGCATAAGAGAAAAAAAAATGGACTTGGCCCATGTTTATGAGATTCATTCAATCTTCTTTGGCTAATACAACTGTTCTTTGGAATTACATACATGAAAAAAAAAGTTCAAAATAAATGGCTATGAGGATTGCAAAATACTACCTTGCAAAAACGGAATTAAGCAAATCCTACACATTTGTAACTGTAAGTTAAAACAAATTGTCCTAATTTCAAAAAATGCTCTACAAGAACCAAAAAATGTGAAAAGGTTGCAATGTCTATGTATGTTCTGTGTTTTCCGCTTTTACACCAATAAATAATAAAAAAAATAATAAATATAAATAAAAAAATACCAAAAAAAAAAAGAAAAAACTTTAAAAAAGAGGCTCTTATTATTATCGTTTACCTCCACGTGGTAAGAGCTGAGCAACGTGAATTCATGGCTTAAAGACAATATTGTAATATATGCCTAATTTTTACGATATTTAAAGAATTTTGAAAATTTCTGGACGTCACATTGGATCCGCCATATTGGATTTTTGAAATCTGATAGTAGATTCATGCTCAACGACCCCAAAGACCCCCACATAGTAATTTTCGCGGATCTTCATCGTAAACGAGTTGTTTTATTAAAAAATGAATAAAAGTATAAATTATAGAATAAGCATAAAAATTGTTGCTTTAATCCTTTCGTGCATATAAGAAACTGGCAATCATAACGTCTCTGAAACTAGAAAATTTCGATGTCCGGCATCGAGCTGAATCCAAACCTGGAGTCAGATTTTGGAAATTATAATAATTGGGCCCAATACCGAAGGGGCCCACTTTTAGAATGCAAAGTTTAGAAAAATAAAAAATACCGTCGTATTCTACATAAAATTTGAAGAATAAATCATTCTTGTTATTTTTTCGATAAGACACACCAATTTCAAGTAAAAAATTATTGAATTTCTAGGATATCGGACCCCTGAGTAAAAGCAGATGTACGTTTTATCATCCCGTGCATACAAGAGACTCAAACATCAAACCAAGCGAAATAAAGTCTTTCTATGGAGTTTTGGAGTAGCTGATGATGAATCTGGGGTCATATTTCCGAAATTACAATAATTGGGCCCAATACCGAGGGGGCTCAATGATTATTGTTTTCGAAACTTCTGGATTTGAGTACTGGGCCCAAACATTAGAATTTCGGAAATCTCACACCAGATTCATCATCAGCTACTCCTAAACTCCATAGAAAGACTTTATTTCGCTTGGTTTGATGTTTGAGTTTCGTGTATGCACGGGATGATAAAACATACATCTACTTTTACTCAGTGGTCCGATATCCTAGAAATTCAATAATTTTTTACTTGAAATTGGTGTATCTTATCCAAAAAATGACAATAATGATTTCTTCTTAAAATTTTATGTAGAATACGATGGTATTTTTTATTTTTCTAAACTTTGCATTCTAAGAGTGGGCCCCTTCGGTATTGGGCCAATTATTATAATTTCCAAAATCTGACTCCAGATTTGGATTCAGCTCGATGCCGGACATCGAAATTTTCTAGTTTCAGAGACGTTATGATTGCCAGTTTCTTATATGCACGAAAGGCTAATACCGCTATACTGGATACTATCATGTTTAATTTCAAAAAAATTTCCAAGGAATTTTGAAGGTTAGTGTCTATGAACGCAAAAAGTACACTGTTTGAAAAAATCCGCCAGAAACTTCCATGCAAAAACATAAAACAAAAATATTTTTTTAATCGAAATTTTGAGTTTTTTTTAAATAAACAATAATAACTCCTTTAATATGCATTATTTTAAAATTCTGACCTAACCAATCGAAAGATCAGGTGATTTTACATCAATATTGACCCATCTAAAATTTTTCACATCCGTTTTTATATAACGATACCGTTGAAAAAAAAAGAAAAAAGCACCCCTCCCGTCCTTAATCGTTTAAATAAATAAATATAACTTTTTAATATGCATTTTTTAAAAAATGTTACTACAGTATTCGAAAGCTAAGACAATTTTACATCGATTATGCCTTCTCAATTTTTTTACCGTTGGTTTCATATATAAAATCGCGATTGAAAAAGGCAAAAGAGAATTGTTCGTTTCGGCCTGCGATGGCTCGGTCGTTAGGGCGTCGGGCTCGTAATCTGGAGGTCCCAGGTTCGATTCCCGGCCCGGCCGATTGATACAGGCACCACTGTATGTATTTTCGAATGTATTTTCACCAAGTGCTTTCTTCACCAAGCATCTTATGACCTCCGTCGGTGATTAGCACCGTTTTGGGAGCATAAAAAGAGCGACGTTAAAATAATTAAAAAAAAAGAATTGTTCGTTTAAGCCTTAATGGGTTAATTCAGTTTTATGGTTACGTGCATATACGCTTTTATGTTTTGTGATATTTACTTGCACTCCAATTGTTACTGTATATGAATAATATGTCGATCTGATGGAGGCGAGGAAAGGAGGAAGAAAACACATTTTTTTCCTTTATTTTTTGCACAACGTTTCGTTGACTTGGTCTGCCAACATCTTCAGGTGCCTTTTTTCAAATACAACAATTATTTAATAAATTTTCAAAAAATAAATATATAGATTACAAACAAGATATACACTATATTAAATATACCTTTTATATTCGAGTTAACGGTGAGTTAAAGAGTCGAATGGACAGTGTCAAACATTGAAAGATGTAACGTAAATATATATAAACACGAGTACTACCACATATATACATACATAATACGTCAGATGTATCAGCACTTTAAATTTCTAAGAATAGGAAAGTAAGTACTGTTCAAGAACTTTATGTCATCTTTTGCATTAATATTATTACTGTCACATTCTACATGAATCATTTCAGAAATTAGTCTTTTACTGTAATTCACTTCTACATCTAAAATTATTGTATTATCTCAATTAAATTCATGGTTAGAGTTTTTTACATGTTGATTTACAACCGAATCTGGATTATTGTTTTTCACATGTTCATTGATTCTGGTTTTTAAAGAACGTTTGTTCGAACCCATTTGTTGGTAACATCTTTACCTAATTTTATTCCCGAAGTTAAATGTTTTCTAACTAACAACAACACTTGAATATTGTAAGATAATAAAATGTTTGCTAATTTATCAAAATTTTCTAATTAAGCTAGAGAAACATAGGTTAAACGATTTACTTTTCTATTATTTTTTGAAAATCTGATTTTTTCCTTTGTTCTAAATAATTTAATCTACTTTGTATGTTTTGCTTAATAAATGTAATAGGGTAATTATTATTAATCAGTAATTTATTTATAATTTTTATTTTTTTTGTGTAAAATTTTGTATCTGCCAACAAACAAGCTCTATCAACAAGATTAAACATAATGTTCCTTTTTTGCTGTATTGGATGGTTGGTAAAATAATTAATAAGTGTACCGGAATTGGACGGAATTTTTGGTACCAATCAGTAATTATACTATCTGATTCTCGAATTAATGTAATGTCTAAAAAATTAATTGTTCTATTTTTCTCTAGTTCAAAGGAAAATTGTAAATTTTTATCATAAGAATTAAAAATCTTAATTACAAAATCCACATGATGCTTTTTTATACACATTATCGTATCGTCTACATACCTCTAATAAAAAATTGGAAACATTTACGAATGGTTTGTAACTTATTAAGACATTCTTTTTCCAAAGCATCCATAACAATATCAGCAAATAACGGTGATATTGGTGAACCCATTGGTGTTCCATAAATTTGCTTGTAATAACAATTGTTGAACAAAAAAAACGTGTTATCAAAAAGAAACTTAGTATATTTTAAAATTACCTTGGACGGCATTTTGCTCGTGTCAGAACCTTTCCCTAAACAGACTGTTGGGGCACGAGTTTCGGGTAAAGGGTTGTGTATTATCTAAGAGTAAGGATGAGTCCTGTCACTCGTACAAACATTCGTTTAAGACACCCATTAAGAGAAAGTGCAAGAAAGGTTTGAAAGGCTCGTTAAGTTCTTCTTAAAGCGAATACGAAGTAGCTGCTGTTTATGGTACGTCAAATTTCGTTAATATTTTTCTGAAACAGTACAGCAAATCGAATGGAGTACTCGTAATTCGAAATCCGTATCGTATGTGCCTGTCGTTCAACAGGCACCTGGGCAACTAAAGCGAAACTTAGACAATAGACGTTGCATATCGAATTCTCAACCGCCCCTGCAATACGCTTTTGTCCCATAAATTGCACATAACCTGGTGAAGTATGTGCAACCATAGACGATGGTTGTGAATCCAACGAACCATAGCATCAGCTTTATGGGTGTGTGTTACATATGCCAAAAAGAAATGCCATCTGTCTAGAACCATTGACGTTATACTCCGATCGTGCTATAACTGCATCAGAATCTTCCTCCAAAAGGTGGAAAACCTGAACGTAGGGCACCAAGCTGCTCCGGGCGTACTGCAACGCAGTAAGTAAACCACTTGATTTACAAAGGCAAGAGGTTAAGGTTAGAGATTCTTTAAACTATTTAAGAAGCCTAGCAAGCTTCTCCGAAGTCCTTGACGAAGATCAAATTCCCACTCAGATCGAAGTTGGTGTTCAAAGTTAGATTGAGTGTAACGATCCTAAACATTCTGGTAATTCGACAGATGGGAAAGTTCTTCGAACACAACCTGTCAATACCACCCATGCTTTGCAAGGTAAAACAAAACAAGAAACCTTATTAGACCAACAAAAACATGAGGCTAATAGTTGGACTAAGGAACTACAAATGCAAATATACTTTAATATCACAGGTGATATTGGTGAAGAGAGTGTAAAGTAACTGTTATCTCTGCCATTAGCACCATCGATGGACATTTCAATTGTTGCGCATCGTCACTTCGTTGTGACATACTTACTAAGAGGACAGAAGCCTTGGTGGAGAAGGAAATGTTCCCAACAATGAACCCTTGGTGAGGAAAGTACTTCGTTAAACAAATAGGTTGTCGACGGTGTGGACTGCTGAACCATCAGACTCGTTAACCGAGAATTCATCAATTTATGCCAATTATTAATTTAAATTAATTAATTTTTTAATCGGTCTTACAGTTAATAACAAATTAAATATATGGGCTAGGTCCAATATGCTCCTACTTATAATCACCCGAAGATCTATAAAAATAAAAATAAAATAAAAAATTAAAAATTAAAAAACTAACTGAAAATAAAACAAATTATTAAAAAATGCCCAAAACTCACCCCAAAAAATGTTGTCCGACGTTTCGAGCTGGTGCATGGGGGCAGTTAGATTGCTTTATTAATAATTTGTTTTATTTTCAGTTAGAGTTTTTAATTTTTCATTTTTTATTTTTATTTTTATTTTTATAGATTCTTCGGGGGTGATTATAAGTAGGGGCAATCTGACTGCCCATATATTTAATTTGTTATTGACTGTAACACCGATAAAAATATTAATTAATTTTTCTGAAACAGTACAGCAAATCGAATGGAGTACTCGTAATTCGAAATCCGTATCGTATGTGCCTGTCGTTCAACAGGCACCTGGGCAACTAAAGCGAAACTTAGACAATAGACGTTGCATATCGAATTCTCAACCGCCCCTGCAATACGCTTTTGTCCCATAAATTGCACATAACCTGGTGAAGTATGTGCAACCATAGACGATGGTTGTGAATCCAACGAACCATAGCATCAGCTTTATGGGTGTGTGTTACATATGCCAAAAAGAAATGCCATCTGTCTAGAACCATTGACGTTATACTCCGATCGTGCTATAACTGCATCAGAATCTTCCTCCAAAAGGTGGAAAACCTGAACGTAGGGCACCAAGCTGCTCCGGGCGTACTGCAACGCAGTAAGTAAACCACTTGATTTACAAAGGCAAGAGGTTAAGGTTAGAGATTCTTTAAACTATTTAAGAAGCCTAGCAAGCTTCTCCGAAGTCCTTGACGAAGATCAAATTCCCACTCAGATCGAAGTTGGTGTTCAAAGTTAGATTGAGTGTAACGATCCTAAACATTCTGGTAATTCGACAGATGGGAAAGTTCTTCGAACACAACCTGTCAATACCACCCATGCTTTGCAAGGTAAAACAAAACAAGAAACCTTATTAGACCAACAAAAACATGAGGCTAATAGTTGGACTAAGGAACTACAAATGCAAATATACTTTAATATCACAGGTGATATTGGTGAAGAGAGTGTAAAGTAACTGTTATCTCTGCCACTTAGCACCATCGGAGTGGACGATTTCAATTGTTGCGCATCGTCACTTCGTTGTGACATACTTACTAAAGAGGACAAGAAGCCCTTGGTGGAGAAGGAAATTGTTCCCAACAATGAACCCTTGGTGAGAAAGTACTTCGTGAAAAAATAGTTGTCGACGGTGTGGACTGCATGAACCATCAGACTCGTTACCGAGGAATTCAATCAATTTATGCCAATTATTAATTTAAATTAATTAATATTTTTATCGGTCTTACAGTTAATAACAAATTAAATATATGGGCAGTCAGATTGCTCCTACTTATAATCATCCCCGAAGAATCTATAAAAATAAAAATAAAAATAAAAAATTAAAAATTAAAAACTCTAACTGAAAATAAAACAAATTATTAATAAAGCAATCTGACTGCCCCCCCTGCACCAAAAATCTACTCACCCCAAAAAATGTTGTCCGACGTTTCGAGCTGGTGCATGGGGGCAGTTAGATTGCTTTATTAATAATTTGTTTTATTTTCAGTTAGAGTTTTTAATTTTTCATTTTTTATTTTTATTTTTATTTTTATAGATTCTTCGGGGGTGATTATAAGTAGGGGCAATCTGACTGCCCATATATTTAATTTGTTATTGACTGTAACACCGATAAAAATATTAATTAATTTAGTTATACTACAGTTGAGATAAGTAATAGTTTATTAAATTATTAATTTATCAATTATACAATCGATCCTGGCGTCATGATCTCTTAATCTCTTAAGATCAGATGATATCGAACAGTACAAGTATAAATGGAGATCTGTTAAGGTAATCATAAAAGGTGTAACTAGCCCAGAATAGAAGGCCTGATGGCTATATTTAACTGAGTTTTTTAGAAAATATTGAGCATTCCATCATTCTCGGTATGGATTTTCTATAGCATTGGAATATAGAAGTCAAACTAGACGAAGCTATTCGACTTATTTCCAAGAGTAATTTAAGAAACTTCGTCAGATTTGCAGTTTTTGATAATGGTTTAAGGATTTCTGCTGAATGTGTTAGTATAATTGAGATACTAGACGACCAACGAAAAGAAGTCAATGGGTTAGTGGAAAGCAGCCGTTGAGTCTTGTGCAAGACTGGTGACCCATAAGCCAACTCGTATATCTCCTAAGGTCGTCGAATTTGCCTATAGTAACGTCAAAAGAACGTTTGACAAGGGTGATTGGTCAGCTGCTTCGACTATCGTCCGCAAGGACGAAGGAAGCTATGGCTTCTGCATCGATTTCCAGGAATAATGCAATCACAAAGCGTGATTCTTATTCAATGACTAATATGGATACCACATTGGATACCCTGCATAATGCAAGGTACATATTGAAAATCGATCTTGTGTAAGCATTTTACCAAATCTTAATGGCCGAGGCGAGCTGGCATTATATTGTATTCGCTGTGCCCGGGTCGGGGCTATGGCAGTTTACGAAAATGCCTTTCGATCTCATGAATGCCCCTACGATCTATTTACGGCTTATAGATGCAATTTTTGGGCCTAAGATGGAACCTCACGTGTTCGATACTTAGATGAGCGGAGCGAGGACCAGGAAGAGAGGTTCGTCGGCTTGGATTTGCGTTAGCCGAGGCGCCTGTACCAGCCCGTCCAGATTTTTCAAAGCCATTTTCCGTCAAAAGTGACGTAGATGACTTTAGAGGACAAGCCTAGGTTAACATTGAAAAAAACATATTTAATTTTAACAAATTATATTATTATTAATTTTTATTTAAAATTTTTTTGCCAATTTATATGTCACATAACTATTTTAATTAATTATGAGACTCCCTAATCTGATTTTTTCCATAATCAACTGACCGCACGATATTTCAGGAACCATTTCATCGAATACACTACAATTTCAATAGTACTTTTTTTTGTTTTTTTATTATTTTAACGTCGCTCATTTTATGCTCCCAAATCGGTGCTAACCAACGACGGAGGTCATACGATATCTTTGTTAGGAAAGCACTTGTTGAAAATACATTCCCTAGTGGTGCTTGTATCGGCTGGGGCCGGGAATCGAACCTGGGACCTCCAGATTACGAGCCCAACGCCCTACCGACCGAGCCATCGTAGGCCTCAACAGTAACTTCTAAATATGTTTTTAATCCACTTGAGTGGAACAGCCTGTGTTAAAATTGTAATAAAAATTTAAATAAATATTTAGACTTTTATCGAAATTCTGTTCCATTCATGTGGATTAAAATCATATTTAAAAGTTACTATTAAAATTTCAGCCTATTCGATGAAGTGATTCCTGAGGTATACTGCGGTAAGTCTATTCTGGAAATTGGGGTCCTGGCGATATTAGTAACAATATTAATAAAGCTAACAAAATAACAACCTGGAAACATTCCTCCCGACTCCGCGTCACAGAGGGAATCCCGACGGCTAACCACCTCGGAACCGGCGGCCTTTAGAGTAAAGGCAAATACTTTTAAAGAAACACTCATGAATTCAAGTTAATCACAACTGTAAATTTATTCCAAAATAAATTCGAGATATATTATAAAACTCCGGCACCGTTTAACAATTAATAGCGTGATACGCGACCGACTCCCACACGTGCGCACTCTCACACTCACTTTAAATCTGTCCTGCGGTTAATAAATATATATAATTAAATTCGGCCGCCCGTCGATGTAACCGTAAGTATAACTCGCCTAACTTAGAACAACGCTGCTTCAACTTCGCTCACTTTATTCGACTCTACTCTACTCTAGCTTACTAAATGTCCACTCTGCCTAACTATACCCTCGATATGATAATGACTACTATACTGCTTGGCAGGACGATTAGGTAGCGAATGGACGAGACCAGCTTCTTTATCCGGCTCGCGGCGTGGCTTGATCCTCCCAAAATTAAGGATTTTCCTCTCCACCCTATCGCTATCCTTATCTATTTTATATCTATTTCTTATCTACCGGCGTTGATTATGGTGGTTGATTGCGTGATCGATACGCGTAGTCGGCCTTGATCTTATTTCCGCAAAGGCCGATTAACCAATAATAGTGGTTCACGTCACCACCAACCCATTAATTATTGGTTCGATCACGCAACCAATCACCCTGGCACTCGGAAGGCGCGCAATACTGATAATTAATTGCCATATATCGGTAAACCAGTCGGTGCTGCCGGCCCGTGCCTACGGGCTATATAAATTATCCTAACTTCTCCCGACACCCTCATCCACAATTGAAATTTAATCTAAACCTCTATTTACATTTATATACATTTCAAAAATTAAGTACAACTCGCCCAACTTTACCGACGCATCATATATTTTTAGTCTGAAACCGAATCCGGGCGCAGAATTGCTCTAGTACCCTTCATTTTTTTTAAAATAGAGAAAAACCACCTGGAAAATCCGAAGATCCAATTTTTAGAAAGGAAAAAGTGGGCGAGTGTTCAGTGTAATGGATTAGGAAATTTGAAACATACTAAAATATCAGTTCTCGTGTATTTTGACACGCTGAAACTGAATCTGGAGTTTATTTTATACGTAAGCTCTTTGAATTTGGAAAATATGCTAGAAAACTGTGAAAATAAAAATTTGCATTGAAGAGTCCGCATTTATTAGGCAATAAATTTATTTGAACTTATATCATGCATGATTTTTATATATTTTGACGCGCTGAAACCAAATTTAGGGTCTAGTATACCCTAGTAGGTCCTTAGAATTTTGAAAAAATTGTATAAAACCATGAGAAATCTCAAAAAAATTCTACTTATATATAATAATATAATTTATCTGCAATATGTTTAATCTGACTGCAAAATATCACCAGTGAATTCTCTTTTTTACTCTGAAAAAAAAGAAACTGACGTTCGAGAATTACTGTGTTTTAAAATATAAAACCTCAAGATTGTAGCAATTCTCTAACACTTTTGCTCGCTTGTACCGAACTCTGCTATCTTCAAACGTCCTATGCAGCGGATTTCTTTTTCTTTTTTCCCCCTTTGCCTTGGTTTCGCTATTGAGCATTCAACAAAACTCTGCCATCATATCAACATCCCACTTTCCTTGGTAGCGAGGTTCCATTTCCTTGATATCCTGGTGAAATCGTTCATCATGTTCTTCGCTATAGTCTCCAAGGTTCGCTGGAAAGTAGTCCAGGTGCGAGTGCAGGAAATGCAATTTCAAGTTCATCAAGCAGCCTAACTGCTCGTAACTTTCTAACATTTTCTCAACAATATTTTGGTAATCCTCACTTTTATGATTACCCAAACAGTTTTGAGCTACTTTTTTGAAATCAAGCCATGCTTCTTTTTCATCGTTGGTCATTTTTGTAATAAACATATCATCGTTAAACATGGTGAGAATTTGAGGACCGTCAAAAATGCCTTCTTTTAGTTTGGCATTGCTTATTTCCGGAAACTTTTCTCCTAAGTATTCAAAGCAGTCACCATCTTTGTCCAAAGCTTTAACAAATTGTTTCATGAGACCTAATTTAATGTGAAGTGGTGGAAGCAAAATAACTGATGAATCAACTAAAGGTATGCGAATGATGTTCTTCGATCCGGGTTCAAAGTCTGTTCTTACCGGCCATATCTTCTGTACGTAATGTCTATCTTTAGCTCTACTATCCCATAGACATGAGAAACATTGGAAATTTCATAAAACCTGACTGCTATCCAAGAAGGATGGTTATAATCTTAAAATCACCGCAAACTTTCCACTTATGTTCTGTGTATTTAATTTTGTTCAAGACTATTTGTAAGTTCTCATATGTCTCTTTTAGCTTAGTTGAATGAGCAGTTGGAATGGGCGCAAACGTATTACCATTATGGAGCCATAAATCTTTTTCTCTATTGCGATAAATACAATTTTTCGTTCCTTGTGATAACAAGTGCTTTTTCTTTAAAACTACAGCTAGATACTCAGCTCCAACACACAAAAAACATGAATCATGAAATCACAAAAAATGTATTTTAAGCTTTTACAGACAAATTTTAGGATTTTTTTGAGATTTTTCATGGTTTTTACAATTTTTTCAAAATTCTAAGGACCTACTAGGGTATACTAGACCCTAAATTTGGTTTCAGCGCGTCAAAATATATAAAAATCATGCATGATATAAGTTCAAATAAATTTATTGCCTAATAAATGCGGACTCTTCAATGCACATTTTCACAATTTTCAGTTTTCTAGCATATTTCCCAAAATCAAAGAGCTTACGTATAAAATAAACTCCAGATTCAGTGTCAGCGTGTCATAATACACGAGAAATGATATTTTAGTATTAAGTGATTTTTTGTCGTCCATGCAGTGTATTTAGGAGTAGTTTAGGTTTTCCTCGATATTGATGAACAAACCATATTTATTTATTTGGCGACGTTTCGATGGATATCCTCCATCCTCATCAGGCTATACCTTTTTATTAAAAAATGATTTCATTTTACAACATCTTTTAAACACAATTTTTACATATATAAATCTAAGTTACTTACTATTTCGTCAATATATAGGTATACACATATTATTAACAGCATCTCTGATGCGTCGCTCTATAATTGAAAACAATGATTAAAATAACAAACGTTTAACAATTTTTTGCACAGAGATTGAGGTTATATATAACATACCTTTCCCCTATTGTTGTGTCCATAATCAACACAAAAAATTGAAAATTAAATAAATACTTAAAGAACATTACAAAATAAATTAACACATAATCACACATATTAAGCAAAAGGCAGTCAAATATTAAAATAAAGCTAACAATGTATATCACAGACGGTTAATACTGAAAAATTTGAAATATCACGTCCCCCGTTTTCAGAGACACCTATGCGATCAATCTTAATCAGATCGACAACACAGTCATCCCCACCACAGGCGCGAAACTTCAAATTAAGTAAATTATGTGTACTGATAAGTAATAAAAATTAATAAATTATTTATGATTATTTACAAGAGAATTCAAAAAATTTTTTTATAAAACTAAATTAAAATTTACTATTTCAATAAAAAATATTTTTTCCCGTTAAAACAAAATAATTGTAATAAAATATAAAAAATTAAATTTAATTCAGTTCAGTAGTTATTAAATTTTAAAAGAAAGTATTAATAAAGTGATTTTTGTAGTCCATGCAGTGTATTTAGGAGTAGTTTAGGTTTTCCATCGATATTGATGAACCCAACCATATTTATTTATTTGGCGACGTTTCGATGGATATCCTCCATCCTCATCGGCTATACCTTTTTATTAAAAATTGATTTCATTTTACAACATCTTTTAAACACAATTTTTACATATATAAATCTAAGTTACTTACTATTTCGTCAATATATAGGTATACACATATTATTAACAGCATCTCTGATGCGTCGCTCTATAATTGAAAACAATGATTAAAATAACAAACGTTTAACAATTTTTTGCACAGAGATTGAGGTTATATATAACATACCTTTCCCCTATTGTTGTGTCCATAATCAACACAAAAATTGAAAATTAAATAAATACTTAAAGAACATTACAAAATAAATTAACACATAATCACACATATTAAGCAAAAGGCAGTCAAATATTAAAATAAAGCTAACAATGTATATCACAGACGGTTAATACTGAAAAATTTGAAATATCACGTCCCCCGTTTTCAGAGACACCTATGCGATCAATCTTAATCAGATCGACAACACAGTCATCCCCACCACAGGCGCGAAACTTCAAATTAAGTAAATTATGTGTACTGATAAGTAATAAAAATTAATAAATTATTTATGATTATTTACAAGAGAATTCAAAAAATTTTTTTATAAAACTAAATTAAAATTTACTATTTCAATAAAAAATATTTTTTCCCGTTAAAACAATTAATAATTGGTAATAAAAATTTAAAAAAATTAAATTTAAGTAGTTAAGTATTTTATTAAATTTTAAATATAGTAGATTAACTAAACAATTTTTATAATAATGAAGAATCTTTTAATTATGAACCTAAATGAGAAGAAATTAAAAAATCCAAAAATATATATTTGAATTTACCGCGTCGCGCATCGTGCAAGACACAATACGCGCATCGATCAACACGCAAGTCGATCACTCACCTTATCCAAACATCTGATCGATATACATTGATTTGAGGTTATGTCATAGGGGAGAGATACACATTATAATTTAGATTTTAATTTAATACTATTGATAATGTCACTGTAATGTTGGCTAAGATGTCTAGTATCGTCTTTGCAATTGATCGCATTATGTTGCAGATTTATGTGGATCATTTCTGATAATACTCGTTTTTTCCAATTCTTTTCAGTATCAAGTATTTTGACGTTGTCAAAATCTAACGAATAATCATATGCGAGCATATGTTCATTGATTACATAGTGCGACTCAGTTTTGTTTATATTAGCTTTATGTTCTTTAATACGACATTTTACTTGTCTCTTTGTTTCACCCACATAACTAGCATTACAATCTTTACAATCTATTTTATACACTACATTAGTTTTAGTTAATTTGTCTATTTTATCTTTGCCCCTCACAATAACACCATCAATTTTATTATAAATTTTAGGTATAACTTTGATAGCTTTGCCCTTCATAGAACCAGATATTTTTTCATAAAATTTAGGAATAAAAGGAATATTTAAAGTTGCTTTATAATTAGTTACTACTCTATTATTAACTTGATCATTGTTATGACTAGAACTATATTTTATTTTCTCTAATCTTTTTCTTACATTATGATTTATAAACTTTTTTGGGTAACAATTATTTTTTAAAAATTCTTTGACTAGTTTAATATTGGTTCCATGAAATTTTTCATGTGCTAACAAAATTGCCTTGTCCACCAATGTATATACCATAGCCCGCTTTTGCTGTATTGTATGACTAGATTCAAAATGTAAAAATCGTCCTGAAAAGGTATCTTTCCTATACCAATTAGTAATAACTTTTCTATTTTAATTTCTTATTAGTGATACCTCTAAAAAACTTATATAACCATTATTCTCTTTTTCATGAGTGAACTGCAATTTCTCATGGTAGTTATTGAAAACTTCAATTACATTTGTTAATTTATTTTCGGGAATACACATAATTGTATCATCCACATATCTGTAATAGAACGGTGGAATAAAATCTAATTTTTTGAGACAGTATTGCTCCAAATCTGTCATAACAATATCAGCAAAAATCGGGCTTACCGGGCTGCCCATAGGACTTCCATATAGTTGTTGATAATATTTATTATCCCATTGAAAGTAAGTGTTGCGCATCAAAAATTTTACTACTTCAATTAATTCATGTAGAGAAACATTATGTATTTTTCTTATTAAATGGTATCTTTTTTCAATACCTTTAAGAACTAATTCTTCTGGAACATTAGTGAACAAGGAGACTACATCTAGTGAAATTATTATATAATTTGCAGGAATTTCACAGTTGCTAAGTTTTTTAATTAATTCGACACTATTTTTTACATAAGATTTAGGTTTCTTAATACTTAAACTACTCCTAGATATTTTAGTATGTTTCAAATTTCCTAATCTATTACACTGAACACTCACCCACTTTTTCCTTTCTAAAAATTGGATTTTCGAATTTTTCAGGTGGTTTTTCTTCATTTAAAAAAAAATGAAGGGTTCTAGAGCAATTCTGCGCCCGGATTCGGTTTCAGTGCGTCAAAATACATAAGAAATAATACCTCTACTCTATGGGTCTTGCCACTTTTTTTTGTGTGCCTGTGTAATTATTATTATTTCAAATTACCGGGTTCGTGATTACCACGTCACACCTTTTTTAAGTACTTAACTACTCTTGAAAGACATAGATTTTATTGATCTCAACGAACCAATACAATTTTCTGTCAATTGTTTGCCGACGTTTGGGATGTTTTTTCACCGTCCCTTTTCAAGGCTATAAGAAAGTTTTAAAACAAAATACAATTAAACATAAAAACTTATTTTATTTTAACAATTCACTTTCCAATAATTACTAAAACAAATTGAATAAACTATATTTTATTGCGTAATAAATTATATTAAAATGTAAAAAATTTTGTTTTGAATTTTCTTGTAGCCTTTAAAAGGGATGGTAGGTCCCTAGTGTGTTTAAAGGAATGATCGTTTCCATCTAGCGATGGGAAACTCACCAGCCAGAGTGCGAGTGGCCTAATGCGTCGCACTCTGGCTGGTCGGTTTTCCCACCGGATCATATGGAGCAGTCCACGTCAAGGTTCGATCAAAATTTTGAAAATACCCCGAATTTTAGGTTAAGACTGGAAAATGTTCAAATAACAAAAAAGCTATTAGGTACTGAAATTTATTTAATATTAATAATATATAAGATGTATCATCTGATACTATATACGTTACATGTAACATTTTTTGCTAATTATATTTGAATTTAATCCCTCGGTTTTAGAGGGTTAGAATTTCAAATCTCAAGGTCAATATCTCAAACTATATGTCATTATTGACTTAAAAAAAAGCTTGAAGCAATACATTTCTAATGAGCATTGGCTTATCCGTAAAAAGTTATGATAATTCAATGAATTACAAATTTTTTTTTAATTTAATTTTTTTGTATTTCTTACAATTATTATAACATTTTACATACTTGCAGATTAGTTACAAGCTACAATTCATTAGAAAGGTGTTGCTTTAGGCATTGTTTAAACTATTGAATGAAAAAATCAATTAAAACGAAGTTACAATTTTTTCAAAGTCCATAATAACATATTGATTATAAGACATTGACCTTGAGATTTAGAATTCTAACCCAGAGGTTGAATTCTAAACATAATGATTAACTAATGTTGAAAAAAGTTGACAGAGTTTTAAATAGCTTTAAAGAGAGTTATGGCTGACAAAATCTTGAAAAAACCCACTTTTGAAGTTGTAATAACTTTAGAACAAAGAAAATTCAGTGCCTTAAAAATTTCTTTTGTTTTCTGAAAATCATTTTCAGATTATACCTATAATTTGGTGCATTTTAAAATAATTGCACCACATGAAGTAGAATGCGGTATATACAAAGCATTGGTGTTTACGCATCCTAAGAAAGATGGGTGAGATGTGTACTATAGATATGCAAAAGAGATGTTCGTACGAAGTAGCCCGGGTTTTATATGTCCTCCTGGAGACATATTATGTTATGTATGCTGCATAGTATACATAACATAGTATGTTATATATACTATGTATATATACATAGCCCTCTCCAGATGCTTTCGCCCACCATTTGCAAAAATCATACCAAATTTAAATTTTTATATCTCCGGATTTAATGGACGTAGAAAAATGCGACGACGGCATTTGAAAGCTTGTAGTAACAGCTTTCGATTATCTTTATTTAAATTTTATAAAATATTATTTTTCAACACCAATTTTGATAAAAACTAAGCTCAAAAATTTCAGTTTTACATACCTTTCTTTAATTGAACACAATTTTAATAAAAGCTTAAATTTCCTTTTTTTATGATTATTTTAACGGCTTATATGTATGTTTTTATCTGAAAACGTCAATTTTATGCGCCGACGTATATCTCGAAAAAGATTTAGAAAAAAATTTTATAAGATACAAGTGTGCTTTTTAGTAAAAATATTATATTAAAATAAAAAAAGTCTTTAAAAAAATTTGTAGCCGATTTTTTTTACAAGTTGATGATTTTTACACTCAATGCATAATATATAACATTAAAACTAAACGCTGCAGATGATTTGTTTTACTTACATATTTCTTTTTTGAAATTCAAAATTGTTAATGAAAATATAAAGCTGTATTTATAAATAATGTATAAATAATATTTGCTACAAAATCTTAATAACATTAAACAATAATATTCTTAACTCAATTATATATGGCCCTACATATCCTCGGCATTTTTTAAATAAGTTAATTTAATATTTCAGATTGTATAGTTTTCCATTCTTGTTGTATTGCACAGTGATGAGTGACGATATCGGGAGTCACTCGAAATGGTTTTCCGTCACGTGGCCCGCACGGCCGTCGGACGAGACCGTGCGGGATACGGAAGGGAGGGAGAACGAGAGAGAATCGGCGGGAATCATTTTCTCGTGGGTAGTTAAGCCATGAGGTACTTCAGAGGATGCGGAGATCTTTGGTCAAGGACGAGTGGCAAGACCAGGTGGTGCAGTTATTGAACCACCCTAGGAGTACGTGTGAAGCCCCCCTTCTACGGATTACACAGGTAGAAGTGACCCTTACAGGGAAAGGTAGCGTGCCCGCGTAACCTGCGTTCTCTCTCGACTGTCCGGTTAGTGTCGTGCTCCGCGAGTATCGGTAGCTTGATAATGGTACGTTGTCGTGTAATAGTGAATAAAACAAGATTTCACTTTATTTCCCGACTCGTCATTATTTCAATATCCCGTATCATCCCAGGACCCGTCCGGACAACAGACGAGCCTGCGGTACTCGTCTGCATCTTCTGAATTCGTGTTTCCAGAGGTAGTCTCACTCGTGAGCCCATGTCAACGTACACGGCGACTATCGGGTGATCGACGAGTTGTCGGCAAGGTGTATCAGAGATTCGGTTGTGCGCGAAGATAAGTTCGCTACAAGCAACCTCGGGTTCCCCTTCATCCCGATCGCACCGTTACAGCACGATCTATCTCCTTGCATAACAATTCTTCGGGATTTAAGTTGCGACTCTGAGGTGGTCATTCCATAACTCTAAGTTTATCGTTTCTTCTAGATAAGTCAAGCAATCTTTATAAATCTTAGATGCATGGACTACCAAGTGATCGCTTACCCGACTTTATAACATTATTTTGCAAAAATTTTTTATAATCTTCCTTCTTAAAGATACTATTAATTTTTATAATATCTCCGATTTGGGCACCCGCACAACAGTCCCACGCCATTACGGAACCTCCATCGTTTTCGACAGTTGGATGTATGCCACTTTTTAAATATTTTTGTGTTGGTCGTTTTCTTACATAAATTCTTCTTTTATTGGTGAAAATCTCAAATTTTGACTGGTCACTCCATAGCACTTGTTTCTACTTTTCAGTAGTCCAGTTCTTATACCGTTTAGATTATTTTAATTTTTTTTTCATATTTACAGCTCGTAAAAGATGTTTTTTTGCAGCCACTCGTCCATTTAGCTCGAGATGTTATGTCCGGAACAGTTAATTTTCTATCACGCAAACACATTAACACTATACCTCTGTCTTCCTCAAAATTTGACTATTTCACATAATTTTGATTCAGCCTTGTTCCAAGACTTCCATTTTTTGTAATTTTTTTAACATTATTATCGACAGTTGGTCTGTTGATTTTCAACTTCTTCGCGATATTGCGATTGATCACACACACACGCACACGCACACGCACACACATGTCATATGTCATATGTATTCAGAATATACGCATTGTAAAAAGGCAATTAACTTTTTATTTTTAATATCATTTTTTGTTATAAGCTTTTATTTGTTTAAATCAAATTGTCGTCCGATGACTTTATTAAAATTGTATTGAATTAAAAAAAGGTATGTACAATTAAAATTTTTGAGCTTGGTTTTTATCAAAATTTGAGTTGAAAAATAATATTTTATAATATTTAAATAAATGTGATTCAAAGCCTTTACTAAAAGTTTTTAAATGCTGTTCGACGCATTTTTAACGTTAATTAGATCTTGGGATATAAAACTATAAAGTTGGTATTAATTTTGCAAAAGGTGGGTAAAAGCATCTGGAGGGAACTTACTTATTTAGTTTTATTCTTATACACAATTGTACCATCTTTATCACCAACTTTGTATGTTTGTAGCTTTCGCAATGGAGCAAGATATTCCGGACTATGATATGGACTCAGAAGATGAAATGTGGGTCGGCATTCAAAGTCGGAAAATGGATTTGACGCCACTGCAATTTGAAGAAATGATGGACAGATTAGAAAAGAGTTCTGGTCAAACTGTTGTTACACTAAATGAAGCTAAAGCTCTTTTAAAAGAAGATGATGATTTAATAATTGCTGTGTTTGATTATTGGTTAAATAAACGTCTTAAAACTGTAAGTTTAAAAAACTTGATTGATCATGATTGTAGTATTAGTAATGTAATTTATATTGTCATTTGTACTGAATTCCAATTTCAATTTCTTTAAGCAACATCCCCTGCTTGTCACAGTAAAAACAGAGCATCGGCTTGGTTCTGCTGCTAATAATCCTTATTTAGCATTTAGAAGAAGAACAGATAAGATGTTGACACGTAAAATTCGTAAAAATGATGAAACCAGTTATGAAAAAATGCTTAAACTACGTAGAGATCTTAGCAGAGCTGTGACGCTGTTAGAAATGGTTAAAAGAAGGGAAAAAACTAAACGTGAGCATTTGCATCTAACTATCGAAGTTTACGAAAAAAGGTTAGTTTATTTCCTGTAAGTTAATTATTAGTTGTATAGTTTTAATAATGATGGTTGATTATTTTAAACTTTATAATAATTATTAACTAATTATTACAATATAAGTGAATATTATCGATTTTTAATTATTTATAAATTAATAGGTACCAAGCACAAGACTTCAATGGACAAATACTTGCTGAGGTATCTGCACTTAAAACATCAAGACCTGCTTTTGCTCCTCTTTTTACAAATCAATTTGGGGTTCACCAAAATTGGACGAGTAAAGTTTGTGGCAAAGTAAGTTTTCTCTCACACAATTAAGCATATATCATTGGTTTAGAAGTAAGCGTTTTTTAATGTAATAGTATATTAATATGGTGAAAGGAGATGAAAACTGTTGTGATTACATTACTCTTCAGTGCTTTTATGTAACTAAACATTTAAATTTTTTCAAATAAGAATCTTTAGTCAATGTCCCCGTATCACAGCATTTTTGCCTTTATATATGTCATTCCGCATCTCTTTTCGTAAAACATTTTTATACTTTCCACAGTAACGCAAGAAACTCTGGAAAAACATTTTAAAGTATCAATGAATAAAACAGCCTCGGCCCGGTTTTGAACCAGGAATTCCAGCCTATCCGAGGCCGTCGTATCCCCAATTTCCCTATCAAGAACCTTATTTGTTCTTTTCATTATTATTTTTATTTGATAATGTAGAAGTGTAGTAAGTATAACATAAGATTGATTCATTAATTTTTTTTTATTATTTATCGTCGTACTTTTTATGCTCCCAAAATCGATGCTAATCAGCGACGGAGATCATACGATGTCAATACTACCGACGAATCGATCCACGATTTCTCATAATACCGATTTTTAGTAAAGATATGAACCAATTAATTTTAATGATATCGATTTGTTCAGTATATACTAATATATTATAAAAAATCAGTTTAAAAATATTTGGTAAACGTAAACATATTATAGATATATTATAGCTAGATGATTCCCAGACTATTATAAAACTTCATCGAGGGTTCAGCTAGAGTTTATTTTACACGGACTCGGAAGTAACTTACTAGCAATATTATTGCTAATATATTACCAATATATTGCGAATTTATGGTAGTTATTCATTGGCATTTTGTATATTGAACACTCAATTCAATTCAACAGCCAGACTATTGCAATTATTATCCTAAACATTTGGAACGAGTTTTCCAAAATATTTATTAAGTCTGAAACACAATAAATTGTAATTTTAACGAAGTAAAAAAAAAAAAATGGGGGGGGGGGAAGGTGGGGCCCCTCCGTCGCCCCAACCAGTGAGGTACATCCAGCCCGGAAGATTGTTTATATGTCCCCGTCGTGGATGAAATCCACGGCGGGAGGCATATCTCCAATCCCGTTACCTCTCCTTAAGAAGGAAGAATCGCATGGGAGGTGAAAGTGCATTGCTAAAGTTAGCATTTTCGCACAATAACAAAAAGATGAGTTTACAGAACGTTTAGAGAAAGCAGAAGTAAGCAGAAGCTTACGTTAAGTAGGAAAAAGCACTAGGCTGAAAAAACCTACTTGTAGTAATGTAATAGTTAAAAGAATGAAAAATGAGATGAAAGGTGGACTGGATATGAGGTTGAGTGGAAAGAGAGAAAGAGAAATAAATAGACTATGTGATGGGGTGCATTGATGAGCCGAGCAGGGCCATTCTACAGAGCTCCGGCTGGTTCTTCCGGCGAAATGCCTACGAGAAGCAGCCATCCACCCTGCACATGTTTCCTCCCCATCCCATCAATGTCGATTAAATAGATTTTATTTTTGAATGACGAATAGTTGTTCCTACGGGGCGGACAGAAAGTCCTTTGGTCGCGCATGTTTGTTTTTAGGATCGAATTCGTATTTACCGAGGTTGTTTATTAGAGTGTATTTTGATTTCGCGGAGTTTTCGTAGAATTTTTCGGTCGAGGTTTTAATGAAATTATGTAAATATTCTATTTCGAGTTCTTTATGGATTAATGAATTTTTAGTGTACCGTATCGCGTTTGTTATTTTTCGTAAACTTTTATTTTGAATTATTTGAAGTTTATAAATGTTTGTTTTACACGTACCGCCCCAGACCGCTGAGGCGTATGTTAGTATTGGTCGGATTAAGGCTTTATACATTATTATGCCGTTTTTTAGGTTTAGAGACGAGTGATTTCTTAAAAGCGGATTTAGTTTAGTTAAAACCCCGATGGCTTTGTTACGAACGTTAGTAGTGTGTTGTGTGTAGGTGAGTTTACGATCGAGTGTTACGCCGAGATATTTTACCGCGGGTTTCCATTCTATTGGTGTTTTATCGAAGTTAGGTGGATTTAGCTTTGCGGTTGGCGCTCTCTTTTTAGAGAACATTATTGCTTCGGATTTAGTCGCGTTGATTTTAATTTTCCATTTACTGCAGAATTGATGAATGTCGTTTAGCGCGTTGTTAAGTGATTTTACGATTTTTTCGTTATTTCGCGAGGTCGCGTATATTACCGCGTCGTCCGCGTAGATCCCGATATTTACGTTGTCGGTCGAGGGTAGGTCGTTAATGTAAATTAAAAAGAGCAGAGGTCCCAGCAGGCTGCCCTGAGGGACTCCCGCTTTTATAGGAAATTCGCGAGATTCTGCGTCGTTTAGTTTAACTTTAAATTTCCGGTTGTTTAGATAGGAAGCTAAAATGTGAATTAGGTTAGAGTTTATTTTATTTTCGATTAGTTTGCGAAGGAGACCGTTTATCCAGACGCTGTCGAAGGCTTTCTCGACGTCGAGAAGTACCGCCCCGGTGTTTCGTTTCCATTTAAAGTTCCGAGTAATGTCTTCGGTTAGTCTAAGTATTTGGTGTTGTGTAGAATGAGCCTGTCTAAACCCGAATTGTTCCTGTCTGATCGTTAGGCGGTCAGTCATGTCGTCCCGAAGTCTATTGATGAGCAAGTGCTCGAATGCCTTGCTCATTGTGTTAAGGAGGCTAATTGGTCTGTAGCTAGTCGGGAGGGTCGGGTCTTTACCTGCTTTGGGAAACACCAAGACGGTCGCCGTTTTGCAGACGTCTGGGAAATATTTATGTTTAATGCACGCGTTGAGTATGTCGGTTAAGTAAGTTAATGCTTTTATAGGTAATTTTTTCAAAATGAAGTTACTTATTGTATCCGGACCGGGAGCTTTATTGTTTTTCGTGCGTTTAAGATATTTTTTAAGTTCGAACGGAATTATCGGTGGAATTGAATTAGGGTTATTGTTAGAATTGTTTAGAAAATTTAAGATTAAATTATCCGTTTCTGCAGTAAAATTGGAATTGTTATGATGCATTTTATGCGGTGTGAACGTTTTCGCGAAGTTTTCGGCTAATTGGTTAGCTTTATCGTCCGGTGAAAAATATTTAAGTTGATTATTTGAATCTTTTAACGGTGGAATGTTAGTGTGAGTTCGCGTAAAGGCTTTGGTCATTCTCCGCAAACTATTGTCTTTAATGTTTAGGGATTTTACTTTGTTATTCCACGATTCGCATTTAAAGTTTTTAATTTGGTTGCCTATTAAGCGTCTAATTGAATTAATATGGTTTTTAAGTATTGGATTACATCGTCTACGGTTTACGCGGATTAATACGTTTCTATGTTTTATTGATTTAATTATTTCGTCCGGTAACGGAAGGTTGCCGGTTTTATTTTCGTTTAATGTTGTGGAAATGTCTATTGCTTTGTGGATGGTTTGTGTAAAGTCAGTGATAACTGTGTCGATTTCGTCTTTTCTGTCTATGTCTTGTAGTGTAGTGATGTTTTCGTCAAAGTAATTGTTAAATGTCTGCCAGTTAGTTTTTGCAAAGTTGTATTTGATTTTTGTCGGATTGTAAATTGTTGTTAAGTTGATAGTTATGTATACGGGCAATGGTCTGAGTCTAATTCGGAATCTGGTAGAGGAAAAATTTAAGTTTTTAGAGATCATGAAATCTATTATATCGGGTTTGCATTTTTTGTTGTAAGGATAGTGAGTGAAGCTCGTTGGGGCGTGAATGTAAAGTTGTTTATTAATGCAATATTTACTGAGTTAGCTACCGAGTGCGTTTATAGTGCGACTCCCCCAGCGCGTATGTTTAGCGTTAAAGTCACCGGCGGCTATTACTGTGTCGGCTGTTTTAAAGATTTTATCGTAGTCGTTTTTGTTGAATTTAACAGTAGGTGAGTTATAAGTAGCTATTATCGCGATGTCGGTTCCGCGGGTTTTGATTTTAATTGCCGTTGCTTCTAAGTTTTCGGTATTTAAGGGTATATTATAATGCTTTAGACTGTTTTTAACTATTACCGCGGTGCCCCGGTTTATGTTATTTTTATAGACAGTGTAGTTTCGTAGTTTAAATGTACTGTTGTTTTTTAAAAGTGTTTCGTCAAGTAGGCAAATTCCAATGTTTTTTGTGTGTAATAGTGTCTCTAGTTCGAGTTTTTTGCGTGTTAGTTGTCCGTTGGCGTTCCAAGCACAAATGGTTAGTTGTTTATTTGTGTATTATTCATGGTCCGGTTTTTTATTTATTGGATGCAACCGCGAGGGCCGAGTTTAGAAGTTTTTGAGTAATTACTGCGACTTGGATATATGCGTCGTTTATTGAGATTGATCCCGAGGAGATACTGATAGAGAGGTTGGTGGCCACCCGCAGTATTTCTATCAGCGCGGTTGCGTCTTCCGAGTTGACGGGTTTTTTATTCTTATTAATGTTATTTTCATTTTTGTGTTTGTTTTGTAATGATATAATTATTGGTATGTTAATTGGTGATTGGGTTTTAGGTTTAACCGGTAATGCGGGAAAACGACCTCCATCGTTTAACGGAATGAGTTTAGGTTTTTGAGTATTTTTATTGTTGTTGATTTTAACAGTAGGTGAGTTATAAGTAGCTATTATCGCGATGTCGGTTCCGCGGGTTTTGATTTTAATTGCCGTTGCTTCTAAGTTTTCGGTATTTAAGGGTATATTATAATGTTTAGGCTGTTTTTAACTATTACCGCGGTGCCCCGGTTTATGTTATTTTTATAGACAGTGTAGTTTCGTAGTTTAAATGTACTGTTGTTTTTTAAAAGTGTTTCGTCAAGTAGGCAAATGTCAATGTTTTTGTGTGTAATAGTGTCTCTAGTTCGAGTTTTTTGTGTGTTAGTCGTCCGTTGGCGTTCCAAGCACAAATGGTTAGTTGTTTATTTGGTGTATTATTCATGGTCCGGTTTTTTATTTATTGGATGCAACCGCGAGGGCCGAGTTTAGAAGTTTTTGAGTAATTACTGCGACTTGGATATATGCGTCGTTTATTGAGATTGATCCCGAGGAGATACTGATAGAGAGGTTGGTGGCCACCCGCAGTATTTCTATCAGCGCGGTTGCGTCTTCCGAGTTGACGGGTTTTTTATTCTTATTAATGTTATTTTCATTTTTGTGTTTGTTTTGTAATGATATAATTATTGGTATGTTAATTGGTGATTGGGTTTTAGGTTTAACCGGTAATGCGGGAAAACGACCTCCATCGTTTAACGGAATGAGTTTAGGTTTTTGAGTATTTTTATTGTTGTTGATTTTAGTGGGTTTAGGAGTTTTCGCTTTATTCGCGTAGGATTGTTTGGATATTTTATAGGCCGAACAGCCTTTGTTATTCGCGGTGTGGTTGCCTCCACAGTTTGCGCATTTTAGGTTTTCTTTATCGCGGGGTTTAGTGCATTCGGCGGTGTCATGATTCTCTCCACACTTAACACATTTGGGTTGAGCGTGGCAGAAGCGTGACACATGATTATAGCGTTGGCATTTGAAGCATTGTAGCGGGCGTTTAGGTTTCTGTATGGTTCGATTTTAATTTTTAAAAACGCGATCGTTTTTAGTTGAGTAATATTTTTAATGTTGTCGGTTTTTTCTAATTTAATTAGGGAAAGAGGGAGCGGGGTGGCATTTTTCCCGCTTCCTCTCTTCATTTGCGCGACGTTGTGGGCCCTATATCCACCCCGTAATAACTCGTCCGCGATTTCGTCGGTGGCCATTGAAATGGGTAGGCCCCTAATAACGAATTTGACCGGAGGTTCGGAATCCGGAGATTTGAAGAGAAAATATTGGAACCTTTCGGTGTCCAATTCCCGGAGGAGGGTTCGATAGTCCTCCAGGGTTGAAACCCGGACGGACATGAAGTTGTCGCGGAGTTTGTATACTACCGCGCTAAATTGTATTTTTTTAATAATGGTTTTGAGGAGTTTATAGGGAAAGTTAAGCTCATCACAGTAAACATTCACTGGGGTGATCTTAACCTTCTTTTCATTTTCGGCGGAAGTGCTGGCTAGTATTGAGAATTGGTTATGGGTAGCAACCGGTGGAAGTACCGTGTTGCTGGTCTTGGTAATCAGACTTGTTCGGTCTGATTGAGTGTCCCGAGGTGTTTGGCGGGCACGCTTTCGCCTGCGAGGCTCCTTGAAGCCTTCGCAATCCATAGTAAGAGCTGTGTCCATTAAGGACTCAGCGGTAGAGGCGATGCTCTCGGAGCCATCGCAGTGCGAAAATGTGGATTTTTGCCCAGTGGCCATGATGGCTCACAATGGGCTGAGAATGGAATTATAATAGAAAATAGGGACAGGTTTGCACCTGCTATTGTGAATTCGATAAATCGAGAGTCAATAGAAATAATTTTCTATATAATGAGAATAGGTGTTTGCTCTACGAAGGTTCGAGAGGAACTCCTCGATCGATCTTTAACGAAGTAACTTTTTTCGAGCACGTTTGCTCTTGCAGTGCGGACGTCGGAGAGCGTCCGCGGCGGGCTTACTCCGCGAGTACAAAATTTGATGAGCGCGAACGTCGGAGAGCACCCGCGGCGGGCTTACTCCGCGAACACAAAATTTGATGTGCGCGAACATTGGAGAGCGCTCGCGGTAGCATTATGTTTTTTAAACGGAGAATTGAGGCTTGAGCTAAATTTCATTTTACACGGACTAGGAATTATGTACCTAGCATTATGTAGCGATATATCTTTATGGTAAACGTATTTATTGGCTATATTGTACACAGAACTTAATTCAATTCAAAATTTTATTGTCTTAAAATTCGTCATAAAGGTTTCAATTAATTAATGTAAATACGATGAGATTAAAAACTGTAATAATCTCATATTTATAGCGCATGCGTATCATAGATTTAGTAAGTAAATTAATAATAGTAGTAATGAATTTATTAGTCTGCGGTCTAATTCAAACTTAAATAAAAATCATTTCCTTGATTGTACATTTTATTCATACAATCAATCTCGTAAAATATATTTTGCGATTCATTCGCTTTCGCGATCTTCGCTTCTGCTATACGCATTAGCTATGTTCAGGCGCCTCGGCCGCTTCGCTCGTTGACCTGTTGCATTAGTCTCGCGCGGCAACGCCGCTCACCTTTCTTCCCTAATCCGGCCTCTGATTGGCCCATTTCAAAAATTAATTACGCCTCGCCTAATTAATATTTTTTTTAAATTCCGACGGGGTTATACTCGAATTAATTTTCTGAATCGGAATATATATCTCTCTATAATATATAAATATTTCGCCGCCGCCGCCGCCACCGTGTCTAAGAATTCAGGATTCAACATATATATATATATATGTTTTTTATATATATGTCATATATATATGTTATATATATATGTTATATATATATATATGTCATATATATATGTTATATATATGTCATATATATATATGTTATATATATATGTCATATATATAAGTGTGTGTGTACGTGTTATTTGTTTTTTCACGAATATAATATAAGTATTTTTTCCGTGCGCAAAAAAAAGTTGTGAATATAACTTGAAAGAATGTGTATTAGTTTACTTATCCTGATAAAAGTCATAAAATAAAAACGGACCTAAAATTTAATGTAATGTTTTCAAAAATATGCACAATTTTACGAAGATAAAATAAAGATTAATCAAGTATAACATACACTTTTCCAAATATCTATATGTGAAATATACAATAAATTAAATATTAAATACATTAATTATTGAACTTTTAAGATAATTCTATTATAAACAGTAATGGCAAAAGAAAATTCAAATTTTAACAGAGGCAATATAAAATACGAATTACATTTCAAAAGTTTTTCGAAAATTATTATTTTAGTAGTATTTAATTTAAATATTATTCAAATCAAAATTTAAAAATTGTATGGATATATAAGTAAGTAGATTACGTATATTTAAATAACACAATATTTTAAATAAACAAGTATGTATTTATTAGAAACAGAAGGATAATTAAGAAATGAATTTGTTTATAATAATCAAAATAAATATTTGGGCTCTGCATAGTAAAAATAAATTGGATATAATTATGGATTAAAACGCAAATTTTGAAAGAGGGTGCAAATTACGAATTACGGGAGAAATGGAAGAAACAGGTTTTTATTTATATACCGCTAAAATGTTATAAATAATTCTTTAAAACTAATACAAAAATTAATTTAATTAAGAAGAAAGTTTTATTACTCTAAAAGTACAAAATATTAATAACATAAAACTTTTAGCGATGATCGTTCGTCATTAAATAAATTAATTTTAGTGAAAGTGAAGTTCTATTTATAACCGTTTAAAATAATCCAAAATTTTAATAAGTTGTTAACTAAAATACTACAATTTAGTAAGTATATGTACTGTACTATTTTTGGTAAGTTAATTTTTCATTAACATTTATAATTATTAAAATATAAATTTAAGCTTTATAAGAATTCGTACAGTTTAAAATTTACAGTTAACATTTAATATGTCTCTATTTTTTTTTATTATTTTTATTCTGATTTCATTACACTAAATTTTGGTAAACTTTTATTTATAAATTATAATAACTATAGCAATACCTCCAAGGTGTTGTGTGAATCTGTTTAATTTGTAAGGTGTCCATGGTAGTGAAAAAATAATACAATTTAAAATATTATTTTAAATAAATTAATTATGAAAAACCTTTTTCGAAATTAAAAATAGGGGGTATATATATATGTTACCTATGTTTCTGGATCACCCTGTATATATATATATATTGTAACGGGGTACGGATTGAATATAAGGAATAAAAAATCAACGAAGGTATCGGGGCGCGAACCCACAATCCCGGGAGCGCGAGGCAGAAGCCTCACCACGGCGCTACCATTCGCAATTATCGCGGCTAGTCGACTTGGTCCAATCGACGATCGTCGCCGATAATCCAGGGACCTAACCTGCACCGACACTCGAAAATCCGTACCCGTTATAATATATATATATATATATATATGGGAGATTCCATGTGAAGTGATCCAGTTAAAAAATAGAATTTTGTTTTAATGTATGGAATCAGTAAAAAACTACTTGAATAGAGTGTATCTAAATTTTTAGACCTGAATTTCAATTAGCACCAGAGTTGTAGCCAAACAAAAAATAGAATTTTTTGAAAAAATTGACTTATTGGCCATGTTTATCACTTAATAACTCAAAATCTAACACTTTTTTCTTATATACATTAAATTTGAAAAAGTTTATTAATTTCAAGAAGAATCAGTTGAAATATTTCATTTATATTATTTTTAAACTTTGAATATAGTTATAATCAATAAAAACCTTTATAGTAAAAAAAAGAGTTGTACGATCAAAAATATTGTATCCATCAAAGAATCTAATTCATCAATGATTAATTACCTTCAAAATGGTGCAAAGTTTGAGTGCGGCAGAGCATTTTAGACAAAGTTATGGTGTTTTTAGGCAAATTTCTTAAAAAAAGAGAGCAAATGCATTTTATGAAAAAAACAGACTAACCGTATACTTGCATTCAAACAATATGGCATTATTATTCCTCAATATTACTAAAATATACTATTTATTGTTAGTTACTGATACTTTTATTTAGTTGTTATTTAAGTCTGATACTTTTAGTTATACCTGTTATATAATTGTATTTATTGGAATTATAAAAAGTTTCAGGTATTTATCCAATTATATAACAGGTATAACTGCTTATACCTACTGCTTTGTGTTTGTAAGCAGCTTAAAGATTGAAAGTATCAGTAACTAACATTAAATAGTATATTTTTGTATTATTGAAGAATAATAGTGCCATGTTGTTTGAATGCAAGTATACGGTTACTCTGTTTTTTTCATGAAATGCATTTGCTCTCTTTTTTTAAGAAATTTGCCTAAAAACACCATAACTTTGTCTAAAATGCTCTGCCGCACTCAAACTTTGCATTATTTTGAAGGTAATTAATCATCGATGAATTAGATTCTTGGATGGATAAAATATTTTTGATCGTACAACCCTTTTTTTTACTATAAAGGTTTTTATGAATTATAACTATATTCAATGTGTTAAACTAATATAAATGAAATATTTCAACAGATTCTTCTTGAAATTTATAAACTTTTTCAAATTTAATGTATAAAAGAAAAAATTGTTAGATTTTGAGTTATGTAGTGATAAAAATGGCCAATAAGTCATTTTTTCTTAAAAATTCGATTTTTTGATTGGTTACAGCTCTGGTACTATTTGAAATTTAGGTCCAAAAATTTATCTAAACTCTATTCAAGTAGTTTTCTACTGATTCCATACATTAAAACAAAATTCTATTTTTTACCTGGATCACTTCACATGGAATCTCCCATATATATATATATATATATATATATATATATATATATATATATATACACACAGTGAGAAACGAAGGTCCGCCTCGAACGTGGATAGCGGTGTCAAATGGCCTGATAATGTCCTGCTAGACCTGCGGGCGACGTTAGATGCGTATGGGCTATTTCACGTCAAGTGGTTCGATGAAAATTTTAAATCGCTCCAAAATTTGAAAACAGGCTGGAAATATCTTCCAGAAGATAGAAAAAAAATTTTAAGTTTTAAAAATAATTTGCCTGAGAGTTATTCCACCATAAAAAATGGAAATTTTTCAATTTTTTAGGAAAATTTCTTTTTTTAAAGCCATTTATCTCAAAATCTATTGAAAAAACATTACGAACAACTTTTGTTCAAAATAATCTTTAGAACTTATCTACCTGGGTTACAATTCTTAATTTTAAAATCTCGAAAAGATAGAACGCCCGAAAATATTGAATATCAAAAAAAGGCGACCACGCCACAATCGATTTTGATCTAACACCGCTCAAAAGATCACATTTTTTGAGAGCTTTCGAATGGCGGTGGTTAGATTATTGGCCAAGACCGCTGTTGTAAGTTATGCCCTAAAATACATGAAAATTAGTGATTTTATGAGGTTTATGAGGCATAACTTACACCAGCGGTCTTGGCCAATAATCTAATCACCGCCATTCGAGAGCTCTCGAAAAATGTGATCTTTTGAGCGGTGTTAGATGAAAATCGCTTGTGGCGTGGTCGCCTTTTTTTGATATTCAATATTTTCGGGCGTTCTATCTCTTCGAGATTTTAAAATTAAGAATTGTAACCCAGGTAGATAAGTTCTAAAGATTATTTTGAACAAAAGTTGTTTGTAATGTTTTTTCAAAAAAATCAATTGATTTTGAGATAAATGGCTTTAAAAAAAGAAATTTTCCTAAAAAATTGAAAAATTTCCATTTTTTATGGTGGAATAACTCTCAGGCAAATTATTTTTAAAACTTAAAATTTTTTTTCTATCTTCTGGAAGATATTTCCAGCCTGTTTTCAAATTTTGGAGCGATTTAAAATTTTCATCGAACCACTTGACGTGAAATAGCCCGTATGCTTTCGGAGTCCGATAATTGCCAGATGTCGAAGTCGTAGTTCCTTGACTAAGGCTCGTAGATGCCAACGATGCGTCTCGATTCCCGAATACAAGATGTCTCTTGATTTTGAATGCGTATTTCTTTAATGTCCTAGTAGCAGAGCCACGCCCTCGGATAAAAATCAAAGAGTTGACTGGCAGAGCTTTGCCTTACAAAGGCTTTAGACGAAAAACTAGGAGTGGCTGTGTCTGTTCTGGGTCCTCTTTCTATACCCTAAAAACCGATGCATCTGTCCTTGTCTTACGCTTTGCTTTAGATGGAAATTGCGTAAGTAGTTCTCGATTTTTCTGTGCTTACACCTAATTGGACCGTTAGTTGTTCGTGATCAAAAATTATTGAATCCCATGCATTTTCTATATCGCTTCGTAGTTAATTCGGAGAATTTGCTGTCCCCCTTTTATTACTGCGATGTTACCCAAAAACGGCTTAATTTATTACTTCCTTCTAATGCTTGAGTTTTCTAGTTCATGTTTTCCATCGCCGGCTCTTCTCCGAGCATTGATTTTATAGTGAAGTACAAAAAAAACTGTTGCGCAACCCTTCGTTTCGATCTCACTATCGGCGATCCCGCTTATATGAGATTCCACACAACTTTTGACTTTCTTGTTACTTTCACTTTTCAATGCTATTTGATGATTGTCATCATATTAAAAAAAAAAAAAAATCATTCCTTGTAGAAAAAAGTCACAAAGTATAGTAACCGTTATTTATTATATTAATAATATATAATATATTACTTAAAAAAATTATAATTTATCGCATTTTAATTAATTCTTTGTGTTACTCACTCTACTTTTTTGCTTTATTAGGTTTATATAAAAAAAAACTTTTATTAAAAATGGTTTGGATAATTTTTTATATAATCTTCACATATCACAGAATATAATGTAAAAATTTCAGAGGTGTGCTTCAACCTACATAGATTAATTTATTTTATGAATATCCGTAACCACTATTTAAAAAAACTAATTTATTTTACTTCTAGCTCTAAAAAAAAAAAAAAAATTTATTCTCATAAATTTTTTTCATGAAAAATGACACTTATTGAGCAGACAAATAAAATCGCGTTTGGTTTGTAAGTGTGCTACTTACAGAAAAAAAAAAAAATAAAATAATTGTACCCTCGCAAAGTTGGGTACACGTATGGACCCCCCTATTGAAAAAAATCGTACTTTTCGTCAGCACATCGATAGTATGTTATCAATGGTTATAAAAGTAATTGCTCTTTTTTATTAACCTTTTAAAAAACATGTTTTAAAATACTTTACATAAAATTCTTCTTTGTTTGCCTGAAACGAACTTACAAAAAATGTAAGTTTCAAAGATGTGTCTTTAAAATAAATTTTCAATTTTCTTTTGACCTTAAAGTCAAAAGTTCTGTGGAATCTCTCATATGCGTATTGGCTTTGAATAATATCTTTAACTCTACTTATCAGTCTCTTTTTCGTTTTAAACACTCGTAAATTAATCTGTCCCTTAGCTCTATAAGTTATATTTTATACTAGCAACAATTCCTCGGTCGCTAACGCTCCCTCGGTCGAAATTACACTAAATATATACTTATTTTTTAATTTTTTTTAAATTTATAATTTTACAATTTAATTGAATAAAAATGTAAAATATAATATAATGTGTAATTAATTAACCTAGTATTCAGTTACAATCAATTTTTTTTAGTCAATAAAATAAAAATAACAGTGTATTATATTTGCAACATTGTATATACTTATTTAATTTTAGTCAATTACACAAGAGTTTATAGATACTGAACATATTTCTACATAATACTGAAACAATTAAAAAAAATTAAAAATAATCGACATGATAAAACTTACACTGGAGTAAGGAATTTTAATTTTAATTTTTAATACGTAGTAACACATATATCATTACTTACAATATCTCCACACTATTCCTGTAAGAAGCTACATCAATCTAGTAACAAATGTGTTATTTTTCTACCAGAATAATATTTTCAACAACACAAATTAGAATATAAAATTATTCTTTGACCATTATACATATAGTTCATGCTTTTTCATGATGTTTCACGGAAAGGAGATGAAGAATTTAAAATTTCATACAAAATTACTAAACTCAGCTAATGCATCGTATGTAATCAATTATTCTTTCAAACAAATAATTATACGTAATAATTGAATTTATAAACATTTTTTTCAGATTAAAATTCTGGCTAAAAGATTTATTTTCACATTTTATTAATTTTGTTTTATATTCAAAAATCTTTTATAAAAAAGAATATTAGTAATTGCAACCAAAAAATATAAATGATATTATACAATTACAATAATAAAAATTGAATATTAATTATAAAAGTTATTTTAATATTACATTTGGTATTACATTAAAAAAATGAAAGAAAAATAATATTTTAAATTTTTTAACCACCTTCCTCACGCATTTTACATCTTAGAAATAGGAGATGATGAAAAATGTTTGTAAAAAAATCTATATAAATGTAATAAAAAAAAAAATAAAACGTATCGTCAAATAAAATATGTATTACATTAAATTATGTATATTATATTATATATGTTACCAAAATTTATTAGAGTAATAGTACTGTTTTTCTCAGTGTTCGTATTACTGTGACCACTTTTTTTACCGAAAAGCCCTATAAAATATTTTTGGAATTCTTCTACTAAACCCCCCTCTTACCCCCTACCACTCAATCATTACATGGGGGATAAATTAAGACTGGTTGTCATATTCAATGTTGACCCTTCCTCCCACCTTCCTTCATCTTTATAAAAAAGAGAGGTGGTCATATTGTTATTCACCTGTACCGAAACCCCTAAATTATTTTTGGAATTTTACTAATTTTATTTCCCCCCCTCTCCCTCTTTTCCCTCCTCCATCTAGCAATAAGTGGAGGATAAATGAAGAGTGATTATCATATCGCTATTCACCGTAACCAAAAACCTCATCTTAGTTTTTTTAGAATAAAAAAGAATGGTCTTCATATTCTAATTCATATATACGGATAACCTCTATAAAATATTGAAAAAATGTTCTAATTTTACCCCCCCCCCCCTCATGACTCCTCTTGCACCTATAATTAGATGTGAGATAAATGATGTGTGGTTGTCGTATTCAGCGTTAACCCTTCCACTCCACAGATACGTTTAATTCTTGTAACTTTTGGGATACCAGACACCGGAGAACGGATGAATTATGATATATATATATTGTGACGGAAATCGTCACACAATCTATTCACAATGAATAGAGTACTTAAATTCGCGAATTGTAAGTCGTCGGAGCCTTTCGTATGTCAAGGCCAACCGTCGACACTTGTTTACTTCTTTACGAGTGTACAATTATGCGCGCGACAATACGTAGGGATGGGAGCGCGAAAGAGTGTGTGAGTTTCCCCACTCCCATCCCTTTTTCGGGAAATTAGGCGATCGCCTAGTCAGTGCGTAATGATCCGTCGATCGTGACGGATTGTTATATTATCTGGACGTTTCGTACTGCTCGTGAGTGCCGAGAGTGCGCCCCACCCCCCTCCCGCATTAAGCTCTGTGAACGGTTGTTCCGGAGCAGAGCTAGGTGCGGAGACCCGGGTGGACCGAACGCGTGTCCGGATAGTTTGGTGTGTACTTGTGAGTGTGTGTTACCAAGGACGGGGTCGTGCGCGAGTGATACCGCGGATCGCGACTCGCTCGCCGCGGCAAGGGCCGCCTTCACCACCTCAACCACCGGTCGTCCTCTTGTCAAGGAGGTCGACCTGTCGCCGAGGATCGGCTGGGCCATCCCCGAGGAGCGTCACCGGTAAGTGCTACTTATTATCGTGACCCTCCCCCTCCCTTGTGTGTGTGTGTACCACGGGAGTGTGTTCGAGTACAGCGGTACTCGAACAGCGGTTCCTGGGAGCAAAACCTGTCGCAGGCGAGGATCTCGATACGACAGGTTTCCCGGGACTTCCGCCCGCGCGATAGAGCATTGTCGCGGCACACGGCCTGAATGGCCATCTTGTTATTTATTTAAATAAATGTTCTATTAATTTTTTATTTTAATTATTTGAGTATTCATTGTGTTCTCCCCGCTCCCGCCGACATCCTTTAATTTATATAAATCGCGTCGAGGCAAGGAGGATTGCCCGAATCCTCCACACCGATCGTCCCAGCGAACTCGCGTTCCTGGCGACAGCCCGCAGTTCGAATAAATAAATAAATAATTGTGTGCGCGGTATTGGGCAACGCGGCCCAACGGTTTTTGTTAATTTCATTAATTAATTAACTGAATCGGGTACGCGAATACCACGTTACAAATGGCGACCGTGACAGGACGTTCGGTTTCGTCCTCACCGATTTAAATTAAAGTAAGATTTTGTCGGCCATATTTTCGCGCGCGAGCAGTGTTGCGGCGAAACGGAGCGGGTAAAGAGAGAGAGAGGGAGAGAGTGAGTTGTACGAGTTAGAGTGAGAGAGAGAGAGAGAGAGAGAGCGCGCGGGAGACGGCGTGTGAGACGCGTCTCTATACCGGAGTATTCCCCCTCTTGCTCGGGTATCCGAGGAGTGGCATACACCGGTATATCGAGAGAGAGTTCGCGCGCGACCGTGTTCAGCCGGAAGCGCCCGATCTCACCGAGATCGGTCTCTCTCGATCGCAAGCTTGCCGGGAGATCTTTGCTTAGCTTGTATGGGAGCGGCAAAGTAGGGAGAGAGTAGCTTGCGCCGCGGATCGCGGGCAGCGAGAATCCCCCCCGAATAGCGCAGGGAAGACTTCGCGAGAGCCGATCATCATCGGCTCTCTCCGATTGCGCCCGCGAGTGGGAGTGAGAGAGAGAATCCCTAGTCGCGGGGAATCGGAGTAGGTGCTAGGCGGGCTATAGGTGTGTGAGTGAGAGAGATAGCGCGATCGCCTAGCCCCTTCGCGTGTATAAGTCTTCGCAGCTGGTTTCGCCGATAGAAACCACTGCGGCGAATTATTTTATTTCGTTTTAATAAAATAAATTCGTTCCCGCGCGGGATTTATTTGAGATTTATGGTGTGAGAGTGTTTTCAAATAGATCCTTTCGGGAGAGGTAGTTGCCCCACCCCCTCCCTTTTTAAGAAAATTTAAATAATTTAATTCTTTTATACTGGACGCGGCGAAACAATTATTGTTGCTTTTTTTGAGTTCGAGAGCGAAATTTTTGTTGCTTTCTCTCCTCCCTGACCCACGCATATATTATATATAGTAATTATAATTTAATAATTGTGTTTATTATTTATTACTAATTATTTATAATATATGTACCATTTTATTTGTGTGTGAATAAAATATATTTTACAACTCTTGTTAATTATTTAGACTTGTTTGCAAGTTAAATAATTAACATTAAGTAACTTTGTGTGAATCAGCCGCAAAGTTACAATAGTTGTAATATTAATTATTTAAGCTCGTGTGTGAGTAAAATAATTAAAGTTATTTCTTTATTACAATTATCTGACAGTAATTACTTGATCTAATATTTGGTATTTATTAAGTATTACTGTTCACGATACTTGTATTATATTTTTGAAATTTTTGAGTGTGAGAAAATTTTTTTTTTATAACTCGTGTTAATTGTTTAGACTTGTTGCAAGTTAAACAATTAATGTTAAGTATCTTTGTGTGATTGTTCCGCAAAGATACGAGAGTTGTAAAATATAATTATTTAGACTCGAGAGTGAGTTAAATAATTGAATTTTTTTTGCATGTATTTTAATGATCGGCATTTAACCTAATATTTCGTATTCGTTATTTGCTGTGAAATTTTAATATATGTTAAAGATTTTCTTTTCTCTTTTTGTGTGTTTAAATTATATCTCCACACATTTTTGCCAATTATTTAGACTTGTTTGTTAGTTAAATAATTGGTTATAATTTTTTTTGGTGTGTTTGAGTAAAATTATTCGGTGTATAAATTTAATTGTTTAGACTTGTTAGCAAGTTAAATAATTAAATTTTCATTTCCTTTTCGTTCAATATATTTAAAAAAGGGAAATATAAATTGTTTCAACTTGGTAGCAACATAAATTATTTATTTAGTCCTTTTTAGGATAAAATAAATATATTTCGCTAAAAAATTGTTGTTTGGGAAGACAATTAGTGAAATAATTATTTTGTTGCAAACCTACCGTTGAAATAATTTAATTAAATTTGTGTTTGTATTGTAGTGTAAATTATAAAGGAAATTTTTTTTTGTTGTTTTGGGCTTGGAAAAGCAAAATAATAAATAGTGTCTTGGTGTGTGTGAATCACAAGACACTGTATGTATTTTTATATTTATTTTAAAATTAATTATTTAGGCTCGTTAGTGAGATAAATAATTTAATTTTTTCTTTGTCTTTTCTTCCTTTATAATTTATTGTTCTGTATTTATTAATAGATTGAAACTTTAATTATTGCATTTTCCATAACAAAATAAATTCTTTTCGCCAGTGAGGAATCTTTTGGATTATAACTGGTGAGAGAGATATTTTGGGAAATCGTTAAATTTACCATTACTGGTAAATTACCGACGATATTGAAATAATTTAAAGATTTCTTTTTGTTAATAATTAATTATTTTTGCTTGCAGAAGCAATTGTATAGAGTCTTGGTGTGTGTGAGTCACAAGACACTATTATAAACATTAATTATTTAGACTTGTGAGTAAGTTAAATAATTAATTTTAATTTGGTGCAAGTGTTAAGTGTGTGATTTGTCACAACTTTAACCAACAAAATTTAATTATTTTGTCCTTCTAAGGACGAAATAAATTCCTTTGAAAGAAAATCTTTTGGATTTTAATTAAGTGAATTAATTTTGTTGGTATACTAGTCGGTGCATTTTTACAATTTATTGTAATTAAGCCGACACCAAATTTTTTTTTACTCGTTGGGAGTAATAATTATTTTATTGTGGTGAGTCCAATAAAATAATTTCCAATTGAAAATTGGATACTTCCGAAGTATTTGAAACACTAGGGATTTCATCTGAAATCCCGGTTGAGAGTACTTCTCCCGACGTAACACGTCGGCTGCTGCTGGTCAAAAAAATAATGGCCAGCAGCTATGAAGCCCGAATGGCCCAGCTTATGCGTGAATCACGCATAGCTAGGGATATTCGTCGGGAAACGAAGAAGCTTCCGATTGAGGCAGTGTATGCCCAGTTGGAGCATCTGAGTTTAAACGCAAATGGCGAAGAGGCGGAGTGCCGCGAACGCCTTTTGCGTCACCGGATAAGATGTGTAGACATTAATCTGGAAATACCATGATTCGCTGAATACGATGAGAATGTAAGGGCAGAGCCTGCACATAAACCTCTGGTATGTCAGGAACTATGGGAAATTAGGAAACCTCGTTCCAGGAAAGGGAGTGTGGTCCCATCAGGAACGGAAGTTTCCTGCGAGTCCGAAATGTCGGATCGCGAAAGGGTTGCTAGTGACAGAGCACCTATCCCTGAAGAAGATGGAGCTCTGTCACCAAGTGGTCAGTCTAGAAACTCGCCAATGAGTACTGCACAAAGCCCGAGGTTGGCATCAACAGGTGCTATACCTAAACGGTTTGGTGAGGTACTGGGAGCAAACATGACCACGACTGCAATCCCTTATGTTCCTGTTTCGGTGGCTGCAACCTCGTGCACAACCACTACGTCGACGGTTACGACCGTGACGACTGCTCAACTCGGAGGTTTTTATTCACCCGCACATTACCTCCCAATTGAAGAGCAGAGAAACAGCGGACATCTTGGCACTAGAGAGAGTGAAGTGCCAACACAACATTTTGGCTTGGGTTCGCAGACGGAAGCCGACCGTCGTACGTCACGAGGATACACCTCTAGACAA
Source organism: Theocolax elegans (assembly GCA_026168455.1). Taxonomy (NCBI): domain Eukaryota; kingdom Metazoa; phylum Arthropoda; class Insecta; order Hymenoptera; family Cerocephalidae; genus Theocolax; species Theocolax elegans. The sequence goes on from CM047429.1 coordinate 5,221,362, forward strand.
TACAACAACAGGCAACCTGAAGCTAATACAACCGAACGTCAATTTGTTGATGATAGGAATGGATATGACCTTCCTAATGACGTCAGTGTTCAATCTTACGAAAAACCAAGGTTTGAACAGAGACGTCGTGAGACCTCTTCTAAGACTTGTGAAGGACAAGATAGAAGAGAGAGGCGTGAGTACACGACTCCAAACAGAAATTCACGACACCATCGTTCTGTGAGTAGAGCCTCAAGCAGCGATGAACGTCGTGAAAGCTGTACGGAGAGACGTACTCATAAACGTCAGTCCAACCGTAAACTCGACGACCGAGCACAGCCGGAAATTCCGGAGCAAGGTCACAGGGAGAAGTCGGACAGACGTAGAGAAACGCCTCGAGAGAATCGTGCGGTGGCCACTTGCGATCAGAGTACTCAGACGGATTCGTGCGATGGGTATCAGTCTGATCGCGAACCTGCTCGTAGGAGATCCGATTCTCGTAGGGCGGCTGAAGGCCGACAAGAGAATAGGAATCCCTCTACCAGTAGGCGTAGGAGTTCCCGGACGGATAATAGAGACGACCGTCGGGAAAGAGACTCCTACGAGGCCAGGCCAAGGTATCGTGAAGACGATAACCGAACGCACGATCGGACAGGGTGCGCACGAGAGCTGCGTATCTGGAACATGTCCTTTGATGGTGAGACCAAAAAGGACGCGGAAGAATTTCTGAACCGTTTGCACGACTTCAGAAATGACAACGAGTTCTCAGATCGCAGGATGTTTAGTGCCCTGCCCAATGTGTTCTCAAAATCAGCACTGTTCTGGTATAGAACAGTTCAGCCATCTCTTCGAGATTGGCGTGATTTTGAGATCGAGTTCCTAAATGAGTATGGCCGTATAATAAATGACGAAGATTTACTCATGGAACTTCGATCAAGAACACAAAATGAGGGAGAAAAGGCTACGACGTTCTTGAACTGTTTCAGAGCGATCGTAAATAAGTTTAAAAGCCCTCCCTCATTAGAACATCAAGTGAAGATGGCCTACTCGCAGATGAGGCCAGATTACCGTAGGTACATACCAGTATGACAAATCAGGAATTTCTCTGATTTGACAAGCTACGGTAAAGAGTACGAGCAGCATTTAACATGGGACACGAAATTTTCCAGTTCCAACGTTAAGCGCGAGAAGCTCGTACCAGAAGCTTTTCCGAAACAGAGTGGTGCAGCACGAGTTTCGGGTAAAGTGGCGACTGTTACCGAAAAGAGTAAGGATGAGTCTTCTTATTCGGATAAACAGTCGTCGAAGAAAACTATTAAGAAGAAGAGCAAGAAAAGTGCGAAAAACTCGCCAAACTCTTCTTTAAGCGAATACGAAGCAGCCGCTGTGTACGGTACTTCCAACGTCGCTAATAGTTTTCAGAAACGATACGGCAAATCCAATAATGGAGTGAGTGCCTCCAATTCGAAATCCGTATCGTATGTGCCTGTTTCTCAACAGTCACCTGGGCAACAAAAACAGAGCTCGGGCAAAAGAGAAAGACGTGTTTTGATGAATTCTCAACTGCCCCAGCAAAATGCTTTTGTTCCACAAATGGCACAAAACCTGGTGAGGTATGTGCAACCACAGGCGACGGCAGTAAATCCAACGAACCTGAGCACCAACTTTGTCGGCGTGTGTTTCACATGCCAAAAAGTCGGTCATAGGTCGTCGGATTGCCCGAGCCGAACATGCTACCGATGCGGAAACATTGGGCACTCCGCTGAGCAGTGCTCTACCGAATTGGTAGCAAAGGAGTGCCAGCTGTGTGGAACTAGTGGCTTTACACTCCAATCATGTCCTAACTGCGTCATTTCCTTCATAACGTGGGAAACCTGAACGCAGGGCACCCGAGCTGCCCCGGGCGCCCTGCACTGCAGTAAGTAAACCGCATGGTTTACAAGGGCAAGAGTTTAAGGTTGGAGAACCCTCTAAACTCTTTAAGAAGTCTAGCAAATCATTTGCTGACTTCTCTAAAGTCCTTAACGGAGATCAAATTTCCTCTCAGACCGAAGTTGGTGTCGAAAGTAAGTCTGAGTGTAAGGATTCTAAACGTTCTGGGGATTCGACAGATGGAAAAGTTCTTAGAACACAACCTGTTAATCCCACCCGAGCTTTGCAAGGTAAAACAGAACAAGGAACTTATTAGACCAACAAAAGCGTGAGGCTAAAGATTTGTCTAAGGAACTCCAAAGGCAAATATACTCTGATAGCAGAGATATTATTGGTGAAGAAAGCATTAAGAGATCGTTATCTAAGCCGCTTAGCACCATCGGAGTGAACGACCTTGGTTGTTGCTCATCGTCACCCCGTTGTGACACACCTAGTAATGAGGACAAGAAGCCCTTGGTGGAGAAGGAAATTGTCCTCAACAACGAGCCCTTGGTGGAGAAGGTAGTTGTCGATGGTGTACATAACATGAACCGTACAAGCTCGTTGCCGAGAAGTACAGTTCAGGGGGGGGGCAGATGCCGTACCAAGTACGTCTAAAATGACGCACACGGCATCGACTCCTAACGACGATAGTCAAACCGATCAGATAATTGCTTGAATCCAATCGGATAACCGGCTATTCTTTTTGGTACGACTCGGTGGAAAGGACTTTAAAGCACTTTTCGATCCTGGCGCCATGGTCTCTCTTGTACGATCAGATGTTGTCGAACAGTACAAGTTTAAATGGAGACCTGTCAAGGTTATCGTGAAAGGTGTGGCTGGACCAGCTCTTAAAGTCCTTGGCCTAATTGACATCCTATTCTGTGTAGAAGGCCTTGATGGCAATATCCAACTGAGAATTCTAGAGAATATTGAGCATTCCATCATTCTCGGTATGGATTTTCTACAACATTGGAATATGGAAGTCAAATTAGGCGAAGCTATTTGGCGTATTGGCGAGAGTGATTGGAGACACTTCGTCAGAGATACATCTCATGACATCGATTCGAGGATTTCCGCTGAATGTGCTGGTATAATTGAGATACAGGACGACCAGCGGAAACAAGTCAAAGAGTTAGTTGAAAGCCTACTCTTGCCCTCGGGAGACGTCCATGGCTTTACGACGTTAACGGAGCACCATATAGAGGTTGAGCCTGGTGCAAGACCGGTTCGTCATAAGCCAAGACGTATGTCTCCCAAGGTCCTCGAATTTGCCCAGAGTGAGGTCAAAAAGATGTTTGACAAGGGCATTATTGAACCGAGTGCGAGTGATTGGTCAGCTGCTCCGGTCATCGTCCGCAAGGACGAAGGAAGTTATCGCTTCTGTATCGATTTTCGAGACCTTAATGCAGTCACAAAACGTGATTCTTATCCAATTCCTAATATGGATACCATATTGGATAAGCTGCATAATGCAAGGTATATATCGAAAATTGATCTTAAGAAAGCGTACTTCCAAATATTAATGGCCGAGGCGAGCCGGCATTATACTGCATTTGCTGTACCAGGGTCGGGGCTGTGGCAGTTCACGAGAATGCCTTTTGGCCTCATGAATGCTCCTATGACCTTTGCACGGCTTATAGATGCAATTTTCGGACCTAAGGTGGAACCTCATGTGTTTGGTTATTTAGACGACTTGATCGTCATTACCGAAACTTTTGAGGACCATCTAAAATGGCTCGAATACGTACTAAGGACGTTGAATGACGCTGGACTCGAAGTGAATCGAGAGAAGTGTGAGTTCTGTTGTTCCAGCGTAACGTTCCTTGGGTACAAATTGGACGCGAACGGCTTGAGGCCTGACGAGGAACGAGTCGCTCCAGTCCTTAATTACCCTACTCCTCGTAATGTCAAACAGCTGAGATCCTTTCTCGGGATGGTAGGCTGGTACTCTCGATTCATTAATCGAGAAGCTGACATTAAAGCTCCCCTTACCAAGTTGCTGCGTAAAGACCAGGCTTGGGATTGGGGCGAGGAGCAGGAGGAGGCGTTTCGTCAGCTTAGAGTTGCGTTAGCTGAAGCGCCTGTATTAGCCCGTCCAGACTTTTCTAAGCCATTTACCGTCCAAAGTGACGCTAGTGACTTAGCAATAGGTGCGGTGTTGACGCAACTGGACGACGAGAGTTTCGAGCATCCGATTGTCTACGTCAGTCGATTATTAAATCGCGCTGAACATAATTACATGACAACGGAAAAAGAATGCTTGGCTCTCATATGTGCTATTAAGAGATTGAGACCATATATTGAGGCCTATCGATTCACGGCTGTGACCGACCATAGTGCTCTCAAATGGCTCAAAAATCTCAGAGAGCCGTCGGGTAGGTTGGCACGATGGATACTTGAAATGCAGCAATGGGACTTTGAAATAGTGCATAAGAAAGGAGCCTTGCACTATGTCCCGGACGCGCTTTCTCGTGCCGTCAACCCAGACCCCGACGAAGAAGAGATTGCCTCGTTCGAAGTAATTACAGACCCATGGTATATCGCTAGATTGAACGATGTACGCTCATGCCCTCAGAAATTTCCGGAGTGGAAAATTGAGGATGATATGCTATATCGTTTTACAAGTGATAAACTCTTGGACTCTGTAACAGAACGAGAAGAAGGCTGGCGCCTTGTTCTACCCCTAGAGCAGAGGAACCGAGTCTTAGTAGATTCTCATTTCCACCCATCCATGGGTCATATGGGAGTCGAAAAGACTTACGAACGTGTTGCGAGAGACTATTATTGGCCAGGTATCTACCACGATACCCGCCAATTTGTTTTACAGTGTCTGATCTGTCAGAGCTATAAGACGTCTCAAGCAGGTCCTCAAGGCTTGATGGGTAAACGTAACATTGAGAGACCCTGGGCTGTTGTGGCAGCAGACGTAATGGAGCTTCCACGTAGTAAAAGTCAATACAAATACATCATAGTATTTCAAGACTTGTTTACAAGGTGGATAGAGCTCAAACCATTACGTACGGCGACCGGTAAGTCGGTGTCGAAAGCATTCGAGGAACTCGTAGTCTTCCGTTGGGAAACGCCAGATTTCCTAATAACGGATAATGGGACGGAGTTCATCAACGGCATCATGTCGCGGATGCTGGAGGAGTATGGCATAAAACATGTCAGAACCCCTCCTTACCGACCACAAGCCAACCCGGTGGAGAGAACAAATAGAACGTTAAAAACGATGATTGCGACGTTTGTGGATTCGGATCATCGTGGGTGGGACACACACTTGCACGAATTTCGTCATGCAATAAATACGGCAATGCAGTCGAGTACCAAAGTCTCACCCGCGTTCTTAAACTTCGGGCGTCATCCACAACCTGTGAAGAGTCTCCGCAGGGAAGTGGAAAAACAGGAATTTAAGATCCTGGACAATCCCGAAGTATGGCTAGATCGTCTTAAAAGACTTGATGCTCTACGCGACTTGGTCAAGAAATACATTGACGAGGAGCAATGACGTCAAGAAAAGACCTACAACAGAAACAGACGTATTGCCTCGTTTCAGGTAGGAGATCTAGTCATGAAGAAGTGCCGAACGCTTTCCCAAGGTGCGAAGGGCATATCTGCTAAACTGGCACCAAAGTATGACGGACCCTTCGAAGTTAAAGAAGTACTATCTCCAGTAATTCTGAGACTAGAAGAGTCCGGTCGGAAACGGACCGAGGTACACATATCTGATGTAAAAGATATGTACCACCTCGGGTTGTCAAGTAAAGCAGTAAGGGTTGCGTATCGGTTCGCATGAGAACAGTTATCGAAGGTTGGGCCTGGTAACTGTATGCCATGCATTGAGAGAGTGATATTTGAGAATACTTGTGTGTGAGTGAATGGGCAATCCTCCCATATTCGTAATTTACCTTTAATTATGACTAATTAACCTTTTGTTTTCTTTCAGCTCCCCGATGGACCAGAACCGAGACCTGGAGGCAGGAGACGGTGTTGATCCATCGTCGCCTCCGATCATTCTGCTGGGGGAAGACACTCCGACGTCGGGTGTTGCCGAAGAGGTCATCGGAGTGGCCTCCGACTGTCTCGAGGTGCCCGTTGATGACCCACTCGCTGGATGTGACCAGTCCGTGCGGGAAATCGACGAAGTACTCATCGAGATGGAAGGACCATCCCGAACCTCGACGGTTGATATCCCGTCATCGGGTGATACGACCCAGGTGGAGCAAATGGTGGACGTACCTGCGGTGTTAGCACTGGGGTCGTCCACCAATATCTACCCCGCCGACTACGTAGAGGATCTACGCGAGGCAGAACGGGAGCGGCAAAAGGCCGCCGCCGATAATCGCCCACGCCGCAAGAAGAAGAAGAGCAGCGGCAGACGGCAGTTGACGATGGATGACTATGAGTCAGGAGTCCCAGCCAACCCCCAAGTGACGGAGAGTCCGTGCTTGAGGGCGGGAGCTGTGTCCGTCATAGTCCCACCAACCGCAGGGAAACTCGATGTTGGGGTCGAGACCCTGACGGAACAAGCCAAGGCTGGGCCATCGTCATCTGGTCCAGTCATTACTAGGGGGATCGTCCTCCGTCGTTTGGTTCCTTTACCTTTCGATCGGTCGGTGGATCCGCCTAAAATGGCTTGTTTTAACTGCTGGGCGATGGACCACAGCCACCCGGAGTGCGCGGCACTGCAATCGATTTATTGTTTCAATTGCGGCCGCCGAGGGGTGGCAGTGAGTGAGTGCCCAAGATGCTCTCGATCCTATGCCATCTGGATCCAAAAGCGGGGATACTCGCCGTTCTCGACTGCTGATTCCCAGGTTTCGGTTGCCAAGGTCCCTGCACCTCAGCAGAGACCGAAGCGGTCGAAGCAACGGGACAGTCAGGACGAGTCCAAAAAGCGGCGGATGGTGACGCCCACCCGCAGGGAGGGACCCAAGAAGGGCTCGTGTGTGAAGCCTTCTGGGCCCAAGCCCTCCTATGCGGAAGTGGTGGTGGGTCGCCGAGTAGAAGAGGCGACTCGCCGCCAGGCTGCTGCCTTTGGCTTAGACAGCACAGGGCCCTTCGAACAGGTGAAGGTTGCCCTCAGTGCTGTCGTCCAAGCTAAGGCAGACCAGAAGTTGAGGGAGTACCAAGAGAATCAAACTACTCCCTCAGCCAACCAGTCAGCAGCCGACTCACCACGGCAGGGACGAGAAGAGAGCGGCGCTCAGCCATTCCCTGCCCAATCACCAGTCGGGGAGGAAGGTATGGACACCCCGTCCCCAAAACCTCGTAAGAAGCAGTCACCGAAGGCTGGGCCTAGTGGCTTGCGACGACCCAACCCGATGGACGTTGACGCCTCTACGAGCGTGGTTAAACCACCTCGCAAGCCGACACAGAAACGGGGGGTTGGGTCCAAACACCGTACTGTCCAAGAAGTACGGGCTTCATCGGCTGGGTCACCGGCGACGGCCGACCAATCCAGAAACGAGACGGACATTCTCAGGGAATGTCGTCTGTTGCTGGAGGCCGCCGCCAACCTCCCTTCCGACATTGCACGAGAGATAGGGCAGGAGGTGGTCCGGATCCTTAGGGATCGTATTCCTTCCCGACATTAAGAAGAGAAACGTACAGCGCGCAGTCGTGGATAGATTGTGCCTTTCTTCGACTCGGCCTTCCCGAGGGAAGTGGAGTCTAGGGGGGGGCTTTGTGACGGAAATCGTCACACAATCTATTCACGATGAATAGAGTACTTAAATTCGCGAATTGTAAGTCGTCGGAGCCTTTCGTATGTCAAGACCAACCGTCGACACTTGTTTACTTCTCTACGAGTGTACAATTACGCGCGACAATACGTAGGGATGGGAGCGCGAAAGAGTGTGTGAGTTTCCCCACTCCCATCCCTTTTTCGGGAAATTAGGCGATCGCCTAGTCAGTGCGTAATGATCCGTCGATCGTGACGGATTGTTATATTATCTGGACGTTTCGTACTGCTCGTGAGTGCCGAGAGTGCGCCCCATCCCCCTCCCGCATTAAGCTCTCTGAACGGTTGTTCCGGAGCAGAGCTAGGTGCGGAGACCCGGGTGGACCGAACGCGTGTCCGGATAGTTTGGTGTGTACTTGTGAGTGTGTGTTACCAAGGACGCGGTCGTGCGCGAGTGATACCGCGGATCGCGACTCGCTCGCCGCGGCAAGGGCCGCCTTTACCACCTCAACCACCGGTCGTCCTCTTGTCAAGGAGGTCGACCTGTCGCCGAGGATCGGCTGGGCCATCCCCGAGGAGCGTCACCGGTAAGTGCTACTTATTATCGTGACCCTCCCCCTCCCTTGTGTGTGTGTGTACCACGGGAGTGTGTTCGAGTACAGCGGTACTCGAACAGCGGTTCCTGGGAGCAAAACCTGTCGCAGGCGAGGATCTCGATCCGACAAGTTTCCCGGGACTTCCGCCCGCGCGAAAGAGCATTGTCGCGGCACACGGCCTGAATGGCCATCTTGTTATTTATTTAAATAAATGTTCTATTAATTTTTTATTTTAATATTTGAGTATTCATTGTGTTCTCCCCGCTCCCGCCGACATCCTTTAATTTATATAAATCGCGTCGAGGCAAGGAGGATTGCCCGAATCCTCCACACCGATCGTCCCAGCGAACTCGCGTTCCTGGCGACAGCCCGCAGTTCGAATAAATAAATAAATAATTGTGTGCGCGGTATTGGGCAACGCGGCCCAACGGTTTTTGTTAATTTCATTAATTAATTAACTGAATCGGGTACGCGAATACCACGTTACAATATATAGATGATAAATCAAAAATAAAATTTTAATTTTTTTATCCACCTTTCTCACTCATTTTACACCTTTGTAATAGAGTATGATGAAAAATGTGTAAAAACGTATATTTAACTGTGATAAAAATACAGAACGAATCATCAAATAAAATATATATTACATTAAAATATATTATTTAAGTTATTAAAAATTATTAGACTGACAGTACTGCTTCAGTCTATCTTAGTATTACTGTGACCACTTTATTTTTACATTATTTATGTATGTAGTGACTATTATTTATTATTAATTACTTATAATATTACTTATATGTATGTTCTTAATATCATCATTTAATTTGGTACAAAAATATACAAACATTGGAGTACTGGCAAAAGTGCTTACACACTTTTTTAATATTTTATCCCGTAATTAGTGGAGTTATCCCGGAATACCTCACGAATTCCCCAAATATCGAGGAAATCCCGTAATTAGTGAAGTATCCCGAAAAAATTCACAAATTCTCGGAATATGCAGGAAATCCCAAAATTAGTGAAGTCATCCAGGTATACCTCAGAAATTACCGAAATATCGAGGAAATCCCGTAATTAGTGAAGTTATCCCGACATATCCAGGTAATTCCAAAATTAGTAAAGTATCCCGGCATATCTCAAAAATGACCGAAATATTAAGAAAATCTCGGAATTGGTGAAGTTATCCCGGAATACCTCAATATTTCCCGAAATATCGAGGAATTCCCGTGATTAGTGAAGTTATCCCGACATATCCACTAAATCCAAAAATTAGTAAATTTATTCCAGCATACCTCAGAAATTATCGAAATATTAATAAAATCTCGAAATTGGTGGAGTTATCCCGGAATACATAGAAAATTCCCGAAATACCACAGAAAATCCCGAAATACCATAGAAAATATTGAAATAACCAGAAAATCCCGAAATTAGGGAATTTATTCCGAAATACCACAGAAAATCCCGAAATATCCAGGAAATCCCGAAATTGGTGGATTAACCCGGAATGCCACAGAAAATCCCGAACATCCAGAAAATGTCGAAACATCCAGGAAATGCCGAAATTGGTGGATTTATTCCGAAATACAACAGGAAATTCCGAAACATCCAGGATATCCAGAAATTGGTGGATTTATTCCGGAATACCTCAGAAAATCCCGAAACATCCAGGAAATGCCGAAATCGGTGGATTTATTCCGAAATACCACAGGAAATTCCGTAACATCCAGGAAATCCAGAAATTGGTGGATTTATTCCGGAATACCTCAGAAAATCCCGAAATATCCAGGAAATCCCGAAATTGGTGGATTTATTCCGGAATACCACGGAATATCCCGAAACATCCTGGAAATCCCGAAAGTGGTGGAGTTACCCGGAATACGTCAGAAAATCCCGAAACATCCAGAAAATCCCTCAATTAGTGAATTTATCCCTAAATCTCACAGAGAATCCCGAAATATCCAGGAAATTCCGAAATTGGTGGATTTATTCCGGAATACCTCAGATAATCCCGAAACATCGAGGAAATCACAAAATTAGTGGAGTACCCGGAATATTACAGAAAATTCCGAAATACCACAGAAAATCCCGAAATACCATAGAAAATCCCGAAATACCATAGAAAATCTAGAAACAACCAGAAAATCCCAAAATTCGGGAATTTATCCCAAAGTACCCCAGGAAATTCCGAAACATCTAGGAAATCCCGAAATTGGTGGAGTTATCCCGGAATACCACAGAAAATCCCGAAACATCCAGGAAGTCCCGAAATTGTTGGAGTTATCCCGGAACACGTCAGAAACTCTCGAAACATCCAGGAAATCCCGAAATTGGTGGAGTTATCCGGAAATACCACAGAAAAACCCGAGACTTGCAGGAAATCCCGAAATTGTTGGAGTTATTCCGGAATACTTAAGAAAATCCCGAAACATCCAGGAAACCCTAAATTAGTGAAGATTTCCCGGCATATCTAAGAAATTACCGAATTATTTAGAAAATCCCGAAATTAATGGAGTTATCCCGGAATACCTCAAAAATTCCCGAAACATCCAGGAGAATTCCGTATTTAGTGGAGTTATCCCGAAATAATTCCGAAATTCCCGAAATATCAGTGTTAACCCTTCCACTCCACACATACTTTTCATTCTTACAACAGGAGACCGGACACCGCCGCGGGATACCGGACACCACCGCCGGACACCGGAGAACGGATGAATTTTAATATAATACTAGCCATATTACCTCGGTCGCTAACGCTCCCTCGGTTGAATCACATTTTTGAGGCTAGACGTTGATTATAAAGCGTAGTTTTAAATTTATTATTAGTTTATAACAAATAAATTTTAAACGATTTTGATACAATTATTTTATTTTATTTTCAAACCAATTTTTTTCATGTGCTTTAAACTATTAATTAAAATTTGTTGTTATATTATAAAAACAAATAAAAAAATATTATAAAATATTTTATTTTAAAAAATGTATACAATTTATTCTTTTTACTCATCATGATATTTAATTATAACTGTTTATTTTCGAATGTTGGTTTGTATTATTTTCTCCCTGCATTTACAGGCTTGAGACTGTCATATAATGAACGCAAATATAATGTGTATTAAAAGTTTCAAATACTTGATTTTCTAACATATATATATATTTCAAAATTATGTATGGTATAATACGTAAATATTTTAAAATTGATAAAAATATATGTTCCAATATGACTGCATTAAAAATAAAATAAATAATATAATATAGCATCTCGTATGTTTTTGTTTCATTAATATCTAAACAAAGTTCTAAAATAATATCACTTTTTGCAGACAATGTATTCTAACAAGTATTATCAAAATATTTTAATTGATAGTTAACTAATGATATATTAGACATTTAATTATTTTAAAACTTGTATATTTTATAAATAATTATGTCAATAAAATATCGTTTGATGCAGACAATGCATTTTAAATTTGTTTATTTCTTCAGTATTTTAGTAAAAAAATGTCGCTTGATGCAGACAATGAATTTTAAATTTGTTTATCTCTTCAGTATTTTAGTAAAAAAATGTCGCTTGATGCAGACAATAAATTTTTAATTTGTTTATTTCTTCAGTATTTTAGTAAAAAAATGTCGTTTGATACAGACAATGAATTTTAAATTTGTTTATTTCTTCAGTATTTTAGTAAAAAAATGTCGCTTGATGCATACAATGAATTTTAAATTTGTTTATTTCTTCAGTATTTTAGTAAAAAAATGTCGCTTGATGCAGACAATGAATTTTAAATTTGTTTATTTCTTCAGTATTTTAGTAAAAAAAATGTCGCTTGACGCAGACAATGAATTTTAAATTTGTTTATTTCTTCAGTATTTTAGTAAAAAAATGTCGCTTGATGCTGACAATGAATTTTAAATTTGTTTATTTCTTCAGTATTTTAGTAAAAAAATGTCGCTTGATGCAGACAATAAATTTTTAATTTGTTTATTTCTTCAGTATTTTAGTAAAAATGTCGTTTGATGCAGACAATGATATTTAAATTTGTTTATTTCTTCAGTATTTTAGTAAAAAAATGTCGCTTGATGCAGACAGTTGATTATTTTAAAATTTATATATTACATAAATAATTTCGCCAATAAAATGTCGCTTAATGCAGACAACTAATATTTTAATATTTATTTATTTCTTAAGTAATGATATATTAAAATGTTGCTTGATGTAAATAATGTATACTTGAAAAATATTCTTTATTATACATAATTTTATCTACAAATTTTGTCTGATGCTTATATCTTATTATTTTATAATTCGTTTGCCTAATAAGTCGACCTTAAATTGATTTTTAAAAATAAAAGAAAAACTATTCAAGTATCAAACACTTCAGAAAAAACTATATTCGTTGTATATATTATTACATTATTATTTAAATTCCTCTCATTTATATTAAGTATATCTCCTTCTGTATTAGTGAGTATCATTGACGATTTCGAAAATTTTATTTTTAGATTTTTTTCATCTGTAACTCTTGATAATGCAACATATAATTGACCATGACTAAATACAGTTCTTGGTAAATATAGACCTACTTTTTTAAATGATTGAACTTGTGCTTTATTTATGGTCATAGCGAATCTTGGTCTAATAGGAAATTGTCGTCTAACCATATTGAAAGGTATATCATCCTTTGATGGACATAAATCTATTCTTGGAATCATCACAATTTGTCCCGAAATTTTACCTGTTATAATTTCTCCATATATAGTGTACTGTTTTAATTCTGTAATCATGAGCCTGGTACCATTACATAAACCTCCATCTAAATGCAAATTCCTAAGTAACATAACGATCATTCCTTTTTTTAATACTAATTTATGCGGTGGTAAACCATTTGGTATTAATGAATTTATAAAATCTATTGTTATTGTTTCATCCAACTTATTACTTTCATCATTAGTAATACTATCAACGCTTAAATATATCTTACCGTCACCTTCAATTCTTTCAATTATTTCGTTATTAATCGCTAAAACATCACTATTTATAGGTGAAAGAATTACTTTGTCTGTAAGAGTATGTAAATCATCAATATTTATTTTATTACCAACAATATCATCTATCAAATTATTAAATGTAATAAATTCTGAAGGAATTTTTATAACGTTATTATCAATTTCAAATTTTGTAATATTTTTATTTTCTCCAATACTTAATAACCATGTTTTAAACATACTGTTTGTATTGACCAATCTTAAATTATTATTTAATGTAAGTTTTTGAAATAATTGCCATAAAGAACTACTTTTTACACATGATTCTAATATTTGAGTTCTATTTCGGTATCGAACTATAGGAAGTGTTTGTCGAAAATCGCCAGATGTTACTAATATTTTACGACCAAACGGTTTATTATTTCGACATAAATCTCTGACAAAAATAACTATAGCTTCTAATGCATATTTACAAGTCATTGATATTTCATCCCAAATTATTAATTTAATATTTTTTAAAATTTGACCTATTTGTGAATTTGGTGAAATGTTGAATGGATAGTTTTACCACCTATTAATAAATTTGCTGCAATACCAGTCCAAGCAACTGCTAACTCTGGTATTTTGTTTAATTTCAGAAATTTTGTAATAGCATTTAATAAATAACTTTTTCCACTACCACCAGGACCATCTATAAAATATAAATTTTCTTTTTTATTATCGTAAACTGCTTCTACTATTGTATCAAATATTGTTTTTTGTTCCAATGTTAAAGATTTTAACAATATTTCTATGTCATTATCTTCATTTGCAATAATATCATTATAAATCATATCATTGAGATTTTCAGTTTCAATATTATCAATATTAGGTAAATTAAATTGTTGCAATGTTAAATTATGTTTTGATAAAACGTTGTCTATAATTTTTAAAGCCTTTTGTTCTCCTAAAATTTCAGGTAATTTAGGATCAAAGAAATGTTCTTTATGCTTATTATAAAGTTTCAAGGCATTAAAATTGTGATCAAATGATATAATGAAAGCGAAAAGTTCACATAAAGCCTGTGGAAATTGAAAATTATAATTTTCTTCTAAACATTTATCCCATTCATTATCAGTAATGATTAAACCTCTAACTATACATGCTTCATAAAATGTATCATTAACAACGCCTTCGTATGAGCGTATATCTTCAAAAGATTCGGCCCCACGTACATGAAGTAATAATAATCTAAGAAAAAATCGTTCTCGTTCTTTAGGATTTACATGAAACATTCTGACTAGAATGGGTTTATTAAACTTTTTTCGCTTACTTACTTTTACTTACTTAATTTTTTTACTCTCTTTACTTTTTTTTCACTTTTTTTTTACTTATTTTTTTTACGATTTTTTACTTACTTTTTTTGCATACTTTACATAAAAAGAAATTAAGTGTACATGTCTTTATGCTTAAATTTGCAAAAAATATTGTTACTTCCTGAAGACGATGTCCAGGTGGTCAGGGTAACCTCCAGGTTATCCTGACATCGTATACAGGAAAGTCTACATGCCGTTCTGCATAAATGTGCAAAAAATATTCTCACTTCCTGAAGACGATGTCCAGGTGGTCAGGGTAACCTCCAGGCAATCCTGACATCCTCCACAGGAAAGACCACATACCTTTCTACTTGAATTTGCAAAAAAAATTTTCACTTCCTGGAGACGATGTCCAGGTGGTCAGGGTGACCCCATCCCTATACCTCCACCCTCACCCTCACCCTGACCTCTTAACCATAACACACTTACCCTTATACACATGCATATATATAAAACATAATAAAAAGACGCCCAATGGTGAATGTCGGACGTTTGCAAAAAAAATTTTCACTTCCTGGAGACGATGCCCAGGTGGTCAGGGTGACCCCATCTCTATCCCTCCACCCTCACCCTCACCCTAACCTCTTCACCATAACACACTTACCCTTATACACATGAATATATATAAAACATAATAAAAAGACGCCCAATGGTGAATGTCGGACGCCGGACGCCGGACACCGGACACTTTTGAGGAAAAATTTTAATTATAATAAGATAAGATAAGATAGAAGATTACTGCATTTACTTAGAATCATTCCTTATCAACCTTATTTTGTTCGTATTCTACGCCGTAATTTTATTCTATTCTACACAGTACTTTTCGCGAAAAATAATAATATAATTTTCGTCGGGACGCGATACGACGATGGTAATCGTCGACCTTATTCGTCACGTAAGATGTTCGCGTATTCAAAAACATATCTCTTGTGCTTATACGATGTGAAATGAATAATTCTTCAAGTGCAAGTATAGTTACCACGGTGATCAATATAAGGCCCAAATATTTTGTGTTTGGCGGTATAATAGGAAATTTGGTGTGTCTCGAAAATGGATTCCCCGTGTAATTATTAGGAAATATAAAATTCCCATTAATTCGGTACTGATAAGGGAAGTACATGACCTCCGGGAAACGGATCTTACCGTAACTTTGGTATATCTTTTGTAATGTATAAATATGAAGAAAGCCAAGTTATTGATTGTCAATCGCCACTTTCACGATAGTTTTTCGGCATCTAATATTAATTTCAATGAAAATTACTTCCATTTTAATCGCTTATAACTCCGAAATAAATTAAGATAGACAATCATACCAAAAACCAAAAGAAAATTGAGTTCAAGTAGATGTTATTTGTAAAACAGAAGCTAAAATTGCTTAATTTTGAGCAAATTTATGAAGAAAATAAAAAATTGAAGGAATTTTAACCAAACTTTAATTCAAAAAATTTAATGTTTCTTGTAACCTAAAATTATTTAATTTCTTATTTTCTTCATAACTTTACTTTAAATTGAGCAATTTAGGCTTTTTGCAAATTGTATCTACTTGAACTCAACTTTCTTTTGTGTTTTAGTGTGAGTGTCTATGTATATTTGTTTCGAAGTTATAAGCGATTATCTTTTTTTGATTCGACGTTCGTAATTGTCATCCGAATCGGGCAGGTGAGATGTTCGCAATATAAAAATTGAATGTCTCGAATCTCTGTAAGGCGAAACCAATAATCTGTCAAATTATCATGCAATTGTTTTTGGATAATATAAAATTGTAGTTTTACTCTCTATACTTTGATTTAGTATTATACTCTAAAATATTACGCTTTTTCAATTCTTCCTGTTGAACCTCATACATTATTTTATATGCTTTCGTGTACGGACAAATTTTGAACACTCTCTATTGTAAACTAAAAAGAGAAAGACATATCGACATTTGAGAGTCAAGCCAAATTAGGATAAGAAAAACCCCCTATTATAAATTTTATGAGATTTTGAGTGCAACATTTTGTCATCGAATAATATCTGTCAATAAATAACACATGACGTTATTCTATAATATAGTAGAATCATGAGTTATATATCGTTTTCGTAAAGTGTCTGAAGAGGTCTGCAAACCAGCGGACGAACCGTTTCATAAAAAATCTTATAAAATTCAGAATAAGGGATTTTTTTTCTTATTCTAACTAGGCTTGAGCCGCAAAGCTTGACATTCCTTCTTTTTTTAGTATATGGATTTATTTTTCTTAACTTTTTATCTAATTTGCTTAGTAATTCCAACTCTGAATTAGAATTATGTTTATTATTTAATCTTTTATTACCTACTTTTTTTATCTAATATATATATAGGCATACCCCGTGAAAAAGTCCAATCAACATTTTAAAATGTACCAAATTTTGGATATACTATACTGGAATCTATTTGTTCAAAAGTTATTCTAACCTCAAAAAGTGAATATTTTCAACTTTTTTTCAACACCAGCTGTGTTTACCGCTATTTAACTCAAAGTCTATCAACTTTTAATATATAACATTATATGTAACATTCGTTGCTTATTATGTCTAGAATTTATCCTTCTGGGTTAGAATTTCTAATCTCAGTTATTGAGATAAAATAGTTTTGTTTATACGTGGTGGCTGTTATTTTTAATAAAGGTTGTTTGTTAACTATGAGGCAGGGCAAATTTGTATAAATAAAAGTGGTTGTTATTGTTCGTGCTGCCATGCATTTTGATTTGTTGCTTAAATCGTAATATTAAGAAAAACAATAAAAAAAGTAGATAGATAAAATCCGGTTTTGTTAAAGAAAATTTCTTAATGATGGTATTTGAGTAACAGTGGAGTTATGATGTAAATTGTTATGACATAATTGATATTGCATAATTTGCTACTCTTGTTTGTATTGACAATGTAACATATGTTTTACTATTACTAAGGTAAGATTATTGCACTCCATTTGTTTGGGCTGTTTTAATTTAATTGTAAATATAAACGCTCATATTATAATTATATTACAACTATACATATGTCGGTGGACTTTACTCGTCAGGTGCATATACACAATACACAGGAAATACTCTCGCTATTCCGATCGGCTGCGTTACCAAGCACTTGATCGGTCTACGTGATCGCCTGTCGGCTGGGGGTGTGTGCTAGCCTCAAGCGTCTGCCCTGTGTACAGCGTGTGTACTTACCTGAATACACACTCCTCGTATAATAAATACTATTCTTCGCCGATACCCGTGCTCGACTACTCAGGAATGTTTTGTGTGAAGTGCAATGCACGACACCCGCGGGGCATGGCGGTATTCAGCTTTAGGATAGAATCTAATCGCGAGTTTAATTAATTAATACACGCAATTACATTAAGAACACAGTTTATTACGGAAAAGAATTTATAAAAGTAGAATGTTCGGGCGTATATTGAAATGAGTGAAGGCAATGCTGACTCATTGGCTCAAGATGAACAACATTAAAAGTATAAACACTCGCGAGAATACAAAAGATGCGATTATGAGTGTGTGCGCCCGCTGCAAAATACGTATCAAGACACGATGTCTCGATCTACTCGGGGAAAGCGGGTGATTGGCCAGATACGGATTACCTGGCCTCACAAGCAATTTAAGGCGGATATAATCACACCGGAGTGAGAAGCTCTCCGGTTTGCCGTACGCGCGATTACGCGATAAAGAGAGAAACGACGAGAGCGGCTAACATCTCGCGCAGATAGGATGGTGCGTCGGGATACATCGCATCGCGAAAATGAACCGGCACACGCCTGGCCAGGTCTTACTTAATCGACCGCTGTTTCGATGGTTGGTCTCTGGGAGTCAACCCTCGTACTCTCTTTCTCTCTTTGTCTCCTTCTCTCTCGCCTCCTCGGTTTTGGTATGGCCCTCGAGGATACTTCCGTTATCTCTGGGATGTCGTGGTTACACCGCGAACCGAACGATACTGCCTGTGTGCACGGCACACCGGTCCTCTGGCGCGCTCGTGCATGCGTCTAACGCCTCTGCGACGGTAAACTCGCGCGATCGGTACTATTTTATCCATCGTGGTCCGTTTACCCTTACCATATATATATATATATATATATTATAACTAATTACAATTTAAATGCTTTGTAGTTGTGGTTTAATTTTGTTCACTTTGATGTGAATGTATATATATATATATATATATATACAGGGTGTCCAAAAAGTCCCGGAACACCTTAATAATTTCCCAGGTAAACTGATTGATGTAGGTGTTCCGGGATTTTTTGGACACCTTGTATATATTTATTTGTTTTCAAATCCGCTGATTTGCTAACTAACGCCCTGGGCGACAATTTCCATAATATTTCGATGCACTAAGGTTTTGTTATAATTCTCGTATAACTTGATGAGAACCTTACGAAAATGGGATATTGCGCTTTTTTTGCAATTATGTTGTATTTTGAGCTGCGACTTAAATTACAGTATGTGTTAATATACTTATTACTGTTTGAATAACTCATGCACGTGATTATTTTGGATTTTTGGTTATAGTAATTTGTTCTGCGTACAACCTGCTAGCGAGGAGCTGTGTATCAAGGAACTTGAGTTGACTAATATTGGGGTAATTTTGGACCGGCGTCCGGGGCCGCGAAAAATAGAATTCAACTTACATATAAAAAAGTGACTATTACATCGAATTTTGTAAAGTTCAATTCTATTTTTCGTGCTCTTAATTACGCGTTAACTAGAGATTTTTCAATTCTGCGGTTTGCTTTATGTTGTTGATATGAGTGGTTATAACTTCTTTGCCTCGTTTCAGAGTAACATTATGTTTCTTGTAATCAATGTTTATTATTTCATATAACCCTTTATACTGATTTGGGAATTTCCTTATTAGTGGATTCTTTGGTAATAAAACCATTTCACCTTCACGAAAGTGCTTGAGATTAAGTTTCCTATCGTAGTAGTATTTGGACTTGTAGTTCGCTTGTACTAAGTTCATAGCGGCTAATGTTTGATTTTGATATAATTTCAGACAGATATGCAAGGTAGTTTTCGAATGTTTGCAAGGATTCTTTAAATGGAAAGCTTGATCGGGTGCGTGCCTTTTCGCCAAAAACCAATTCGTGCGGGGTGAAATGGGTGGCTTCGTGTTGAGTGCAGTTGTACTCATGCTGGCACAAGGACATCCATTGGTCCCATTCGCACATTTTTTCTACATGTTGCTTGAGATATTTGGTGACTGTGTGGTGCATTCTCTCAATACTACCCTGAGATTGGGATGGTACGCTGTGGACACGTATTTCTTTATTTTAAATATTTTTGCAAATTTATTTAACAGTTTGTTTTGAAAATGTGTTCCTTGATCTGTAATGATAACTCGAGGTGTGCCGAAATATACATTAATCCTATTAGTTAAGGTTTTTGCTACTTCGTTGGCGTTTGCAAACTTTATTGGAGAGAGAATGATGAATTTAGTTAGCCAGCATTGTGCGGTTAGAATGTACTTATTGTCTTCGTATATCGGTTTGAGTGTACCGTAAAAGTCTAATGAGATTTTATCGAAAGCGCGGATTGGTGTGTCTGATATCACAAGTGGTAGTTTTGTTTTGAGTCTGACTAATTTCTTCTTCTGGCCTCCTTCGCATCCGGCAATGAATTGTATGATCACCGGGCGCATGTTGCGCCAGTAAAAGTCTGCAGCTATTTTCCTGTATGTTTTATTGATTCCGCGGTGTCCTACTATGGTGGAAACGTCATATTCCTTGATTACTTTATATCTGACCTCTAGTGGTGGGATGGGAAAAAAGGACTATTGTGATATTTACTCCTTGAAAACATGTTGCCATACTCTATGAAGTAGTTCCATTCGTTTTGCGACATGACGGCTAAGTCCTACATTATTTCTAAAGACTTAATTTTCTTTTCTAGTGTCACTTGCTTCAATCGGTTTACACATTTCCTAATATCTATTCTAAGAGGTTTTTCGTGCATATGATGCTTAACAAAAACGTGTAAGATATAAGCGTTGTTTACGTTGCTTACTTCTATTTTACCTATACCGATTTCCGTTGGAGCTAATACGCTTAAGTTAACTAATTTTCGTTCAGTTAACGCTTCAGTTATTTCTGAGTTACATGGGAGGTTTGTTGTGAGTAGGAAGGCAAGGTTTTCTTCGACGCAAAATGGGTGCAGCTTCACTTTCATGTTGTGGGTAAACATAGGGGTCTCCTCATTCTCTGGTGCTGCCCACGGTGGCTTCTTGGGTGGCCTCGCGTTGTACACACGGTGCGGTATCATTGCTTTGTCTATTGATTTGAGTCGATCGTGTATGAAGTGTTTTTGCGATTGACTTGATTTCTCATTAATCGGTTTATCCTTTGCTGGGCTTTGGGAAAATTTGGAGTCGGAGTTGGGGAAAGGGACATCGTCGGCTTTGTCGTCATGGTCCATATGCTGGTCGATGAATGAAGTTTTATTTAAGTTGAATTCTTGTTCGCGGATGTATGGGGTAAAGTGGTTGTGTTTGAGGTGCAAATGTATAAAACTCCCACTTGAATCAGCAAGGTGATAATTATAAAGCATTTCTTTTGAGTCTGATTCAGAGTGTATGCAAATGTTTTGCTTGAACGTGTGTGCGAAAATAAATACGCAATCTACGTCACCATACTCTGTGTCTGATTCTAGGATGGCTTTTATTGCTTTTGGATCGCCGCATTTTTGCAAGATTGGTGATTTAAGTCATTTGTGACTCAGCTCCGTAGCTGACATATTGAGTTCGCATAGAGTGATAAGGCAATAAAATAAGCAGTTACCCAGGGGTTCTGCAGGAATGTCAAAGGAATGTATGAGCTCGGCAGTTGGTTCGCAACAAACTGAGCCCGGTTCGTAGACTCTATATTGACCTACGTATGATTCGATTGAAGGTGCTTTTTTGTTCAAGTTCGAACTTGATGGAAATTCTTCAGGATTTTCTTGATTTTGGCTTGTGTTTGGGCCATCATCAAAGAATGGATCGTAAGGAATGTGTTGATCTTCTGGGTTTGAGTCAATGGATCCGATGGATTCAATTGCTTAATAAGGATCAGGTGTGCGCGATCCACTATCGATTGAGTTGTTACTGGAAGGACACTGTGCTTCATCTGGGTCTCTGATCGTTGATGAATGTCTGTGGACTGCTTTTCTTGCATATTCTTCGTGACGATAAGAAGTTACTTATTGCGCTGTTTTTTCACTTTCTGTCGAGTTAGATAAGGGTTTGGGAACGTTTTTGGGAACAACTTGCTTTTCGCGAGCTTTTTTATTGGCGGTTGGTAGTTCTGGGTGTTTTCCAAAATATTTGTTTGTATGCCTTTTTTGCTGGCTGTGTCTCTTTGAAAGACGTCTATAAGTAGTTTGGTATGATCATTGATTAATAATTTGGTTATTATTTTGGATTTTCTTACTTCTGCTTTATTGGATTCCGCGTTGGTTGAGTGGCTTGCGGTCGGTATTGGTGGCAAGTTATGTATTTCTGTTTGGATTCCTCTGCTTCCGACATCTTTTTTTATTTTAGGTTTGTTTTTAATTGCTGTATGGGGATCCGCAGGAGTGCTTGTTGCTTTTATATCTTTGGGGAAGTTCTTATTCATCCTTGTGAGAGCTAATTTCTGGTCTACTACTGCTTAACTGAGAATCTCCTCAGGTGTAGGCGGACTTACAGTTGTCTCTGGATGCGTGGAAGTTGGTTTAATTATATTAGAATTATTTTCATGGTCTAATGACATTTTAAGAGCGTACAATACTCTATCTCTTCCATTGGTGGATAATTTGAAGGATTTGCCCACTCGGATTAATTAGACGTTTGCTAAAATACATAATCATATTCGATGGTGTCGCAGTAATCCAGCGTGTACAGGTTGGAATGCTCGTCTAGAGTTAGCCATTCTACTTGGATTTTGCTTTAGTTTTCAGTAGTGTTGAATCGTGCTCTTGCGATATAAAAGCTATCTTTGGTGTTGCAAACTGCTCAGAATTGGTTCTTGTAAAATATGGGAATTTCTCATACTGTTGTATTTGAGTCTATGTTTGTGCGTATGTTGTTGTCTTTCTTGAATATTTTCTTTGGGACATCGAAAAGGTCTTCGCCTTCGGACTGTAATTTTAAGTTGACAGATTTACCTTGAATTTCGAGCGGCGCGAGAGATTAGGATTCCCGCTGATGGTGCATCCTGTTCACCGTGCTGAATGTCGACATCAGTTTGTTGAGTTGTAATTGCATATAATTCTGCGCAAGTTTTCATTTTTGTTAATTTGATTTTATCACTCGGTGGTTTTCAATGTATATGTATAGAACTTTTATCGATCTTCCCGAGTCAAATGTAGTTGTAGGGTAAAAGAAAAAAAATTTTAATGCATTTTTCTTTTTGTAACGTTTCGGTGGTCAATGCCACCCTCTTCAGACTGAAAAAATTTTATTTATAAATAATTTTTTGCACAACTCAGATAGTGAAAAAAATTAATATAAAAAAAGTGGAAATAATACCTTCTAATATCAATATCATAATTAAGTGTATAATATAAAAACTGATTTCGTCGAAAGTCGATTTAAATTTGTTTTTCTTTTTCCTCATCGTAAACAAGGAAACGTCAAATAGAAGTATACACGACGAAAACTTTGACAATATACCAGTACGTATACAATTCGCGTTTTCTTAAATAGTGAAGAATCGAGAGCGAGCCAATGTTTACATTTTTTCTATTGATGACGCACATGTTCATGTACATTGCTTACAATACATCAAACTAATTTAACGTGTTTTCATTTTGAATATAATGTGCGACGAAATCAGTTTTTATATTATACACTTAATTATGATATTGATATTAGAAGGTATTATTTCCACTTTTTTTATATTAATTTTTTTCACTATCTGAGTTGTGCAAAAAATTATTTATAAATAAAATTTTTTCAGTCTGAAGAGGGTGGCATTGACCACCGAAACGTTACAAAAAGAAAAATGCATTAAAATTTTTTTTCTTTTACCCTACAACTACATTTGACTCGGGAAGATCGATAAAAGTTCTATACATATACAATTCTGCGCAAGGTTTCTCTGGATTAATTTCGTCACTTTTAATGACAGGATTACGCGAAAGCGCATGTGCGTGTGAATTCCTATCTCCTGGACGATGTATTATGTCAAAACAGTAACCTCGTAATGCGGTTTTCAATCTATTGAAGCGGAGATCTGTTTTATTGCTTGTGTGAAAATGTTTTAGCGGTTCATGGTCTGTCACTACAGTGAATCGCTTACCATGGATGTAAGGAGCAAATTGCTCTTTCGCGATTACTATACCTAGAAGTACTTTATCATACGTGGGGTACAGCAATTCACTGCCCTTGAAAGAGCGCGAAGCGTAAGCGCAAGGTTTGTCTTGGCCTAGCTTTCCTTGACTAAGGATTGCTTCAATGGCAAATTGGGAAGCAGCTGTTGTAATAATGAATGGCTCGTTCAGATTAGGAGCTTAAAGAACTGGCTCTCTGCACAATTCGTTGCGCAATGTTTCAAAGCTATTGTTTTCTGTTTTGCCTCATTTATTTTGCTGATTTTCCTTAATAATTTAGCTAAAGGGTTTGCGATTTTTGCTAAGTCTTTTATGAACCGTCTTTAATAGTTAACGAATCCCAAGAACTGTTTCACTTTTTTGGGGTTTGTTGCTGTTGGGTAATTGTTAGCTGCGGCGATTTTTTCTGGGTCGGTTTTAATGACTCCATTGCCTACGATATGGCCTAAAACTAACGCCTCTTTCTTAAGAAACTAACGGTTTTGGGTTCAATGGTTAAATTGACTTTACCAAGGCGTTTCATTAATCGTCGTAAATGGATGCCGTGTCGTTGCAAATCTTGCGCAAAACCATTACATCGTCTAGATATATTTCTAATTCTTTCCCTTGTAGGGCTGAGAGGGCGAGAGCCACTGCTCTGCTAAATGTGACGGTAGCATCCTTGAGTTCCATAGCCATTCTCTTGTATTGATAAGTACCCGTTGGGGCTGAGAACGCCGTTTTGTGTGCATCTTGAGGATCCATCATTATTTGGTAGAATTCTTGTTTGAAGTCAATGGCCGTTACGTATCGGCTAGAAGCTAAATTATCAAGTATGTCTGCTGTGAATGGAAGCTGGTAAAATGAGCCGACAGTGATTTAATTTAATTTGCGAAAATCTCTTACAAGTCTCCATCTTTTGTTGCCTTGCGCATCTGGGTGTTTGGGGATGATCCACATAGTTGAGCAATACGGTGAAGTGGATGGTATGTTTTATTTTTTAACAGTCTTTGTAAGTGCTTTACTTTCAATTCAAAAGAAGTACATTTTGATTTATACACCTTAATTGCATTAAGCAAATAACTTCTCTGACGTTCTTTTGAAGATAAAGCAGTTTTTTTCTGATACTAAAATTCTATATTAGGCATACTTTCAGGAGCTTCTGAATTTAAATACGATATATCTGTATCAAGTTCCGCGATATTAAAAAAAATCTCTTTACCAGAAGGGTAAGTACATTGAGACACGTTATTTTGAATCTCGTTGTCATTTATCAATGGAATAGAAATAGATGCCGCATTAGGAACATTATTCGCAGAGATGTTTTCATTTGAGACATCTATTATATTGTCTTGATCTAAAGATTGCGCCAGTATATTAACGGTTTCCACTTGAATACCCTGCACATCAACTTGTTCTTGTACAATCAGCTCCAGATTTTGCACTGTCTGCCAATGAATCGGCTCACGATCTCGGCACAAACGTTTCTTTTCATTATTAACAAAATCTTCGTCTTTAAAATGAACAGCACAGAGTCCTGCAGATCGTACAGTCGCTGTCGCCATATAACGAAGCCGTGAGTTACCTAATTAAATTTATTTAATTATGTTTTCGAGTATCTTAAATTAATTAGGTGAAATTAATAATTTTACTAGGATATACATTTTTTAATTATTGAATTAAGTATAATAATCAAATACAATATATTTTGGTCATCAAAATAATTACCATTATGATTTTTATTCAAGTTTACAAAACAATTTTTTTAACTTTTATGTACTTTTTTGGATATAACATCAGCTAAGCTATGTAGATCGAAATCATCTAATTACGAAACTGTACAATGTATGCGTTTGCTCTCAAAAGTATTGCATGTATTAACCCTTTAACGACCAAAATGCTCAATTTTTCTGTCAATTTTCATCGCGTTTTTTTCGGTAGTCATAGGCCTTAGAGATTATTGTAAACACGTATTTTGATGGAAAATTGAATGCTCTTTCAGAATCTTTTTCTGGAATTGCGATTGATTGCGTTATAAAAAAGTTATAGCCAATTAAACAATAAAAAACGTGAAAAATTTTGCAAAAAATCAAGTTTGCGATTTTTTTTAGCAATGTTACCCCAAAGAAATCATCTTATAAATATGATCAGGGATGACCACAACTACGAAGGTATCTCCAGGAATTTTGGTGGAATTTTTGAACCACTTCTTCCAACAAAATAGTGGCAAAATAAACAAAAAACATAAAAAACACGCCTGAATTTTCAGAATTTTCCGAGGCGATTTTTGAATTTTCGGGAAATACGAAAAATCCATTTCTTCAAAATCATCTCCAAAAATTTTTTGTTGTATAAACTTGTTCTCTAAACTCAATTGTTTTCGAGATAAAAAATGTTCTACTCTTAGCATGACGCAGAGACAACGACGAGGACGTAGTAGAATTTTGTCTCCTTTGGGGTGCTTGATTTAAGTGAGTTCCCTTGCCTCTCACTGCAATACGAATTTTTCAGTGTTTTTTTTTTTAAACATTCCACACAAATCGATAAATCACATTTTTCGCAGATAATTCTCGTTCTTACGGGACAATAAGAACAAAGTTTGAGTTTTGTTTGTTTGGACATATTGTGTTTCTCCCTTTTATATTGTCCCTGCGTCATGTAATTTTTAGCTATTGAAAGTGCAAAATCTTTTGTTCCAACCCTTTTTTTCTCATCATTGACAGCATTGAATAGTACAGTAGCATTTACAATCGAAGTTTGAATGAGTCTTAAAAAAAACTACTCACGTCCACTTTTTTGAACGAATACTCGGAAGCAAATTGTTGCAATGTCCGTCGTGGACATCATTGCCACCCATAAAACTGTTATAGACGCTAATAGCCCTCGGAAAAGGTATTTCAACTTTTTTCCTTCTTGCTTACTATATCTCTTTGAAAATGATAATGGAGTTACTCTTGCCGCAGTAGAAATAATCAAAACTGGTTTTGAATCCATCACAGTGATGTAATTTATACCACTGTTCTTATCGTGTTTCACGGCATACTCACCTCTTTGAGCTTTTTTATTTAGAACATTTTTATCTTTGACTCTATCTTCTCTAATAGTACCTGTACATTTTAGCCCAAGCTTCTTCAAATGCACAGCGAGATCTAAGCTTGTGAAATAATTATCAAAATATAGATGGAACATACATATTTTTCCCGGCGGTATTACATGAAAACGCGAGAACCTAATGCACACTTACTAAATTTACTTCCCGTTGCTGAATTTTTTCCGCAGTATAAGTGAAGACCTAACACAAAACCATCGGAAGTACAAAGACCCCAGAATTTGAGACCAAATCGTATGGTTTTTCCTCGAATGAATTGTTTTAGTGACGTTCTCGCATAAGACTTAACCATGATTTCATCGATGGAAAGAGCAGTTCTCCACACACCGAACTTCATAATATTAATTTGAAATCGGTTTAATAGTGAACGGACACGCCAAGCATTGTCAGTTGGATTTTTATCTTTCGTTTTTGAATATTTTAATTTCGATTTGATCTCTTCAGACTTTTTACGTGCCATAGCAGAAGAAACAACGTTACAAGATAAAAAGGGATCACTTGACCAGTAGTCCCTCTGAGATTTCCTTTTGTTGAATGAAGTCAAAATGATAATTCCCACGAATGTATTAAAGTCTTTTATATTTAAATCAAGATTATTTTCTTTGCAAGCATCTATAATATATTGCTTTATTTCCGTTGAGAAAAATATTTCAAACAGTTCTACTGCCTCCATTTCTTGTACTTTATTTTTTACCGAGTCTTTCAATAAAATTTTGTCTTCCAAATTATCTTTATACTTGTTTTCTCCTTCCATCCACTGGAGTACATGCGTTCTTTCTAATTTAGCTTGAATTTCAGTATATGTTTTACAAGCTTCTATTACGTTATATTAGAAATTTCATCATCCGAATCATGTTCTTATTGTCCCGTAAGAACGAGAATTATCTGCGAAAAATGTGATTTATCGATTTGTGTGGAATGTTTAAAAAAAAAAACACTGAAAAATTCGTATTGCAGTGAAAGGCAAGGGAACTCACTTAAATCAAGCACCCCAAAGGAGACAAAATTCTACTACGTCCTCGTCGTTGTCTCTGGGTCATGCTAAGAGTAGAACATTTTTTATCTCGAAAACAATTGAGTTTAGAGAACAAGTTTATACAACAAAAAAGTCTTAGAATTTATCAGGGAACAAGCCTGGATTTTTTCAGAATTTTTGGAGATGATTTTGAAAAAATGGATTTTTTGTATTTCCCGAAAATTCAAAAATCGACTCGGAACATTCTCAAAAAATTCAGGCGTGTTTGTCGATTAATTCTAAGACTTTTTTGTTCCATCAACTTTTCCTCTAAACTCAATGGTTTCCGAGATAAAAAATTAGTGATGTTTTTTCTGTTTTTTTTTATTTTGCCACTATTTTGTTGGAAGAAGTGGTTCAAAAATTCCACCAAAATTCCTGGAGATACCTTCGTAATTGTGATCATCCCTGATCATATTTATAAGATGATTTCTTTGCGGCAACATTGCTAAAAAAATCGCAAACTTGATTTTTTGCAAAATTTTTCACGTTATTTATTGTTTAATTGGCTATAACTTTTTTATAACGCAATCATTCGCAATTTCAAAAAAAGATTCTGAAGAGCGTTAAATTTTCTATCAAAATACGTGTTTGCAAAAATCTCTAAGGCCTATGACTACAGAAAAAAACGCGTTGAAAATCGACAGAAAAATTGAGCATTTTGGTCGTTAAAGGGTTAAAGGAGGAGCATCCATTCGGATATTATACGGTGTGACGTATGCCATCAGGTTAAGCAGCCGATCATTCCCGGATCGGTTGCTCGTAACTCGTTAGTTAATAGGTTTTAACTAATTGTTTTCGCGCTGATCTCGGGGGTAGTCATCGGTACGACTCCCCGTAAATTGCTAACGTTAATTTATAGATAATTTGTTAATATTCAATTGTTAATTTAATAAATTGACTCGGCGAGACAATTTTTCTCGCCGATTAACGTAAAATATCGATTGTTGATAGTGTTTTACCGGTTGCTGTCCTATCCTACGAATACCGCCCTCTCCGGTGTTTATCCTATTTGGCAATTTTGGGCATAGGGCCCTACACACGGTATCTAAGTCAAACGAGGTGTTTGACGTTGGTAACGGCATTGCACGGGAATCAAAGTGATTCCCGGCCGCATCGTGGGACTGCACACTTAAGCTTGGTAAGTTGGGACAAATTGGGCCTAACCTGGAGCCTTACATTTCCCAAGTACCCACCCCGTTACAGTACAATAACTAAGTTTCACCCAAATATTGGTATAAAAAGTGATGTTAGACCGGACTTATGAACATTAAAAAATGCTACAACACGCGTTTTTTTGTATTGTAGGTCAACATTAAATGAGCATATATTGAAACGAAATGAACTATTTTTAACCAACCGAAAACGAAAAGGAAGTGTACTCCAATATCAATCTAACAGGGTCGAGATTATTTAAAAATATTAAAAATTGTCAAATAAGCAGCATTTATAAAATGTATGAAATTAAAAAAAAACAAGAGCTTATATGGGAGCGTCCACGAAAGAGTCCGCACCCGGCGCGCGCGGAGCCTTTTTCGCACTAAAGGCACTCTGTTCAACTCGCTCAAGAATTGACCTCTGACCCTAAGAATATTTACTCAAGGCATAAATCAATAGATTTTTTTCTCAGCTTTTCAATGGTCTCATTATTTTTGTCTTAAAACCCATTTTAAAGGTAAAAAAAGTGAATTGAAAATTTAAATTGATTTTACTTAATGTATGACACGTTTTTTTTAAAATAAATTATACCAATCGAAAGAGGAAGTTCTAATGTTGAAACCCTGAAAAATTCAAGTTGGAGAAATGAAAAACACAAAAGCAAATAAATATCAAAGATCGTGCCGGGCTGCGCGGAACGCCCGAATCGCGCGTTTTGCCCGCCGTACACTTTATACGTTTTATCATTTATACGTTAACCTTAATACGTTAAAAAAATAATCTGAAGACATGCATCGACAGGCTTTTTTCTCAGCTTTCGAATAGTGCCTTTATTTTTTACCTAATACGAGTTTTAGTGGTCAAAAAAGCGTATTGAAAAGTCAAATCATTTTTTTAAATTGTCAATTCTCTTTTTTTACCACTAAAACGCGTTTTACATAAAAAAAATAAAGGCACCATTCGAAAGCTGAGAAAAATACCTTTCGATGCATGTCTTCAGATTATTATTTTCTAACGTGTAAGTTAACGTATAAATGAAGAAACGTATAAAATGTACAGCGGCAGTCGGACGCAAATGGTAAAACGCGAGATTCGGGCGCTCCACGCAGACCCGCCCGGTCTTTGGTGCTTAATGGATTTTGTGCTTTTCATTTATACAACTTGAAGTTTTAACGTTAGAACTAAGTTCAACGTTAGAACTTCCTCTTTCGATTGATATAATTTATTAAAAAAGAAAACGTGTCATACATAGAATAAAATCAATTTGAATTTTCAATTCACTTTTTTTAATAAAACGATGAAAAATGGCCTTGAATTTAATGACCGATTTTCAACACATTTGCACATGTAAATATATATAAATAAAAAGAAAAATCGGATTCGGTAGGTGTACAAAAACCAAATGTTACAAACTTGTAGTACCTGTATTTTCAATCCATATGTTTTGTCGGCCAGCTTCTGCGGGAAATCTAAACAATTTGTCTCCTTTATGATTCCCATTTTTACATTGAAAATATTGACACCTATTGAAGTCCCTGTTCCTACTCGTTCTTGACTGTTTTCGGCAACTGCAACAAATTTAATATTAAAGCACGACAAACGAATATACAGTGGAATTATTAGCAAGAACGTATTGTATAATATTTTACGTATTGAAAGACACAAATATTAACCTTAAAAACAATACTTACCCTGTTTTAAAACTGCTATGTGCGAGATTAGCTTATCTCCTCTCGAAAACTCTAACACGTAACACAAACTCACACTCGATATTATTATAAGAATAAAATATTAAGATATTACTATATAAAAAAAAAAAAAAAAAAAAAGACCGAGCTAGATCGATGCCTAACGCATCGATCAGTGCCGCCGTACCTCGCCTCTGGCATACCGGCGGTCATCCATGTCACGTCGTCTGTTGCTATCTTTCTTTTATTTCATATCCTTGACTGTGACGGTTATTTGGATTACAGAACATAAGGAGTTCGCTTAAGTCTTTCTCTGCTCTTGCGATTATACATTATTCGTTTTTTTATTTTTGTTTTTGTTTCTTTGTTTCTTTGTTTCTTTACTTTTTCAGGTTTTTTGTCTACCCTGACGCAGACTTATACTACTGAATATTTTTATTTCCGATTCCCCGACATGAACACTAGTGCTTCTCGAGGAGGTCACGAAAGTCTAGTTTAGAATCTGTCTAATTTCAATATTGGGGGCGCTGTAATCGATTCTTTATAATATGCTCGATACCCTAATTTACTCTTTGCGGTTGTTCAGGGGAGCGAGACCAACTGTTTCTGAGGTTTTTCTCTTCTCTTTCCTTTCTCTTCTTTCTTCTCTCTTCTTTCTTCTCTCTTCTTTCTTCTCTCTTCTTTCTTCTCTCTTCCTTGGCTTTTGCCTAAACTAAAAGAAGGAGTTCCTATTTACCTATCTACTCTCTCACTCACCCTTTCTTTCATTCTGAGCTTTCACATTCATCCTTTCCTTTCGCTCAACTTTCATTCTACGAAAACCCTTTTTCCCTATCCGGAATGTTAGTCATTATTGTTATTAGTACAAAATCTCTATCTACCTTGATTACCTCTGTTCTACTACCACTGTTAGTGCGACATGTATTAGTGCGACTTTCGATTTTTAGCCTATCTACTATCTTATAAAGCCAAGTCTTTTTCTAGGTCTTCGGTAGCAATTTTTACAAGCATAATGTCTTTGACCATCATGGTTAATTTGTCTATGCCCTCTTTGGTCGTCATCATCCTTTTCGTGTTTCTAGCTGCTTCTTCCATATCTTGTACATATTTATGCCGTATTGTTTCGTACTTCACACATGTCCATAAGGCATGTTCAGGGGTGTCTGCCTCTCCACAGCTGCATAGGTCGGACTCTACAAAATTAAATCTTTTCCTGAAAGATTGGAAATTTCCATGTCCACTGAGTATTTGGATTAGCCATTTACTCGGTCTAAACCAAAACTTTGCTAGCCTTTCTTCTATGCTAGGTAAAACCTCATATGTGCGTCTTTCTTTTATCGTATTATCCCATCTCAACTGCCATTCCTTTCTTATTTCCTGATTTGGTCTTTCTATTATCAATTTTCTTTCTCTTCGCGTGCCTAGTCCTTCCTCCGATTGTACTGTAAAGTTTTTATATCGGTACTCTTTTCCTTTTCTCATCCAGTATAGTCCAATTCTTCTCTCACATTCTAAGTCAATCGGTAGGTGGCCTGTAATTGTTGTAATAGATTCGGCCGAGATGGTTCTGTATGCTCCTGTGGTTTTCATCAGGGCATATCTTTGCGACATTATGAGTTTCTTTTTCTGGACATTGTTTGTGAGCCCGTACCATCCTGCTGCTGCGTATGTTATTATGGGTATGAACACTCCCTTATATATTATATCTAGAGATCGATAGCCTAAGCCCCATTCCTCTCTTGCCAGGAAGGCCAGCCTTTCGAAAATTCTTTTGGTTTTCTTTGAGATCTCCGTAACATGCGTTTGTACGCTAAGGCCTTTGCCAAAAGAAACGCTCAGATATTTAAACGGTTCTTGCCTTTTGATTCTTTGTCCGTTTATCCTGATTAGTAGGTAACATTTTTGATGAAATGTTCACTTCGCTAGTAACATTGCGCGCTTATCTGGGGCATGTTTCATTTTGACATTTACACTCCATTTCTCTATTATATCTATGGCCATTTGTCCTTTCCGTTCCAGTTCTTTACGGGATTCTCCTTCGATTATAATGGCTTAGTCATCTGCATAGGCTATCGTCTCGTGCCCTTCTCTGTCTAGCTTGTGTAGTACTTCATCAAATACGACATTCCATAGGATTGGTCCTAGTAGGGATCCCTTCATCACATTTTTGCTTGCAAAATTGCCACCTTCGGTTATTATTACTTTCCTATTACAGAGGTAATCCCTAACGATATTGTACAGTCTCCAGGGGCAGTTCATGCCTCTCAGATTCTTTAGTACTCCCGGCCACCATACATTGTCAAATGCACCCTTAATGTCCAAAAACATTATGAGTACATATCTACAGTTTGAGTTGTGCACTTTGGTCTTTAAGTACACTATCGCATCTTCGGTTGATCTTCCTTTTCTAAAACCGTATTGTTTGTTAGACAGACGTGGTTCCACGATTTGATCTAATTTTTTGATTATCAGACCTTCCAGAATTTTTCCTAAAACTGGTAACAGGCTGTGACCTGGTATTCGCTTCCCGATTCAATTAATTAATTAATGTAATTAATAAAAACCGTTGGGCCGCGTTGCCCAATACCGCGCACACAATTATTTATTTATTCATCCGAACTTCGGGCTGTCGCCAGGAACGCGCGTTCGCTGAGACGATCGGTGTGGAGGATTCGGGCAATCCTCCTTGCCTCGACACGATTTATAAAAAAATTAAAGGATGTCGGCGGGAGCGGGGAGAACACAATAAACACAGTTAATTAAAATAAAAATAAAGAAACCATTTATTTAATGTATTTAATTAACAATTGGCCATCCAGGCCGTGTGCCGCGACAATGTTACTTCGCGCGGGCGGAAGTAGCGGGAGTCACCCGGATCGAGACCCTCGCCTGCGGTTGACTTTGCCCCGATCTCCGCTATTCGGGTACCGGCGTACCCGAATGCACTCCCGATGTACACGCACACATACACTCGGGGTAATGGGGGGAACGCGCGGTAGTATATAATACACTTACCGGGGTGCGCCCCGTGGATGGCCCAGCCGATCCGTGTCCCTTTGTCCTCCTGGGCAACGGAGGACGACGTCGGCTGCGGTGGTGGAAGGCGGCCCTGTGCCGCGGCGAGTGCCTCGCGAACCGCGTCCGCACTCACACACAACTTCCCGTCCTTTACACACACACCAAATCACTCGCGGCTCACTCACGAGGATGTCCGGGTAACCGATGGCTTTCGCGCCTCACGCGCCTTGTCAGCCAGAAAAACTCTCGATCGATCTACCGGTTTAGTTTGTCCGCCTCGAACGGCGGATCGGGACATACTAATTAGGCAATCGCCTAATTTTCGAAAAAGGGATGAGAGTGGGAAACACACACACACTCTCGCGCTCTCATCCCTACGTACTATTGCGCGCGTAATTGTATACTTGATCGACGTAAACAAATGTCGTCGGTTGGCCTTGACATACGAAAGGCTCCGACGACTTACAATTCGACAATTTAAATACTCTATTCGTCGTGAATAGATTGTGTGACGATTTCCGTCACAAGGCATATTGGTCTATATGAACTAATTAGACCAGGATCTTTTTCTCTTCCTTTCTTGATTGTAATTACTTTGCCTGTTTTCCAAGTATTCGGAAATATACCAAGTTTTAGACAGTTATTATATAACCTTAGCAGTTCTTCACCAACTACTGTAAAAGCAACTCTTATTACTTTCAGATCGAAACAGTCGATTCCTGGCGCTTTTCCTAATTTCATTTTCTTTACAACTTGCACCATCTCCTGCCTTGTAAAACTTTCGGTTTCACTGTATTCGTCTGTATATCTTTGATTTTGTTGCCTTACTTCTCTCTGTTCTCTCGTTTCTGTTTCCTGGTTATCATCTGGAAAGAGCTGATGAAGAATTTGCTCTGCTGTGTCATTCCAGGTCATAGTGTAGCCATCGTCTGTCTTCACGTTACTTGCGATTTCTTTAACTCTAGCTTTTTTGGCAGCCAGCTTGTACGGTAAGCTCCATGGATTGTCATTACCTTGTTTGGTCACAAATTCTTCCCATTTTTGGGTTTTGGTTGTGTCTATTCGTCTTGTATATTGTCGCTTGGCCAATCCATAGGTCATTTTTGCACGTTCTCTAGTGTCTGGATCTCTTTCCTTTTGGAATTGTCTGCGTAACCTGTTTGTGTGTTTTTTGGCCTTTGTCAATTCCTCGTTCCACCATGGAACTTTCCTGCTTGTCTTGTTCTTAGTGGGTATAGCTTTGTCACATGCTATTTTTATCCCATTTATTATGTCTTTAATGCCAGCGATTGTTGAACCAATATCCTGTCGGTGCGGTTGGGCGTTCCAATTTTCTCTCAGTGTGTTAATAAACAATCCCCAGTCCGCTTTGCTTGTTATATAGCTTTTGATGTACTCTTGCTTCCTATATCTACCTTCCTGAGCTTGTTCCACTAATTCAAATGTTATTGCTCTATGGTCACTTGATGTCCAGTTTTCTTGGACTTTCCAGTTTTGTATTCTTTGTGCCATATGTGGTGAGGTTAGAATTACATCGACATAGCCTTCTCCGACTTCATTTGCGACTGTTGCAATGCTATTAGGATCGTTTATTACTCTGAGGTTATTCTGGAGTATAAATTCTTCTAGTTTCTCTCCTTTTGCATCCGTATCCATAGGGCCCCATAGTGGCGATCTTGCGTTCGAATCAATACCAATTATAAAGCTCTTTCCTTGTAAAGCCGTTACTATCGCTTGGAGCGATCTTAGATGTATCTCAATATCATCTTTTAGTTGGAAATATCCACTAATTAGGTATACTTTATATGGTACTGATATTTCTGCTATTGCGAAGTGCGATGATCATAAGTTAGTTATTTGCATCGCTATCACATTCGGGTCTGTTATTGCTATGGCTGCCCACGGATTTTCGTTGGAGGAGACTATTCTTACACCCATACCGTATCCCGTCACTTTATTATTTCTTGTATATGGTTCTTGTAGCATAATTACGTGAACTCCCTTTTCATACGCTTTTTGCTTTATTTCGGGTACCACCCGCTGTGCTCATCTGGCATTCAGTTGTGTTATCAGAATACAGGGTTTATTGCTCCCCGTAATCTGTGTTAGTTACTAGGCGTTCTAGTGCTTTTGTGTAGCACGGACATTTAGTGTCGAGAACATTATGGTCCGACTTCTTTTTGGCTTTGACGCAGTTTATGCACTTTTTATTCTCCTGTTTTTTCGGACATTTGTCGAAAGAGTGACCTTTTTTGGCGCAATGCAAACAATGTACCTCGTTGTTACACACTTTACTAATGTGACCAATCCCTGGCACTTAAAGCACCTGGAGACTAGTACAAAGTCCTGTATCTTGCAAGATTGATAGTCTACAAAGATCCTCCTTCTTCGCAACAACCTACTTCTAATTTTTGGGGATACCTCAATAACCCAGTTGGTCCTGCTCGTGTCCCGCTTTCCTGTTTTGAACTTCGGCGTTAGTTCTTTTTCCGCCTCGTCAGCCGAGCAAACGTGTTGCTCAACTATTAGTTCTTTTATGTCTTTCTCGGTAATGTTTTTAGGGAGATCATATATGATCATCCTCGGCTTCTGTTTTGGTGGTTTGTGCATTTCAAAGGTTTCCTTTAGAGACGGTTTATTTAGAATCTTTTGTAAAGATTCTTCATTTTCCGTCTCTATAATTAAACCTTTATTTATGGTTCTGAGGCTTCTGATCTGAGCCTTCTCTGCTCTCGGTCGGAATTCGGCTTGTAACTTAGATTTTATCTCATCTTCGTTTCTGAACTTGTCGGCTTTTTTCGGCTTTATTATGAGTTTGTGCATTGTCGTATTCTTTATTGTAACAACTAATTTCTTGGTAACGTCTGCGTACGAGTAGTTACCCGGATTCATTGCCTTCTGCCTCTGCTCTGATAGGACTTTGACTTGTCCTTCTAAGAATGCTACTTTCGCCAGCAATGTTGAGACCAGGCTATGCATGTTATCTAAGGCCTCATGTGCCTTTTCACTGTCCTTCTTTGTTAGGTGTCTTTTAACTGTCTTTATTCGGTCCAACATGTACATTGGTACCTCTATAAGACTTTTGACCTCTATTTTTCTACTCTGTTTGCCGCTTTCGATCTCCGTGCCTTCCGACTCCGACGAGCTTGAAGACTCAGACTCCGATTTTGTTCTTGCATTTTTTGCCATTCCGGGCTTTGCCCTTTTTGGCTCTTTCGGCTCCTCGTCCGAGGAAGACGACAGGCCGCGCTTATTTCCTTTCTGGTCTTTTTCTGTTTCCTTTTCTTTTGGTTTCCGTTTTGGTAAACCAGCTCCTGTAGTTGTTGCTTTGGGGTTGGGTTCCCCTTCTGTTTCATGTCTGTGCACCATTAATTTGTGTTTATGGGTTGACATTTCATTTTTGTATTATTAGTGTGTTCTTTGTGCATCCTCTTGATTACACGACGCTATAAACTGTAGCAAGTTATTTGGTGATCACCTATTAGCAGTTGTTGTTTGACAGGTTTGACCGTGAGCCTTGAAAGTATCGTGGCCTCATCAAATACAATTTAAACCTCCGAGTGCCGCCTCCCTTCCAGGTGCCACCTGGAGCAACCTCAGCAAGTTTAATTTTTACACACGCTGCTACAGGGCAGCCCGACTAACTGGCGAAGAAAGCCCGGGCCCTGGTACTATCGTGCGGTCCGGGCGTGCACGATCGGCGATCCGAACGCCGACCTCCCGGTTTATATGATGTACCCTCTTTACATCCAGGTATTCATAGTACTTCCCGTCGAGCTATAGGTTTTCACTGCCTCCCTTGCTTACGTGTCGCAGATACGTTTACCCTGAGTTTGCGTCTTAACACCGGCCGGCCACCTCTCCAACCGACCGATACCCATTGCTGCGGTTTAGCCTACCGAGACGCTGAAGTTAACAATGTCAGCCATCGGCGTTTCCCCCTCTGGCGGCGTGGACGCACGCAGTTGGTTTTCCAGAGGAGATTAAGATATTACTATATTACATCCGCGATTAACGACAAAGCAAGGAGATCAGACATTCTAAACATTGATCAAAACAACTATATTATTTTACGCGTGAGCACCGCGCGTCGATGTCAACAATACCCACTTGTAAAACAAAAGAAAACGCTTTTTCGGGGCGCGCGTAAAAATCTCATTTGAAAATATATCTTATGGTTTGACGATTTTACATTTTATGCGATTAAACTCTAAATAAACAATTTCAAACCATACATATATATATATATATATATATATATGGGAGATTCCATGTGAAGTGATCCAGTTAAAAAATAGAATTTTGTTTTAATGTATGGAATCAGTAAAAAACTACTTGTTTATGATGGAATAGCAGCATTTTTAGAAGAATCATTTGGTAAAACTAACGTTAATGAAATTGCACAGCACTATACAAACAACGTCACAGATTTAGTCAAAATGTTATCTGATACTAAAGAGAAAATGACTGATAAAAATCTACAGTCGCGCATCAAAAGAATTATAAAAAAATTAACGCTTACAAATTATGTTTCTACCGATGACGAAGTTGTGAACGATACAGAATAATTATAAACACCTATTAAACAAAATTCAACTCTCCAACATACGAATCTAAATTAAAAATTTTGTTTTGGAACACGAGAAGTTTTATACAACGACAAACAGAACTCGAGCAACTACTGAAAAACAGCTCCATAGACATTTTAATTTGCGTCGAATCATGGCTAAACGATAGTAATAAAGATATCACATACCCTGGCTACCTTAAGAAAAGACAGAAAGCACAGCAGAAGCGGTGGAATAATTATATTTATACGTAAGAACTATACTGGTAAAGAATTAAACAATTTTCAAGTTCCTAAAGATACTGTTGAATTATATGGCGTGCATATTGATAATATAAATCCTCCGATCGACATAATAACATGTTACAGAGCCCCAGGTACACTCACTCAACATGAATGGGATGTAATAGTAAGTAATGTCAACAATAACAATCACACTTTATTTTTAGGTGATTTTAACGCTCACAGTACTATATGGAATTGTAAATATAACGATTCAAATGGTTCTAGGTTTTACAATTCCATAGAAGCAAATGACTTATTTATACACAATGACAATACATTCACGCATGTAGACGTTCGCAGTACTTCCAAATCAAACTTAGATCTTGTTATTACTAATACAAAACTTTCAAACCGACGCGGTGGCGGAGTGGCGGAGACGCACCTCGGCCGGTCACGGAAGTTAAGCAGTATTGAGCGCGGTACCCAAGTCGATGGGTGACGTTCTCGGTCGCTTGGATTTCGTGGCGGGTTAGGTGTTTTTTCACACTTCACAACGTGAGCGGAAGGTGTGAAACATTCGGTTTCGGTGTCAAGGACTACGCAATGTGACTTTGACACCCAAAAAGAATGTTTCGAATACACCGGCCATCTCGGGTGAGGTTTTCCCTGCTTCACAGGTTTCCCTCATCCACGGGCATAACCCCGGGCGAATGCGAGATGGTGGGGTTTTTAAGGGAGGGATAAAGCACCCACACATAGGTGGTAGGTGGACACCGTTAAAGTCCCTCAGGGGATAAACGGTAGGAAGTGCCAGGAAAATAGAGGGCACAAAATCAAGAATAAAAAGAATAAAAAAAAAAAATACAAAACTTTCAGATAAAGTTCATGTTGAGGTGTGTGATGAGACTTGGAGCTCCGATCACTTCCCAGTCTTCATAAATGTTCATACTAAGAAATATTTATATAAAAAAAACACATTTAAAATAAAGTCTGTACGTACTGATTGGGAAGAATTTAATGAAATATTAAATAATAATTATAATAAATTTTTAACATTAGAATTTGAACAAAAATCACCAAGTCAAAAATATCATGAGTACGTTAATATTATTACAAATGCTACAAAAGACTGTACACCTAAGTATAAGGTAAAAAAAATCGATTCTACGAAAGTAACCCAGTACCATGGTGGGACTCGGAATGTACAAAATTAAAAAGACTTAGACGCGCCTACTTTAAAAAATGGAAATTTCAACGAAATTAGAAGATTTGATTTCCTACAATAAATTTATTGCTAAAGTTAAAAAAACTTTCAGGACAAAAAAAAGAGTGTTTTAGGAAGTTTGCGGCTAGCATAAATTTTCGGAAGAATGTAAAATACGTCGGGAATAAATGTAAAATTTTTAAAAATTGTTGAGTTAAATTACCTTCTGTTAAATTTAGTGACAGCCTTGAAAAGAAAAAAAAAATTGAAATTGCTCTCAACAAAATTTCACCTCATTGGGCTCAAACTGATTCAAATTATATTCCTGCATCCCAAACAAATACATTTTTTGACGTTCCCTTTACCTATACAGAATTTAATGTTGCTCTAGATTACAAGAAAAAGAACTCTGCTCCGGGCATAGATGGGATTGATTTTGAGATAGTACAGCAATTACCAATTAAATTCAAACTTATTCTAGTAAATATATTGTGAAAAACACTCTTATACACTTTATACCTAAACCGGATAGTATAAGCTATCGCCCCATTGCACTTACATCTTGCCTATGCAAGCTGTTTGAAATATTAATGAAAAATAGGTTGCAGTGGTGGACGGAAGAAAAAAATATTTTGCCTGCTGATCAATACGCATTCCGCAAGGGTAAATCTACCAGGGACAACGTAACAAACCTTAACTTAAAAATAGACGAAGCTTTTTCTGAAAAAAAAGAAGTACTCTCTGCATTTTTAGACGTTCAAGGAGCATTTGATACCATAAATATTGATATACTATTAGAAAAATTAATATCTATCGAATGCTCAACTGCTTTCATAAAATTTATTAAATTTCTCACTCACGAAAGATTTATTTTTGCGGAATCTCCACATGATTGTTATAGAACTGCATACAAGGGCGTACCGCAAGGTGGCGTACTTAGCCCGATCCTACATATAATCTATGTGTCAAATATTACTAAAAACTTACCAAAAAGTGTAATGACATCGCAATTTGCCGATGATTTAGGTTTATATATGAAGTGTTCAAATGTAACTCGAGATAAAAAGATTCTACAAAAGGCTATTATAACGCTTAAACAAAACATGCATGAGTTAGGTTTAGGATTATGCGATGCTAAAACCATATTAGTACATTTTATAACAAAAGCATTTTGCCTGGTACAACTGAAATAAAAATAGACAATGTTATCATTAAATCAAGTGAAAGTGTCCAATTCTTAGAAATTCATTTTGATTATAAAATGTCATTTGAAAAGTACATTAATAAAGTCCAAAAAAATGCTTTCGAGCTTTAAATATTTTAAAATTTATTCGCGGAAATTGGTGGAGTGCATGCCCTGAAACCCTTATTCTATTATATAAAAGCTATGTAAGATTAATTATCGAGTATGGGCTATTCATTTACTACCCTGCTCGTATGGATTTGAAAAACAGATTAGATAAAATTCAAAATTCAGCAATAAGATATTCTACTGGGATATCGTATTAGTACGCCAATCAACGTTATGTTAGCGGAATCAAAACTGATAACACTATATGATCGCGCAGAGCTTTAATGTAATTCTTTTTTAGTTAAAACATTATCTAACGAGAGTTCTTTAACTTGTAAAACAATCATTAAATTCTATAACATCATGAAAAGAAAAATACCAGCAGGCAAAAATATATTAGTTAATAACATATTCAATGTGATGAACATTTTTACCTCAATCTATAAACAAAAAAACTACAACGTATATTGTCATAAATATGATACAATCATTACTTCTATTCCATACAACCTTACTCTTGGCCAAAATTTACGAAAAAGAAAAAGACCAAATGATACACTAATTAACTTAGTTTCAGAAAATAATGCATTAGCGATATATACAGACGGCAGTAAAATGTCTAAATCTGAGTACGCTGGATCAGCGATCTATTGCCCCGAATTGGAAATAAACAAAAAAATTACTATTAATAAACATGTATCTGTATATACCACTGAATGCATTGCTATGCATAATGCATTTAAAATTGCCTTAAAAAACTACAATAGAGACGTCTTCATATTTTCTGATTCTCTTAGTCTCCTTCAATCTTTAAACTCAACAAAAGTAAATATAACAACAAATGATTACATTTATAGTATAAAAGAAATATATAATACTTTTATAGAAAAATCTCAAAATAAAAATTATATAAAACTATTTTGGATTTCGGCTCATATTGATATTGAATGTAATGAAAAAGTTGACTCACTTGCAAAATTAGCAACACATGGTAACACTGTGGAAATTCAGAAACTACCATATACAGATTTTTTTGAAAATTTCCAAAGAAATACTAATAAAACTAATATAACAAGAATAACTCAGCAAGGTCAAGAGAAAGGTAAAATGTATTTTAAATTATACTTTAACAATTTTAAAAAGCCATGTTACAGTGGAAAAAATTTGAGCAGAGAACTCATTGTAACGTTTAATAGATGCAGAGCAGACCACTACAACCTTGCCTACTCCTTACACGGATCGGAATTATTAGTAATAGCTGGTGTAAGTGTGAAACGTCAGATGAAAATTTGAACCACGTAATCTGGCAATGCAAAAACTTTGATTTACAAAGAAGTAAACTAATGAGTTCGCTGCTTAAATTAAACCACAAACCTCCGTACAATATCGAAAGCTTTCTTGCTTGTACAAATATAGATGCGCTCAACTGTATTTTTTCATTCATTAACGAATGCGACTTAAAAATTTAAGTTAAAATAACTGATAAAAAATGTAAAATTATCTAGATGTTAAAAATGTACATATGTATGGGTGGTTCTCTGTGACATCGAAGATGAAAAAAATAAATATTGCTATAACTGTGGGAATATGTTTTAGAGGTATCCAGTAGTTCTCCTGAATTTTTTCAGATTTTTTCTGGGCCATTATTTTAAGTTACAGAGAGTCAAAGTTGACATTTTAGCACTTTTTTGCATTACATGCCCATTTTCATGAATTTGTAGCTCCCAGGGAATGCCTTTTACACTAAAAACATAAATACGACTTTTTTTGTAAAATTTTCTGAACTTTTCATTAAAAATACTTTTAAAGACATAAATGTATGCTGTCACACTCTTGTAAGCCATTTAAACCTTAAATAGTGAAAATCAGCGATTCTGCTCCAGACTCTGGAAACCTAATACTGTCTAAAAGATGTCTTTTTATAGTCAGAAACTACCTATAAATTTCCAGAGTGGGTCTAAATCATTAAGATTACTTATGGTCAAAATATCTGGGAAAAGTGTCCGAAATATTAATAGAAATGTATATTTGTTGTCTTATAACGATGAATCTATTAGCATGATCATTGCAAAAAAATTTATGCACTCACCCTGGAGTGGTAGAAAAGAATCTCCACTTGTTGCAGTATCTATCTAATCCCCTGTAAGCTGCTAAAAATGCAAATATTAATATACAATTATAAAAAATTAATTTTTAAACATTTATAATGCTGGATTATTAGTTTTACAACCCTTACAAGAATGTTTAAAAATTAATTTTTAGTAGATAATTAGTAGACAAGAAAAAAATAGCGAACAAAATAAATAAGTTGTGGCATGAGACTTTTTAAGTGTTGAATAAAAAATGAAGCGGGCGTCGGGTCTTGAAC
This sequence comes from Theocolax elegans, assembly GCA_026168455.1. NCBI lineage: Eukaryota > Metazoa > Arthropoda > Insecta > Hymenoptera > Cerocephalidae > Theocolax > Theocolax elegans. The sequence continues at coordinate 5,264,784 of CM047429.1, forward strand.
CCGAGCCCCTTCGGATCCGAAGGCGTTCATGCTAACCACTGCGCTACGCCCGCACTGGTCGTAGCGCCTGCTTATTGCTCTCATATGCTACCGATACCGCGCCGCTTCGCGGTGTCGGTAATGCTGGCATCTTATATGACAAGTGGATTAAATCCACCTTGGAGAGGAAGGGGAAGGATGGGAAGGACGGGATGCTCGCACGCACTTCCTAGGGTACACGGCGGTACCGTCGGCAGAGAGAGGTAATAACCACACCAACCTTTGCGGAGTATCCTGGACACTTGGTCGGGAGCTGCTAATCTCTATCTCTCTCTTTCTCTCGCACACAATGGCCACACACGCTATTTCTCGTCCGGTATAGTCGAGTCGACCGTCCGTAGAGCTCTGGCTCTCGTAGCTCGCGAGAGCCGTCGTTTGGCCTACGCGCATGCGCGTAGCTCGTTTTCGGCGGCCGAGTGCGGCGCGATCGTGCGTCGGTCGCACGGACTGCGATCGCGCGTATTGAGGTGGCTCAGCTGATCTCCCGCGACCGCTGGGCATCCTCTCCCAATGTGTGTCTTTATTCCTTAGCTCAATCTCTTACAACTGCATACTGGTTGACGTTAGGGATCCTCGTGCTACCTCTCACCGGCGCTCGTGCGTGCGGCATGGGTTGGAACTGGGTTTTTAGTCTTGGTGGGTAGGCAGGGCTTATTTACTGTGCGGGTAGGTAGGTGTAGGGAATTATATATGGGTAGGTAAGTGTTCGTTGTGGGTTCGATAGCTCGTTACTTGACATGTGCAAAGCACATTGTCACAAAGTATTACTGCACACTTGGAGATAAATTGCGTAATAAAATTTCAAATCCCTCTAACAAAAAAATTAAACTCGATGTAAGTAAACTCAATACAATGTATATACTACCCACTATTCAATTTGAAATTGAAAAAATTTGGACTCTAAGAACTCCAAGTTGCTCGCTCGAAAAGGCACGACAATTCGCCGCGTATCAATCCCGAGGACAACATTATGAAGGCCACAAGCCGCCAGACATAAACCAAAAGAAGAAGCAAATAAAATACTAAGTTATAAAATTGAAAATATTTTAATAAGAAAGAAAGAAATTTTAAGTCTATGTGTTTCGTCTTGGGACCGTCTGCCAGAACTCATCAGTGGGGCGCAGACGGTTCCTGCCCCAGACACACAAGACAATATTATTGAATCAAAATAATGATAAACTTAAAATTTTGGTATCGTAAGAACGAACGAACGGAGCCTATATAAGTACACATAAGGTGGAAAATCTGATTGTGGATGGAAAAGTGCCCCCTAACATCAGAGTATGTACTATGGACATAATTTTAAACCAAAGTCCTGTTATTATTAAAAATATAATGTTTCTCGCCCAGGCAAAAGTTTTTAAATTAATATAGAATTTTGTCGGTCTGTACGTTAATGTTTCTAAATTTAGTGAAAGCTTATTTATGGCAAACCAACTGGATAAGATTTTTATTTTTCATTCAGTGTATTTTTTACTCCATTTCAAGTTTCATCTTCAAGGTTTATGACCGTATCATCAGTATATGCAAAGAGATTTTCTTTTAATATATCGTTAATGTAAAATATGAACAAAAGTGGTCCCAAAATAGTACCCTGTGGTACTCTTCTATTAACTAACATTTCATCACTTATTCATGTCTCTTTAATTTTGACTTTTTGGTGCCTATTACTTAGGTAATTGGTATAATGTTTAAATGCACATCCTCTTATTCCATATTGATAAAGTTTTTGTAATAGTATGTTGTGATTAACAGTGTCTTATGCTTTAGCGAGATTCAGAAACGTTACGGCTATAGGGTTGATTTATCTAAGTTAGTACAAATAATATTTGGTACAGATTGTACAGCGTCTTTGGTTTCTTTATTTTTAATAAAACCGTACTGATTTTTATTTATGATATAACAAGACTTGATAAAATTGTATAGTCTTCCGTAGATAATTTTTTCAGAAATTTTCGTAAGGTTAGAAATTAGTGATATTGGTCAATAATTTTGAGCAAATTTTGATCATTACTTATGTGTATAGGTATAATTTAGGCGTTTTATAGTGCAGCTGACCATATTATAGTATTTATACGTAAGTTGATGTTATCTACTAGTGGCTTTATTACGAAACATAAAAGTGACTTAATGGTTTTTGTATTTATGTTACCTATCCCTCCATTTTTCAGTTTTATGGTATTAATGTTATTTGAAATTTGACTATTATTAGTTGGTTTAAGGAAAATGGATTTCGGGTTTGCTGTTTGTAGGTTTAAATTAGAGTTATTGGGAATTTTTATTCTTTGGCTCAGCTCTAGACCAATACTACCAAAAAATTCATTTATATTATTAGGAATATCTTTTGAATCAGTGACTAATTTTTTTTTTTTTATCATACATTTTATAAATTGGGAAGTTTACTTTTTTAGTTTTGTTCAGTTTTTTATTTATCAATATCCAGAGTTTTTTTAGAGTTATCACTAGACTTTTCGTAGTATTTTTTCCTATGTTTTATAGTCTTTTTCAGCCGTAATGTTTCTAGTTTGCAAACATTGTACTCGTATAGTGTTTCTTTAGTTTTACATGATATAATTATTGATTAAAGTCTATTATTTACAGATTTGGATCTAGTAGCGTATTCATACATTTTTTTATTTTATTTATAAGTAAATTTGTTGCTAAATTTGGATCACGCATTGACAAGGTTTCCTTCCAATTTTTTCTAATTGCTTGTCTTTTATAGTTTGTTCTAATCTATTATTATAATATTCTATCTCCGATTATTGAGTTGTATCTTTTTAAATGTTACAAATAATGGGTAGTGATCGCTACAGCTACATAGTAATTTGTTAGATTTTTTTTAATTGACAAGGTATTAATGAAAATGTTGTCAGTGCATGAGTCATTATATATATCGTTGTCCGGTCTATATTGCAATCTATATTGAAATCGCCTATGATGAAATGATTTTTGACGTTTTGTTTTTCTCTTAAGAACTTTTTTAAATATAGAGTAATGTCTGTTATTGTAAATCATTGATCGGTAAAGTGTAGACATCTGAAAATTATTATGATTATCAATTTGCATTGTGGGATGTAAAATTTTCAATTTTTTAATATGTATGGTTTCTATGTGGTCAGATAGAGCATCAGATATATACACTACAACACCATCACATTTTTTTATTGAGTTACTATTATAATATATTTTGTAACCTGTTAAGGAGAAATATTTATAGTATTCTAGAACTCATATTTTAGTACATACAATTATAAAAGTTTTGCTGTCAAGGCTATCAAATAGTATTTGAAGATTATTAAAGTTATCATTTAGACTTCTGATATTTATTTAGATAATATTTTCTACATTATTTTTGAAAAATTAATTGAAGGCATTGAGGTTTCATTTTTTTTTTATTTTAATTCCTATTTTGCGTCTCGTATGCAGACTGTTGTTTTATCAAGTAATTTCTCTTCCTGGATAACAACAAACTTGGGAGTGCCCCAAGGGTCAGTCCTGGGACCTCTACTCTTCTGCCTATGCATTAGTGACTTACGTGACGCATACAGATTATCTGCAGGTTTACGTGCAACTTTCACACTCTGATCTGGGAGGGATAGTAGAGCTTCGGAGAGTCGCCATTGCGATACCGGATTGGGCTGTGCGCGCCTCACTAAAATTTAACGTTTCCGAGACTCAAGCTATTTTGTTTGATTGTCGTAAATTTTGTTCGGAATTCTATAACCATGAAAATCGTGTCATTGATTTGGGTGATGGCATGTCCATCGCGTTGTGCGGAGAGGGTCTTGAATCTTGGTGTAGTTTTTGACTCGCAACTATCATGAAAGCTGCATGTGGATAATATCACAAAAAAGTGAATAGTCATACATAGTCTACGGCTTTTTAGTAAATACACCACTTAAGCTCTTAGAAAGCAGCTGGCTGAGGTGCTGTTGTATCCCCACACTGATTATTGTTCTTCAGTCATACTGGATGTTTCGCAGAAGATTGGAAACCGACTACAGATTTAAAAAATACTGTATGCATTACGTTTGTGATATTAGGAGGGATGATCACGTGATGTCTGACAGATATGCTTTGGTATCTACTATCTCGGATGAAGAGGTTGAGCGTGTTCTTTCTCCCGCGAAACTCCCCTTGATAAACTCGCAAATCGTTGAAATTCATCCTTGGTTAGCTAGAGAGAATCAGGGAGTGCCCTCAGCGACTGCTAAGTGCTCTGATTCAAATATCCTTACTAGAGGTCTCGAGTTTTGAGTATATTCTCTGTCGGCCAGGGATCTTATCCTGGAGAGAGCAGAATCTTTGGCATGGGCGAAAACAATGCAGTTTTCATTCGTATGCTCTGGCCTAACCTAAATCTGGCCTAAATTGCACGAATTGTGGACAAAAGCGCTTCGACAATCCACCAAACTGGGCTACGTTAGACCAGTGATAAACAATTATACTGTATTTATAAGTAAAGTCAAGGGAGGGCAACTCTAGCTCCTCAGCGTCCAAGTGAGGATTAACCGGCCAGGTTTCAACGTTTGACAATGCTCCTTTTACCATTTTTCACTCCAATATTTACATTTTTCATCCATCCGTTAAATCATGATATCATTGCACTCACCGAGACCTTTTTTACTGATCAAAACTCCTCTGATATAGTTAATCTTCCTATTATACACTTCATAGGTTGGACCGAGTTGGTAAAGAGGACGTCGGCATCCCAGCTTATATCAAGAATAATCTCTAAGTCAATCTCTTAGCTCACTCAGACCTTCTGTTCTCTAACTCTCCCGGGTACATGATCTTTCACATTCATGGCTCGTCTATCTCATTGCGATTTTGCGTGGTTTACAAGAGACCCACGGGAGTATACCAATCCAAGATTTTTAATACTCTCGCTGAATTTCTCCACCTATGTGATCAAGTAGTTACCACTGGTGATTTTAACATCAATATGAACACTAAAGATGGGGCAACTACAATGTTGGAGTCCTACCTTGATTCTCTACCATCAAGAAGTCACCTAAGTTATGGATTACCCCAGCTATCAAGTATCAGCTATCGAGTATTGTACCTATAAAGAACTTCAAAACCTAGTATGTAACTCGATTGATGTTAGTAAATTCAATTATTTCAACAACAGACTTAGTGTTGCATCTAACTCCATTATCCTATGGAAGGAGCTCAGAAACGTTGGATTGGTTAATAAATCATCTTCATTTATATGTACAAATGTTGAGAACCACTAAAGTCAGCATAATTCTCCAAACATCTGTTTATATACAGGGTGACCCATTTTAATCACGGCAGCGGGATTACTCGGAACCTATACAAGATAGGGCAAAATGGTTCTGACAAATGTTGCTGAAGACAAAGTGAGCATCTCAATAGGCTAACGTCTTTGACCTTGAAATTTAAGGTTATTTCAAGGTCAAAGTGGTTTTTTCAAATGGGAACCACTAGTTTTGACCCCATATTTAGAAGAGTGGAAAATTTTACATTCAAAATCATATTAAGAACATTTTTTTCAACGTCATTTGAAGATCAAATCAAGGTTATACTCTACCTAGAAACAATGACGTGGATGTAGTAAGGATTGTTTTCTTTGGGGTGCTTGATTAGGGTGAGTCCTCTCGCCTCTCACTAAACTCGAATCAAGTGTTCGAAATGACGACCATGTGCTTCAAGGTACATTATCAATCGCTTTTGAAAATAGCGAACGGTGTTCAACAAAGTATGCCTTGGAATAGCAGCGAATGCTCGACGAATTCTGTCCTGCATGCCTGTTTTTGTAGTGGGTTGTTGCTCAAAAACAGTATTTTTTAAGTACCCCCATAAATAAGAATTTGGTGATGTAAGATCAGGTTAGCAAGGAGGTCAGTTAACCGGACGTCTTCGCCCAATCTAACTGTTACCATAGTGCCCATTCAAAAAAGCCCTTACGATTCGAGCAAAATGTAGTCATGCGCTGTCCTGCTGGAACCATATTCTTTGTCGCATTTCTAAGTCAACATGTTTCAGTAATCCAGGCTCATGTTTCAGTAATCCAGGTTCATTTCTTATTAGCCGCAAGTAACTATGTAAATTTACATTTTCTTCAAAATAATAAGGGCCAATCAAGTATTCATTGATAATCCCGCATCATACTATAACACTCCAACGTCTTTGATAGTAATTATGCCTATTCAGTACCCCATCACTTTGAAATATTGCCTTATCAGAAAACAAAACAAAGTTAAAAAAGTGTAGATCATTTTGTATCATTTGTAAAGCTCATTGGCAAAACATAATCCGCTTTAGAAAATTATCCAACTGTAGTTCTTGAACCAAAGTGATATGATAGGCTTGATATCGAAGCCTTGTCATAATTCTTATAAAAGTACTTCTTAGAATACCAATTTCCCTTTCCACTCTACCAGCGTTAATCTGTGGAAATTATTGCAAGGATAGTTACGATTCGATTATCATATTTATCATACTCAAGACGCCTACGTTGACGAATCATGTATTCACCCGAGCTCTTTGAGTAAAATGTCTGACAGCTCTATCGTCAGGGTATCGTCTGACAGGATAGCGTTCAACACAAAGCTTTGTCGCAGCACGGTAATTATTTTGGCTTGCTTATTATTAAATGTTAATAGTAAAATGGTGTCAAAAATATTAATAATCACAAGGCTCCCCATATATGGTCGCACCAAATAGGAAAAATGTTGAAAAATTACAGTAACTTTATTTAGCTTTTTTTAACTGATTTTAAATAAAAATAATCGTCAAAAAAATAATGAAGGGTTATAACGCTGCATTCCCTTGTTTTCTAGGTTACTTAGATCTAGAATTGGTCGTAATAGTTAAATTCTACGAGATGTAAATTGTAGGTGTGTGGGTTCTTCTATTAAGCTTACGATCAATTTAAGCTAGTTTAGCCTCTAGATCATGAAAAAAAAAACGATTTTAAACAGACTTTTCTGAGTTTGAACTTAATTTGACCTTGAAATGACCTTGAAATAATTGAAAATAATTAAAAACAATTTAGACTTTTGCAATTCTATAATAATAATCTACAAGCCTAAATTTTAATTTAGCAAAAATCTAAGTAATTTTGACGGAAATCCGCATAAGTATATGAGTATCCGCATACCTCTACTTTTATTACTATATATTAATGTACTGGTAATAACACAATTTTGCATAGACAAGATATTTGATACTTAAAATATTATTTATTTCATAATGATAGTAATTATGTATACCATTAAGTTTTTAAATTCTTGATAACGTACTTATATAAAATTTCATTTATAAATTAATTTGATTTTATAAAGTAATTTGTCTAATAATCTTACGAAATAATATTTTTATGGATATTATAAATCTCATATATTACATGTTATTTGTAGTTAGTAGAAATTCAATAGTTTTATATTGTATGTATCGTAATCACTATCCATGGTGTTAATCATGAAAACTTTTATGCGATCTGACGGAGGCAAAGTAAAAAATTTTAAAAAGACAGATTTTTTTTATTACAAGCAACGTTTCGTTGGCGTCGTCTGTCAAACTCTTCAGACTATTTATTAGACATAAAAACAAAATTACAATTGAGAACTCACATATAAAAATACACTGCGAATAAAAGATTTTGTACCTTAAATCAAATTATCGATGCGTCAAATGATCTGTTAAATTTTGTGTACATCGTCGTGTTTATATATGTAGCGAGTATAAACGCAGGAAACGTCAAACGGTCGTTAATTAGGCATTTAAATTTCTAAGAACTGGCAAATAAGTGATATTTAAAAATTTAATATCCTCTTTTTTGTTGATATTATTACTATCAATTTTGATATGTATCATTTCAGAAATCAAACGTTTGTTGTAATTACACTCGCTGTCAACAATTTTCACGCCATCCCAGTCAAATGCATGTTTAAAAAGAGATACATGTTGATTAACGACTGAATTTGGATATTTATTATTTTTATGTTCATTAATCCTAGTTTTTAAAGAACGCTTTGTTTCACCGCTTCGTTTCACGCATAAAAGTTTTCCAGATTCAATAGTTTCACTTGTCTTTTGTTAAACGATTAATTTTTCATGTAATTAGGATGATAGTATACCAAGAAAAGAGAAAAGACAATACAAGAAAAGGAAACATAAATCTGATGTCAGAAATAGTGGTTTAGAAGATGGAAATTTCCATATTGGCTCTGGCAACAGTGGGAATCGATGTAATCGTCTAGGCCTAGGGAGTGGGCTGGACCCACTTGCTAGTTCTGATGAAGATATTCCGCTTCAGTCTCACTCCCAACCCTCTTTACTTTCAGATCGTGATGATGAAGATACAATTGATGATGGACAATATGCCTTTCGACGAAATAGAAACAATAGTTATTTACCAGTAAGTATCTGATTTTTGTTTGCATTTCGCTTTAATACTTTTGCCGTAGCATGCATGCGTTATCTAGTTGTAATTTGCAACCGCATAATTTTTATTATATTATAATATTAATAATATTAACAACCGACGCGGTGGCGGAGTGGTGGAAGCGCACCTCGGCCGATCGCGAAAGTTAAGCAGCGCTGAGCGCGGTTAGTACTTGGATGGGAGACCATTCTCGTACGGCTTTCGTGATCGGTTAGGTGTTTTTCACATTCCACAACGTGAGCGGGAGGTGTGAAACATTCGGTTTCGGTGTCAAGGCCTACGCAATGTGACTTTGACACCCAAAAAGAATGTTTCGAATACACCGGCCATCTCGGGTGAGGTTTTCCCTGCTTCACAGGTTTCCCTCATCCACGGGCATAACCCCGGGCGAATGCGAGATGGTGGGGTTTTAAGGGAGGGATAAAAGCATCCACACATAGGTGGTAGGTGGACACCGTTAAAGTCCCCCAGGGGATAAACGGTAGGAAGTGCCAGGAAAAAAGGGCACAAAATCAAGAATAAAAAAAAAAAAAAATATTCATAATATTAACTCGAAAATATAGTTTATCTTTAATATAATGGAAATCATGTATATTAATTTTATGTCCCACAACGAAACACCTGAAATTTTTTAATTTACATCATGTTTAATTTACTGTTTAGTTTATTCTTTTTTTATTATTAAACAAATATATTAAATCTTCATTATAGTAAAATTAATCCCGAAATTATTGGGTCACTTCGTCCGCCTGATGACGTAATTATTTATTGTTATATTTGCAATTTATCTTAACTAATCTTTACATTAATAATTATTTATTAACTATTAATTTATTGTCTATATTTTATTGTAATTTACTCCAATCAATGTTATAATTTTAGTAAAGAAAGCAACAAAAAATAATTTAGATATGTTTTATATAATTTTGTGATTTAATTAATTTTTGTAGTAAATTAATTAAATATAAAAATTTTCCTCTACTTGTATTTGAACTATATTTGTAAAAGTGTTTCATTTATTTATTATGTTACATTATGTTTAAATAATGGCGCCAATAAAGCAATGAATAAGGTTACCTTACAATGGAATAAAGTACAAATACATGTGTAGTAGACTCAAATCTCATATTTGTAGAATATTTAGATTTTACATTTATATACACTCAAAGTCTAAAAGTGTAAAATTTGGAAGTAAAAAGATTAAAACGTTCAATTTAATCTTTACAAAAGAATAAAAACAAGATTTTACACTCTATAAAGATAAAATTATCGAATTTACACTTTACAAAGATTAAATTATGAAATTTACACTTTACAAAGATTAAAATATGGTATTTACACTTTTGCAAAAGATTAAATCGTACATTTTCAACTTTATAAAGTGTAAAAATGGTTACAAGATTTTTAAAAAGATTAAATTATGAAATTTACACTTTACAAAGATTAAATTATGATATTTACACTTTTGCAAAAGATTAAATCGTACATTTCAACTTTATAAAGTGTAAAAATGGTTATGATATTTTTGAAAAGATTATATTATGGAATTTACACTTTTGCAAAAGATTAAATGATATATTTTCAACTGTGTAAAGTGTAAAAAAGTAAATTTTAATTGTAAATAATAATTTAATTAAATAATGTTTAAATACCCTATAATTCTAAGCTCCCGTCCAGGGGGCACAATTTAAATATAAGTTCCGATATAAGTATGAGTATATGTAACGAAAGCCATGAGCGCTAAGGCGTATGCATTTTTCTGTAACCATGGAGTCTCGGGTTCAAATCCTGAGACTCAAATTTTTTTTGGATGTATTTAACACTTTTTTTACATTATTGATTATTAAAATAATTATTATTTATTGAATTTATGTAATAGAAGTGTTAGATATTTTTGTGTTAAACATTTAAGTTTTTTAATTTTGTTTTTTATTTTTAGATTTATTTATTTTTATAAATTTATATATTTTTAATATAAAAGTTTTATTGTTTTTATATATTTTTCATTATAAAATAAAAAATTGTTTAACACAAAAATATCTAACACTTCTATTACATAAATTCAATAAATAATAATTATTTTAATAATAAATAGTGTAAAAGATTTTACATAATTAATTATTAAAATAGTTATTATTTATGGAATTTACGTAATAAAAGTGTTAGATACATAAAAAAAAATTTGAATCTCCGGATTTGAACCCGAGACCCCATGGTTACTGCAAAATACATACGCCTTAGCGCTCACGGCTATCGTGACATATACTCATAATATCTATATCGGAACTTATATTTAGATCGTGCCCCCTGGAGGAGAGCTTAGAATTATAGGGTAATTAAACATTATTTAATTAAATTATTATTTACAATTAAAATTTACTTTTTTACACCCACCGATTGCGACCGGTAGCCGTGAGGACCGAGCACTGGTGACGACTGCATCCAGAGATCTCGCAAAGTCCTCGGTGGAATCGCTGGGCGGGAAGTAGCAGCTGTACATGCGTACCCCCGCCACCTCCACCCAGGTGAAGCTGGGAAGGGAGGCGACCATCTTTCTGGAGATGTGTATATTTCCACATACCCAGATGGCCGCCTTGCCCGTGGCATCCCTTACCCAGTTCGACTTCTCGAGATCCCGGAACTCCTCGCTGATGATCGCTACGTCCGCTCTCTCCTCTCTGACCAGCTGGGACAGCAGGTCCTGGGCCACAGCGCAATGGTTGAGGTTTATTTGGAGCACCTTAATCATTATTGATGTGTGCTTCTTCCTCATGCGAGGTCTTGGCTTTGGCCTCGCAGTCCACTGCTTTGTGGCCCTCTTGGCCGCACCGATAGCATTGCGCTGACCGGTCGACTGCGCTCTTGCACTCCCTCGCGATGTGTCCCGATTCGTGGCATCGGTAGCAGCGCGAGGATACCTCTCGCAGTCGAACTCTGCAATTGACCCATCCGATCCGGAGCTTCCCGTCTTGCAGCAGTTTTTTGGCTGCTACTGCCGGAAGTTGGATGGTCGCAGTTAGGGTACCACTGTAGGATCCCCTGGTTTTAATATTATCCGGGGATACCACATTTGGCCCGATCTTTGCCGCAATCGCTGCGGCCACCTCCGTTGTTGTCGTGGACTCGTCCATGTCCCTGATGGTGATGGACACTTTGTGAGTCAGCAGCTGGACCTCTGCTGACCCACTCAGGGTGGACGAGACCACTGTCCTCATCTCCGCCGTTTCCGTTCCGGGTCGCCCCAGTTCGAGGAGGAGCTCTCCAGCCCTGGTGCGCCTGATACGCGTGACCCGTTCTCCTAGGGTCTTTAATTCCGGTGCAGCCTTGACCTTCCGGATATATTTTTTATTTTTTATTTTTATTTTTATAGATTCTTCGGGGGTGATTATAAGTAGGGGCAATCTGATTGCCCATATAATTGACTGTAAGACCGATAAAAATATTAATTAATTTAGTTATACTACAGTCGACATAAGTAATATTTTATTAACTTCCGGAGAATGTCAGCGTAGGAAGAGCCCCCGCTAGATGTCTTTATCTTGAGGGCATCTGGCCGTGGGGGTCTTACTCCGGCCTTAGGCTCTGCCGTGCCTTCGGCCGGTTTGCTGGCACGTTTCTGCTGTTCTTGCTGCTTCGGCTGGCTGTCCTTCATCTTCTTCTTTTTTATGCCCTTCATTTCCGTGGTCCAGTCAGCGAACTTTGACTGGTTCACACCGGTCTCAGGAACGGATGACGAAGCATCTGCTGGCCCACCTTTGTTAGTTGATGGGCGACGTTTGGCACGTTCCATCCCTACGCGCATCCACCATTTTAGTTTTCGGCGCTGTCGAACACACAGCACTGTTCCCCCGCGCGTATTCATTGAGAGCGCTGCTGTTTGCTCTCGCCATACTCTTCAGCTCTTTGTGGATGTTGCTCTTATTAAGAACAAACTCCACCAGGGTGTCTACCTTCTTACGCAGATGGAGAAAAGCTCTGTCAGCGTCACTCGACATCCCAGTCGAGGGCAGGTCACACGTAGCATTAGATACTACAGAGGCCGAGTGACCAACCTCCACAGCACTCACCATTTTAACGGTGTGAGTTTGGTCCCCCAAAAATCCGTGGGACCAGCACTGACCACCGGGGCTTTCACCCGATCGGAATCAGTGGCGGGATTTGACAGAACTGCCATGCCCGCTGGGGGTAGTGTTGTTTTAAACTCACTATCCATACTTGGTTTAATTTCGGGGTGCCTTCCCCTATCTGGTTTTGGTTCGCCCCGAATATTTGATTTTTTCGGTACCATCCATATCTGGAAAGCATTCCCCTATCCACCATGTGGGGAGGCGCCACGATGCGGGACCAGCAAACCCGGCACGGGTGTGTGTGTGTGTGTGTATGTGTGTGTGTGTGTTTGTGTGTGGGTGTTGAGTGTGTGTGTGTGCGCGCGGCGGAATATTTATTTAATATATATATTTTTAAATTGTTTTTTTAAGAATAGATAAAAAAAAGTTATGAGTATAACTTGAAAGAATGTGTATTAGTTTACTCATTCCTGATAATATTAAACTCATAAAATATTTAAATGTGTACTCAATAATAATAACGGACCTATTATCAATGTAATGCTTTGAATACAGATGCAAAATTTTTCGGAGATAAAATAAATATTAATCAAATATAACATACACTTTTCCAAATATACATATGTGATATATACATAATTATTGCATTTTTAAGATAATTATATTATAAACAGTAATGGCAAAAGAAAATTCAAATTTTAACAGTGGTAATATAAAATATGAATTACATTTGAAAAGTTTTTCAAAAATTATTAATTAGGAGCATTTAATTTAAATATTTTTTAATTTAATATTTCAAAATTGTATGGATATACAAGTGAGTAGATTATGTATATTTATAGAAAACAATATTTTAAATAAACAAGTATGTATTTATTAGAAACAGAAGGTTTTTTAAGGAATGAATTTGATTATAATAATCAAGATAAATATATGGGCTCTGATGATATTAAAACCCAATTAGCAAGTTATATTAGTTACATTAAACTTATCTTCAATTAATAATTTACTTAAATTTTCTTATAATTAATTTTTGTTAGGTATATGATAGTTTTGTAAAATTTCATTAATGACATTAAATAAACATTGTATAATTCAATTAGTTAGGTTTAATAAAAAGTTTATTCAGGACAATAAGTTTTGAATAGAAATGTTGGTTCCATGAAATGGGTACTCAAGTACTAAAACTGTCTATTTTCAATTTTTTCATTTAAGATACAATATTTATACAATATCTTTACTTTATTATATCTTTGGTTTGAATCAAGATCCCATATTAAATCAAATTTTGTTGATGAGCTATTGTTTCAAAGAATAGCATTTTTTTTTATAATGAGTAATATAATATCGGTAATATAATATCGAAGTATATATAATATCGGTCTCTCTCGAACTAAATGCTTTAATTTAAAATAAAGCGGGCCTATCGTACTCTTTGTCCACTATGGTTGGTGGAATTTCCCAGAGCACAGCCTTTTAAATTAATTAAAGGCGTTTCGTCCTCGATCTCCAGCTTGGACTCTTCAGTAAGGAACTGGAGATCTTACTTAGACGCCTGTCGCAATATGAACCGCGACTTTTTTTTATTTTAACGTCGCTCTTTTTATCCTTCCAAATTGGTGCTAATCAGCGACGGAGGTTATACGATGTCTTTTTTAAGAAAGCACTTGTTGAAAATACATTCCCCAGTGGTGCTTGTATCAATCGCGCGTGATTGGAATCGAACCTGAGACCTCCAGATTACGAGCCCGACGCCCCACCAACCGAGCCATCGCAAGCCTCACAAAGAATAACATTTCTTAATTTTTTTTTACCAATTTACTTATTATTAACTTTTAATTTCATTTTTTTGGCCAATTTATATGTATAGCATAACCGTAGTAAAAATGTAACATTTAAGGTTAACAAATCTCTAATGTTGCGATTAATTGGGCATTTATTGGGTATTTTATGATAATTGGCCATTTTCTGACTTAAAATTGTTACATTTATTATCAGATTTCTACTAGAGTACTATTTTAATTAATTATAAGAGACTCTATACTCTGAGTTTTTTTCCATAATAGATAGGATATCCCAGGAACAATTTCATCGAATAGACTAATAATTTAACAGTAACTTTTCAACATTTTTAATCCACTGAAATGAAATAGATTGTGTTATAATATAGTAAAAAAAATTATACTTGTCAAGTTATTCAGAAAAATTAAAAAATTGTTTAATAAACAGCTAAATAATTAGTTTTTTAATATATTAATTAACATTAACATTTCGAATTTAATTACAAAATTTTGTTTCATTTATTAAATAATTAAATAATTAATTCATTTATTAAACAATTATATAATTAAATAATTAAATAATAAGGCTTGACATTTCCTTATCGGCCATTTTTTAATCTCCCGATTCTCTTAATTTTGTCGCATATTAACGTGTTGAATAACAAATGAATCAACCAATATGCTACCCCTCTCCGGGCGCTCCCTCCACGCACCGCTTTCGGTCTCACTGCACCGCCCATCGCCGACTGGCGCGCTCTGATTGGCTCGAATTAATAATGTTCAATTAATAATATCTTAAAAAATAAGCTTCAAATCGAAATTTGTCAGATATAGGTGTGTGCTAGTGTGTGCGTGCGTTCGTTAGTGCGTGTTTTGTGAGGAGGCGGTAAAAATGCTCTTTACGCACGGAATGTGGGACTCGGTTAGCGTGACCCATACCCACTAAAAAACCACCCTGCCTTTGGTCTTGACAGGGCTCCTCCTCTCGACTGATCTTCCCCCCCTCGGAAACACATCCCGATATTCTCTGGTGTCAAAGGCCCCTTCCAAAAGGTTTGGGAATCACCCCTTTCTTCCGCAAATCGAGGACACCAGGACAAGACGTGCTCCACGTCTTCGTCGACACCAGGGCAGGTGGGGCGCTCCCCCGTATATACGGATGCGGTGCAGGTAGCTGCGAAGACACCCATGCCCGGTAAGCACCTGGGTCAGGTGGAAGGTGACGAATCCATGTTTCCTACTCGTCCACTTGGCGACATCTGGGATGACTGCTGAAGGATGAAGCAATCTTCGCTTGCCGAATCTTATCTCAGCTGCCACAGTTTGATGGTCTTGTTTGACCACCGACTGCTACTACCACGTGCTGCTCCGCTCCTGTTTTCTAAGGTACGCCGACCTTTTCTGTACGTATCAGCCCTCTCTATCGCCAAAAGATCGACGGGAGGAATTCTCGCGATCACCGAGAGGGCTATATCTGACACGGTTCTATAAGCATGAGCCACCCTCAGTGCGGCTATTCTGTAGGTTTGCCGACAGGATGCATCGTAGCTTACTCGTGTAGGTTACTTCTTAGGGCATCCGTCCAAATCGGGGCACCATATAAAATTACCGAGTTTACCACTGTCGCTAAGAGGGCTCGACGTGGCTGCTTTGGCCTTCGGATATTGGGCATTATGCTCGACAAAGCTCTAGCCACTCCTGCGGCTTTCGACCCTGCCCTCTGTAGGTGTTCCTTGAATGTTAGCTGAGCATCGACGATGACTCCTAGGTATTTCACCGTATCCGCCGATCTTATACGTTTACCATTTACAGTAAAGGTGGTGTACCTCCTTTGCTTCGTTCTGGAGATAGGTACCGCCTCGGTCTTTTCGGCCGCCAGACACAGTCCATGGGTGCTCAACCATGCAGCCACTACCGCGATAGAGACATCTCCGAGATGTTCTATCTCATCGATGCTCCTTGCGACGACGACCATAGCCACATCGTCCGCAAAAGCCAACATCGACACTTTCTGTGGAAGCTGCTGCCTAAGCAGTCCGTCATAAATGACGTTCCAAAAAAGAGGTTCCAAGACCGAACCCTGCGGCACGCCTCCGGTGATGCTATAGGAGTGCGCGCCATCCTTGGTGTCATAGAGGAGGATCCGTTCTGTGAGGTAGCTCGAGATGACTTTGCGTAGATCCAACAAACAGAGTGGCCGGTACGAGGAAGGGTTCTCCGGTGGTCGGCTCCCCTTTGGTAGAAGCACCAGCCTCTGTACCTTCCACCGTGCCGGAAAGCATCCTAATTGAAAACATGCACTAAATGTGTCCGCAAAAATGTGTGGCACATTCAGCGTAACGGTCTTAATGACCAGACCAGGTATTCCAACCGGCCCTGGAGCTTTACGGATTGATATTCTCCTTGCAGCCACTTTTAGCTCGGTTATGCCAATGTCTGGCGGCGCGACTGCACTGTCGGTCCGCATTAGGCCTGTCTCGGCTGCCCGTTCCTGATATGTGGATACGATGGCATTGAGGCGCCCCTGGGTTTGATCTTATTCATTACCATTTTGTAGGACTTACCCCAGGGATCGCGGTCTACTTCCTCGCAAAATTAGCGCCAGCACTTGCGTTTAGCCGCTTTAATGGCAGCCTTGAGCTCTTTCCGTTTTTATCGTAGGCAGCGGTTAGTTCTTGGTACCGCGGCTTGTTCCGAGCTCTCTGGTGCAGTCGCCGAGTCCGCAGACACTCACGGCGTATTTTTGCGATATTCTCATTCCACCAGTAAATAGGTGGTGAGTTCCTCGGTTCGTTCTTCCGGTGTTCCTTTGACAGCGACTTCTGCTATGGAGCAGAGGAACATTTCTCGGTCGAAGGTAGACGGTACCCATCTCTTGTATTGGAAGCTTTTGTTCGGACCTGCTTCTCTGTTAATCGTCGATTGGAGCTGGTACACGAGTGCTTGATGGTCGCTCCCCGTGTAGCGTTCACTAACTTTCCAGGTAAACCCTCTCCATTAATTTGGGATCGATAAAGGTAAGTTCTACTATAGACGACCTCCCGCCTTGGTAAAAGTGGGAGTTGTTCCAGAGTTAGCAATCTCCAACTTCAATATCGCAAAGGCCTCGAGGAGTGTACGACCACGAGTGTTCGTTTTTGTACTGCCCCATTCTGTCGCCCAGGCACTAAAATCCCCTCCAATGACTATTGGCAATTGAGAGAACCTTGCACTAGTAACGATGGTATCCAGGGATCCCAGAAATCCGTCGATGTTATCACTGGGTGGGAGGTAGCAACTGAATATTCGCATACCGGCACCTCCATCCATGTAAAATTGGGGAGGAGAGCGGCCATTTTTCCGGATACATGCATGTTTGCACATACCCAGATGGCCGCTCTGCCAGTGGCATCACTCACCCATTTCAATTCAATGAGATCCATGTACTCCTCGCTGACGATAATAATGTGTACCTGCTCTTCTTTGACCAACTGTGGCAGCAGATCCTGGGCTACAGTACAGTGGTTTAGGTTGATTTGTAGCACCTTAACCATTTCTGTCAGATGCTTCAACCCTAGGCGCGGTTATGTTTTTATCCGCCGCGCAATCCACTGCTTTGTGGCCCTCTTGGCCGCACCGAAAACACTGCGATGATCGATCGACTACGCTTTTGCAAGCCTTTGCGATGTGACCGATCTCGTGGCATCGGTAACAATGCGAGGTCGGCTCGCGGAGCCGTATCCTACAGTTGACCCAGCCTATCCGAAGCTTCCCATTCTGTAGCAGCTGTTTTGCTGCTGATGCGGGAAGAAGGACACTGGTCATCTGAGTGCCTCCATATGACCTTCTAAGCCTTATATTCCCAGAAGGTACCATTTTTGGCCCAATCACCGCAGAGATTGCCTCTGCCACTTCCTCCGACGTCGTGGCCTCGTCCTTGTCCTTTATAGTAATAAACTCTTTGTGAGTCAGCATCTAAACCTCTGCTATCCCACGTAATGTGGACGAGACCGCTGCCTCGAGCACTGGAGTTCCTACGCCAGGTCTTCCAAGCTCAATGTGCAGACCTTCTCCTCTGGTACGCCGGATACTGAAGACTCTTTCTATTAGCGGCTTGAGGTTTGGCGCGGCCCGTATTTGCCGAAGGATGTCGGCATAGACTCGCCCTCCTGACACTTAATGGCGTCAGGACGAGCTGGTTTCACGACCGCTTTAGGTTTTTTAGACACCTTGGGCGGGCCTTCGACGTCCTTGGCTTGCTTCAGCTGCGAATTCTGCTGAGCCTCTTTCTTTTTGCCCTTGCGCACTACAGTAGCCCAGTCAAGGACCTTTGACTGGTTCCCACCGGTTTTAGGAACGGATTTCGAAGCATCTGCTAGCCCATTTTTGTTAGTGGGCTGCTTCGACCCCTTCTTCCTTTTCTCCGGAGGATGCTGAGGTGGTGAGGGCCTTTCCCTCTCCACCGGCCTCCTTTGACGTTCTTCAGCGCGGCAGATAGGCAACGTTTGGCACATTCCATCCTTACGCGCATCTGCCATTTTAATTTTCGGCTCTGTCGAGCACACAGCACTGTTCACCCGCGTATTCATTAAGAGCCCAGCTTGTTGCTCTTACTATACTCTTCAGCTCCTTGTGGATGTTGCTCTTATTAAGAACAAACTCCACTAGAGTGTCTATTTTCTCACGCAGCCGGAGGAAAGCTCTGTCAGCGTCACTCGACATCCCAGTCGAGGGCAGGTCGCACGTAGCATTTGATGCTACAGAGACCGAGTGACCAATCTCCGCAGCACTTACCATTTTAACGGTGTGTGTGTGTGTGTGTGTGTGTGTGCTCACGCGGCGGAATATTTATGTAATACATATATATATTTCAAAATTATGTTTTTTTCAAGAATAGATAATATATGTATTTTTTCCGTGCGCAAAAAAAAGTTGTGAATATAACTTGAAAGAATGTGTATTAGATTAATCATTTCTGATAAAACTCATAAAATTTTTAAATGTATACTCAATAATAATAACGGATCTAAAATTCAGTGGAATACTTTCAATACAGATGCAAAATTGTAATTATTATACAAAAATTTATTTATTTAAGAAGAAAGTTTTGTTACTCTAAAAGTACAAAATATTAATGACATAGAACTTTTGTCTATGATCCTTCGTCATTAAATAAATTACTTTTAGGAGGTGAAGTTCTATTTAAATCCGATTAAAATAATCCAAAATTTTAATAAATAGTTACTAAATACTACAATTTAGTAAGTATATGCACTTTACTAGTTTTGTTAAGTTAATTTTTCATTAACATTTATAGTTATTAAAATATAAATTTAAGCTTTATAAGAATTAATATAGTTAATAATTTTTATAGTAATTGGTGCAAGTCTGTACATGACAGATTGTATTAAATATTATAATAAAGTTGGTGCATCGGCCAAAAAAAAAGATCATAGGAATAATATGTTTAGAAAAAAATGTCAGGTTCGTCTAAAAATACTGATTGTTATGTAAATAAATCAAGAAATACGAATTTAGAATTTTCTATAAATGATACGTCATTAAATTTATACCAAGAAAAAGTTTAGACTCTTGATACTCTCGATTTGACTAAAACGCCTAGGGAAACAGTCCAAATTTGACGAAAGAAATATATTATTTCAAGGATAGAGTAGAAAAAAGTGCAGCAAACATTTTATTTTCTATAAAAAATATCTCGCGATTTTAAATATTGAGACCCCTTTCGTCTAACCGATCTTTCTATTTTTGTAGTTAGTAAAAACGAGCAAGAAGATTGAATAATTATTCCCAAGCGCGTAAATTATTTTAGCTTAAAGTACATTGTATTGAAATACGACGAACAAAAAGAACTTATCGCTAATAATCCTATAAATTTTAGTATGCCAACCCGACTAATTATCCCTATGAACCATTAATTGAACACCGGATATCGTTGTATGCTCGGTAAGAAATGGCTCGTTACTGAAGTGAATAATGAGTTGTCTTATCTCGAGGAAACCAAATTCGTAGAAAGTTTACAAGAAAGTGTAATAAAAGGGACAGCTTTTTAAGGGCTCATCATCTTCGATCGGAAAAGATACTGAGGAAGCAAAGGCATTAGTGGCAGACACGGCGAAAGTACTCAACGATAAACTAATACAAGGCGCGTCAAGTTTTACAATTCCCTTCGATAATCAATTAATTAAAAACTCACCCAAACAATTAAACTCTTTTTTAATAAAATTAAATTATGGGAATTAATAACATACACCGAAACGAAACCAAAAAATAGATAGAAGTGAAGTTAAACAAAAAATTAATATTAAAACATTGACGTCTCAAATTCGAGGTTTATCGCTAAAGGCCGCTTTTGATTTAATACCGCGTTTTAACGGTCATAATATAAATGTATCGCAGTTTTTGGACGGATGTAATGAAGCAAAAGAAATTTTACCGTCGAGGTACCAGAAAGAATTAACAAAACTTATTCGAATGCGCTTATATGGCGAAGCTTTAACTTGCAGGCGGAGAAAATTTTAATTTTATCAAAGATATATCCGATTTTTTCGAAACACTTGCGGATAAATAAAAACATATTGCGAGTAGACGGGAAATCTTTCTAAATTAAAACAGAAAAACATTGAGACAGTTGTTGCTTACTTTAATCGGCTACAAGAAATAAAAATGAAATAGTTAAAGCGGCAGACAGAGAGTGTCGCGTCGTGATAAAAGATCATTTCATGCTCGAACTAAGTCGGAATTGTTTAAAATTCTTTTTAAAAGAGCTTCGTTTGGAAATTGGTGCGTGTTTAGGGATTCCAACTTCTATGAAACAGGCTCGTGAACAAGCGCTCGAGGTAGAACGCGAGTTTGCTTGTAGTATTCTGGACGAGGAGACGCCAAGCCGACAGGAGTTTTACAATCGTTTGTCAATATTGTTCTAAAACTGGTCACGGAGCCATAAATTGTTTCAAATTATACAGTTTTTGTAGCTCACAAAGACGCTCAGATAATAACTGTAATTCGAATAGGCCAAATTTACAATTTGGTGGTTGGAACGAGTATTACAACCAGACAGAATTTTTGCCAAATGGAAATAGAGATAAAAAGGATTCTTTCGTTCGTTATTATAATAATAAATTTTCATCGTAGCAATTTAACGAAGTAGATAGGGGAAGTAATTCCGGGACTCGCGATGTGCGCGAGTTTGTTAATTTAAATTTCCAAGATTATAAATAACGAATCGAATAATAATATAAGGCCATCGATTACTTGTTTCCATTCTGGAAAACCCGATCACATAAAGTGCGATTGTTATAAATTGCAAAGAGAAATAAGAGAAGGAAATGAAAATCAGAGAAACACCGCTACAAATTTTTATTATGAAGTAAATTTGAAAAGCAGATTAAAATTTGTTTAAACATGCTACAAAATGATTAAATATATTAAATGATATTTTGAATCTAATATCAATATTAAAATTAAATGCAACTTATGTTTTGTAAATAAAAACTAAAAAAACCAAAAATAGATTCCAGACTTTTTCTGCATTTCTACAAGAATGTAATATATTTCATAATCTTTCTCTTCTCCAAAGAATTGTACAGAATCATTTTCCTTACATTACTCTTATAAATTTCCTTTAATTTATTTATTTATTGTTCCAGTAGAAATTTTGTCTTGCTTTTTATAGGTCTATGCAGTTCATCATGTTAAATAATCGAGGCCTCGATAAAACTAGATAAATTTCTGCCAGGGTTTATTTAGTAATTTATTTATTTTATTTTTCTATTATTATATTTCCCTTGTAATTGTTATTAAAAACTTAGTATCTTTTTTACATTAAAAGTGAAAGAAATATTAATTAATAAATAATTAGAATAGAAACATTGGGATAGCGCGAGAAATATTAGGGCAGTCCAAAACATTCGGGTAGCCCGAAATATTCGAGTAGCCCGAAACATTCGAGCGGATTGAAAAATTTCGGGTTACGGTAAAACCCGAAGCCCGACCGACTGAAACCCGACTCAACGAGTCGGGTTTTCGAATCGGCTAACCCGCCTTTCCGGGTACCCGCAGACTTCTAGTCGTAATGCTCGATACCGGTCAGCTAAGACGTCCGTCAAAATTTTTGCTAAATACAGGTGCATCGGTAATTCTAATTAAAGAGTCAGAAGTAGACCCACGCGTAAAAATGAACGAAAATGATATTATACAGTTAGAATGTATAACTGACCATTCGTTAACTACTTGTGGCAAAATAAAAATAGATTTCGATAGATCTCCAGTGAAACTTCGTATCGGATACGAATGATTTGCCGTTATCATAAGTTGAGATAATAGATTGGCGTTTGAAATTGTTAAAGCATGATTTTGCATTCAACAAATTTATAGCTTCTTCGAAGGATACTGTTGAAAATAAATCCCTTCTACAAGACTTTTTTACTTGCTATTAAATAGCATTTAATTCTCTAGTTTCGGCTTACATGCAATTGATAGAACAAATATAATTATTTTACTGTGATGAAGGCGTGTACTGGTATAACAAGAAATTGCTCAGTTTTAGTCAAAGTAGTAGCCGAAAAGTCTATTCACGAGGTGTTGCCTCCTCAAGTTGTTTCGGACTGCTTTCGATAAATATAAAAACACTAAAAATGTTTCAGTTAGGACAATAGTCTCTTCTGAAATAAATCTAAAAGTGGAACGACTTACGAAAGTAGAGGGAAACGGTCTATGCATTGAGTCAAAATGGGTGGATTTGGATAAAATGAGGAAACGTCTGTCTAAATCTAGTATAGGTCACTGTGGCATTTGTACAGGAGATCATGAAATAAAAGATTGTTCGAATAGAAGTTCTGTCTGCTGTTATAATTGTAAGATTCGAGGTGTACACGATATTTCCCATACTGATTTGGATGAGAAAAAATGTACTATATTAATTAAAAGTTTTAAAGACAAGGTTGCTAACACCGACTATGGACTTGAAATATAAGGAATGTTATGTTAACAGGATGTCGAAGCTATAGCCTCCGTTGGTAGACGCTCAATCTCGAGGCTCCGAACGGTGCTGTAGTCAGGAGTCTATATCTGCCGTAATGCTTTTAACATTACATGTATTATTCATTTCTTTAAAAAAAAATAAACATTTGTTGCCAAAAGTAATATTACAATTACCTTAATGTAAGTTTGGAGGTCAATATGGGTTGTAACAAACTTCTATTGATTTCAGTTTACAGACCACCTCAGGCGGGATACTTTCACAGTTTTGAGGATTCTTTATTACTAGAATTTTCAAAGTACACTAATCTTATAATTATGGGTGATTTTAATATTGATCCTAGAAAAAATCTTTATGAATCTTACCACTTTAAAGAATTTATAGACTCAACTAACTTGTTTTTGGCATATAATAAACCTACATATTTAGAAAGATCCACTTTATGCATCGATCTATGTGTAGTTGATGAAATAACAAAGTGCATTGCTAAAAACCAGACTGATGTTCGTTTTTCGTCACTTTTTTGTAATTCAATTTTTTATTTTTCAGTTGCTTAAAATTGAATTTTACTGCAAATTTGTTCTTTTTTATTTCGACAACATGTTGCTAAATGTAAAAAAATTAATATTTACGATGAATTATTGTGTTAAATTGTTTATAATGATGAAAAATGTGTAAAAATTACGTGTTTTTTTACAAAAAATGTATGCTGAAAAGAAACCGTCGTTCAAATAAGACGAAACTGGATACTCGGGGTTTTCGAGATCGCTGATCACGAATCTGTCCTCAGATTTTCAAAATTCAAAATGGCGGATCCAAGATGGCCGACCAAAATGTAAAAATTTATTTGATCGAGGTGAAACTGGGTACTCGGAAGGTTTTCGAGGTTGCTGATTACGAATCTGACCGAAGATTTTCAAAATTCAAAAATATAGAACATGCTCATATTATTTATAATTATAATTTCAAGTCCGATATTGGCAATGATAACATGCTTTTTCGAAAACCGATAGCTTTGTTACGGCACAATTGATTTCGATCTAATATGAATTTCAAAAAAAGTATTTTTGAATAGCTTGAAAATAAAGAAACTTAGATTAATGGACTCAATGTCTGACACAGGTTATGGTCACTGTAATATTTAAAAGGAATTAATTAATTTTTTAATAAATTACATAAGATCAATTTCAAGCTTCTCCGCTCACTTAAACCTTAGCTTATAGTTAAAAATTTTTATTAGTTATTTGTAAAGGCAACAGATGAATGTAAACTGTATTTTAAGTATGTAATCAAAAGATTCAGACAACATCTATTGTTAATGTCATTTAAGAATTAGAAAAGTTCAGTAAGCCAGTTTAAAACATTTTTGTGAGAATAACTATATTCATGTCATTTAAATTTGGCCTCCTTAAACCCTCCATGTTATTCTAACTTATTTTACAGTGCAATTAAACTTTACATGACGCAAACATATATTGTACCTTTAACTTACGGTATCTGCGTTTCCTGCGATTCTGCTCTTATATATATTGTAACGGAAATCGTCACACAATTTATTCGCGGCGAATAAAGTAATTAAACTCATAATAATTGTAAGTCGTCGGAGCCTTTAGTATGTCAAGGCCAACAGACGACACTTGTTTTCATTTATTAGTGTACAATTACGCGCACGACAATACGTAGGGATGTGAGCGCGAGAGAGTGTGTGTGTGTTTCCCACTCTCATTCCTTTTTCGGGAATATTAGGCGATCGCCTAATTAGTGTATAACTGTTCGCCGATCGAGGCGGATCAATATACTTTAACCCGGAGGTACTGCACGGTGATCTGACAGTACTGATCTACACAAAAAAGTAAGTTATAAGACCCTGTGCACGGTTGATCCGAAGCAGGGTCGAGTAACCGAAACGTGTGTTTGTGTGCCGGGCTTACCTCGTGTGTGTACGAGTGTGAGTGAGTGACTAAGGACGGGGTTGTGCTCGTCGCGGCATGGGCCGCCTTCACCACCACCGACGTCCGACCTCTGCTGCCCAGGAGGTCGTCGAGGACCACAGGAGTGGCTGGGCCATCCGCGGGGCGTAACCCGGTAAGTTTTTTTATATACTACCATGAGCCACCCTTTTTCCGAGTGTACGCCGGTACTCGAACAGCGGATTCTGGGAGCTAGTCTGCCGCAGGCGAGGATCTCGATCCGGCAGGCTTCCCAGGACTTCCGCCCCTGCGTTACAAAATTGTCGCGGAACGAGGCCTGGATGGCTATTATGTTATTTAACCACAATAAATGCTTTTATTTTAAATTATTAGTAATTTGAGTAATTATTGTGTCTCTCTGCTCCCGCCGACATTTTATTAATTAAATCTAATCGTGTTGAGGCAAGGATGATCGCCCGAATTCTACACACCGTGCGTCCCAGCGAACTCGTGTTCCTGGCAACACTTGCCGGCAATCTTCGCGAAATAAAATAAATTGTGCATGCGGTTTTGGGCAACGCGGCCCAAAGTTAATTAATTATTATTACGGGTACGCGAATACCACGTCACAATATATTCCAACACAATACTTTTCGATTCGATTTTGATTTCAGTACTGTCTGTCGCAGTAAATTTTTATAAGCAAAAAGACAATTACAAAAGTGTGATTAAAATTACCCCAAACTTGCAAATTTTTACACCTTTGCAACCGATTAAAGGGGTTGAATAACCCACGATACATCTGGAAGGAATTGCGTAATCTTGGTATCTGCAACAGTGGCTTGGACACTCGTAGCTCTATTTTTGCCGCTTCTATAAATCAATTTTTCAGTGGAGTTGCTTCCGATCTCCTACATCCTTCGGTAGATGACTTCTTGAGTTCTTTGCCTCATGGTACTCATGATAGCTCTCTTTTCATTTTTAGAGAGGTTACTCTGGATGAAATTAGGTTGGCCATATCCAGAGATCGTCCTCACAGGCTAGGGGGATCGATGGCATACCTCAGTCTATAATAAGCCTTGCTTTTCCAGTAAAAGATTCCATAATTCGTAGATTGTTTAATGAATCTTTACGTGATGCTGTTTATCCAACTATTTGGAAGAAGTCTCTCATTCTAGCGGTAAATAAAATACCATCACTCAGCGTTATGAGTAATATTCGTCCCATCTCATTGTTGTGTTTCTTGTCTAAAGTACTTAAACGCCTAGATCACACTCAAATTTTTGGATATCTTAACTCTAGACAAATACTTGATCCTTCCAAACCGGCTATATCGATAGACATATATATCGGCATATCTAGTGAAGTGGACCTTAAGGAGATGTAAACCCATTTAAACAGAATCACTATTTATTTTTTCTTAAGGGGATGTCGGAGCTATAGCCTCCATCAAAAGCCGCTCGATCTCTCGGTTTCGAATGGCGCTGTAGTCAGGTGTCGATTTCTACGATAAACGTACTTAAAACATAAATTATAAATTTTACAGCTACATAGAGCTGTTGAAAGATACTTTCCCCCCTAGCTATGACTAAACTTAAGGTAATTATAATATTACTCTTGGAATCAAATGTTTATTTTTTTAAAGAAATGTGAAATACGTCTCATATTCAATGAATCTATATCTGCCGTAATGCTACACGCAACGTATTTCACATTTCTTTAAAAAAATAAACATTTACTGCCAAGAGTAATATTACAATTACCTTAATTTTAGTTATAGCTAGGGGGGAAAGTATCTTTCAACAGCTCTATGTAGCTGTAAAATTTATAATTTATGTTTTAAGTACGTTTATCGTAGAAATCGACACCTGACTACAGCGCCATTCGAAACCGAGAGATCGAGCGGCTTTTGATGGAGGCTATAGCTCCGACATCCCCTTAAGCGAACAGTATACTTTATCGAAAAAAACGCTCTGTAACGGTGTTGTATTTACATTAAAAATAGTCTATGAATTTTTTCAAATTTTTTTATCAATAAATCAACGAGATTTTTGAGCAGCCGTGCAGCATTGTTTTTAGCTATATATTACCGACCAAAAAATGGTTATTTCTATATAATTCATTTTAAATTAATTATTTTGAAAAAGTCGCTGTGTAACGGTATTCTATTTGCTTTCAACATTATCTGTAAATTTTTTCAGATTTTTAATTCCATTAGTTTTTTAAATTTTTGGGATTTTAGAGGTATTCCTGTAATTTGGATATCACATCGCCTTAAGTTGCAAAGGCTTATTAACATGGAGATGCGTTATGTTTGTGGTATGAGAAGGGATAAACATATTTCTTCCGCTCGTGCCTCCCTTGTCTGGTTTTCCACTGAGGTCAAGTGAAATTACCTGACCTCGTGCTTCTTATTTAAGCTATTTGCCACAGGTTGTCCAACGTATTTGTATTCCAATTTTCAATGGAACGCGCAGGCAAGACCGCAAAGGGGGGATAGGAAACCTTTGGTTATACCTTTTTCATCCACGAAATACTACGGCAGATCTTTCACCGTAAGCGCCTCCTATCTTTGGAATAGCTTGCCGAGAGACTATGCTTCTATCATATCATTCAAATCAGCCTCCTATTCTCATCTCCAAAACCATGGGAGTGAACAAATTCCTCGTCTACGATCACATTTATAAGATATCTACTTAGCATTTACGATATTACGATATTAACACATATTGGCTTAGCAGTCATATGTTCCGTACAATTAATGCGCTATATCTATTACAGTTCTGTAATTCTGATTGTCGTTCTTATTTATTGTCATACTATAACCAATATAATAAACTAATTGTACTATACATTAAGATGTACAATATAATCTACATAAATAAACATATTATCTATCTATCTATCTCTCAAGTATTTATAGAAACTTTTTCACTGTATTTTTGCCATTCACACTTAAATACGCTTTTAAAATCAAGAGAGATCTTGTATTCGAGAATCGAGACGCATCATTGGTATCAACGAGCCTTAGTCAAGGAACTACGAATTCGACATCTGGCAATCATCGGACTCCGAAAGCATACGCATCTAACGTCGGCGCCCGCAGGTCTAGCGGGACATCACCAAGCCACTTGACGCCGCTACCTACGTTTGAGGCAGACCTTCGTTTCTTACCATATATATATATATCTCTATTTGGGTACTTAAGGTATATTCTTTTCGGCTATCTATACGCTTTGTAATATTCGTAAAGGCAAACCAGATATTTTAAATTATTTCGATTACTGAACCACCCGTTTTTTTTCACTATAATTATTATTTGGAACTGCAATTTATTTATAACAATTCTTCTTTGCATTGCATTTTATTTACAATATTTATTGTTTGAATACAATTTATTGACAATAATTCATGTTTTCAACAAAATGAAAGATTCACGCGTGCGCACCTGAATACGTATGTGTAGGGAAGATACGCGCGCGCTCGAGAGAGGATAGCCGCTTTGGAGGATCCCGTGTTTTAGCTCCGCCATGCTTGTTTTGCCATGGTGTTCGTAGGTGTATTTTAACGGCAGGTCGATCTTGCATTTATCATGACTGTTGCACCGTCGGAAATCGACCTGCAGCCACGCAACCTCGGTGCACAGGCGAATGGACCACTCGTCCTATACCACAACGGGAGCGAGAGCAAGAGAGAGATAGAGAGAGACCGACCGTCCGCTGATCGTTATTCGATTCCAGCAAAGAACAGAAGTAAGTGGTACCACTTCACGCGATCGAATTTTGTTCTATAAACAATAAATAGTTTATTCATTGCGCTATAGATCGCAATATTTTCCCCTCTTTCTCTACAAGACGGCTATTTACCGACTTGTAATTTAAAGCATAGACTTCTACGACAAATAGATATTTTGTCTGTTATTTATTTTTATATTTATTTCAATAAATTCATTTTATTAATACAAATTCAATCCGGTGTTCGAATAATTGAATTGGAATCCACGTATGATCCTATGAGCTCGTATATTTTTAATTGACAAGTGCTCGACGCAATATCGCTATTTCGCGGTCAATTTCAGATTTGATTTTTACCTGGTTGTTATTTGAAACCGGACTTCAATTTCAGACTAACGCTTAACTGATTTGATAGAGCAGACAGGTAACCGCCTCCGCAACGCGGGAAAAATACGTTTATTTAAATAAGGTGAGTTCAATCGTACCGCTGAGCAGCCGCGATAATAAAATGAACATCCGCGCGGCAATCAAACTATTACAAACCGCATGGTGCAGATCGGTGTTTCGAGATATAACGCCTTTTTTAATACAGCAGTGAATATTTTTAATTCGATATTTTTGAGCTGTTATTGAATTTCGATTGGTATTTACATTTAAATCAGAGTTATTTTCACACTTTTTTCTTCTATTACCAAATGTCGCATCGAGCATATTCTTAATGCTTTCAAAATTGATAATTAATGAATATTTAAAATTCAAAGACACACCCTTTACTTTACAGCGCTGTAGAATCTCACCCGATGGTGTAATCGCTTTGAAAGCATAAAATTTTGGAGCGACTGCAATCGTCATCTGTATGTACGTACGTTTGCTGTACCCCTCCAACTTATCCGTCATCCCACCCAATAGATTATTTAAGGGGGGCTCGTATTCATACAAATCACTTTCTTTGTATTCGGCAATAGCTCAACGACCTCTTCTACGTATAGCCAATTGACATACATAATCTCATCGTTTACGGGTATTATACAAAACGCCTCTTCATTGCGCGTAATAATTAAGTCTAATAATTTTTGTCGCATTTTTACAACAGTGGTCTGTTTTAAATTTAAGCGTTGACCGAATTTATCCATACATAAGTTTTGAAACGGCTCTTTATCCCAAATTACGCTATATTTTAGCACGATCCAACTTAATGCCTTCATCGCCCTTATAATCTTACAGATATTGCCAAATTGTTTTCTCGTCAATACAGTCAGCAGAGAAAACACTGACCTTCTATTTGATTTTCAACACGTGTATTGACATACTCGTAAAAAAGACCTCATTGCACGCGATCAAATTGTGTAATTTCGTACTGCCAGATTATATATATATATATATATGGGTGGTTCTCTGTGACATCGAAGATGAAAAAAATAAATATTGCTATAACTGTGGGAATATGTTTTAGAGGTATCCAGTAGTTCTCCTGAATTTTTTCAGATTTTTTCTGGGCCATTATTTTAAGTTACAGAGAGTCAAAGTTGACATTTTAGCACTTTTTTGCATTATATGCCCATTTTCATGAATTTTTAGCTCCCAGGGGATGCATTTTTCACTAAAAACATAAGTATGACTTTTTTTGTAAAATTTTCCGAACTTTTCATTAAAAATACTTTTAAAGACATAAATGTATGCTGTTACACTCTTGTAAGCCATTTAAACTTTAAATAATGAAAATCAGCAATTCTGCTCCGGACTCTGGTAACCAAATACTGTCTAAAAGATGTCTTTTTATAGTCAAAAACTGCCTAAAAATTTCCAGAGTGGGTCTAAATCATTAAGATCACTTATGGTCAAAATATCCGGGAAAAGTGCCCGAAATATTAATAGAAATGTATATTTGTTGCCTTATAACGATAAATCTATTAGCATGATCATTGCAAAAAAATTTGTGCACTTATCTTGGAGTGGTAGAAAAGTATCTTCACTTGTTTCAATATCCATCTAATCCCCTGTAAGCTGCTAAAAATACAAATATTATTATACAAATGTAAAAAATTAATTTTTAAACATTTATAATGCTGAATTTTTAGTTTTACATCCCTTACAAGAATTATAATACTAATCTGAAGGATTACTATAAATATATAAACATCATTATTACAATAATGAATATACGTATTTAATACAAAAGATATATAAATAAATCGGATATATAATTATAACGAATAATATGATAACGTGACAGTGACAAGTTTGTGAAATCTAAACAATGTATTGCTGAATAATAATAATAATAATGTTGATACTTTTATAGTAATCCTTCAGATTAGTATTATAATTCTTGTAAGGGATGTAAAACTAAAAATCCAGCATTAAAAATGTTTAAAAAATAATTGTTTATAATTTTATAACAATATTTGTATTTTTAGCAGCTTATAGGGGATTAGATGGATACTGAAACAAGTGGAGATACTTTCCTACCATTCCAAGGTAAGTGCATAAATTTTTTTGCAATGATCATTTTACTAGATTCATCGTTATAAGGCAACAAATATACATTTCTATTAATATTTCGGGCACTTTTCCCGGATATTTTGACCATAAGTGATCTTAATGATTTAGACCCACTCTGGAAATTTTTAGGCAGT
Organism: Theocolax elegans; assembly: GCA_026168455.1. Taxonomy (NCBI): domain Eukaryota; kingdom Metazoa; phylum Arthropoda; class Insecta; order Hymenoptera; family Cerocephalidae; genus Theocolax; species Theocolax elegans. The sequence continues at coordinate 5,296,347 of CM047429.1, forward strand.
TTCTGACTATAAAAAGACATCTTTTAGTCAGTATTAGGTTACCAGAGTCCGGAGCAGAATTGCTGATTTTCACTATTTAAGGTTTAAATGGCTTACAAGAGTGTGACAGCATACATTTATGTCTTTAAAAGTATTTTTAATGAAAAGTTCGGAAATTTTTACAAAAAAAGTCATAATTATGTTTTTAGTGAAAAATGCATCCCCTGGGAGCTAAAAATTCATGAAAATGGGCATATAATGCAAAAAAGTGCTAAAATGTCAACTTTGACTCTCTGTAACTTAAAATAATGGCCCAGAAAAAATCTGAAAAAATTCAGGAGAACTACTGGATACCTCTAAAACATATTCCCACAGTTATAGCAATATTTATTTTTTTCATCTTCGATGTCACAGAGAACCACCCATATATATATATATATATATATCTACTACAGATGTTACCGAAAACTCACAATCCGCAATGGAATCGTGATTGCACTCGTCGACATTTATTTGTTCGCAGAAAGAGCGGCACAGTGCAAATAATAAATGGCCGTGCATTTTAACCGATGAAATGGGTAGATACAAATTGTGCGGAGGTAAAATCTTACATTTGACGAGGCCTTCAACGCGTGTTAGATTATTCAAGTGAGTATTCGTTAATTTGCAACACTCTTCGTCCATCAAAATTCGTAGATGACCTACAGGGTATTCACCTCTCTTACAAATAAATAGGTAAAGGGAACAAATATCCGTGTATTTAGTCTTAATCTCTTCTTATATAATTTCATAAAAAGGTACAATATTTTCCGTTCGACCCACGAAATACGCGTCTCGCGGATTAAGCGTTTATTTTATGAATTAACGGCTGCAATCTTTAATAAAGATCTATTTCCGGTTTTAATTACTTTAGTTTATCAAACTGACAGTCCCACATATGCCGTACTTTATACCCGACCTCACGCATTTTCCTGAGTTTAATTTATGTATTTTCGAGTGGCCTACAATAGTTGTCTGCCGCGCGATTTTGAAAAACACGTTAGGTATCCGTGAGTGTCCCTGCAAATTCGAATACAGTTCCTTTCTGCTCCGAAATTGCAGATGGTAAATACCCTTCAGCAAAAAAACCCTCTTAATCTAAACTCGTGCGACCTACCAGCGTGAATAATTTTATAGCTAATTTCTCCCTCGCACTAGAGAAGTCATTCGATGGCTTTTTGTGAATGAGTATTGTATCTCCTGTATCCATTAGGTGGTAATATACCTATGGTATTAACTTTCAATAATTGTTTTCGGTACAGCAGCAAGCAGGCACTAGCAATCGTAATAGCTTCTGTTAATGGGCATATATCCGTGATGTCTGAAAAAATTTGTTTAAATGCCAAGCATGCGTGACTTAATATTTCGACATCCATATTGTAATATTCTAATATTTCGCGCTTGAAATCAATAACGGCGTCTCTTGCATTTTCTACATTGTACCACTCGTTAAATTCTTCACCTGTATAATTTTTTTTTCTAAAGTGTTAAGCAAATGTGGAAGGACCCCTTTTTTTAACTTGGCGGTAACCCAAATGTTTTTGGTAAGACATGAGCTTTATTTGAAAATAATCCAAACTATCGATAAAGCTAGTTTTACCAATCTGAATTTAAATAACATTGGGTAAAACATTTTCACGATGCTGAACTAATTCACGCAGGATAAATTGTGCGTCGACACCACGAGCATTATAAGCAATGCAACAATTTTCTGAAATACTGTCTTTTCTCGCAAGTACAAGTCCGTAAATTCTTTGATCGGGTTCTCCCAAAAAATATGTTCACGCGTTCCACATGTGGTGTAAATATCTATAATATTATCCTTATCCAAGCAGTCTGTGCAAACGTGGTGCGCAACGCTTAAAGTTGGAACGTGCAAACGAGTAATTTCATGATTGCGGTATGAGGTATCTTATCATGTCTCAAAATCATAAAAACATATTGTCGAATGTGGTTTACAATGTGTAATCTAGTACTTTAAAATTAAATATTAAAGCTTGAAATAAGCTTTGATATTGCTTATGATAAATTAAATATTAATATTGTTCTTGAATTTGTGACGTTGTAGTTGGTCTACAAGTCACATTAAATAAAAAGTTAATAATTAACAAATGTATAGCACCAACGAAGCTAACTATGCGAAGTAAGCGTGCTATACTAAAAACTTATACACATATGCGAATGTGTAAAATAATAGAAGCTTACTATGCAAAGTAAGCATGTTCAGTACCAAGTAGAGGAGGTACGACTCGTAATACCTCACATTAGCACATACACACACACTGCTCCGTTGATCCAGCATGTAAGCACACTTATCAGTAAGATCAAGTTTCAATAACGATCGAACAATTTGTAATCGAAAGGATATGAAGAATATAGGCTCTTTATTTCTCATTTTATGTAAAGAATGAGCATTAGATAAACATAAATCAAAAAGGTGAAAAAAAAGCTTGCGATACCATTTCAGTGTTTTTCGCACTAATTCTGTTATAGACAATTGTCTATCAATATTATCAATACTACCCATATTATTATTGTAGTCTTCGCGTTTAACTCTAACTAATAAGTCATTGGCTAAATGTTATGGTTTACCGAAAATTCATAAAGAAATGTTCCTTTAAGGCCAATACTGTCTACTGCTGGATCACTAACTGAATTTTAATCTAAACAATTTTATAAGGTCCTCTCAAATTGTATAAAAAAACCACAATCCCATGTAAAGAATAATTTCAAGTTAATTGAAAGAATGAAAGACGTAAATATACTGAAAGGTTTTTTACTTATTATTGTAGATGTTGAATCTTTGTTTACAAATGTAGGCAGTTTTTAATAAGAAAAAGTATTGACAAAAGATATAATCAAATTACGTCAAAATCGAAAATTCCAATTGAGGAAATAATTAACGCTCCCAATTTTCTTATGAACAACACAGATTTTCAGTTTAACCCTTTTCGGCATACAATTTTCTATTGACTATTCTGGCTTGAAATTTCTTACACGTGAGTTTTCGGTGTCACTGAATATGATTCTACAGTAAGAATTTTCATTTTTTCAAATCCAAGATGCACTGAAAAAAATTTTTACATGCCACGTACCCAAAAATTTGAAATAAGTGATGTAAACTTATAATAGAAATGAAATAATACAAAGTTTAATGCCCGTTATTACCAAACTGGTTATCCCTTGATCCAAGTACACATTGACTTCAAGTGTACCGTTAAATGGAAATCACACATGAAAAACTTGTACTTATTTAATATTGACAGTATTTAGGAATCGCATAAATCGACGATTGTTAATGCCACATACCACAGTAATTATGAAAAGGTGTCTATTATTGACATACTAAATGCCATTACATAATGGAAACTTAGAATTTCAGTTCTTGGTAAATGAGATTGCAACGTTGTGCACGTGAAGCACCCAAGCTCGGAATGTTACTTGCAAAAAAGACATTGGCAAATGTGATTACAACTTTGCGCGCATGAGACGCCCAACATTGGAATGAATGTATGTAAGTGATACATTGAAACCACATAATTCAATGAATTGCAAATCTCATTAACAAAAAATATTTGAAATTATTAATTTTTATACAAAAACAAATTTTAATAATAATTGATTGTGTATATTATATATAATATTGCAATGCTTAATTAATTAATATACAATTAATTTTAATAATTTATAATGCATGTGAATAAAGTATAGATGTATTACTAATATTAATTTTTTCAACAACGGGCCGAAACTGCCACTTTCGCTCCCTGCGCCCGAATCGCGAAATTGCAATTTCGGCCTCGTTGTTGAAAAAAATAGTGTACACCCCACGGGAGGTAAAATGGCGAGCAGGGTATGACTGTAAATGCTATATTCCATTGCTTGGGCGTCTCGCGGGCAAAACATCGAAATTTTAGATTGCTATAAAAATTATGCACGTGAGGATATCAAAATCTTTGAGATCTCTTATATAAAATGGCTAGAATGCGACTTTTACACTTAACTTGGGAAAATATTATTGCGATATTTTTTTCCTACGAAACGGGAAGTAACCAATTTTATGCATATAATAAGCAATGTATAGCTGTAAATGCCGTGTTCCATTGCTTGGGCGTCTCACGTGCAGAACATTGGAACCTCCGATTACTATATATATACTGCACGCAAAGTCACCAAAAGTTGAACGTTGCTTGTCCATCTTTGAGACCTATTACTTAAGATAGCTTATCATGTAACATTTACAGTACCTTGGAATCGTAGCATTGCAAAATTTTTTTCAGTGTGGCGGATAAAAGTCATAGAAGTAGCACATTTTTAGCTAGAAATGGGTACACGGGGGTTTTTGGAGTCAGTGAGTTTGCATTTTATATCAAATTCTTTATTTTTGTAAATAAATTGATAAAGAAAAAGAGCCGCACTCTACCGAACCCGGAGACACGAACGAGGACGTGGCGGTTATAGTCTCCATTTTTTTGTTTTCTTTTTTTTATTTTTTTTGTTTTTTTTTTTGTTTTTTTGTTTTGTTTTTTGTATTTGATACTTTTATTTGCATTTTTTGATTTCCGTTTTTTGTTATTATTTTGTTTATTATTTTTTTACGCATGATATTTTGAAAAACAGTTTCTTGTTGGTTGTCAGCATAAATCAACGTTACATGTACTGCAAATCCATTGACTTTTTTTTCGTTTTCTTTTGTACTACAAAGTCCACACCTCTTTTTCTTTTCAAAATATGATGGCATGTGGGCTGCCTGAGACTGTCTTTTTTCAATAGATATTCGGGGTTTATGTGTACTGATAAACGTAGTTTCACGCTTTCTTCCTTTTTTAGGCGATATTTTGTGAGCAACCAAACCATCAACTAATGCCAATCTAACTTTTTTCAAGGTCATAATCTCATCTTTGCTTATTTTTTTAAAAATAATAAAAGAGTTTACAATTGAAAGATCAACAAAATGCCAGAATAATCTCAGCCACCATTTCTTAGACTTTCGATCTATTTTATACGTTAATATCAAGTGATCCGCCTTATCGACAAATCCCATATATTTGTTGTAATCAGAACACATAACTGGACAATCAATGAGATTCAATGAACCAACTTTTTACCTTCGATTTACTGTTGCCATTTCACAAGGGTTGTGGTAATTTGATAAAAAATGAACTCCTTTTTTGTCCATCCATTTGATATAGCGCATATCAGTTTTGGAGGTTCGAAAGTCGTATTGTCCATGTTTCATTTGTTTGTCAGGAATATATATATTTTCTCCTTTAACGTATGTAAAAGATCGATACCCGTTAAAAATTTATCAAAGTATACATGATGATTCTTACCAACGAGTTCACGCGTCAGATCTTTAACAACTCGTGCCCCTAAATTCTTTTCACGGTTATCTGTCTTACCTGTATAAACTTGGAATTCGCAAATGTAACCAGATTCATCTCCGCGAACCCATAATTTGCAACCCCGTTTTACTGGTTTAGCTGGCATGTATTGTTTCAGGCTACTTCAACCTTTAAATTTCACCATAGATTCATCTATGGACTGAAATTTGCTTGGTTTCCTGTATTTTTTAAAAGTTTCTTCTAATCTATCCAAAAGTGGTTTTAGTTTATACAACTTATCGAAACTTGGCTCACCCCTTTTTGGTTCAGTGCTATTATCAGAAATATGAAGATTATTTAGACTAAATCCAAAGCGGACTACAGTCATAAATGAACTTATGAATAGGTCATGTAATTTCGAATCCAATGACCAATGATCCCGATACGAAGGAAATTTCTTTACCCCCATCAAAATATAAATCCCTAAAAAAATTTTTAGTTCAGCTTTAGTTACAAGTGTAAAATTCTTTCCCTTTTGTTGAATGTAATTATTTACTGTTCAACTATAACATCCAGAAAGTCTTCAGGAAAGAGACTTAAAAATATGTCTCTTGGTGATCGTACGTTATCCGAGATATTTGGACCAAAATCAGCAGTAAAAGGACAGTCTGCTCTATTTAGTGGATTTTTTGTCCATTCTACATCATCAGAATCTGGTTAATTTTCACTTATATGTTTATCTTCATCTTCCTTATTATTTTCAACTTCTACACCCTCCTCGTCCTCTTCGTCGTTTGAATCCACAAGTCCATCCACAGACTCAGTATCACTCAAAATATCAGCACTTTCCATTTTGCAAAAATTATAATATTTTATAAATATAATGTGTATACTTTTTTTCAACAATGCTCCAAATATTAATAATAAGTAATGATTTCAAATGAGATGTCAATCAAAAACAGAATTTTGAGGATGTAGGATTTATTTTATATGAAAAAAAGATACTATTACGAATTATATTTTATGAATATTCTGTACGTTTTTTTTCACAAATACTTCAAATATTACCGAATCAGTATAAACTTTTATTTCAAAATGATAATAATAAAATAATAATATAAAAACAAAATAATATTTCTTGTTATATAAATCTAGATGTGTCTAAAAATATAATGAATTCAGAGATTCATTTTACCCGAAAAGATACTTGAACAAAAACAGAAAAATCCACATTATGAACTTTGAAGCAACACTCTTTGAAGCACACATTTTTCTAATGGCTATTTTTGAATGAAAATTTTTACTCGGGGGTTTTCGGGGCCGCTTACTATAAATCTGCAGTCAAAATATTCATTTTTGAAAATCTAAGATAGCGGATTCAAAATGGTGGAGGATATTTTATTAAAATCAATATTTCGCCCGATAAATAGTAACTTGAAGGGTTTCCAAAACCCCCGAGTTACTATTTTTTGGATAAACTATAGGTTTTAAAAACAGTTTTCTTCGACATATTGTATCCGCCATCTTATATTATTGAAAATGAAAATTCTAACTGCAGAATTGCAATCAGCGACCTCGAAAACCCCCAAGTTACTATTTTTAGGACAAAATATAGGGTTTTGAAAAAAATTTTTTTCCGCCATATTGTATCTGCCATGTTGGATTTTCACAAATGAAAATTCTGACTGCAGATTCGTATTCAGCGACCTCAGAAAGCCCTGAGTAAGAATTTTCATAAAAATCGGATGATAAATAAGCTGAATAATGATTTTTTGCTGAAAAAATGACCTTTTTTTACTATTTGTTTATTTATAAAAATTTAACAACAAATAAAATAACAATTTACGTTCAACAGTATTGTAGAGAAACACCTTAGCTATAATAAATACCTATAATCTCCTATGTATACGTATTATTCAAAGTTTTGTCAGGAAAAATAGCTGATCAAAAAGGTTGGTCCTGGGAGACCCCCTGTGCCGCAAAGGGTTAACAATAAGTTTTTAAAACAGACTTATGGCCTACCGATGGGTGCAGCAACGTCAGGATTATTTGCGGATATAGTAATGGAAGATTTAGAGACTGACTGTTTAAACAAATTAAGTTTTAAACCTACATTTTGTCACAGATATGTTGATGACATATAAACCTGTATTCCTACCGATAAAATTTATGAAATGTTATTAATATTTAATTCCTATGATCAAAAATTGAAATTTACTTATGAGATAGAAGAGAATAATAAAATAAGTTTCCTGGATACGTTATTAATTAAAAATGGTAATAAAATTATATTTGATTAGAACACAAAACTTACTTTTTCTGCACGGTTTTTAAATTTCGAATCCTATATCGCAAAAAATTGCCATGGTCTACAACCTAATTGACAGAGCAACAAACTTTCAAATAAAAAATTTCGTCATAATAATATAAATAAAGTAAAAGAATACCTACTGAAAAACAACAATCCTTAACTTTTTATTAAAAAATGCATTAAAAAACGTCTTGCAGTCTTAAGTAACCAGCAAAATATTCAAAACAGAAAAGACAATAATAATTATAAACAGGTCCTCACTTTACCATATTCTAAAAATCTTTATGAAAAAATGTCGATTAATTTAAAACATCACGGAATAAAAACTATCCCATCTGCAGGAAATAAATTAAAAAATATCATAATTAAAGGTAAAGACAAAATAGATTGAAATACTATAAATTAAATTGTATTGACTGGAATGCTTCTTATGTTGAACAAACTAAGAGACCAGTTATCACACAAGTTAATGAACATAAAAAAGTAAGGATTCGGTTGTTTTTCAACATATACAGCATAATAATCATAATTTGGATTGGCAGAATTTAAAAATTTTAGATAAAGAAGCGATCTATGGTAAAAGATTGGCATCCAAAATGGTACATATCAATTTACAAATAATTCCATAAACAAACAATAAAATTCAATTAAATTAAATAGACAGTAATCGGATATTATATTTAAAATGAAAACTCGTTAAATTAGCCGATCATATTATATACAAAGCCTGTACATCAACAGAAAAAATGTAAACATTACTTGCTCTCGATTTATTACTATATAAGTAGGTGCGATTTGTATATGTTTCATATATTATAGAAAATTTGCCTGGTGTATATAATATATCTATTTTGTCGTTTCCTCGTTCAGAACACTGGCACACAAAAAAAAAGTGGTCTGTTCAAGCAACCAGACCTATCTATCCTTATGTATTTTGACGCGCTAAATCCGAATCCGAGGTTGGTTATTATTAGATTCCACTATTTCCAGAACATGTACTTTAATAATTAAGCGTTCCAAGGAATCGAAGCGTCTGCTGTTTAGAGCCTTAAGGGCTCTAACTTGGGACCATGGCATCTGATACCAAGAGAACGTTGTATTTTACCATTTGACATGTTGTGGTGTTTAGAGTTGAATTATACTGCATCAGCCTTTGAAACAGTAGCTCTGCGGATGTCCATCCCATCTATTCCATTTACCGACGGAGTAGGACCCTGCCGGGATTTTATGCCAGTAATAAACCTACCCAGCCAATCCGCGGACCATTAACCTTGCGTTATTATCACAAAGACTCTTAATCCACAGAAGGACACAGCAAACATTGGTAATTGTTCGAAAAGAAGAATATCCGTCTCCTCCAAACGCATTCCTGAAATATTTAAACCTTCTTGTAGTAAACTGTTTTAGGATATCCTGTCGTGGTTACCACCTTCATCAAAGGGTCTTCACTCGTTTTGCTTTTTTGAGTTCTACACTATATTTTGGTTTTCAGTACTGTGCGTGATTGCATTCACATTTTAGCTAATTTGTAGCCGTTTTTGAATGCGCAAATACTCATGCAAAATATTCTTCGTCCTTTTCCTCCCAATGGGAGTTAGCTGGTGAAGTTTCATCACACTTAAGGCCTATCATTTGTAACGTGGTATTCGCGTACCCGGTAATAATAATTAATTTTAATAATTATCAATTAACCGTTGGGCCGCGTTGCCCAATACCGCGTACACAATTTATTTGTTTCAAGCAGCAAAATGCTGGCAAGTATTGCTAGGAACACGTTCGCTGGGACGCACGGTGTGAAGCATTCGAGCAATCCTCCTTGCCTCGATCGCGATCTCAATTAAATACTTACTATGTCGGCGGGAGCGGGGAGAACACAATAAGTACAAATTAATTGATCAATATAAAAATAATATATTTATTTTAATTCAATTAAAAAGATTGGCCATCCTGGCCTCATGTCGCGACAATATTAAAGCGCGCGGGCGGAAATGTCAGTAGTCAACCGGATCGAGATACTCGCTTGCGGTTGACTTTGCCCTATATCCGATGTTCAGGTACCGCGTACCCGAACACACTCTCGAGGTCTCTCACACACATACACTCGGGTAGTAGGGGGGTCGCGGTAGTATAAATCTACTTACCGGGTTGCGCCCGGTAGATAGCCCAGCCGAATCTTGCTCCTCGGCGACCTCCTCGGCAGAGTACATACTCCCGCAAACCTCGCTTGTACTCGCCCACGACCCTGACCTAAATTACTACACAAATACACGAGCACTCGTATACACACGAGACACTGGTGCCCGACCGGAGCCGCGTACTCGACCTTGCTTCGGCAAAACCGTGTTCAGGGTCTCGTCACTAGTCCTAGCTGCGTGGGTACCCTCGACTCACCGAGCGATACTCCCGGTTAAAGTTACTGATTCGCCATGATCGGCGAACAGTTATTCACTAACTAGACGATCGCCTAATTTTTCCAAAAAAGGGATGAAAGTGGACACTCTCGCGCTCTCATCCCAACGTATTGTCGCACGCATAATTGTACACTCGTAATGAAATAAACAAGTGTCGTCGGTTGGCCTTGACATACCAAAGGCTCTGACGACTTACAATTAGTGAATTTAAATATTCTATTCGTCGTGAATAGATCGTATGAGGATTTCCGTCACACATTCTTCCTGCCAATACTTTCCGCCAACGGTTTTTCTCTGCATAGCGTCTGCCTACATTGCTTTTTCTTTCACTGGTATCCATTAGCGTTACAAAAAAAAACCGAGCTAGATCGATGCCTAGCGCATCAATCGTTGCCGCCGTACCTCGTTTCTGGCATACCGGCGGTCGTCCATGTCACGTCGTTTGTTGCTTTCTAACTTCTGTTTCATACCTTCGACTGTGACGGTTATTTGGACTACAGAACATTACAAGTTCGCTTTAGCCTTTCCCTGCTCTTGTGATTATGCATTACTCATTTGTTCTTATTTATTGCTTCGGTTTTATTTTTTATTTTTTGTTTTTTGATTTTTCCTCTTCTCTTCCTTTCTCTTCTTTTTTCTCTCTTCCTTTTCTTTTTATTTACCTACTCTAAAAGAAGGAGTTCCTACCTACTCTCTCACTCACCCTTCCTTTCATTCTGAGGTTTTACATTCATCCTTTCCTTTCGCTCAACTTTCATTCCACAAAACCCTTGTTTCCCTATCCGGAATTTTAGTCATTACTTTTGTTAGTATAACGTCTCTATCTATCTTGATTACCTCTGTTCTACTACCACTGTTAGTGCGACATTTATTAGTGCGACTTTCGATTTTTAACCTATCTACTATCTTCCGTCTTTCACTTATTCAGTTTCTCCCTCTGCTCACTTATGCTTTTCCTTTCTCTCTACCCTATATCTATTTCTGGAAGATTAACTGTACCTACTTCTATCATTCACACTTCGTCTTGCTCTGATCCTACTACTTCTGCTATTGTCGCGGTTAAAGCCAAGTCTTTTTCTAGGTCTTCGGTAGCACTTTTTACAAGCATAATGTCTTTAACCATCATGGTTAATTTGTCTATGCCCTCTTTGGTCGTCATCATCCTTTTCGTGTTTCTAGCTGCTTCTTCCATATCCTGTACATATTTATGCCGTATTGTTTCGTACTTCACACATGTCCATAAGGCGTGTTCAGGGGTGTCTGCCTCTCCACAGCTGCATAGGTCGGACTCTACAAAATTAAATCTTTCCTAGAAGATTGGACCATGTCCACGGAGTATTTGGATTAGCCATTTACTCGGTCTAAACCTAAACTTTGCTAGTCTTTCTTCTATGCTAAATAAAACCTCATATGTGCGTCTTCCTTTTATCGTATTGTCCCATCTCAGCTGCCATTCCTTCCTTATTTCCTGGTTTAGCTTTTCTATCGACAATTTTCTTTCTCTTCGTGTGCCCCTTTCTGCTAGTCTTTCCTCCGAATGGACTGTGAAATTTTTATATCGGTATTCTTTTCCTTTCCTTATGCAATATAATCCGATCCTTCTCTCACATTCTAAGTCAATCTGTAGGTGGCCCGTGATTGTCGTAATAGATTCAGTCGACATGGTTCTGTATGTTTTGTGGTTTTCATCAAGGTATATCTTTGCGACATTATGAGTTTCTTTTTCTGGACATTATTTGTGAGCCCGTACCAACCTGCTGCTGCGTATGTAATTGTGGGTATGAACACTCCCTTTTATATTATATCTAGAGATCGATAGCCTAAACCCCATTCCTCTCTTGTCAGGAAGGCCAGCCTTTCGAAAATTCCTCTGTAACATGTAATTCTCCGTAACATGCGTTTGTAAGCTGAGACCTTTGCCGAATGAAACGCCCAGATATTTAAACGGTTCCTGCCTTTTGATTCTTTGTCCGTTTATCCTGATTAGTACGTAACATTTTTGATGAAATGTTCCCTTCGCTAGTAACATTGCGCACTTATCTGGGGCATGTTTCATTTTGACATTTTCACTCCATTTCTTTATTATATTTATGGCCATTTGTCCTTTCCGTTCCAGTTCTTTACGGGATTCTCCTTCGATTATAATGGCTTGGTCATCTGCATTGGCTATCGTCTCGTGCCCTTCTCTGTCTAGCTTGTGTAGTACTTCATCAAATACGACATTCCATGGAATTGGTCCTAGTAGAGATCCCTGCGGGCATCCCTTTGTCACATTTTTGCTTGCAAAATTGTCACCTTCGGTTATAATAACTTTCCTATTACAGAAGTAATCCCTGATGATATTGTACAGTCTCCAGGGGCAGTTCATGCCTCTCAGATTCTTAAGTACTCCCGGCTACCATACATTGTCAAATGCTCCTTTAATGTCCAGAAACATTATGAGCACGTATCTACTGCTTGAGATGTGCACTTTGGTCTTTAAGTACACTATCGCATCTTCGGTTGATCTTCCTCTTCTAAAACCGTATTGTTTATCTGACAGACGTGGTTCCACAATTTGATCTAATTTTTGATTATCAGACCTTCCAGAATTTTTGCTAAAACTGGTAGCAGGCATATTGGTCTGTATGAGCTGATTAGACCAGGATCGTTTTCTCTTCCCTTCTTGATTGTTATTACTTTGCCTGTTTTCCAAGTATTCGGAAATATACCAAGTTTTAGATAATTGTTGTACAGCCTTAACAGTTCTTCATCAACTACTGTAAGAGCAACTCTTATTATTTTCAGATCGAAACAGACGGTTCCTGGCGCTTTTCCTAATTTAATTTTCCTTACTTCTTGCACCATTTCCTGCCTTGTAAAACTCTCAGTTTTGCTGTATTCGTCTGTGTATCTTTGATTTTGTTGCTTTACTTCTCTCTGTTCTCTCGTCTCTATCTCCAGATTATCGTCTGGAAAGAGCTGATGAAGAATTTGCTCTGCTGTGTCATTCCAGGTCATAGTGTAGCCATCGTCTGTCTTTACATTACTTGCGATTTCTTTGACTCTAGCTTTTTTGGCAGCCAGTTTATATGGTAAGCTCCATGGGTTATCATTTCCTTGTTTGGTCACAAATTCTTCCCATTTTTGGGTTTTGGTTGTGTCTATTAGTCTTTTATTTTGCTGCTTGGTCAATCTATAGGTTATTTTTGCGCGCTCTCTTATGTCCGGATCTCTCTCCTTTTGAAATTGTCTGCGAAGCCTGTTTGTATGTTTTTTAGCCTTTGTCAATTCCTCGTTCCACCATGGAACTTTTCTACTCGTCTTGTTCTTAGTGGGTATAGCTTTGTCACATGCTATTTTTATCCCATTTATTATGTCTTTAATGCCAGCGATTGTTGAACCAATATCCTGTCGGTGCGGTTGGGCGTTCCAATTCTCTCTCAGTGTGTTAATAAACAATCCCCAGTCCGCTTTACTTGTTATATAACTTTTGATGTACTCTTGCTTCCTGTATCTTCCTCCCTGAGCTTGTTCCACTAATTCAAACGTTATTGCTCCATGGTTACTTGATGTCCAGTTTTCTTGGACTTTCCAGTTTTGTATTCTTTGTGCCATATCTGGTGAGGTTAGAGTTACATCAACATATCCTTCTCCAACTTCATTTGCGACTGTTGCATTACTATTGGGATCGTTTATTACTCTGAAATTATTCTGGAGTATAAATTCTTCTAGTTTCTCTCCTTTTGAATTCGATTCCATTGGGCCTCATAGTGGAGATCTTGCTGTTATACGCAAGCATACTGTTAATAGGCGTGAACCGCACGGCCTTTATATATATAGCTTATACATAGTAATTAGTACCGATAACGGCCGTAAGGTGGCTACCCCCTTATCGCGCCGTTCCCGTTATCAAGATAAGCGAGCGCCGTTATAAGTATAGGCCAGTTCGAGCGTACAGCAGCTCGCCTTCTCCCACTACGGGAGTATCCCACCTTTCGAAATAATCACTGTACCATCTCTACAGTTTTTGAATAAAAACAAATTTAAATTAAAGATCACTTATTGGTCATAATTATTAGCACCTTCTTCCATCCCATCCATGCCGTACGAACTCACCGAGAGCGACTACATTGGGCTCTCCCTCGCTCAAGACTTCGCCGCCCGGATCACCTTTGAGTACCGGAATTGGACCGCCGCTGCCCAGACCATCATCAAGAAGGACCAGGCCACCCAAACCGTCAGCAGCATCAGCACCCAGATGGAGCGACCGCTACCCCGACTCACTCCTCTCAAGGGTTGGCTGGTGGACAACGGCGTACAGCGGACGGTGCGGTTTGATCTATCACCTCCAGGGACTTCGAGGATCCGAGCAGAACCGCCACCTCCACCTAGGCGTGTTCCCGCCGCAGCAGCTACACCGTTAGAGGCAGTCCAACGCAAACCGACTAGGCCGAGACGACCACCTATTCCGGCAGCCCCGAAACCTCCATCTATTCAGCGGGCAGCAGCCTCGGTTAAACCTCGAGTGGTCGCCGACGTCATTCTGCCGCCTACAGGGCGCCTCCCGTTTCCTCCGAGGACACCTCGCCGTTAGAGCGGCTCGCGCCTGGGTTGGTCGATCTTGACCAACCCTACTAAGAACTTCACAAAGTAAGCGGGGCTCACCAGCGGTCATCCGACCGTCCGACTCTGGCCACGAGTTTCTCGAGGCCAGGGCCAGGCTCGTAGAGAGCTAGTTGAGGGGTTATTGCTGTGTCCTCCCTCAGCCAACGCAGAAGCCACAACGACAGCGGCGTAGCGGACCAGCATCTACTCGGCCTTCCTGGCCGACATACCGTCGACACCGGACTCACCAGCGTTACCCGACGCGCCGGCTTACGACATTGCGTTCAAATCAATACCAATTATAAAGCTCTTTCCTTGTAAAGCCGTCACTATCACTTGAAGTGATCTTAGATGTATCTCAATACCATTAGCTTTACAGTTTCCTATTTGGCATTGAACACCGTCAATGGCCCATCGGGTTTATTTACATCCGTTATCTGGCAAGTAGTCATTCCAAGAAGCACCGCCTTTTTACCATTCTTTTCTCCAACTTCTGATTACTATAAAGATACCAGTAAGGCGTTGGTTACATTGAGAGTTGGGTTCTCATTACCGTTTTTTGTCACCTTTGGGCTAGCATCCGATTAGCCAACACATGACATTGTCATTGTGTTTTTGTATTACTATTTGTATCTGTGACTTTCTACGGATTTTCCCTCAATGTCGTCTGAATCACCTAGCAGATGCGCAACGCCTCACTTCGTTCCTACTGCACGAAAATCTCCGCCAAGAGTAGTAAGGTCCCATCCGGTCACTAATTGGCATTAATGCTCCACACAAGAGTATGCACTGTCTGGTAGGACAGCCAGGCTTTGCTATTTAGGCAAGCCCGGGCCCCAGTATTATTCAGCGGCCTAGAAATGTCTTAACAATATTCATCCTAGGATGTTTCCATGAATACTCCACTTTTCAAGAAACACCTATCACGAGCTCCAATTTGTATATATTAGTGTTATACTCATCAAGAAGGCCCCACTATGTCCACTCATAATCCTCTCCAAGTACCCGTTTATAGGGATCTCCCCATACACAGGCAAGTATTTCACCGTTTATAGCCACCCTCAAGGGTTGGGAAAAAATCGTTCATATATATATGGGTCATTCCAATACTTTTTTGTAAATCGATCCGGGGGGGGTCAACCAATCGGGCTAAAAATTTAGTATGTTACTATACTATAAAAAAAAGTAAGTGAGCCAAAATTTTAGCCTTCTAAATCAATTAAGGACGTAGGTATGCGATTTTAAACATTCAAAAATAGGCTATTTTTCATCATTTTTTAACATTTTTCAAAGTAGCACCAAAATTCGAGAAATTAGTATTTTCTTATCCAGTCCAGGGCAAAGTCTTCGTATTACTACAGACTTTTAATCTAGCTATATAGAATACAATTATTTTGTAAACAAAAATTTTGACATAGCTAAATATAAACACTTGTTTTTTTAAATTTTGCACATTTTCTAAGTGCTACCAAATTAACAGTTTTTGATATTTTTAAAAAAACCCAACGCGGTTAGATTTGTATTGGTATAAGCTTTCTTTCTGTTCCAGGTTTACTATAAAAAGTTAATTTGGCTTAAAGTTATGCTAATTTAAATTTGACCTAAAATGCAAAAAAACACGTTTTTTGGTATTTTCTAATGCTCACAACGTCGGTCTACCTAAATTTTTTTTTACCAAAATTTGGGTGAAACTCGGTTTTTGTAGGTAGAAAATGATCCCGTAGTTACTGCAATGGATATTTGACTTTGGCACACGTTTATTAACGTTTGAAAATTTTTTTTTTTGCATTCTTGCGCAAAACTTATCGGATTACTGCAAGGTCTAAAATGTCTTGTATTTTGAGTGTTATCACAGGTAACATCCATACTATAGGTAACTTTTTAAACTAATAGGAATATAGTTTAAAGAAATTTTCATGTTTATTTTTTACCTATTTTTGGCATATTTTTACTATTTTACTCGTTTTTGTACACTTATCATTACATTTTGCTTTTCTAATTGAAATTTACTTTATTAATTTCAATAAAGATTGTTTTATTTAATTCTATTTGTTATTTTAATTATATGATCGGTATTGTCTAATGTAATTTCTTTAACACTTATCGAAGTTTCATCTATTGGTTTAAAGCAATGATATTTTTTTGTGTTTGGTATAGTTTTTGCATCTTTAAATCTGCTTGTTAGCCATTTATTTTTTTGAATGACGCGATTTTCATCAATGTATAAACATCTAGAAGCAAAATGGTAATTTTAGTTTTCTTTACCTAAAGCTGTAGAAATTTGTGTGCAAAAAGCTTGCTCTAAATCTTGCAAAGTATCATCTGTACACTTTCTATGAATTTCATATGGATCACAGCAAAATTTAAATTTATTTTTAAAATCAGTTATTTTGGATTTAACCAATTGAAAACAGTTTTTACAAATTTTTTGACCTGGTATTAATTTAATAGAAGTACTTTGAAAGAATTTATCACTAATATCAAATTTGATAGATATTAAATTTAATGTTATATTTTTCTTATGATTATTAAAAGGATTAGCACAATATATGTGTTTACTCTCATAGTAAGTTAAATATTTAGCGAGGTGATGACTGCATATAAATATATTTTCCTTCTGATTAATAGGTGGAATGCGATAATATAAATATTTTTGTTCTTTCTCACTTAGGTTAGATAGTGAAATTAAATCCTTCCTTTTCGTAAATGTTCCAATATGACACTGATCATTTAGTAATTCCCCAATGTTACAATTAGTCTCCATGTTTATGATCCTTAATAGTACACAAAAAGAAAATATAATTAACCTAGTGGTATTTAACAATTCGTTTCGAATACACTAAAGTGAAGAGGTTAGCTCTATATGGTTTACGTGTACTCAACAACACACAGCAGACTAACTTTTCACGCACGAACTAACCGAAATTAAGAGAGAGGTACGGTACACAACCACTGTCCCGCGCGTCATCTGTTTACTGCGTTTCTATTTTGTTTGCATCGATTTCCTCGAAATTTCGACGCAAAAAATTAATTATTATATTATTATTATTATTATTATTATTATTATTAGTATTATATGTATCCATGATGGTGTGCTTAATATAAAAATGTCTAATAAACAAGGCTTAGGTTAAAATTAATAATTGAGGCTTAAATTAATCCAGGCTGATACCGCATTCCGTTTTCGATTCTTATTCTCTTCATTTCTTTAAACTATATTCCTATTAGTTTTAAAAGTTACCTATAGTATGGATGTTACCTGTGATAACACTCAAAATACAAGACATTTTAGACCTTGCAGTAATCCGATAAGTCTTGCGCAAGAATGCAAAAAAAAAAAAATTTTCAAACGTTAATAAACGTGTGCCAAAGTCAAATATCCATTGCAGTAACTACGGGATCATTTTCTACATACAAAAACCGAGTTTCACCCAAATTTTGGTAAAAAAAAATTTAGGTAGACCAACGTTGTGAGCATTAGAAAATACCAAAAAACGTGTTTTTTTGCATTTTAGGTCAAATTTAAATTAGCATAACTTTAAGCCAAATTAACTTTTTATAGTAAACCTGGAACAGAAAGAAAGCTTATACCAATACAAATCTAACCGCGTTGGGTTTTTTTAAAAATATCAAAAACTGTTAATTTGGTAGCACTTAGAAAATGTGCAATATTTAAAAAAACAAGTGTTTATATTTAGCTGTGTCAAAATTTTTGTTTACAAAATAATTGTATTCTATATAGCTAGATTAAAAGTCTGTAGTAATACAAAGACTTTGCCCTGGACTGGATAAGAAAATACTAATTTCTCGAATTTTGGTGCTACTTTGAAAAATATTAAAAAATGATGAAAAATAGCCTATTTTTGAATGTTTAAAATCGCATACCTACGTCCTTAATTGATTTAGAAGGCTAAAATTTTGGCTCACTTACTTTTTTTTATAGTATAGTAACATACTAAATTTTTAGCCCGATTGGTTGACCCCCCCCGGATCGATTTACAAAAAAGTATTGGAATGACCCATATATATATGTGTGTGTGTGTGTATGTGTGTGTGTGCGTGCGTGCGTGCGTGCGTGCGTGCGTGCGTGCGTGCGTGCGTGCGTGCGTGCCACTGTAGGTATCTGATAACCAGCGATTCTTCTGCCAATTTTGTTATAACGTTGCAGCTAAAGATATTGACGTGACGCAGATGTTGCCTAGTGAGCGAGGCGGAAACTCTGGAAGGAAATGTTTCCTATGTATGCGCAAGATAAAAACAAATGCAGCTTACCATATTAATACCAAGAGTCCAGAACTACCCGTCCACTCCTCAGATAGTAGCAGAAAGTGATTTTATTAAAATCTGACAACGCCGTTATAGATAAATTGGTTGCGCTCTATCGATTGGACGTGAAACCAACTTCTGGTTTCAATCCGGAAAAACATTTTTTTTAAATGGAACATGCATATTTTCTTCTCAGATTCGGATTTTATGTTGAAAGATACAAAACTTTTATTTGAAAATTTTCTTTGTAAATATTTGATTTTTGACCTCTAATTGATCTTTGAAGTTTATAGACCGAAGGATCGTATTTACATTGCGAATTCACACATTTTATATCTGAAATCGAACATGTGATACTTAAATATCACATTTTTTGAATTTTTGGAGGTCGTCGATTCTAAAATCTGAGGTCAGCTTGTTGATATCTGGTTATTTATTTATTTTTTTTTATCTGAAGGGTGGACGGTTGGTTTTTCCGCAAAACTTCGACTCATTCAGGAGGAAAGAGATTTTTGTCGACAACGACTTCGCTATTTCGATCACGTGACAAAGCCGAAGTAAAAACCGTCAGCGCACTACCCATACCGATGATTATGAAACAGTTACAGAATATAATGCAATTTGTTATCATAGTATCGCCATTTTATCCCGAATGTTTCCAAGATTACTGCACCGTTTGGCATTGAGGACCAGAACAACAAGAGACATTTGAGAATTTAATATATCACTTAAGTAAAGACCCAGTTTTGGCATGTATAGATTCTGAAAGAACTATGGGTCTTCAAATCCTGCAAGCAACGATGGATTAGGAGTTGTTGTAACTTTTAGAGGGCCGAAGTGCCTGTAGGCGTCATATGTTTTTTCGTTCATTAAGCAGATTTAAGTTGGTCTTTAAGGGTTATTTAGGTCTCTGAACTTGATTCTGTCATCAAAACGAATATTCAAAGTAGCAGAAGTAATATGGCAAATACTATTCCAGGTGATTTTTTTAAACTTTCCACCTGAATATTTCAGAAACCGCGGCACATATCCCGACATTCTAAAGGTTAATAGAAGAAGTTTACGTACAAGATCGAGTAATAGCCTGTGCGAGTCAAATTCTCAATAATGCAGAAAATAATTATTCATCAACAGAAAAGGAGTGTCTACTCGTAAAATGGGACATTTTAAAAATGCAAACTTATTTTAAGGACATTACTTGATTCTACTCACCGATCATCAGTCCCTAAAATGGTTGGAAAAGATTGGTAATCCATCCAGAAAAATAGCTCGATGGAGATGAGAACTAGGTTATTGGGACATTAAAGTACGATACCGAAGAGGAGCCGAAAATAACATAACCGATGCATTATCAAGAGAGACCGTAGAACTAAGCTATGCCAATACGCCGATCGATTGTACCTGGTATAAGACAAAGTTATATAATGTAAAAATCGGCTAAAAGAAAACCCGGAGTATACGTAACCAAAAATTGAAAATTAAAAAATAGTAATGAATACTCCAAGAATGTTACGACAAGCCGACCGCAGGACACTTAGGTATTGGCAAGACACTAATCCACCTTGCCCGTAATTATCATTCGCATGGCATTTACTTATCAAGAGCTGAATTAACGGACTTAAGAAATGTGCAAAAGTTATGCGAAATAGTTTCCATGGATCTTACAGATCCACAACCCAGATTAATTAAAGGAAGGATATGGTTGTTGATTGTGCAAGATCGTGTTTCCAAGGGGGTAGAGTTGAGAGCCCTAAGCAAAGCAACCAGGGAGGTTATTACAAGTTCTACCAAAGAAGAAATTTTCTTCGTCATGGGTATTCGAACGTCATTATTAGCGACAACGATAAGCAGTTCGTTAGCAAAGAAGTAGAAAATCTGCTGACGAGTTTCCAAATTACTTACCGAAGGACATCGCCTTATTCTCCGTAATGTAATCCCACGGAACGAGCAACCACGTTATTAAAACACTGGTGACTCAGAATGTCGAAAGAAATCAAACACAATAAGACAAATACAATACCGCCTGGAATTTAACTGGCATTTCCCCAGTTGACGTGAACATATTAAGGAATTTATAGTCCGACAACTGACTACTAGAAACATCTGCGATACCGAAACGTAAATTAAGCTTAAAGGTTCTAGGAACAGCAGAAACATTATAATCTTTGACAAAGATTATGGATTTCTAATGTAGGAGACATGTTATGGATGAGGCAACATAAACTATCCAATACGGCCGATAAGTTTTATATCGTAGCTCTATAATTCGTTGGGCCACATAAGATAAAACGGAACATCTCACCCGTAATTTATAATCTCGAGAAATTCTTCGTTGAGCAAACGTTGTGATTAAAAACCGTACTGAACTCCCTTTGTGAACGCACACGGTGAACATACAAACTTCAAATATTCACGAAATATCTAAGAATTCCCTATTTTGCGCAGATATCCCGGATTACCTCTAAAATTCCCGAAATATCCATAAATCCCTTAATTAGTGTACATATACTATAGTGTACACTTACCGCATCTTTACCATTGTTTTGTGAGCACACATAATCATATCCTTCTACCAATCACTGTATACCAAACAGATAAACGTCTCGCATCAGAAATAGTTCTAAATTAAGTTGTAGTCATTCGTTGTCTATTAGTAAGTAAGTTGTTTCTTTCTATTTTTTTTTACATACCAATTAAACCACGGTCACCATAGTTTACTATTTTTGTGTTAAGAATATTCTTAATTTTTCTTAAGAATATATTTTATGTTTTAAACTTCATTATACATCTATATATTTCAAATTATTAATCGAAACGGAATTTTGAAAACTAAGACATGTTTGCAAAGATTCACACCGTTATAAAGTACTTAAAACCAAACTTTAAATTTTTTATTTCAGATACCAATTTTCCAAAAATAATTCGAAATTAATGTTTTTACTTCACCCTACATATAATAATCTACACATACAGATACATATTAATCCTAATCATCAAATCAGTATTAAGTATAGAGTTATGTCAGATAAGAAAAAAGATTGATTTTTTGCTCTCTAGTTAATTCCCAAAGGAAAGTGGTCTATATATTCGTGATGAATAGTTGAGTTTGAATGAAACAATAAATGCAAGTCAATGAAGTAAAGTTAAAAATATCCCGCACGAAACATATATTTCATACCTATCTAATATTTTAATAAAAAAGTTTTTAGGAAAATTGTGTAAACACTTGGTCATATAAAGTTTTATACAAAATTAATACATCTTACAACCTTAAATATTTTCGTAATTTCTACAAAATAAAATCATATAAAGGATTAGAAAAATTGAATTTTTATAATAATTAATTAATTAATTTTAATATTGTAAATTTTTATTAATGAAAGTTGTTTGTTTCACTTATTCATCGCAATCATAGCCACGGATTCGATCTTTCCTTTTCGGAAATAACTAGAAGACAGGAAATCCAATTATTTTACAAGCTGGTATAATCCCTTGCCCTGCACTGCATCCAATCTTGCAGTAACGGTTTTCTATGCATTGGCCCACCTTTCAAGACATTACAAAAGTTAAAACTTCATAAAAATAATATTTAATTATTGTATTTTTAATAAAATAATTACGGGACCCCATAATTGAAATTTGAATTTACTGATGAAAAATTGATAAGCATTTATAGCTGTCATTAAAAGTACAGATCATGTTTTTGTAGGTTTACAGAATTATTTGTTCAGCATTTTATTAATTTTTAAATATATATATAGCCCACATCAGGTGGATTTGGAAACTGGCCTTGGTGCAATAGGAATGATGGAGGATTGGCTGATAAAAAATATAGATTCGCACTTACAAGTATTAGTAAACCAACTCCAAGATGTATTGGACTTGCAAGGCGCAGAATGGGTCGAGGCGGGAGGTATAATTATTCTTATTTAGAAATGCATCTCTTGAGTTTATTCTTAATTTAACTTGATTTTTAGGATCATACTTGATCGCTATTCAAATGATACTGATGATGTTTGGTCAAATCTTGACTTTACAATCCACGAATCTAAACGCGAAATATCAATTAAAACTGACAATTCAGCTGTTGAGGCAACATCAGCACAAGATTGGTAAAATTTACTATATTTCTTGTTACTTGTTTACGAATTATAATTTACACATTAGATTATTAATTCTAGGTTACACTTTCGACCGAAGACACCGCCACATTCAAAACATAGTTCAAGTGACGAAAGTATTAGTAGTGATTCAGAAATCGATTTAACTATTTCAGCATCAGAATCGCTTCCATATCCCTTTCCTCCAGAGGCAACATCAATATGTGTAGATGTAGAACCGCAACATTTGGAAGAAGACCCTCCTTTTACATCTGAATTCAATATATCTGATTATTTTGCAATTGATAATCTGTCAGATTTTGATTTAAATCTTATGAGTAGTGGTAACATGGACGCATCAAAAAATAGTGATTGGTGGGCAAATGATACAGGATGCTCTCGATTTTTAGTTTTACCAGATATTGAAAATCTCTTCACACAAAAAATACGGCAACAATGTACAGATGGTACTAACAATTTGTACAATTCAAATGGCATCGGTTCATCTATAATAAATAGCTACTCAACAGTTTCCGTACCTATGTCTTCGCCAGGTTCCAGTAATCATATTGAAGCACAATCGAATTATCAAATAGTGAAACAATCAAAGATATTAATAACTAATAGTAACCCTGTGTCTGTGTTATCAAAAGCACTTAATAATACTAGTAATACATGGACTAGTGGAAATTGCGGTATTAAACTATTTGGTTCAAATTCATCTAGTGGAAATTCTATTACAAACTTTAGTAATAGCAAGTCAAAATCTTCTCAAGTGCTTAACGCAAAGAGTGTGTCAACTAATAGTCACATTCTAAACAATCAGTCAACAATACTTATACCTCAAAAACACTCGTCACCTACGTTACTTCCAGGTCTTAATAAATTAGCTAACATTGCTAGACAGCAATCTCAACACCAGTCAACAATTTCTACTACGGGGGAAAATACGCTTACTAGTAATAGGTGAGAATATTATATTATACAATTTTTAATGTAATAAAATAAGATGTTACACAGATGCATTTGGATCATTGTGTAAATTCATAGTTTAAATGTATATTTAGAAATTAAAATATGCGTTTTTTCTAATGTGTAAGTTATACACAACATATTATTATCAGCAGGTAAGTATGAGAATATAGAAACAAAGCTTTTGGTAAATTCATTATCTTATTTACCAAAGGTATAAAAATGCATATTATTGATGTGTGACGGCAAATGCACCCTTGGGCTAATAATGATAACATGATCATGTTTAGACAGGCTACCCCACACGAATCTGACAAAGGCGTATAATAAAATTAGTAATTTTACATTTTTTAGAGTGCCTAGTAATTTAGAATACTACCATACACCGCATCGGCACAATGGAAATGTGGCATTAATAGTGACCCAACCGACTTTTCTTGAATTTTACCCATTAACCCAATAACCTGTTTTTAACCTAAACTCGCTAAATCTTGTTTTCTGACAATTTATTTCTTAGGAAAAAAATCGACTTAAAAATACCACTTCTAAAATAGCTTTTTCCGCTCTTTTGAAATCCGGCCTTATAATTGCGATATATGTAACTGTTTTTGCAATATATTTATTTAAACAAAAAGAAGTACGTAAAAATCGTTAATTTTTTTATATAATCGTGTGTTTGAGCTGCATACCGTATTCGGATTCTGGTGGCATACATGCCCATAGTAAATGATAGAATGGCTAGTTTACCCAAATCCAAAATGACGACTACCAAAGTAGCCATGTTTGTACAGATATTTAATAAAATGCTCTGAAATTTTTCTCTCAATAAATATCCACTTAACAAAACAAAATTTGGAACAAAAAGGGTGCAGAATTGATTAAAAAAATTCGTGTGAATATATTTCTCAATTTTTCGGACCTTTAGAGTGAAAAATGGTCAAATAAAAAAAAATCATCCAAGAATTCTAAAAAAATTCACACGTATCTTTGTAGCAATTCTAAGTACTTTTTTTTGAAAAATATTTTTTCGCACACTAGATCCTTATCGAGTACAAAAATTTTCCAGTTTTTTTTATTCTATTGCATACGATTACAGAATAATTTTACGCTTTACGACTGTAAGAATACGAGTTTTTTTTATGTCTGTTTCCGTTGTTTCATGACACTTTTATACTTTTATGTTTTTTTCTTCTTTTGAAAATAATAAAAGAGAAACTAGTTTCAAATATTGCATCAAATTATATCGAAATTTCAAAATTAACGAATAAGCAATTTAAGAGTGCTCTATACTCCGTCAGCGCCCTCTAGTCTGAGAAAAATTTTCTTTGTAATACTTAGATTATTTAAGACAGTCAAATTAAAGGAAATTTAGTTTTCCCACGCATAGAATGGTATAAAGTTGTATCTAAAAATGACTTTGGTAAATATTATGAAAAATTGAAGGCGCATTTTGTAGAGAAAAATTGATACGGCGGTGGACAACCGTCTGCTATTCGCCGCAGTCAAGTTAGATTTTCTCTACAAAACATATCTTCAGTCTTTAATATTATTATCCAAAATATATTTAAATAATACTTTTTATCATTTTACACGTGGTAAAACTTACTTTTCTTGGATGTAACTCTAGTATATCAGCTAGATATTACAAAGAAAATTTTTCGCAAACTACAGGGCGCTGACAGGGTATAGAGTATACTCTTAAAATTTACATATTTTTGGAATGTACTTTATTATATTATATTAAGTATTGAAATTGTTATACAACGGAAACAGACAGATAAAAAAATGCGTATTTATAAAACTGTACGAAGTAAAATCAATCTGTTTAAAAATTAAATAAAAAAACTGGAAAATTTTCGTACAAGATAGGGATTAAGTGTACAAAAAAATAATATTCAACAAAAACTGTTTAGAATTGGTAGAAAGATACGTGTGAATTATTTCAGAATTTTCAGATGATTTTTTTTTATTTAACCGTTTTTCACTCTAAAAGATCTGAAAAATTCCAAAAAAGTATTTTTCGATAGAGTATCCGTAAAGTACGACTTTACGTACTGTTTTGCGGACGTAAAGTGCGACTTTACGAACACGTGTAGAGTCTTTACGGACACGTGTACAAAATAAATATTGTATTGAAATTGCTAAGAACTTTACGGATATTCTCTCGAAAAGTAATGTTCGCACCTCGGCCGTAAACTTTTTCAGCCTCGGATGTAAAGTAGCGATCCTCGGACCTACTTCGCAGGTCCTCGGACGCTATTTTCCACACTCGGCTGAAAAAGTTCTACTTTACGGCCTTGGCACGAAAACTACTATTATGATCAATGTATACACTTTTTGTTGTAAAATTTTTTTTGTAGAGTGGATCTTTATTAAAAAAAAATTCCAAAGGATTTTATTAAATTTATATACAAACATGGCTACTTTGGTAGTCGTCATTTTGGATTTCAGTAAACTAGCCATTCTATCATTTATTGTAGTTTGTATTTATGGTATATGTATGTCACCATATCCAAAGTTTTCGCACGATTTGAACTCGGTTTACAGCTCAAGACGGTTATGTAAAAAAAATTTACAAGTTTTACATACTTTTTTGTTTAAACAAATGTTTTGCAAAACTATTACAGATATCGCAATTATACGGCTGGATTTCAAAAGGCGGAAAAAACTACGTCAGAAGTGGTATTTCCAAATCCCCGTTAAAAACAGGGTAGTATAATGAACAACCCTGTGTACACTTCGAGAGATTGAAAGAATTTGTCTAGTCCAGTGTGGGTGAAATCTATACACTGAGAATTAACCTAGTTCTATATACGAAACAATCGTCACCCATCTTGACTTCCGGAGCAGTATTCAAGTCAATACGCGATAAGAAAGCCTGGCTGTCCAAGATCATCACCTTCGTTTTAGACACATTAAGCTGAAGATCATTAGCTAACGCACAAGATGCTACCGCATTCGCATCATGAGTTATACGCTGAACGCCCAAATCTAACAAGGGAAGTACTTGACCTCCGGAAAACGGATCTTATCCTAATTTTGGTATGTCTTTTGTAATATAAAAATATGAGGAAAGCCAAGTTATTACTTGCCTATGGCCACTTTTACGCAAGTTATTCGACATCCAACAATAATTTCAATGAAAATTGCTTTCACTTCGATCGCTTATAATTCGAAAACGAATATTGATAGGAACTCAAACCGCAAACTAAAGGAAAGTTGTGTTCAAGTAGATGTGGTTTGAAGAAAAAGAAGCTTAAGTTACTCAAGGTGGAGCAAAGTTATAAAGAAAATAAGAAATTGAGGAGTTTAAGTAAAAAAATTGTTTATATTAAATTTTGGTTAAAATTTCTTTAATTTCTTATGTTCTTCTTAACTTTGCTCCACCTTGAGTAACTTAAGCTTCTTTTTCTTCAAACCACATCTACTTGAACTCAACTTTCCTTTAGTTTGCGGTTTGAGTTCCTATCAATATTCGTTTTCGAATTATAAGCGATCGAAGTGAAAGCAATTTTCATTGAAATTATTGTTGGATGTCGAATAACTTGCGTAAAAGTGGCCATCGGCAAATATTGAAAACAGACAGAACAGAAATATTGAAAGAAGACAAAATTTAGTATCAAAAGTTTATTGTTTCTTTTAGTCAAAAATTCTTCAATTTCTTATGTTCTTCATAACTTTACTTCAAATGAATCAATTTAGGCTTCATTTTTTTAAATTATATCTACTTAAACTCAACTTTCTTCTGGTTTTTGGTGCGATTCTTCATCTTTATTTGTTTCGGAGTTATAAGCGATTAAATTGGAAGTAATTTTCATTGAAATTATTATTAGATGTCGAATAACTTTCGTCAATGTGGCCATTGGCAAGCACTAACTTGGCTTTGTTCATATTTCTACATTATAAAAGATATACCAAAGTTAGGATAAGATCCGTTTCCCGGAGGTCATGTACTCCCCTTGTGAGTCAGGTCCCATAGCTATGGATGAGTTGAACGTTAAGGCAGCCTGAACCTGAGCACAGTTGGCAGGGGAGAAGTTAAAAAGTAGCCTCTGCAAGTGCAACAAAAGTAGAGTTATGAGCTCATGTAATTCTTTTATAGATAATAGTTTCTGAATACCTGAGTTTACAGTATAGTACAAGAATAAAGAGGGACGAGTTCTAGACGCGATACCCAACTCCCTTATGCTCCTTCATTTGGATCGTACAGTGTACGATTATCGAATTTTCTTAGAGTAATTTTGATTTTCAGCTGAGTAAAGTAAATTACGTACGGATTTTCGCAGTTCTCGAAATTCAAGTAGGTCTTCCCTCTCTTTTATTTTATTCCTAATCGTCGAAGTAACACACGTTTTTCTACTAATATGAACCGTATGAGTGCGTATTGGAGTTACAATGTCGAGGATCTTAAATACATTCTTAGAGAAACAATTAACTGCACCATCCAACTCTGCTTCTGGATTATCCGTAAGAGGTACACGACTGAGTAAGTTATCTGTCACTTCACGCTGTTCTCGCGCTTGATGAGCCAAATTTTCTACGTAAACTCTCTGTAACATTACCTATTCAGAAATGTCAAGCTTGCTATCAAATCTTTCCGTCAAAGTAGAAAGTTGCGTTTGTAGACTAGATGCAAATACAATCACATGATGGTTGGTGGACAGCGAGGGCTGAAGATTTAGAATGCTTTGAAGATATCATTTGAGGAGGCAAAATAGTTGACGCTGCACGTCTTGATTTTTGCTTTGTAGAGGCAGTGTGCACTTCTATGCCTTATTTTGACCAGCTGTACTGGAATGATCAATGGTATCCGATTGAAAGCCATGATGTGTTGGAGGTGAACGAATCATTTGTAAAACATAAAATAATTATTACACCAAAAGAATAAATGAATTAAATAAATGATAATAATACACGAGAAAAAGAAAAACGCTTAAACAAATGGAGTTAATTACTGAATACTGATATTAAGAATTCATTTGTTTGATGCAACATGCAACATAAAAATAATAAAGTAATATTAATAAATAAAAAGAAATGATCTCTTTGAGCTGTTTTTATTTTATTGCCAACGTTGCGACCGATAACCTCCTTATTACGGTCATCTTTAGGACTCTTGTACTAAGCTATAGTTTCTTCTCCGTATCACAGAGGAGTCAAAGTTACAACTTATTAAATTGAAATGTTGGCAATAAAATAAAAATAGCTCGAAGATATCATTTCTTTTTATTTATTAACCATACAAAAAACGAGCATAAATCATTTACAATAATAGTAATAATACGCATGTACATGCAAAACGGCACTGTATGCTCATTAACTAAGATTTTTTAAATGTAGTGTCATAAATATATCGTAAAAAAACACGGTTACTTAATAATTTGCTACAGTAGTACATGCTATAGTTGAAGCAAAAGTTATTGAATAACAATAAGTAGCATACAAAAAATCTAGATTTTTAAATAAAGCACTTTTTCAAATAAAAGAAAAATCGAACAACTATGCAATAGTTAACAATAATATAAAATTGACTATAGTTTACAAGATTATTAATTGAAAAATATTAATAACATTACACAAAGTCAATGCTTTAAATATCAATATTGTTAAAAATGCATATCACAATCTCATTATCCTCAATCAGCCTATCCATTTCGCAACGCTTAAGGCATAATAAAGGGGCACACAGTAAGGTCTATGTCTTGGCAAACAATACGTGTTTAATGCCTGCATAAATTTGATGCAGTAGTGATCGAATACTTTTACGGATGATAGCCTTGCCAACTGCACCAGAATATAGATATTAAACGCCAATCCAAGAATAATAAAATATTAGATAAAGGAAGTTAGTAGGTTTCTGTCAATTGTCTTTGTAGCCGTTGCTTAAAGTTTTTAATTCACGGTCGATGTGTGCTTACATCAATGGAATTCAGCGAGTCTTTATAAAAAACAGCATCAAATCTGCATATTAAATTATATATATGGGGTATTCCACGTGAAGTGGTCCGATCAAAATTTTAAAATGCACCAAATTTTGGGTACACTTTGTAAATGTTTTTCAGAATACAGAAAAAAAAATTTAGGTACTGGAATCTATTTGCTCAAAAGTTATTCTAACCTCAAAAAGTGAATTTTTCCATATTTTTTTCAACACCAGCTGGGTTTACCGCTATATAACTCAAAATCTATCAACTTTTACTATAGAACATTATATGTAACATTCGTTGCTAATTATATCTAGAATTTATTCTTCTGGGTTAGAATTTTTAATCTCAAGGTCAATGTTACATAAACTACATGTCAATATTCAACTTAAAAAAAGTGCAAGTGCGCCACCCTTGATTTTTTCATCCAAAAATCTAAAAGAAAGCTTGGAGCAATACCTTTCAAATGGTCTGTAGCATTTTTATGGCCTCCAATTCTGTAAAAAGTTATGACAATTTAAAGAAAGACAAAAAATTCACAAAAATTAACATGGTAATTCCCATTTAAATTTTTAAAAAAATTTCGTGTTTCTTTAAATTGTCATAACTTTTTACAGAATTGGAGGCCATAAAAATGCTACAGACCATTTGAAAGGTATTGCTCCAAGCTTTCTTTTAGACTTTTGGATGAAAAAATCAAAGGTGGCGCACTTGCACTTTTTTCAAGTTGAATATTGACATGTAGTTTATGTAACATTGACCTTGAGATTAGAAATTCTAACCCAGAGGAATAAATTCTAGATATAATTAGCAACGAATGTTACATATAATGTTATATAGTAAAAGTTGATATATTTTGAGTTATATAGCGGTAAACCCAGCTGGTGTTGAAAAAAATATGGAAAAATTCACTTTTTGTGGTTAGAATAACTTTTGAGCAAATAGATTCCAGTACCTAAAAATTTTTTTCTGTATTCTGAAAAACATTTGCAAAGTGTACCCAAAATTTGGTGCATTTTAAAATTTTGATCGGACCACTTCACGTGGAATACCCCATATATATAGACTTGCGAGAACTGTAACAAAAAGAGTTTTAACATACAGACTGAAATTCCGGCCAATCCAATTGCCTTAGTATCAGCTCTTGAGATGGCTGTCAGAACTTTGGTATGTATCAGGGGGGTGAAATTGAAGCAAGATGAAAGATTAATAAGGTGTAATTAAGAAGTAATTCAGCTGATTTGTTGTAAAGATATTTAGAGGACATGGATTGTGTGATGCCCGTCCCATTTTCCTGAGCTCTTTCAATAATGAGGATGGATGTGATACTATTGAGTTTGTTGTTAAGATGATTGAACTTACTAGAGTCTATGGAGTTTTTGACTAGATTGCATAATTCTTTGTAATTCAAATAGTCAGAGCTGAGGCCAGTCAATTGAAACCTCTTATAAGCATTATTTCGAGATTTAATAAAGCCTTTAATGGTGAGGGTGATCCAGGGTAACCGAGAGTTCTTGATTGTGGTGAGTTTATGAGTTGCGATGAAATGAAAGGTGTCACTGTGAGTGATCCACAAGATAGTGGTAGAACCATTTCAAGGCTAGATCAGAACAGCCCATTCCATGAAGTTTATGGGTAAGAAGCTTATGAGGGATAATATTAAACGCCTTGAAGAAGTCAAACAGATTGAGTAATGTAATTTTACGAGCATCAATTGCTCTTCGGATATTGTCAGTTAGACCTAGGAGTGCTGTCTGACTAGGAGAGTGCCACACCTGCGGGAAACGGATCTTTATCAAACTCTAGGATATGTTTTCTACTATAAAAATATGAAGAATGCCAGAGTTATAACTCTAACGCTCTATTTTTCGATAGTTACAAGCAAAAAACGTAAAATTTCGCCAAAAATACTCTTAAGTTTCACTGTTTATAACTCAGAATTGGCTAAAGACATGAATTCAAGCTTAAGTTTAAAAGAAAGCTGAAATCAAGTAAATACATTTACAAAAAAAGAAGCCTAAATATCTAAATTTGGTCTAAAGTTATGGAGCATCCAAGGGTGTGGATGGTGTAAGAAGCTGTTATGCTTTTAACAATTTTTCATAGATTACCATTATTGTAAGACATATTTTCAATAAACTTTGCAAAAAAAAAACTTAAATTACTAATATTAATTTTGATATAGATATCAATCACTATTAAATATGCTGCAATTAAAAAACTTTCGTATTTCCTTCACTTATAATATGACTATAGACTCAAATAAGCAATTCAACATTATATTTTACAAAGATTGTTGTATTACATTTTTTAAACTACTGTTTTTTATAAATCTCTAAACAGGTGAACAATAATTTGTTACGATGCATCTAACATGCCAATTAACCAATAAATTTGTCCTATAATAATATTTTTACGTCAAAATAAAAGTTAAAAAATTAAGTTCTCTAAAATTAAAAATGTGCCCAAATACTCATTTTTTCATAAGAAATAAACTCGCGTTGATTTTTTTAAAAACATTCTACCCAATATCGTGAAACTATAAAAATTCGTTTTCGGGAGTCAACTCTCGGGGGTTCTGATTCTCACCCTCTCTATATAAGAGGATCGCTAAATTCTTCTTGTAAACTCATTTTTTATAAGAAATAAACAGGCTACGATTTTATCAAAACATTCCGATCCAATCTCGAAATATTAAAAAAATTGGTTTTTGGGGTTGTTAAGGGTGGTTTTTACCCTTGAACATATTTGGATCATTAATTTCTGCTTGAATACTTACTATTTTATAAGAAAAAACAGGCATAGATTTTATCCTAAAGAATCCGATCAAATCTCGAAATATTAAAAAAATTTGTTTTTGGGGTGAGTTTTGAGGGTGATTTTTTCCCTAGATATGCTTACACATGAGCGTTCGGGCTAATAAACTTTACCCGAATACTTGTCTTTTTAAAAGAAATAAGTAGGCGTTGGATTTTGTAAAAAATATTGATTCAACCTTGAGACATTAAAAAACACGGGTTTAGGGGGTGAACTTTGAAGGTGGATTGCACCCCCTAAATATGAATTCCCGCAGATAAAAAAAATACGTGTCAAATATTTTTCAAAACTCCACGCCTCTCCCAAGTTTCATAACAATCGGAGGCGGAGTGCAAGTATCTCTTCCTTGTGAGTGTGCCAATGTAATTACTTTATATTCATTTCTAATGTATGCAGCTACACATCTGCCCTCCTTACCCAAACGATCGAGTCTGTACAATGCTAACTTAACTATGTTCGAGGCATCTGATTCAGTTAAAAATGTTTCCGTGAGTGCAATCACATCACAGGCTTGCGAAAAAACTAAGGATTCCATGGATGTAAAATCAGTCTTAAGTCTATTTTTATATTAATATGAATATAATAGAAAATTAATGTATGTGTGTATTTGTCGCCTGATCAACGTCCCCTCATTGGGAGGAACACCTGGGATTTGCAGATAAAGAGAGGAGATCAGCTTCAGAATTTATTCTCATCAGGAGTCCTCTCTTTTCCTTTCTTACGAATACAGTTGAATTTAAAACTATCGGTCGTACGTATCCCAATTCCTTCGCCTTTCGTTTAGTTATTGACCAAAGAGCATACACTGTCTTTGGTCATAGCGATCTAAGATACAACGATGATTCCTGTCCTTCACCAAAAATGCTCAACGCGGTTTTGACTTTTAATAAAAAAAGATTTTTTCACTATTAGGTTTCTCACTGAAGGCAAAGTTAAAAGCTACTCCCCTCGAAAAGCAAGAAGTGGATGAATCACTTAATAGGGATTAACGGTGAAGCCAAATTTTTTGAATTAATGACTAGCGCTGAAAAGCTCAGGAACTGGTGTGAAGGCGATACATAAAATTTAAGAAAAAGTATCAAATAGAAGCCTCAGGCCACTCACCTTGCGCGCGCTAGAGATAGAGAGATATATGTTTATTATACATTGAAAAAATATAATAAATACAGTTTATAAAATTCAATATAAATAAAGTATATGATATTACAGTCAATGTAAAGCTAATAGTAAAACTAAAAGTAATATAACAAGCTAAAACATATATATATATATATATATATATATATACAGCGAATTTAATACGAATAAACAAAGTTCAGGTCAATCAATTTTTCAGTAAAAAAATAAAATAAACGGACGGCACACATAGCGGACAAAAGAATCCTGTTATATCTGCAGTATGTTTCTCATCTCCTGCTAGGCATCCAGCACAACTATTGAACAATAATCCAACTGCGGGAGAGAGAGAGAGAGAGAGAGAGAGAGAGAGAGAGAGAGAGAGAGAGAGAGAGAGAGAGCGAGAGAGCGAGAAAAGTTTATTTGTATAGTACAAAATTTACAATTCTTAAATTAAAACAAATATTATATAAAGGCTTACGTAAATACAGTATTACACAGTGATATCAAGTCGCAGGTTAAATACAAATACGGCAAACATCACAGTAAGTCAGCAGATTAAATATAATGCAAATAAAACTACAATCAATACATCTATCAATCACAATACATAAAAATTAGTGATTTTATGAGGTTTATGAAGCGTAACTTTCACCAGTCGTCTTAGACAATAATCTAACCACCGCCATTCGAAAACTCTCGAAAAATGTGACCTTTTGAGCGGTGTTAGATCAAAATCAATTATGGCATGGTTGCCTTTTTTTGATAATCAATATTTCCGAGTCTCCTATCTCTTCGAGATTTTAAAATTATGAATTGTAACCTAGGTAGATAAGTTCTAAAGATTATTTTGAACAAAAGTTGTATGTAATGTTTTTTCAAAGTAATCAATAGATTTTGAGATAAATGGATTTAAAAGTAGCAATTTTTTTTAAAATCAAAAACTTTTCATTTTTTATGGTGGAATAACTTTTAGTCAAATTATTTTGAACACCTAAAAATTTTTTCTATTTTCTGAAAGATATTTCCATCCTGTTCTCAAAGTTTGGAGCGATTTAAAATTT
This sequence comes from Theocolax elegans, assembly GCA_026168455.1. Lineage (NCBI taxonomy): Eukaryota > Metazoa > Arthropoda > Insecta > Hymenoptera > Cerocephalidae > Theocolax > Theocolax elegans. The sequence continues at coordinate 5,331,257 of CM047429.1, forward strand.
TCATCATACCACTTGACGTGAAATAGGTCATATATAAATAAATAAATAAATTAATATATTCGGATTTAAAACTATTCTAATGCCAAGAAGTATCTCCGAGCCGCGGCCATAAAACCCTTTAGTGATGCCAGCCCACGAATTTCTGTCAGTAATGAATTCCACATTTGCGCACTTTGTATCTGGAGGGGGCGTTTACCAGTTTCGGTACTCATCAGGTGAGGTACAAGTATCTTTGTGACCCCCCTTTCAGAACCCGTGGAAGCATATCTAGAGAAGAGACTATCTAGATACGCTGGAACTCGCATATGCTCAATTTTATTCATACGTACCGTCATAAAACACTATCTCCTAGAATCTGTGCGCAGCCAGCCCACAGAATATCTGTGAGGCTTCACGTGATCATTCCTCCTAATACCACAAACGGAACACAAAAAAGTATTTTGTAAAATCTTTAGTCGGTTGCGAATCTCCTACGAAGCATCCATCACGACTAATGAACAAATGTCTGTGTGGGGAATTAACAGCACCTCGGCGAGTCGATTTCTAAGAACCTGAGTGCTGTATTTACTAAAAAATCATAAACTATATAATACTCTATTAACTTACACTAAAAACTACACCAAGACTCAAGACCCTCTCCATAAACGGCATGTACACGTCACACAACACGATGTCATTACTTTTATGGTTATAAAAGTTTGATCAATATTACCACAACCAAACAAAATAGCTTGAGTAGAGAGTTCAAATAAGGCGCGCACAGCCCAATACTTTACTGCACTTGCGACTCTCCGAAGCTCTGCTATCCCCGCACCCAGATTAGAGTATAGGAGTTGCTGGGAACCTACAGATCATTTGCATACAAGATATGCTGGACACCCGCAGGATTAAGTACGTCACGTAAGTCAATAATGTATAGGCAAAGGAGTAGAGATCCCAGGACTGGCTCTTGTGGTACTCGCAGGTTTTTAGTAATCCAAGAGAAGAAGTTACCTGATGAAATGACAACTCGCGTACGAATTGAAAAGTAAAAATTAAACCACAATAAGGCAGACCTAAAGAACCCCATTTACCTTAACCCATTAAGTCCCAGCGCAAAGCAATTTTAAACTTACGTTTGAGCTTGATAGTTTGATAAAAACTACATAAAATTAATTCGGAAATAGTCATTCCTACTGTTTTCGTGTGTGCTCTACACATTGCAAAGGTTTAAAATATTGAAAAACTTGATTTTCACTAAGTAATTAACAAATTAAAATAAAAAATGCGTATTTTTAAGGATTTTTTTTTTCAATCGAAAATTACAGGGAGAAGCAATTTTAATTTTGTTGTCGCAGATAAGCACAAAAGTGCACAAACTATCAATACTTTTCAAATCCATCGAATTCTTTGGTTTACGATTTTTTTTCGCAAAATAGCGGCCGAAAAACTGAAATTAAAATTTTGAATTTTCATTATATTTTCACTTAAATCATATAAAAATTAAATTATTTTTGTAAAATTGCATTTAAATAGATTATTTTTATATGAAGTAGCAATAATTAGTATGAAATATATAAACTAATAAGTTTATGGTTATAAAAACTCGTTTTTTTGCTATTTTTTGTCATTTTCACACCAAAATCCAATCACATTAGTAAAATATCGTTATATTTCCTAATGATTGAGTGAACTATATTATACTAAATAAAATTAAATGATAATGCTAACTCATTACATTTTTATATATAATTTTAAATGATTTAAGAGAAAAAAACATCAAAAATATCGGTATAATGAAAATTCAAAATTTTGGTTTCGGTTTTTCGGCCGCCATTTTGCGAAAAAAAATCGTAGACCAAAAAACTCGATGGATTTGAAAAGTTCTGATAGTTTGTGCACTTTTGTGCTTGTTCGCGACAACAAAATTAAAATTCCTTTGCCCTGTAATTTTCGATTGAAAAAAAAATTCTTAAACGCATTTTTTATTTTAATTTATTAGTTACTAATTGAAAATATAACTTTTCAATATTTTAAACCGTTGCGTTTTATAGAGCACATCCGAAAATAGTAGGAATGACTATTTCCGAATTAATTTATTGTCACTTCATCAAACTATTCAAGCCCAAACGTATGAGTAAAATTTCTTCGTGCTGGGACTTAATGGGTTAAGAGGACGTGGAAGCCAGTGGTTTAATCACGTCTATAAAGCTAGAATATCCACTTTATGAGACCACGAGAAAACCTACATCAGAATTTGTTGCAAATTTGTTCAACCGGAACTGATTTCGTAGCTCTTGCCGTTACCGAGAAACAATGGCTATTCTAACTTGAGTCTAAACCTAGCATAGCCACCATCGTTACTCGGTATCTATTAGGGATATCAACACAAATATTTACTTACTAGTTTGTTAAAAACCGGAAATCATTTTGTAGCTCAAAATTAATTAATATTAAAGGTTTCAAAGTAGTCGTTGTAGGTTACTTATAAAAAATCAAAAACAATGCTTTAACTTCTGCTTGTAAGAAATGGAGTATATTACGATAGAGAGGTCATTTGGGCAGAAAAAAAATTATACCATCATTTTTAGCTACTTTTACGCTAATTTATTACCGATTCTAAGAATTTTTAGCTGCTGCCAATCTTATTTTACACCTAGTTATGTTAGCTTAAGTATTAAGATTCTTTTATAGCTGCGGATCTAATTGAGCTACAAAATCGTGTTATAGTTAAAACGTTTAGCTTGTATAGTATTTTAGGTAGTTCGGTGTCGATTGCGCGATTGCAAATGCTAACCCCCTACAACCCTTAAAATGTTGAAAATACGTGTAAAACACGATATATCTTTATTAAACTATTTATTGCGATTGATTCTGCTAAATTAAGACAAAGTTTACTTTATTACCACGTTAGATTATTTTCAACTCCTATGCATCGTAAAATAATATTCGCACCATGCTACCTTAACTATTAAGCTAGCATATATCTTTTATAGCTGGCGATCTAATTGAGCTACAAAACCATGTTACGGCTCAAAATTGTTTCCGAATACATTTTTTCGAAAGGTATTTTTTCGTCGCATAGTTTTTCAAAAATTACTTTTTCAAACGACAGTTTTTTCATAGGACCACTTTTTCGATAACCAAATTTCGAACAAATTTTTTTGGAAGAACCGTTTTATCTAAAACATTATTTTTGGAATAACCACGTTTGATTTCGACACAATATCACTTATGCTGACACTCGCGGACTTATACTGACGTTTGCGGTCAACGTAATTCTAGCTACACGTAAGGGAACTTATGCGGACTGTCCTCCATAACCCTTTTAAACCCATGTTGGATTGAAAAACTGTAATTTCCATTTTCTGTTAAAATTGGAAGGCGAGTTCGGTCTCGTTTTAGTCGATAACGATAACGATAACGAAAATTCATCTAAACTATCACCACAATTTATGTGAGGGCTTGACGTTCTTACTTTTTGAAAAAAATAAAAGCAATAAAAAAATCTACTATTACTTTTCCCCACTCCACTAAGATTTTTGAGAATTGGCGGGTTCACAACATGTCTTAACAAATGTCATCAAAAAAATTATTATTCAAATTATTTTTATAAAGCATAAATTTAGATAATAAGTATAATTACTTAATCTTAATAATAAATATACTTTTGCAGTGTGGACGTTAGTTAAAACAATAATACAAAATTTGTTGCGAGAGATGGCGCCACCAACGTTTTCCGAAAAGTAAAATGCATTGTTGTTTTATGCATTGAAAATTCTATACATATTTCATGTTATATGCAATCACGTTTACATTTTATTTTTTACTAATTTCAAGAATCATGGAGCTGGCCGCCATATATTTAGAGCTTGTAATTGGTTGCCATGTCTAACATACATATTTTAAATTTGTTTCTTTATATAAATCTCTGTTCGGGTGCATTTCTTATCATCGACTAGCCGATTTTCAATTATTTTAGTAAAAAGATACACACAAAGCCGAATTACAAAAAATCTGCGAGAAAAGAATTAATACATGTGTAATATTTACAATATTCTACTGCGGTAGGTCTACGGGGACCGTGAATCATTTACGGCTATCGTACGCACGGTCCCCGTAGACTGTCGAAGCAATATTCTGCGTTTTGTATCGATTTACAAATCCTGGAAAAATCAGATGCATTGTTCAGTAGAGGCCAATATTCTATAAAACGGTAATAAGAGACTGAAAATATTTTTACGACAGAATTAGCAATTCTGCTAAATTTTTCTAAATAATAAATCTTTGTTCGAATGTACTTCTTGTCATAGAATAGCGAATAACCAATTATTTTAGTAAAAAGATACGCACAAACCCAAATTACAAAAAATCTGCGAGAAAAGAATTAATGAATGTGAAATATTTATGATTTTCTACTGCGGTAGTCCACGGGGACCGTGCAAGATTTACGGCTATCGTACGCACGGTCCCCGTAGACTATCGAAGCAATTTTCTGTGTTTCGTATCGATTTAAAAATCCTGGAAAAATCAGATGCACTGTTTAGTAGAGACAAACATTTTATAAAACGGTATTTTTAAATCGAAAATCTTTTTGCGACAAAATTAGCATTTCTGCTCAATTTTACTAAATAGTAAATCTCTGTTCTGGTTAATTTCTTGTCATCTACTAGCGAATTTTCAATTATTTTAGTAAAAAGATACACACAAACCTGAATTACAAAAAATCTGCGAGAAAAGAATTAATAAATGTGAATTATTTATATTTTCCTACTGCGGTAGGTCTACGGGGACCGTGCACGATTTACGGCTATCGTGCGCACGGTCCCCGTAGCCTATCGAAGCAATATTCTGCGTTTCATATCGATTTAATAATCCTGGAAAAATCAGATGCACTGTTTAGTAAAGACAAACATTTTATAAATCGGTATTTTAAAATCGAAAATCTTTTTGCGACATAATTAGCATTTCTGCTCAATTTGACTAAATAGTAAATCTCTTTTCTGGTTAATTTCTTGTCATCTACTGGCGAATTTTCAATTATTTTAGTAAAAAGATACACACAAACCTGAAATACAAAAAGTCATCTACTGGCGAATTTTCAATTATTTTAGTAAAAAGATACACACAAACCTGAAATACAAAAAATCTGCGAGAAAAGAATTAATAAATGTGAATTATTTATATTATCCTACTGCGGTAGGTCTACGGGGACCGTGCACGATTTACGGCTATCGTACGCACGGTCCCCGTAGACTATCGAAGCAATTTTCTGCGTTTCGTATCGATTTAAAAATCCTGGAAAAATCAGATGCGTTTATTAGTAGAGGCCAATATTCTATAAAACGGTAATAAGCGACTGAAAATATTTTTACGACAGAATTAGCAATTCTGCTAAATTTTTCTAAATAATAAATCTTTGTTCGAGTGCATTTCTTGTCATAGAATAGCGAATACTTTTATCCTTCCCCCAGTAATAAAAGATTATTAGAGACATTGAACCCATGATAAATCTATTCGACAAATACTGGTGTATTAAACAACTAATTTTTTAAAATAACCCTGCTAAAAATAATCGATTGAAATCGATAGACATGGAAATATTTTGCATATAAATCGATTCAAATTGATTAATTTTAATCGATTTGTATGCAAAATCTTTCCATGTCTATCGATTTCAATCGATTATTTTTAGCAGGGAATAGATAAAATTATTTCATATCAGCGATGCTTAATTGAACGTTATTATCTCTGAGTATTTTGTTTGCCTCTGTTTCGTTTAACGACAAAGTGTATTTTCGATCTACGGGGGACGTGCGCCGTGCGAGCCACAAGAGCTGCACGTCCCCCGTAGGTCCGCTCCGGGCGGCAACTGTTTCTTACGGTCGCAAAACGTTTACGTGTCTACACCAATCAGTCTCAGGTATTCTGGCAGTTCGAGAAGCAATTATATCTATGATTTTACGTTTGGGATGACCGTAACAAAGTATTTTAGTTAGAATTTGTTCTGCTCGAGAGCCATTATTGGGCATTTGCGCATGCGCGTAGCTTGCACTCGGTGGACCGCGTTCGTGCACCTCGATGTGGCTGTTATCCTGGTGCTGGCTAATATTCTCTTCACTTCGACGTCGTAGCTGATACTTCCTTATGGTAATAATCTCGTTTATAATCCCTGCTTGTTAACTAATTATTACGACGCGAGATTCAGGCGCGAAGTCGGCTACGTTGCTGTGCCGCCAACCTCGTTACCTGGAGCTGCCACTGCTTTACTTCACTTGATGACACCGAACACCAAGATCGCCACAGCTATTCCATGTAAAATCTATAGGTAATTCTTTATGTCCTGGGGTGGCGCTGATATGCGTTTGTATCAACAGGTTAATTCGTTATCTACTATACACCTAATTTGTGCACACAAACATAACCTCAATTCAGCCTTGTTTCTCCTAACATACAACTGTCATACTCAGATACGGCTGTGATATTAAGATACAGCTGTATGTATTCCTTGTGTCCTTCTCCTACATACCACTAGCATATAATAAAATAAATGGTATTATCTACACAGCGCACTAGCTGCTTGCATGCTGACTCCGGACACCCTGGGTTGAGGATAGCTCTTTTCGCCCTAGCTATGGACTGCTGACATCGTCCAGCTCAGCTTCTCTGTACTTTCAGGATATTGGGAACCCTTGTGTTTGCTGATTTCAACTTGCTGCTGATTTTAGACCTCCCTCAACTGATGCCTAGAATGTCCTGATGATAATCTCGATTCTCGCTATTCGTTCCAGCTTACTTATATTTCCAGTGCTAGTGTGTGTTAGTGAGATGTGGGAAGGGTTATTAGGATTGGGAGGGTAGGTAGGACTTATAGATCCAGTGCGGGTAGGTAGATATACACTCTAAACCCAAAAGTTGAAAAACTGTAAGTAAAAAGATTAAAATCTGCATTTTAATTCTTATAAAACATTAAAACGCAAATTTTAATCCTTAAAGAGAATTATACATAGGTTTCAATCTTTAGACGATTTAATTGCATCCATTTCAACTTTTGTTAAAGATTAAAATGCACATTTTAATCTTTATAGAGTGAAAAAACCCAAATGGATTTCTGAAAAGATTAATTTTGTGTTTTTAAACTTTTGCTAAAAATTAAAATGCACATTTTAATCTTTGTAAAGTTGAAAAACTCAAACGGGTTTCCGAAAAAATTAATTTTGTGTTTTCAAACTTTTGTTAAAGATTAAAATGCAGATTTTAATCTTTGTAAAGTTGAAAAGCTCGACTGGATTTGCGAAAAGATTAATTTTGTGTTTTCAATCTTTTGTTAAAGATTAAAATGCAGATTTTAATCTTCGTAAAGTTGAAAAGTTCGACTGGATTTGCGAAAAGATTAATTTTGTGTTTTTAAACTTTGGCTAAAGATTAAAATATACGTTTTAATTTTTGTAAGGTTGAAAAACTCAAATAAATGTCCGGAAAGATTGATTTTGTGATATCAAACTTTTGCTTAAGATTAAAATGCACGTTTTAATCTTTTGCTGTTGAAAAACGCAAATGGACTTCCGGAAAGATTAATTTTTTGACTTTAATCTTTTGTTAAATGTAAAAATGAACGTTTAAATTGTAGCACAATTTATCACTAAAAATACAAAATTGATGAACTACTCATTGAATATTTAGTGCAGGGATGTAAATAATTAATTAAAATGGTACATCAATTACCAAATAATTCATAATTATTTGTTACGAAATAACTCGCGTTACGGTCTAAAAATTCGCGCTCTGGCTGGTGGCTTTTCCCACCACCAGAGGGAGACGACTATCTCTCTACACTCGTTGGAGAGATCGTCGTCTAATTTCTATATATATAGCCGCAGAACATCTTACTGGCGTCGCATATCATCTTGCGACAGGCGTCTAAGGTAAGATCTCCAGTTCCTTACTGAGGAGTCCAAGCTGGAGATCGAGGACGAAACGCCTTTAATTATTTTAAAAGGCCGTGCTCTGGGAAATTCCACCAACCATAGTGGACAAAGAGTACGATAGGCCTGCTTTATTCTAAAAGTAAGCATTTGATTCGGAGAGACCGATATTATTATAGATATCATAATTATATGTTTAATTATTAATTACTTGACAATTTGACAATAATTAATATTTATCTGTTAATTATAAACTTTTTTATAACTAACAATTAAAATTCGATCATTAACTAAATTACGTTATTTACAATAAAAAATTTAATGATTGTTGGATAATTAAAATACATTATATGGAGAAGATGAAAAAAAATGTTGAAGCTATTAACAACTATACGGTATAATTGAGATCTAATTATTCGTATATAATTAATTAACAATATAATTAATAGTTAACTTACATAGCTATCTCAGTAACAGAATAATCAGCATGGAGGAAGATATTAATTACTAGTTAATAGTGCATTATCCACCAAGGGAGTAAATAAGGAATTGATTATGTCTGCGGGTGAGTTTGCTGACCTATAGCCCGGGATTGTAAAACCTGCATGTCAAACATATTTGGTCTTTTATTCATTCCGGAACAAAAAGTGAATTAAGTAAACTAGCGGAACAATTACTTTTTGTTCCGCATATCTATACATAGGTATAATGTAGATTCATGTGTTTATATATTTGTTGATACAGTGTGCGTAAAATGCGATTTTACGCCCTACTGCGTTATCACGATATCAAAAAAGAATATTCGATACACGTGCGAAAGATGATTTTCACCCTAGTATCAAAAACTACTAATATTATATCTGTGGTGAGGCATTACGACTTGTGTCATAGTTTCTTAAAATAGCCTTTTTGATAATTTGGTAACTTAAGCATATATATACTGTCATGCAGTTGGGATACAATCTGCGGAAATTTAGACATTTAAGCAAAACATGCAGTTTGTCTAACGACTTAAGAGGACGCCGAACAGGCATGCTTACCGACATTTATGGATTCAAACTTTACAACGGGAGTTTTTATTGTTTTGTAATTTTATGAATTGTCCCCACTAGGTTTTGATAAAAGCTAGCGGGGACAACTCATAAAATTTTAAAAAATTAAAAATTCGCGTTGTAAAGTTTGAATCTGTAAAAGTCAGTAAGCATGCCTGTTCGGCGTCCTCTTAAGTCCATGTTTTTCTAATTCTGCCGTTTAAAAGTACAAATAGTACATTACGATAGAAGTGAGCGAAAGAGGTGAGAGTTGCTTCTCATCTGTTCCGTGCACATGTATCGTATACTATTATAACACATCGTGAGTGAAGCACGATTAATGGTAATGCCCAATATTATTTATGTATGTGCATGCGAGGACAAGCGCGCAGGTAAGTGGCGTACTTGTATGAGTGTATATACACGATTCCGTGATTCTTATGTAATTAGAAGTAGTAACCGCGTCGTGGTTGGTAAAAGCACTCAAAATCATGCACTTCTCACATAAATATGGTGCGCACTAAACGCTACGTGAGCTGTTTTACCTCATGTGGTTGCAGTATTGGTCTTCGGTTCGCAAAACTCGCCTTCAGCTCGTTCTGACTCGCGTTCGATTCGTATGGCAAATCCACGCTTAGTCTAAAAAAGCTCACTTTACTCCCTTGTTACAAAATATTATTTCATGGAAACAGGTGGTACTCCGAGAATTACACCGTACCAATGACTTGGGCGTTGTGCATTGAATATTACATATACATATGTACATATACGCCAGTATAGACATATTATTCAAGAGACAAAATATTTCTCGCCTCGATTCATTTTCCGTACTTCAAGTTCACTCATTTAGTACACCGAGAAATTCTTGGGGCACCCTCTGTACTTATGTGAAGGACAAATACAGTACATTACCTTTAGTACAGCAGCTCTCCTAGTTTTGGGAGCTCTGCTATCCTAAATGACGAAAAGGCAACAGCCGTCCTAAACATCGTACGAATGCACGAATAATGTAGTTGGACATCGGGTACCCCAAGAATTTCTCGGTGTATGCACAGTGTAAAAATAGTAAGTTTAATCCTTTACTCACAAGAAAAGAAGAAAACAATTATTTTTGTAACAGATGCACGCAAATCGCGTTATTGCGGCCTAAAAATAGGGACTAAAGCAGCACTTTTGCGCTCGCTGTTGTGATGTAGCGGGTGTAATAGTTATTTATACACCATGGGAATAAAGTAGGCGTTTATTCCTGGGATGAAGGTTTCTGCCAGAGCTTCAACGAGGCTTAACCGCCTTTTACTCCCGAAGTTCATATAAAATTTTGCATCCTCAAAAAGGCCACTTTATTCAACAAGAATAATAACAACAATTTAATGATTGGTGAATTTCGTTCGAATCTAATCTAAAATTGACTAAAATAAATGACTTTTTCACCCTAACCATCTGAAAAGTCCACTTTATTGACCACTACGAAGGGAGTAAAATTGCATTTTATTACTTTGATTACTTTATTCCCCGTAGACCCATTTTATTGCTCATAGAGCAACTTTATTCACCGTAGACTCACTTTTTTGTCTTTTAACACTTATTTTAATTTTTTCCTACAAATTTTAAAATAAATTAATTTTATTCAAATAAATATAGCAAAAAATCTTAGAATATTGAAAAATTTTAGATACACGGAGAAAAATTTCTAATAATTTTTACCTTGTAAAGATAGTAAACCTGCGACAAACTGGCTGTCTAGCAAAAATCACCCTCCGCATAGTAAAAATTAGCCTGCTAGATTATAAATTTTGCCGTACATCTGTGTAATTTTTATCCGACAACAGGGTAATTTTTGTCTAGATAATCAATTTGTCCCATTTTTACTATCCTCACATGGTAAAAATTACTAGAAATTTTTCTCCGTGTAAAGAAATTTTTATGGAATAAAGTGGCTTTTCAAATAATTAGGGTGAAAAATTGTATATGCACTTCGGGAGTAAAAGGCGATTATTTCCTTGGATGAATTACTAGTAAAACCTCGCTAAAGCTCTGGCAGAAACCTTCATCCCGGGAATAAACGCCTACTTTATTCCCTTGGTGCATAAATAACTATTACATCCGCTACATCACAACAGCGAGCGCAAAAGTGCTGCTTTAGTTTCTATTTTTAGGCCGCAAAAACGCGATTTGCGTGCATCTGTTACAAAAATAATTGTTTTCTTCAGTTCTTGTGAGTAAAGGATTAAACTTACTATTTTTACACTGTGCATACTAAATGAGAGAACTTGAAGTACGAAAAATGAATCGAGCGAGAAATATTTTGTCTCTTGAATAATATGTCTATACTGGCCTATATGTACATATGTATATATAATATTCAATGCACAACGCCCAAGTCATTGGTACGGTGTAATTCTCGGAGTACCACCTGTTTCCATGAAATAATATTTTGTAACAAGGGAGTAAAGTGAGCTTTTTTAGACTAAGCGTGGATTTGCCATACGAATCGAACGCGAGTCAGAACGAGCTGAAGGCGAGTTTTGCGAACCGAAGACCAATACTGCAACCACATGAGGTAAAACAGCTCACGTAGCGTTTAGTGCGCACCATATTTATGTGAGAAGTGCATGATTTTGAGTGCTTTTACCAACCACGACGCGGTTACTACTTCTAATTACATAAGAATCACGGAATCGTGTATATACACTCATACAAATACGCCACTTACCTGCGCGCTTGTCCTCGCATGCACATACATAAATAATATTGGGCATTACCATTAATCGTGTTTCACTCACGATGTGTTATAATAGTATACGATACATGTGCACGGAACAGATGAGAAGCAACTCTCACCTCTTTCGCTCACCTCTATCATAATGTACTATTTGTACTTTTAAACGGCAGAATTAGAAAAACATGGACTTAAGTCGTTAGACAAACTGCATGTTTTGCTTAAATGTCTAACTGCATGACAGTATATATATATGCTTAAGTTACCAAATTATCAAAAAGGCTATTTTAAGAAACTATGACACAAGTCGTAATGCCTCACCACAGATATAATATTAGTAGTTTTTGATACTAGGGTGAAAATCATCTTTCGCACGTGTATCGAATATTCTTTTTTGATATCGTGATAACGCAGTAGGGCGTAAAATCGCATTTTACGCACACTGTATCAACAAATATATAAACACATGAATCTACATTATACCTATGTATAGATATGCGGAACAAGTAATTGTTCCGCTAGTTTACTTAATTCACTTTTTGTTCCGGAATGAATAAAAGACCAAATATGTTTGACATGCAGGTTTTACAACCCCGGGCTATAGGTCAGCAAACTCACCCGCAGACATAATCAATTTCTTATTTACTCCCTTGGTGGATAATGCACTATTAACTAGTAATTAATATCTTCCTCCATGCTGATTATTCTGTTACTGAGATAGCTATGTAAGTTAACTATTAATTATATTGTTAATTAATTATATACGAATAATTAGATCTCAATTATACTGTATAGTTGTTAATAGCTTCAACGTTTTTTTTCATCTTCTCCATATAATGTATTTTAATTATCCAACAATCATTAAATTTTTTATTGTAAATAACGTAATTTAGTTAATGATCGAATTTTAATTGTTAATTATAAAGAAGTTTATAATTAACAGATAAATATTAATTATTGTCAAATTGTCAAGTAATTAATAATTAAACAAATAATTATGAATTATTTATTAATTGATGTACCATTTTAATTAATTATTTACATCCCTGTACTAAATATTCAATGAGGAGTTCATCAATTTTGTATTTTTAGTGATAAATTGTGCTACAATTTAAACGTTCATTTTTACATTTAACAAAAGATTAAAGTCAAAAAATTAATCTTTCCGGAAGTCCATTTGCGTTTTTCAACAGCAAAAGATTAAAACGTGCATTTTAATCTTAAGCAAAAGTTTGATATCACAAAATTAATCTTTCCGGACATCTATTTGAGTTTTTCAACCTTACAAAAATTAAAACGTATATTTTAATCTTTAGCCAAAGTTTAAAAACACAAAATTAATCTTTTCGCAAATCCAGTCGAACTTTTCAACTTTACGAAGATTAAAATCTGCATTTTAATCTTTAACAAAAGATTGAAAACACAAAATTAATCTTTTCGCAAATCCAGTCGAGCTTTTCAACTTTACAAAGATTAAAATCTGCATTTTAATCTTTACCAAAAGTTTGAAAACACAAAATTAATGTTTTCGGAAACCCATTTGAGTTTTTCAACTTTACAAAGATTAAAATGTGCATTTTAATTTTTAGGAAAAGTTTAAAAACACAAAATTAATCTTTTCAGAAATCCATTTGGGTGTTTCCACTCTATAAAGATTAAAATGTGCATATTAATCTGTAACAAAAGTTGAAATGGATATAATTAAATCGTCTAAAGATTGAAACCTATGTATAATTCTCTTTAAGGATTAAAATTTGCGTTTTAATGTTTTATAAGAATTAAAATGCAGATTTTAATCTTTTTACTTCCAGTTTTTCAACTTTTGGGTTTAGAGTGTAGGGAAAGGTTGAAATTATATGAATAGATATGTTTAAATATATAGTTGCTTAGCTATTCGGTAGGTAGATATTCCCTTTAGTTTAAAATGTCATTCAATCATGTTGACATGTGCGAAGCACATTGTAACAATATATGTTTATGGATAATTTCAGATAAACACGTCTGGCCAAAATTTTAAATCACACCATTTTTATCGTGAAGGATAGAGATATTTCTCAGAAGACAGGTCAAAATTGTTAAGTGATAGAAACAATTTTACCAACATTTATTCTGACCTCAAAAAGTGAAAAATTTTAATTTTTTTTCAAAAATAATTACTTTTGAAGCTATTTATCTCAAAATCTATCAACTTATTTTATGACATGTAATCTAACTTTGGTAAAAATAAAAATGTAAAAATCCAGATCAAATTCCTTAATATAAAAAACAAATACAAACAAGCGATATGAGAATAGAGAAAGTTGATTTTTTCATATAAAAAATTAAAAAATACCTTACATAAATAGCTCATTAATGGTTTGGAGAATTTTATTAGCCGCCAATATGGTAAAAAGTTATTTAAAATCAAAGTATTAAAAAAATCTTCTTGTCCATTTGTAGATTTTGTGATTTACTACGTATTAATGTTATCTATTGAAGAAGTTGTCAAAAAGTTTAATTTAAAAACAAGTAATAGAAACTTAAATGCTTTACAATTGAAAGCAATTAAAATCTCACATGAAACTGAGTTCTTTAACTTTCCCATTTATCAATATATATACAATTTTAGTGATGTAATGGATTTAAATTCAGATACCTTATTAGAAATCCTGGGAAATGTCAATTGATGATACCAGCTTTTTCTTTTACTTTCTTTTGTGATTTACTAATATCTTTGCATGATTGTCTTTTATGTTTTACTTTATTGCTCGATATGCTACTAGAAATGCATGAATTTAATTTGCTATATTTTCTTATGGGATATTTTAGATTGGTATTCTGCATGAGAGCATAGATGTCGAACCCAAATTACAGAGATCTACACAAAAAAATGCATCTAAAATATTAATTAAAAATCGTTACAAAGAAAATATCTGATGGTTTAATTAATAAAGAAAAAAATTTGTTTTTAATAATAATTAAACGAACCAGTTTAATTTGTAGTTATTAATCAATGTGGATACATTGTTGAAAATATGCCTGAGGGCGTGACAGCATTACTATTTCAAAACTTTATTGTTTTATTTAAAATGATAATGTAAAATATTTTATGTGCGCTTTGCTAATATCTTTGCATGATTTTCTTTTGCTTTACTTTCATATGGGATATTTTAGATTGGTGCACTGCATGAAAGCATAAAGAGATGTCGAACCTAAGTTACAGGGATCTACACCAAAAAATGTGATACAAATGATACAAATGACTTAAAACATGAGGAAGGCTCTGATGGTTCGAATGTTCAATGAAAAAATATTTTTATAATAATAATTGAGCAAACCACTATTGGTTTGTAATTATTAATCAAAAAGGACATAAACATCACACCTAAACATCATAGTAAAAGATCGATTTTAATATCTGGTAAAATGTGGATACATTGTTGAAAACATGCCTGAGGACCTGAAGGACAACACTATTATTTCAAAATCTCATTGTTTTGTTGAAAAAAGCAATGTAAAAAATAATCATTTTTTGAATAGGTTATAATTCTAAATAATTTTATTGACATTGCCACGTTTGTTGCTTTTTACAAATTACAAAAATATTATTCATCTAGTGCCATCCACTGGTATATCTATTGATCGCATAAACTCATTAGTAGTACTAATAGTCTAAGAGCCACCCATTTAAAAAAGGTTGTCATAAGGAACAAGGCTGTTCTCCAGCCAAATCAATTCCTTGTATATTAATGTAGTCATAGCCGCGTAGGCAGAAGTCTACCTCGGGGACGTATGCGTGGGCGGATTTTTTAATTCGACAATCCGAATATTCTACTTATGTCATAAGGTACAAGCTTGAAAATTTGCAGGAATGTAGGTAATAAGGGTTTAAACAAATAAAAAAATTGGCAGAAGCGGATGTTGAGGATAATATGGCGGCAGAAGTACCGGAAGTGGTCAAAAATATTTTTCTACTTATGTCATAAGGTAAATTTCTGCCTCTTCGCTTATGGCTTCTTCAAGACCTCAATAAGCTAGAAAAAATTTGGCAGAAGTGTAGGATGGGGATAAGTGCCAAAAAAATTATCAATAAGTGCGCGGATTTGAAATATTCGATTTTTCTCTCGGTATTTGGTATCTAAAATACACGACTTGATACAAGCTTGAAAATTTGCAGGAATGTAGGTAATAAGGTTTTAAACAAATAAAAAAATTGGCAGAAGCGGATGTTGAGGACAAGATGGCGGCAGAAGTACCGGAAGTGGTCAAAAATATTTTTCGACTTATGTCATAAGGTAAATTTCTGCCTCTTCGCTTATAGCTTTTTCAAGACGTCAATAAGCTAGAAAAAATTTGGCAGAAGTGTAGGATGGGGATAAGTGCCAAAAAAAATGATAAATAAATGCGCGGATTTGAAATATTAGATTTTTCTCTCGGTATTTGGTATCTAAAATACACGACTTGATACAAGCTTGAAAATTTCCAGGAATGTTGGTAATAAGGTTTTAAACAAATAAATAAATTGGCAGAAGCGGATGTTGAGGACATGATGGCGGCAGAAGTACCGGAAGTGGTCAAAAATATTTTTCTACTTATGTCATAAGGTAAATTTCTGCCTTTTCGCTTATGGCTTCTTCAAGACCTCAATAAGCTAGAAAAAATTTGGCAGAAGTGTAGGATGGGGATAAGTGCCAAAAAAATTATCAATAAGTGCGCGGATTTGAAATATTCGATTTTTCTCTCGGTATTTGGTATCTAAAATACACGACTTGATACAAGCTTGAAAATTTGCAGGAATGTAGGTAATAAGGTTTTAAACAAATAAAAAAATTGGCAGAAGCGGATGTTGAGGACAAGATGGCGGCAGAAGTACCGGAAGTGGTCAAAAATATTTTTCTACTTATGTCATAAGGTAAATTTCTGCCTCTTCGCTTATAGCTTTTTCAAGACGTCAATAAGCTAGAAAAAATTTGGCAGAAGTGTAGGATGGGGATAAGTGCCAAAAAAAATGATCAATAAATGCGCGGATTTGAAATATTAGATTTTTCTCTCGGTATTTGGTATCTAAAATACACGACTTGATACAAGCTTGAAAATTTGCAGGAATGTAGGTAATAAGGTTTTAAACAAATAAAAAAATTGGCAGAAGCGGATGTTGAGGACATGATAGCGGCAGAAGTACCGGAAGTGGTCAAAAATATTTTTCTACTTATGTCATAAGGTAAATTTCTGCCTTTTCGCTTATGGCTTCTTCAAGACGTCAATAAGCTAGAAAAAATTTGGCAGAAGTGTAGGATGGGGATAAGTGCCAAAAAAAATGATCAATAACTGCGCGGATTTGAAATATTCGATTTTTCTCTCGGTATTTGGTATCTAAAATACACGACTTGTTACAATCTTGAACATTTGCAGGAATGTAGGTAATAAGGTTTTAAACAAATAAAAAAATTGGCAGAAGCGGATGTTGAGGACAAGATGGCTGCAGAAGTACCGGAAGTGGTCAAAAATATTTTTCGACTTATGTCATAAGGTAAATTTCTGCCTCTTCGCTTATAGCTTTTTCAAGACGTCAATAAGCTAGAAAAAATTTGGCAGAAGTGTAGGTTGGGGATAAGTGCCAAAAAAATGATTAATAAGTGCGCGGATTTGAAATATTCGATTTTTCTCTCGGTATTTGGTATCTAAAATACACGACTTGATACAAGCTTGAAAATTTGCAGGAATGTAGGTAATAAGGTTTTAAACAAATAAAAAAATTGGCAGAAGCGGATGTTGAGGACAAGATGGCGGCAGAAGTACCGGAAGTGGTCAAAAATATTTTTCGACTTATGTCATAAGGTAAATTTCTGCCTCTTCGCTTATAGCTTTTTCAAGATGTCAATAAGCTAGAAAAAATTTGGCAGAAGTGTAGGATGGGGATAAGTGCCAAAAAAAATGATAAATAAATGCGCGGATTTGAAATATTAGATTTTTCTCTCGGTATTTGGTATCTAAAATACACGACTTGATACAAGCTTGAAAATTTCCAGGAATGTTGGTAATAAGGTTTTAAACAAATAAATAAATTGGCAGAAGCGGATGTTGAGGACATGATGGCGGCAGAAGTACCGGAAGTGGTCAAAAATATTTTTCTACTTATGTCATAAGGTAAATTTCTGCCTTTTCGCTTATGGCTTCTTCAAGACCTCAATAAGCTAGAAAAAATTTGGCAGAAGTGTAGGATGGGGATAAGTGCCAAAAAAATTATCAATAAGTGCGCGGATTTGAAATATTCGATTTTTCTCTCGGTATTTGGTATCTAAAATACACGACTTGATACAAGCTTGAAAATTTGCAGGAATGTAGGTAATAAGGTTTTAAACAAATAAAAAAATTGGCAGAAGCGGATGTTGAGGACAAGATGGCGGCAGAAGTACCGGAAGTGGTCAAAAATATTTTTCTACTTATGTCATAAGGTAAATTTCTGCCTCTTCGCTTATAGCTTTTTCAAGACGTCAATAAGCTAGAAAAAATTTGGCAGAAGTGTAGGATGGGGATAAGTGCCAAAAAAATGATGAATAAATGCGCGGATTTGAAATACTAGATTTTTCTCTCGGTATTTGGTATCTAAAATACACGACTTGATACAAGCTTGAAAATTTGCAGGAATGTAGGTAATAAGGTTTTAAACAAATAAAAAAATTGGCAGAAGCGGATGTTGAGGACAATGATGGCGGCAGAAGTACCGGAAGTGGTCAAAAATATTTCTCTACTTATGTCATAAGGTAAATTTCTGCCTTTCGCTTATAGCTTCTTCAAGACGTCAATAAGCTAGAAAAAATTTGGCAGAAGTGTAGGATGGGGATAAGTGCCAAAAAAAATGATCAATAACTGCGCGGATTTGAAATATTCGATTTTTCTCTCGGTATTTGGTATCTAAAATACACGACTTGATACAAGCTTGAAAATTTGCAGGAATGTAGGTAATAAGGTTTTAAACAAATAAAAAAATTGGCAGAAGCGGATGTTGAGGACAAGATGGCGGCAGAAGTACCGGAAGTGGTCAAAAATATTTTTCGACTTATGTCATAAGGTAAATTTCTGCCTCTTCGCTTATAGCTTTTTCAAGACGTCAATAAGCTAGAAAAAATTTGGCAGAAGTGTAGGTGGGGATAAGTGCCAAAAAAAATGATAATAAGTGCGCGGATTTGAAATATTAGATTTTTCTCTCGGTATTTGGTATCTAAAATACACGACTTGATACAAGCTTGAAAATTTGCAGGAATGTAGGTAATAAGGTTTTAAACAAATAAAAAAATTGGCAGAAGCGGATGTTGAGGACAAGATGGCGGCAGAAGTACCGGAAGTGGTCAAAAATATTTTTCTACTTATGTCATAAGGTAAATTTCTGCCTTTTCGCTTATGGCTTCTTCAAGACGTCAATAAGCTAGAAAAAATTTGGCAGAAGTGTAGGATGGGGATAAGTGCCAAAAAAATTATCAATAAGTGCGCGGATTTGAAATATTCGATTTTTCTCTCGGTATTTGGTATCTAAAATACACGACTTGATACAAGCTTGAAAATTTGCAGGAATGTAGGTAATAAGGTTTTAAACAAATAAAAAAATTGGCAGAAGCGGATGTTGAGGACAAGATGGCGGCAGAAGTACCGGAAGTGGTCAAAAATATTTTTCTACTTATGTCATAAGGTAAATTTCTGCCTCTTCGCTTATAGCTTTTTCAAGACGTCAATAAGCTAGAAAAAATTTGGCAGAAGTGTAGGATGGGGATAAGTGCCAAAAAAATTATCAATAAGTGCGCGGATTTGAAATATTCGATTTTTCTCTCGGTATTTGGTATCTAAAATACACGACTTGATACAAGCTTGAAAATTTGCAGGAATGTAGGTAATAAGGTTTTAAACAAATAAAAAAATTGGCAGAAGCGGATGTTGAGGACATGATGGCGGCAGAAGTACCGGAAGTGGTCAAAAATATTTTTCTACTTATGTCATAAGGTAAATTTCTGCCTTTTCGCTTATGGCTTCTTCAAGACCTCAATAAGCTAGAAAAAATTTGGCAGAAGTGTAGGATGGGGATAAGTGCCAAAAAAATTATCAATAAGTGCGCGGATTTGAAATATTCGATTTTTCTCTCGGTATTTGGTATCTAAAATACACGACTTGATACAAGCTTGAAAATTTGCAGGAATGTAGGTAATAAGGTTTTAAACAAATAAAAAATTGGCAGAAGCGGATGTTGAGGACAATGATGGCGGCAGAAGTACCGGAAGTGGTCAAAAATATTTTTCTACTTATGTCATAAGGTAAATTTCTGCCTCTTCGCTTATAGCTTTTTCAAGACGTCAATAAGCTAGAAAAAATTTGGCAGAAGTGTAGGATGGGGATAAGTGCCAAAAAAATGATGAATAAATGCGCGGATTTGAAATACTAGATTTTTCTCTCGGTATTTGGTATCTAAAATACACGACTTGATACAAGCTTGAAAATTTGCAGGAATGTAGGTAATAAGGTTTTAAACAAATAAAAAAATTGGCAGAAGCGGATGTTGAGGACATGATAGCGGCAGAAGTACCGGAAGTGGTCAAAAATATTTCTCTACTTATGTCATAAGGTAAATTTCTGCCTTTTCGCTTATGGCTTCTTCAAGACGTCAATAAGCTAGAAAAAATTTGGCAGAAGTGTAGGATGGGGATAAGTGCCAAAAAAAATGATCAATAACTGCGCGGATTTGAAATATTCGATTTTTCTCTCGGTATTTGGTATCTAAAATACACGACTTGTTACAATCTTGAACATTTGCAGGAATGTAGGTAATAAGGTTTTAAACAAATAAAAAAATTGGCAGAAGCGGATGTTGAGGACAAGATGGCTGCAGAAGTACCGGAAGTGGTCAAAAATATTTTTCGACTGATGTCATAAGGTAAATTTCTGCCTCTTCGCTTATAGCTTTTTCAAGACGTCAATAAGCTAGAAAAAATTTGGCAGAAGTGTAGGTTGGGGATAAGTGCCAAAAAAAATGATTAATAAGTGCGCGGATTTGAAATATTCGATTTTTCTCTCGGTATTTGGTATCTAAAATACACGACTTGATACAAGCTTGAAAATTTGCAGGAATGTAGGTAATAAGGTTTTAAACAAATAAAAAAATTGGCAGAAGCGGATGTTGAGGACAAGATGGCGGCAGAAGTACCGGAAGTGGTCAAAAATATTTTTCTACTTATGTCATAAGGTATATTCTGCCTCTTCGCTTATAGCTTCTTCAAGACGTCAATAAGCTAGAAAAAATTTGGCAGAAGTGTAGGATGGGGATAAGTGCCAAAAAAAATGATCAATAAATGCGCGGATTTGAAATATTAGATTTTTTTCTCGGTATTTGGTATCTAAAATGCACGACTTGATACAAGCTTGAAAATTTGCAGGAATGTAGGTAATAAGGTTTTAAACAAATAAAAAAATGGGCAGAAGCGGATGTTGAGGACAAGATGGCGGCAGAAGTACCGGAAGTGGTCAAAAATATTTTTCTACTTATGTCATAAGGTAAATTTCTGCCTTTTCGCTTATGGCTTCTTCAAGACGTCAATAAGCTAGAAAAAATTTGGCAGAATTGTAGGATGGGGATAAGTGCCAAACAAAATTGCATGCAATCTCAATCCGGTAAACCATGGTTGTGTCGTTAATGGCAATAAATTTGACTCTGTATGGTTTACGGGAGCACAATGTCCAGAAACAGTTCGAGATGTTATTGTCGAAGATAATGACGCAGAAGCTGATGAAAATATTTCTTGTGAAAGCGATGAATCTGAATATAATTAATTGAAACCATATATGTATTTAAACATACACACACCCGTGTACTCGTTATTTGTATATGTACTACGTACTGTATATAAAATATTAAATACATTGTACAAAATAAATTCCTCCAGTTCTGCGCTTTGATTGTTGATTTTTTTAGCACTTATCTCCCACCTACATTTCTGTCAATTGTTTTAACATACGGGCGTCTTGAAAAGCCATACGCAAAGTACATTTCTGTCAATTGTTTTAACATACGGGCGTCTTGAAAAAGCCATACGCAAAGAGTCAGAAAATTTACCTTATGACATCAGTTTGAAATATATTTTTTGCCACTTCCGGTACTTATACCGCCATCTTGTCCTCAACCTTCCGCTTACTGACAATTTTTTCTTTATTAAAAACGTTATCACTGAATTTACTTTATGACATAAGTAGAAAAATATTTTTGACCACTTCCGGTACTTCTGCCGCCATATTGTTCTCAACATCCGCTGCTGCCAATTTTTGTATTTGTTTAAAACCTTATTACCTACATTCCTGCAAATTTTCAAGCTTGTATCAAGTCGTGTATTTTAGATACCAAATACCGAGAGAAAAATCGAATATTTCAAATCCGCGCACTTATTGATCATTTTTTTGGCACTTATCCCCATCCTACACTTCTGCCAAATTTTTTCTAGCTTATTGACGTCTTGAAGAAGCCATAAGCGAAAAGGCAGAAATTTACCTTATGACATAAGTAGAAAAATATTTTTGACCACTTCCCGTACTTCTGCCGCCATCATGTCCTCAACATCCGCTTCTGCCAATTTTTTTATTTGTTTAAAACCTTATTACCTACATTCCTGCAAATTTTCAAGCTTGTATCAAGTCGTGTATTTTAGATACCAAATACCGAGAGAAAAATCTAATAGGTCTTGAAGAAGCCATAAGCGAAAAGGCAGAAATTTACCTTATGACATAAGTAGAAAATATTTTTGACCACTTCCGGTACTTCTGCCGCCATCATGTCCTCAACATCCGCTTCTGCCAATTTTTTTATTTGTTTAAAACCTTATTACCTACATTCCTGCAAATTTTCAAGCTTGTATCAAGTCGTGTATTTTAGATACCAAATACCGAGAGAAAAATCTAATATTTCAAATCCGCGCATTTATTGATCATTTTTTTTGGCACTTATCCCCATCCTACACTTCTGCCAAATTTTTTCTAGCTTATTGACGTCTTGAAAAAGCTATAAGCGAAGAGGCAGAAATTTACCTTATGACATAAGTAGAAAAATATTTTTGACCACTTCCGGTACTTCTGCCGCCATCTTGTCCTCAACATACATCCGCTTCTGCCAATTTTTTTATTTGTTTAAAACCTTATTACCTACATTCCTGCAAATTTTCAAGCTTGTATCAAGTCGTGTATTTTAGATATCAAATACCGAGAGAAAAATCGAATATTTCAAATCCGCGCACTTATTGATCATTTTTTTGGCACTTATCCCCATCCTACACTTCTGCCAAATTTTTTCTAGCTTATTGACGTCTTGAAGAAGCCATAAGCGAAGAGGCAGAAATTTACCTTATGACATAAGTAGAGAAATATTTTTGACCACTTCCGGTACTTCTGCCGCCATCTTGTCCTCAACATCCGCTTCTGCCAATTTTTTTATTTGTTTAAAACCTTATTACCTACATTCCTGTAAATTTTCAAGCTTGTACCTTATGACATAAGTAGAATATTCGGATTGTCGAATTCAAAAATCCACCCACGCATACGTCCCCGAGGTAGACTTCTGCCTACGCGACTATGACTACATTAATATACAAGGAATTGATTTGGCTGGAGAACAGCCTTGTACCTTATGACAACCTTTTTTAAATGGGTGGCTCTTAGACTATAATGAAACCGAATTATCGACTGGCCGAAAGATTCTTTTTCCTTATTACGGCTCCTTGAATATTTGTAACGAAATGATACAGTGAGCGCCATCTATGAAAGAAAACATCACTGCACGACCGCGTGACGTAATTCGTAAAGTAATGGCGGAGTCCTAAATAAGTCGTTTCTCGTCAGCCAAATCGTACTTATCACTTTACGATTCGAATATTAATTTTTAAAATGACAATCGACCTATAAATATTTCTGGTATAAGTGGCAATCCCGCTCAAGTCTCTATTTGCACGATATGGTCTTTATTTTTTTTAAATGAACAATTATTTTGGATATGTCTCGACTGACCTCAGCGCCAATAGTCGAGGTGACGATTTTCGTTAAATTATCCCATTGCCACTATACATGTGATAGACATAGAATAGAACGCTTATGCCATCTACGTCGTAAATATAGAATTAAATTTAACAATCTATATTACCGACCTGCGTAACATCGTTTTAGACCATCCGACATCCCCTTAATTAGATCCCCAGCTATAAAAGATATCTACTAGCTTAATAATTAAGCTAGCGTAGGGTGAATGTTATTTTACGGTGAATAAGGGTTGAAAATAATCTAAAGTGTGTAACAGTTTGGTTGCCGCACGGATGTTTTCTTTATTATCGCGGTTGCTCAGCGGTATGGTTAAACTTACCGTATTTAAAATAATGTATTTTTCCCGCGTTACGGCGGTGGTTACCTGTCCGCTCTACCAAATCTGTTAAGTGTTAGTCTGAAACCGAGGTACTGCTTCAGATAACAACCAGGTAAAAAAATCAAATCTGAAATTGACCGCGAAACAGAGATATCGCGTCGAGCACTTGTCAACCAGAAATATACGAGCTCTTAGGATTACGGAAGGAATCGTACGTGGGTTAAAATTCAATTACTCGAATACCGAATTACAAAGTAATGATAAGTTCAATTTATTGAAATAAATATAAAAGATAAATAACAAACAAAATCTCTGAACTGTAACACGATTTTGTAGCTTAATTTGATCCGCAGCTATAAAAGAATCTTAATACTTAAGCTAGCATAACTAGGTGTAAAATAAGGTCGGCAGCAGCTAAAAATTCTTAGAATCGGTAATAAATTAGCGTAAAAGTAGCTAAAAATGATGGTATAATTTTTTTTCTGCCCAAATGACCTCTCTAGCGTAATATACTCCATTTCTTACAAGCAGAAGTTAAAGCATTGTTTTTGATTTTTTATAAGTAACCTACAACGACTACTTTGAAACCTTTAATATTATTTAATTTTGAGCTACAAAATGATTTCCGGTTTTTAACAAACTAGTAAGTAAATATTTGTGTTGATATCCCTTATAGATACCGAGTAACGATGGTGGCTATGCTAGGTTTAGACTCAAGTTAGAATAGCCATTGCTTCTCGGTAACGGCAAGAGCTACGGAATCAGTTCCGGTTGAACAAATTAGCAACAAATTAGCAACAAATTCTGATGTAGGTTTTCTCGTGGGCTCATAAAGTGGATATTCTAGCTTTATAGACGTGATTTTATCGACATATATGAGTTACTATTTTTAATTGTTATCAATAACTAATAAAGTATGAGAAGTTTCGGTACCACAGCGCCATTCTATACAATAACATAATTAATTTGTGAAATTTTGAAAATATAAATAATTTTTATTGTATTACCGCTAGTAATGTGCGCGATCCCCTTCTCGCGAATCCTTTGTCTTAACCCCCGAGAACGTTATAGACTCGGTAAAATCACGTCTAAAATCGGAAATTAAAAAAGAATTTTATGTATGTATTATCGGTCACACTGCGAACTAAATAATTTACTTTTAGAATAAAGTAGGCCCATTGTACCCTTTGTCCACTATGGTTGGTGGAATTTCCCAGAGCACGGCCTTTATTAAAAACAATTAAAGGCGTTTCGTCCTCGATCTCTAGCTTGGACTCCTCAGTAAGGAACTCAGTAAGGTTCATCTTGCGACAGGTGTCTAAGGTAAGATCTCCAGTTCCTAAAAATGGCAAATTCCACTTCGCAGTAGCGCTTTGAACAGATATACGATTAAGCACAACGAAAATAATTGAAAATATTTCCACGACATTAAAAATAATTAAAAACATTGTTGTTAAAGAAAATATGCGATCGATCATCATGGCGAAAAGTGAATATATGGAAAACGTAAAAATCGTTTTTTATTTAGGAATAATCAATTACGTCGCGGAGAACGATCATGAAAAAATAATAAATGTATTACATGAAATTGCTGTAGGGGGACACAAAGGAGTTACAAAAACTTATACAATGACGCATGAAAGTCATCAATTTATTCCATACGAACTAATGTTTAGAAAATTAGCTCGTTTACCTTCTAATGAACCTTTAGACCCGAGTGAAAATTTACCGACATGAGGGCTGTGTGACTAACTGAAATCGCCGTTTGCGTAGTATTCGAGGACTTGCACGCGAAAAATCAATTACCTCTAAATAAAAAGGAGGAAAAACTTATAAATTAGGCGATCAATTTACAGGACCTCATAAGATACTCAAAGTAATAATAAAGGAAATGTAAGGATTTCTATGCTTAAAAGTAAGACACAAGTCGTACAGTTAATCGGTTAAGATTTTTGTACATAGATCCAACCGAATAAAAAAATGAAAAGAGGAATAGAGATTTGGCTTGCAAAATGTATAATTATCCACTAATAATTAAACAACTACTTGACGAATCGTAATATTACTTGAAAAATTATTTAAATCAATCGTTATTACCTTTTAAACAATCCGTAAATATTAATTCATTTTCCGAAATAAAACTCTTCTGGCTATCTTAATTATATAGCTCTTTTATTCGAAAATTAATAATTTTCAGATAGTTTAATCGACTCCGCCGATATCGGTAAATCGTTAAGTATAGAAATTTTACGTATAAGCGGAAAATGCGTATAAAATCTATAATAAAAAAGGGCGGAATATTTCTAACTTATGCAAACCAATATAAAATTACTTATAAAAAAAAAAGTTAGTTTCGTTCCACTTTAATTAAAATTTCCCAGTTCTATTCTGCTCAGGTATGGAGTCTCAGAATACTATTACCCGAAGCCACCCTACCGAATATTAAATAAGAAGAAGATACGCGACGAAGAACGGTGGGCGGAACGAGAGAAAGATCGGAAAGAAAACGCCTGGAAAACTGTGCTCCGATATGGAGCAGAATTTTACATGGAAGAGAGAGACCATATTACCCCTACATATTAGAGAGTAATGCGAGATAAATTAGAATTAGTAGCTCTAATTGCATATCGTAATTGCTAAGATTTCAGGACCAGCGTTCGGGATGCATATTTAGACGCATTGTATAACCTCGATATCCTTCCTCAGCAGCTAAATAAATACATGACCCGAGCAGCCCAACTCGATATACAACACCCGCAGTAGCCACCGAAAACTGAGGATGAAGAGGTGAATTGGTTCAAACAAAGGTATCGAGAAAACATTGCCTTTCAAGCGTTAGAAAGAACTTACGCGCAATTGTTGGAGATATAACTTATCACGGAATCTGCCGAGTTTGCGGAGCGAGAATTCCAGTATGGCGAAATTGCGAAAAAGGTGCTACATTCTACGTGTTCGCGCAGGGTCAAAGTATTTATACCGAGAGCATGGACTGTACAGAAAAAGAACACTAACAGGCTTTAGAAAACACCACCCAGTGTTAATTATGTTTGTCGCGCCGCGTCTAGAAGTCATCGCATTATAGAAATGGTTTTATCATCCATGGGACCAGCAAGCCACCATACTGTAGTTAGCGGGAAGTTTGAAATAAGCTAACTGAACACGGACATTGAGCAAATGAATAGGGTAAACGTGGAGTAGCAAAAAAATATATTTACGGATTAGCAGTAGGTTGACAAATACGTTACAATTTTTCTGGAATACAAAATGCAAGGACCAAACACTATATTGTCACTAATTTTAACAATAAGCCTTGCGGAAGGAATTGCAGACTATAACATAGAAATACAAAACCTCCCTACATAAGGATTATTTTGTGAGAGACATGCGGTTGTTAAGTTTACGCGGAATCCTTGGCGGATTATCATCGCAATTACCTTCGATGATAGTAAGGAGACGATGTACGACATAATGCAAAGATTTATGGATCTTAAAGATGGTTGTCCTTTTGGACAGACAATATGTGATCTGTTTTTTACAAAAATTTACAGCGTTAGGGACAATGTATAATATTATAAAGGCGGCGTTATTAGCGGCACGGATTCTATATTTTGATTTAAAATCGACCATAGACGATAGTAATCTAAAGAGATACGAAATAGAAATTACTCTATTAAACTCCCACGCAAATAGGATAATCGTGGGCCGTAAGTCCAGAATAGTATTAATAGAGGGTAAATTATGTAATCAAGAATACGGCAAAACAAATAGAAAAGATGTTGAAGAATGTAACCAAATATATTTAGTAGATATTACTAACCATCGAAGAGATCCTTAACGGAGGTGTCTATCCTCAGCTACTTACAAACGCACAAATACATGGAATCTCTAACTACTTACAAGGAAGGGTTCCACCTTCCGGGAAACGGATTTCGTTGCAACTTTGAGAGCTATTTTCTGGTATCCAAATATGAAAGAATTCATATGAAATTCAATCTCATAGGCTGTTTGACAAATTTATACGCAGTTAACGTAAAGTTGTGAAAAAAATATGTTTAAGCATAATTGCAAATAACTCGGAAAGTAATAGACGTAGTTGCTCAAACTCAAATTCATTAAACAGTTGAGATCAAGCAGATATAGCAGATACGTCTATTTCTTTCCGAGTTAGATGCGGTTAAGCTTAAACATATTTTTTCACGATTTTTCGATAACTGCGTATAACTTTTATGAAACAGCCTATGAGATTGAATTTCATATGAATTCTTTCACATTCGGGTACCACAAAATAGCTCTCAAAGTTGCAACGAAATCCGTTTCCCGGAAGGTGGAACCCCTCCGTGTTAGAAAAATATAGCCACCCAGATAAATTTTCATTAGCACCAGGAGAAACAAGTGACACGTCCAGACTTGTACCAACTACCATAGAAATGGTACAAGAAGGCAAATGGTTAATAAACCATTCGCGTTCCTTTCGCTCTTGTTTGACTAGGACTAGCCTTACGTCTCCGGGAGTAGCAAGCGAAGTTATTTTGAGAGTAGAGATGTAGGATATAATGTGAGATAATAAAATAATATATTTTGTTATTCGTGTTAATCATGCATTATTTATTTAAATTTGTTAACATAATAATATAACGTTTTCTTTTAAATGAACATGTGTAACTAAATTCTACTAGCTTTTTAGTGGACAAAGACACACATAAAATTACACTATATTATTAACAATTGCATAAAATTATTTAAGTGAAATAACAAATTTAATTTTGATTAAATAAACAATTGTACTGCGACCACGTTAAAAAATTATAGAATGAAATATACACAAGGTTATTTTTTTATAAACATTAATAATTAATAATCGAAATAAGAATTATTATAAATAAATGCAGAATAAATTAAAAATTGTTGCCGTTCAAAACATGAATTATTGTCAACAAATTGCAATTCAAAACTATAAATATTGCTAATAAAATGCAATGAAAAGAAGAATATTTATAAATAAATTACAGTTCCAAATAATAATTGTTGTAAGAGAAAACGGTTGGTTCAGTAATTGGAATAACATAAAATATCAGGTTTTCCTTTACGAATATTACAATCGTATAGATAGCCGAAAAGAATATACCTTAAGTACCCAAATATATATAAATATTTCGCCGCCGCCGCCGCCGTGTCTAAGAATTCGGAATTCAACATATATATATATATATATATATATATATGTATGTGTGTATAACACCCCTTTCTTCCGCGAATCGAGGACACCAGGACAAGACGTGCTCCACGTCTTCGTCGACACCAGGGAAGGTAGGGCTTTCCGCACTCCCGTATATACGGATGCGGTGCAGGTAACTGCGAAAACACCCATGCCCGGTAAGCACCTGGGTCAAATGGAAGGTGACGAATCCGTGTTTCCTAATCGTCCACTTGGCGATATCTGGGATAACGCGGTGGGTCCAGCGACCTTCGCTTGCCGAATCCCATCTCTGCTGCCACAGTTCGATAGTCCTGTTTGACCACCGACTGCTACTGCCACGTGCTGCTTCGCTGCTGTTTTCTAAGGTACGCCGACCTTTTCTGTACGTCTCAGCCCTCTCTATCGGCAAACGATGAGAGGGCTATATCTGACACGGTTCTATAAGCATGAGCCACCCTTAGTGCGGCTATTCTGCAGGCTCGCCGACAGGATGCACCGTAGCTTAGATTAGTTCTTAGGGCATCTGCCCAAATCGGGGGTCCATATACAATTACCGAGTTTACCACTGTCGCTAAGAGGGCTCGACGTGGCTGCTTTGGCCGATATTGGGCATTATGCCCGACAAAGCTCTAGCCAATCCTGCGGCTTTCGACCCTGCACTCAGTAGGTGTTCCTTGAATGTTAGCCGCGCATCCAAGATGACTCCTAGATATTTCACCGTATCCGCCGATCTTACACGTTTACCATTTACAGTAAAGGTGTCGTACCTCCTTTGCTTTGTTCTGGAGATAAGTACCGCCTCGGTCTTTTCGGCCGCCAGACACAGCCCATGGCTGCTCAACCATTCAGCCACTACCGCGATAGAGACATCTCCGAGATATTCTATTTCATCGATGCTCCTTGCGACGACGATCAAAGCCACATCGTCTGCAAAAGCCACCATCGACACTCCCTGTGGAAGCTGCTGCCTAAACAGTCCGTTGTAAATGACGTTCCAGAAGAGGTCCCAAGACCGAACCCTGCGGCACGCCTCCGGTGATGTTATAGGAGTGCGCGCCATCCTCGGTGTCATAGAGGAGGATCCAATCTGTGAGGTAGCTAGAGATGACTTTGCGTAAGTAGAGCGGCACCTTTAATTGTTCCAAGGACAACATAATATTGTCCCACCGAGTCGAGTTGAAGGCATTGCGGATATCCAGTGCGATGATAGCACACATGCGCCTAGAATTCCTAGTACCACCAATGGCATTGGTGGCCAGCTCGACAACTCGACTTATAGCGTCAATAGTTGAGCGCCCTTTCCGAAAACCGAACTGATTGTCGGACTGATCGCCTTCCTGTGCAATGGCTACTTGTAGCCTGGCACAAATGACACGCTCGAATAGCTTCCCAGATATATCCAACAAACAGGAACGAGGAAGGGTTCTCCGGTGGTCGGCTCCCCTTTGGGAGAAGCACCAGCCTCTGTACCTTCCACCTTTCTGGGAAGCATCCTCATTGAAAACATGCACTAAATATGTCCGCAAAAATTTGTGACACATTCAGCGCAGCGGTCTTAATGGCTAGATCAGGTATTCCATCCGGGCCTGGAGCTTTACGGATGGATATTCTCCTTGCAGCCATTTTCAGCTCGGTTATGCTAATGTCTGGCGGCGCGACTGCACTGTCGGTCCCCATTAAATCTTTCTCGGCTTCCCGTTCCTGATGTTGTGGGAATAGGTGGCGCACCGCTCTGTCAAGAAAATGTGGGCACGATGGCATTGAGGCGCCCCTCGGTTTGATCTTGTTCATCACCATTTTGTAGGGCTTACCCCAGGGATCGCGGTCCACTTCCTCGCAAAATTCGCGCCAGCACTTGCATTTAGCCGCTTTAATGAAAGCCTTGAGCTCTTTCCGTTTTTCCTCGTAGCCCGCGGTTAGTTCTTGGTACCGCGGCTGGTTCCAAGCTCTCTGGTGCAGTCGACGAGTCCTCAGACACTCACGGCGTCATTTTGCGATATTCTCATTCCACCAGTAAATAGGTGGGCGGCCACGAGGGATGGATTTCCTGGCCATAGAGATATCGCAGGCCTCTATTATGGCACGCGTGAGTTCCTCGGCTCATTCTTCCGGTGTTCCTTTGACAGCGATTTCTGCTATGGAGCGGAGGAACATTTCTCGGTCGAAGGTAGACGGTACCCATCTCTTGTATATGCTGCCCTGTTAATCATCGATTGGAGCTGGTACACGAGTGCTTGATGGTCGCTCCCCGTGTAGCGATCACTAACTTTCCAGGTAAACCCTCTCTTCATTAATCTGGGATCAATGAAGGTTAGGTCTACTATAGACGACCTCCCCGCCTTGGTAAAAGTGGGAGTCGTTCCAGTGTTAGCAATCTCCAACTCCAATATCGCAAAGGCCTCGAGGAGTGTGCGACCACGAGTGTTCGTTTTCGTACTGCCCCATTCTGTCGCCCAGGCATTAAAATCCCCTGCGATGACTATTGGCAATCGGGAGGACCTTGCACTAGTAACGATGGCATCAAGGGATCCCAGAAATCCGTCGATGTTATCACTGGGTGGGAGGTAGCAACTGTATATTCGCATACCCGCCATCTCCACCCACGTAAAATTGGGGAAGGGAGCGGTCATTTTTCCGGATATATGCATGTTTCCACATACCCAGATGGCCGCTCTGCCAGTGGCATCACTCACCCATTTCGATTCACTGAAATCCCTGTACTCCTCGCTGACGATAACAATGTCGGTCTGCTCTTCTCTGACCAACTGTGGCAGCAGATCCTGGGCCACAGAACAGTGGTTTAGGTTGATTTGTAGCACCCTAACCATTTCTGTCAGATGCTTCAACCCTAGGTGCGGCTATGTTCTTATCCGCCGCGCAATCCACTGCTTTATGGCCCTCTTGGCCGCACCGGAAACACTGCGATGATCGGTCGACTGTGCTTTTGCAAGCCTTTGCGAAGTGACCGACCTCGTGGCATCGGTAACAACGCGTAATCGGCTCGCGGAGCCGAACCCTGCAGTTGACCCAACCTATCCGAAGCTGCCCATTCTGTAGCAGCTTTTTTGCGCCGATGCGGGAAGAAGGACACTGGTCATCTGAGTGCCTCCATATGACCTTCTAAGCTTTATATTCCCAGAAGGTACCATATTTGGCCCGATCACCGCAGAGATTGCCTCTGCCACTTCCTCCGCCGTCGTGGCCTCGTCCATGTCCTTTATAGTAATAGACTCTTTGTGGGTCAGCATCTGGACCTCTGCTAACCCACGTAATGTGGACGAGACCGCTGCCTCGAGGTATTGAGTTCCTACGCCAGGTCTTCCAAGCTCAATCAGCAGATCCTCTCCTCTGGTACGCCGGATACAGGAGACTTTTTCTCCCAGCGGCTTGAGGTTTGGCGCGGCCCGTATTTGCCGAAGGGTGTCTGCATAGGCTCGCCCTCCTGACACTTTAATCTTAATGGCGTCGGGACGAGCTGGTTTTACGACCGCTTTAGGTTTTTTGGACACCTTTGGCGGTCCTCCGACATCCTTAGCTTTCTTCAGCTGCGTATTTTGCTGAGCCTCTTTCTTTTTGCCCTTGCGCACTACAGTAGCCCAGTCAGGGACTTTTGACTGGTTCCCACCGGTTTTCGGAACGGATTTCGAAGCATCTGCTGGTGGGCAGAGAAGCCCTTCTTCCTTTACTCCGGAGGATGCTGAGGTGGTGAGGGCCTTTCCCTCTCCACCGGCCTCCTTTGACGCTCTTCAGCGCGGAAGATGGGCGATGTTTGGCACATTCCATCATTACGCGCATCTGCCATTTTTATTCTCGACGCTGTCGAGTACACAGCACTGTTCACCCGCGCGTATTCATTAAGAGCCCTGCTTGTTGCTCTCGCCATAGTCTTCAGCTCTTTGTGGATCTTGTTCTTATTCAGAACAAACTCCACCAACTCCACCAGGGTGTCTATTTTGTCACGCAGACGGAGGAAAGCTCTGTCAGCGTCATTCGGCATCCCAGTCGAAGGCAGGCCACACGTAGCATTTGATGCTACAGAGGCCGAGTGACCAACCTCCGCAGCATTTACCATTTTAACGGTGTGAGTTTGGTCCCCCCAAAATCCGTGGGACCAGCTCTGTGTGTGTGTGTGTGTGTGTGTGTGTGTGTATGCGCGCGGCGAAATATTTATTTAATATACATATACTTCAAATTTTTTTTTCAAGAATATATAATATATTTATTTTTGCTGTGCGCAGAAAAAAATTATGAGTATAACTTGAAAGAATATGTATTAGTTTACTCATTCTTGATAAAATAAAACTCATAAAATTTTTAAATGTGTACTCAATAATAATAACGGACCTATAATTCAATGTAATGCTTTAAATACCAATGCAAAATTTTTCGAAGGTAAAATAAATATTAATGAAGTATAACATACACTTTTCCCAACATCCATATGTGATATATACAATGGGTTAAAAATTAAATTTTTTCGGGACCATCATTTTATATTACTGAGAGTCAAAGTTGGAATTTTTGCACTTTCTTGCATTATGTGCCAATTTTTATGAATTTGTAGCTCCGACGGGATGCATTTTTCACTAAAAACATAAATATAAATTTTTTTTTCTAAAATTTTCTAAATTTTTCATTAAAAATATTTTTAAAGTCATAAATGTATGCTGTCACACTATTGTAAGCCATTTAAACCTTAAATAGTGAAAATCAGCAATTCTGCTTCGGACTCTGGTAACCTAATACTGTCTAAAAGATGTCTTTTTATAGTCAGAAACTGCCTAAAAGTTTCCAGAGTGGGTCTAAATCATTAAGATCACTTATGGTCAAAATATCCGGGAAAAGTGCCCGAAATATTAATAGAAATGTATATTTGTTGTCTTATAACGATGAATCTATTAGCATGATCATTGCAAAAAAATTTATGCACTTATCTTGAAGTGGTATAAAAGTATCTCCACTTGTTTCAGTATCCATCTAATCCCCTGTAAGCTGCTAAAAATACAAATATTATTATACAATTATAAAAAATTAATTTTTAAACATTTATAATGCTGGATTTTCAATTTTACAACCACTTTAAGAATTATGATACTAATTTGTAGGATTACTATAAATATATTAACTTTATTATTACAATAACTGAATATCCGTATTTAAAAAAAAAAGTATATAAATAAATTGGATCTGAGGTTATAATGAGTAATATGATTACGTGACAGTGATAAGTTTGTGAAATTCAAACAATGTATGGCAGAATAATAATAATAATAATGTTGAACTTTTATAGTAATTCAGATTAGTATTATAATTCTTGTAAGGGTTGTAAAACTAAAAATCCAGCATTAGAAATGTTTAAAAATTAATTTTTTACAATTGTATAATAATATTTGTATTTTTAGCAGCTTACAGGGGATTAGGTGGATACTGAAATAAGTAGAGATACTTTTCTACCACTCCAAGGTAATTGCGTAAATGCAGCTGAACCATAGCGGTATAATAAAACAGCGGGAACAGGATGAAAACTACTTTGTGTTAGGTCTGTATTAAAAACACGTTGAATTTGTGCCTCTAGACAGTACTTTATATAAAACACCTTCTACAAAGGTGTCAACATTTGCAAGTATGGTTTTCAATCACACTTTCAAAAAAATTATCTGATAAAAAAATCTTTAATTAGTACTCTCATCCTATTTCTACTTATATTTTGCTTAATCTCCATATAGATTTTCTGCAATAGAAAGTACTAAAATCAAAGCGGAATAAACGACAAGTATTTTTTACCATATCATACATTGTATTTTTTTTTAATTAAACTTTTATATATATTTTGCTTGAACTCTATAAAAAGTTTTTATTAATTTCCACAAAACTGATAAAAAGGAAACTTCATATTTTAAGTCTCATTATATAAACGATGTCTATCCTTCCCGTGCTTTACATCAGCAGATTAACAATTTTATAGAATAATAATAACTCATTTGTGCAAAATTAATTTCTGCATAATTAATAAAAAGTAATTTCTCTCTTTTTTATGCTCTTTAAATAAAATAATACTTGCACCACCATTGATTAAGTATTTCAGTCGAGTTATGATTGACCTACTAATATCTTCTTATATCGATGGTAGTTAGTAGTTTATCGTATAAAATAATATGGTCAAATAAAGCATTCTAATGTTTTATATCTAAACTAAATAGTATTTCCGATTTTGAATTGGACATGTATATTCTTTTTTTAACCATAAAATTGTTATCAAGTACTAGTGCTTCATTTTACTGCAAAAGCAAATCAAAATCATTCGCTGTGTCGACATATAGGCCTCATTAGAAACACATAATGTCGTTATATAAATCTTATAAATCTTGCTTAATAAGAAAACTTAAAATATTGCATAAGCAATCCGCTATTTAATTTCAATCAGACGTATAATTCAATAGTAAGATGGCAATCCAACGCGTGGTGCAAGTATTATTTTATTTAAAGAGCATAAAAAAGAGAGAAATTACTTTTTATTAGTTATGCAGAAATTAATTTTGCACAAACGAGTTATTATTATTCTATAAAATGCAACGTGTTTTTAATACAGATCTAACACAAAGTATTTTTCATCCTGTTCCCACTGCTTTTTATACCGCTATGGTTCAGCTGCATTTACGTATATATATATACGGTGAGGAACGAAGGTCTGCCTCGAACGTGGATAGCGGTGTCAAAAGGCTCGATAATGTCCTGCTAGACCTGCGGGCGTCGACGTTAGATGCGTATGCTTTTGGAGTCCGATGATTGCCAGATGTCGTAGTCGTAGTTCCTTGACTATGGCTCGTAGATGTCAACGATGCGTCTCAATTTTCGAATACAAGATCTCTCTTGATTTTGAATGCGTATTTCTTTAAAGTCCGAGTAGCAGAGCCATGCCCTCGGATAAAAATTAAAGAGTTGACTGGCAGAGCTTTGCCTTACGAAAGCTTTAGTCGAAAAAGTAGGAGTGGCTGTGTCTGTTCTGGGTCCTCTTTATATACCCTAAAAATCTATGCATCTGCCCGTGTCTTACGCTTTGCTTTCGATGGAAATTGCGTAAGATCTCGATTTTTCTGTGCTTGCACCCAATTGGACCGTTAGATGTGCGTGATTAAAAATTATCGAATCCCATGCATTTTCTGTATCGCTTCGTAGTTAATTCGGAGAATCTGCTGTCCACCTTTTATTACTGCGACTAATTTATTACTTCCTTCTAATGCTTGAGTTTTCTAGTCCATGTTTCCCATCGTCGGCTCTTCTCTGAGCATTGATTTTATAGTGCAGTACAAAAAAAACTGTTGCGCAACCCTTCGTTTCGATCTCACTATCGGCGATCCCGCTTATATGCGTATTGGCTTTGAATAATATCTTCAACTCTACTTATCAGTCTCTTTTTCGTTTGAGACACTCGTAAATTAATCTGTCCCTTAGCTCTACAAATTATATTTTATATTACTACATTTACTTAGAATCATTCTTTATCAACCTTATTTTGTTCGTCTTCTACGCCATAATTTTATTCTAAACTACGTAGTACTTTTTACGAAAAATAATAATATAATTTTCGTCGGGACGCGACAACTCCCTCCATTTTTAAAAACGTCGCCCTCGTCGTTGATCAATATTATTATTTCTCTTAACATGAAATATCATACTTAATTTTAAATTATAAACATTATTTGGATTAATTTTTCTTTATTTCTTTTGGTGAACTTTATAAATCATATTACAATTATTTATTTCGTAGTTCAACTTCGTTTGTTATTATTTTTCATACTTCTATTACATTATGTCAAACAGTTTAACAGTATTGATATAGTTCACCTATAAAAATAGAAACTAAAATAAAAAAAGGTTTTATTATTACAATTTTTATTCTAGATATTCCGAAAAATTACATAATTATTATTAAATGTGTTTTCAGTAGATAAAAAATTTATTCATCTTTAGTTTTTACTCCTAATTTTTAGTATACATCAAGTCATGTTAAATATATGTTATTAGTATTTTTTTGTTCTCGTAGCCACATTTGTTTTACAAAAGTTACAATTTTCTTGGATAATATTTGAATGCTTACATATATATATTTTCTAAAAAGTTAAAGAAAAGAGTTAAATATTAGTTTACTTTTTTTTACATTTATTCAATTAATAATTTTACTATTACGAATTGTTGAAGGGAAGAGAAAAAAAATTTATTTTCTTATGCAATATAAATTTTCCCTTCAATGTGAACATTATTAGTACATCCTATCTTAATAATATATGTATATATATTTTTATAAATTTTTATAAAATTTTGACCATAATAAAACAAACACATAATTATTTGACTTTTTTTTGTTTAGAATTTTCTTTTCAGCTATTATAAACAAAGATTCACTTTTAATATAATATAATATATAATTGAGAAATAGTTAATTTAGTTCCATAACAAAAAGATACAATCGATACAAATGATAAATAAAATGAGCAATACATAAGTGACAGTGCGAAAATAGAGTAGGATAATTAGAAACATGCTCCTATATATTGGGAGAAAGAGTAGACTACACTGAATAAGCGGTACGACGGAATAACCCAAGCAGTTACAGAACTGACCGATGCTTGCGCATCATAGAATTATCGCAGCAACGTTCGTTTTCATTCGCTTAATTCCATTATGTTTCACGTTAAAATGACTAATCTACACTCCTTTTATTTCTATATTTTGTGGAATTGTTTAGATATTCGTCGTTTTCTTGATTTTATTTAAACTAACAACTGTAGAAACTTATTTGTTATGTTCAAGTAACTGAAGAAAAATCGTTTGAATTTGTTTACTTGTTAGTTTCAAATGAAAAAAAATTAATTTTGATTAATAATTAAATAATTACTCCAGAAATTTACAACTAATTATATTGTTTTTGTATTTCCTTTTTTTTGCACATTGTATTATTGGTAATATAAAGATGCAAAAAAATATTATTTCTCTGTATCAATTATTATTGTATATCCTGAATTGTTTTATAAAATTTTTAAATTATTTGTTTTGTATTTTTTTATACCATTCGAAACAATTAGCATACCTATTGTTTATAAATAAGAGGAAAATCTTCTAATTTGCCTGTCTTAGGTTTTATATTATTAGTTCTATGTAAAAATTGAAT
Source organism: Theocolax elegans (assembly GCA_026168455.1). Taxonomy (NCBI): domain Eukaryota; kingdom Metazoa; phylum Arthropoda; class Insecta; order Hymenoptera; family Cerocephalidae; genus Theocolax; species Theocolax elegans. Next base: position 5,369,635 of record CM047429.1, read on the forward strand.
AATCGCATGGAATTGTTTGTTTAAATCATTACTTATGAACAAAGTATTAGATTAAACACTAGTATGAACTACATTGGCATAAACACAAATTTGTACAATTTTAATTATTATTTTTATTAATAGCTGAATTTTGAACCTTTTCACGACATTAACTAATCTATCAAATTTGTGCTGCATTTTTTTTATTAAAATCAATATCAGAAAAAAATTTTTTATACTTTAAATTTAAATCCATGGTTTTATCCGACATATGTATTGAAACTAACTGTGAATTTACTTTACTTAATGTTCTTAATAAATTTCTCTTTTCAATAATTAATTTTGATAAAATCCTTCTTTTCCCGCCTCTTCTCGTTTCTTTGTAATCGTTATTTCTTTGTGCAGATTCTCCCATGTCCATTGAGCCTAGTGTTAGATTTTTTTTTCTAGTATGCCAAACATTCCTTATATATTTATACCTGCTCGTCCTTAACAAAGTATGACTAAATAACGGAATTACTAGAGTCAAGGTGAGTTCGGTTGTAATTATTTATATAGGTTTATATTTTGAATAATATGTAGGAAGGACAAGTGACGGTGTTGCTGGAGCATTTACCGCAACGAGGAGGAAAGGGTGCAATTAAGCACTCCTTAGGAAGGATAAATGACGGTGTTGCTGGAGCATTTACCGCAACGAGGAGGAAAGGGTGCAATTAAGCACTCCTTAGGAAGAATAGGATATAGGTTTTAGGTTTAGTGATGTGTTAGACTCCAATGATTCTATTTTATTGTAAATCATCTTTTTTTTATCTGAAATATTTTTTTATAGCAATTAAATTTAAATTTGACCAAGCTCAACTGATATCGAAAAATTTAAACTTTTTCCTTTTTTTCCTTCGTATATTGACGTCATTGTTATCTTAACCCATTAAAACCCATGCTTAAACTAGCAGAGTAACAAAAAAAGTAATTATTGGATCACCTGCTTTTTTGAAAAAAAAAGTACCCGTGTTTTTTTGTTTTTCGAAATTCATTGTTTAACAATAATTATTTAAACAAATAATAATTTAAGTTGCAAAATTGACAAACTAATAACGCCAATCGATTCTAGAGGAAAAAACAAGAAGAAAATGTAGAATAAGTTTTTTTGATTGGAGGCTTAGTTTTTTTGCAATAACGCTATAAACAATTGATATTCGATTTTTCAAGGAAAAGTGGCTTCTGCCCATGCTTAGCCTATTACGTTCTGATGAAAATAAACTATGTAATCACCTGCTTTTTTGAAAAAAAAAGTACCCGTGTTTTTTTGTTTTTCAAAATTCATTGTTTAACAACATTGTTTACATAGTTTATTTACATCAGAACGTAATAGGCTAAGCATGGGCAGAAGCCACTTTTCCTTGAAAAATCGAATATCAATTGTTTATAGCGTTATTGCAAAAAAACTAAGCCTCCAATCAAAAAAACTTATTCTACATTTTCTTCTTGTTTTTTCCTCTAGAATCGATTGGCGTTATTAGTTTGTCAATTTTGCAACTTAAATTATTATTTGTTTAAATAATTATTGTTAAACAATGAATTTTGAAAAACAAAAAAACACGGGTACTTTTTTTTTCAAAAAAGCAGGTGATTACATAGTTTATTTTCATCAGAACGTAATAGGCTAATCATGGGCAGAAGCCACTTTTCCTTGAAAAATCGAATATCAATTGTTTATAGCGTTATTGCAAAAAAACTAAGCCTCCAATCAAAAAAACTTATTCTACATTTTCTTCTTGTTTTTTCCTCTAGAATCGATTGGCGTTATTAGTTTGTCAATTTTGCAACTTAAATTATTATTTGTTTAAATAATTATTGTTAAACAATGAATTTCGAAAAACAAAAAAACACGGGTATTTTTTTTTTCAAAAAAGCAGGTGATCCAATAATTACTTTTTTTGTTACTCTGCTAGTTTAAGCATGGGCTTTAATGGGTTAAGCGAGAAGAGTAAAAGAAAAAAGACCTTATTTTTTTATTTACCTTACTCGTTTCAAATTTAATAATCGCGTATTTATTTAATTTAAATAATTTTTTGCTTTTCTTGTAATCATCTCTCTGTGTAATAAATATTTTTATTTCCGCCGTTAATTTAGATATATTTATTATTTTTATATCGGTTTTTTTTTGTATAAAAGTCGGATAGATTGAAATAATTTTGCTTTAAGTAATATATATGCCAATTGTGATTAAAAGATAATAAATATTATTCTATTGACAATCGTTTAGAACTGTAAATATATATATATATATATATATATATATATATATATATATATATATATTTATGTATGTGTACATACTCACAAACACTTGGGGCTATTATATGCATATGTTTAAGCACTACAAAGGCTCCATATATGAATATCTTAAGCTATTAACATGCACTATTTTCGTTTTATTATGAACTAGCTCTATTTTGACATTTCCCTTGTTATTAACTTTTTCTAAAATCCGATGTGGTCCAGTATATTGATCGCCTAATTTGTATTTCTTCCCTCCTTTTAATAACCAGACATTATCCCCTGCCTGAAATTCTTGATGATTGGCTTTCCTGTCGTAATAGAATTTCGACATATATTTAGAAGGCTATCAATTTTTCTCGTGCGATTCCCTGCATTTCATTTAAACGTTGTCCTAAATTTATAATGTAATCATCATCGTTGGAACTCGTTCTCGTGGGTCTAAAGGTTCGTTTGATGGTAGTCGCGCTTTTCGTGCAGAAACAATTTCAAAGGGTGTGTAGAAATGACCCTCATGTACCGACGTATTATATGAAAACGCGGATAATTCACATAACTCATCCCATGCGTCATTTCTTTTTATCATTGTTTTTAGATAATCTGCTAAGTTGCTATGAAAACGTTCAACAGAGTTGGACTGAGGGTGATAAACAGTGATTTTAACTTGTTTAATCTTAAAAATTTTCGCTACTTCCCTCATCAGACTACTTAAAAATGAGGTACCTTGGTCGGAGATAATTAACACTGGGGCGCTAAAAATTTAAAAGTGTCGACGAACTAACGCTTCGGCGATCGTTGCCGCGGTCGCGTCTGGTATGGGTATCGCCATACAGTATTTTGAAAGGTTGCATTGAATGGTTAATATATTATTGTTATTATTTCGAGATCTGGGAAATGGTCCCACAAGATGTTATTATCATACGTTGTTTGGTTTTAACACGAACCAATTTTTTTAGTTGGCAAGTTAAACAATGTCTAATGTAGGTTTGCACGCCTTTCTTAATATCAGGCCAATAAAAACGTTTTATTCATTTATAGGTTTTTGTTACCCCTTTATGCCCTGCACAAGCAGACTCGTGCATTTCGCGAATAATATTTTCCCTATTACTCTTTTCCACACATTTTATGAATCCTAAACAAATAATTATTTTTACATTAACTTTTCGTAGAGTTATACTTATTTGTTTCAAAATTTCATTATGTGAAATGTTTTCAATAAATTCGCTCTTCGCGATACTTATTGAACGTAATTTTTCTTTTAATATAATATTTTTCACGTTTAATAGATTCGTTTTTAGATTATTAATAATTTTTGAAGAACTCAGTCGCTCCTCGTCACGTAAAACCATAGCAAAATGCATTTTTCCGTTTTTGTTATTGATTCTTATTTCTCCTGGATTTAAATTGGAAAAATGAGGTAATAATAATTTTGAAGCCAAATTTCTGGATCCTTCATCTAAAGGCATTCCGGTCGTAGTTATGAAATAAACGTAATTCTCTTTTGTCAGAAAGAGTTGTTCTTTAACTTCACTAAATTCCTTTTCATCGTTTGGTACTTCGTAAACATCCTTTTCTTTCCAGGACTCGTCAAATTTGTTGTTAAAATTATATATCTCCATGGGTTGTAGTCTTTTGTCTGAGTTGACTATCGTTTCAATTTTCTCGGGGGCCTCTTGTATTATTGGAAGGTTTTTGACTGGTTCTTTGGATATAGTTGACTTGTTGGGTCGTTTCGCTCTCTTTTCATTGTAGTTTGGCCGTGTTATTTTTCCTGCACGACTGCGTGTTTCCATAGAATGATTTTTAATAACATAAACGGGTTCGTCTATTGGACTTCTTGACAACGCGTCAGTTGGTTGTTTACACAATTTTTCTCTTAAATCATCCAATGCCTTTTAAACCTCGCTGGACCACATGAAAGGTGCGTCTTTCTTTAATAAATTACTTAATGGTCTAGCAATACCCGAAAAATTCGCAATGAATCGTCTATAATAACCTGCTAATCCAAAAAATTGACGTATATTTTTCACTGTTTTTGGAATTGGATATTTTTTTACTGCTTCTAATTTTTTTGGATCCGGTAAAACACCTTCTGGTGATAATACGTGTCCCAGATATACTACTTCTCTCTTTAAAAATTCACATTTGTCTGGCTGTAATTTCAGGTTTGCGGTGCGTACTCTTTGCAAAATTTTTCAAACTTTTGGTTATGCTCTTGAATATTTTTAGCGTATATAACTGCGTCGTCAAGGAATAAAAATATTTCTTTGCCTTGCATGCCCTCAAAAACACGATCAATCATTCTCTGAAAAGTGTCTAGAGAATTGCAGAATGCCATAGGCATTGTCTTAAATTGAAATAAACCGAATGAAGAGGAGAAAGCTGTTTTATGTCGATCTTCTTGAGCTAACGGAACTTGTAAAAATCCTTGACATAAATCCAAGACGGTGAATACACGATTTTCTGGTCCGATTTGATCGATAATATCTAGTATATTAGGTAATGGGTATCGATCTTTTACGGTTTTATCGTTTAATTGTCGAAAATCGACAACTAGTCGGTATCGTTTATTACCCTGACTATCAGACTTCTTTGTTACTAGAAAAACAGGTGATGTATAATTGGATCTTGATGGTTCAATTATGTCTCCTTCAATCATTTCTTTTAATTAGTTATCAAGTTCGTTTTTGACAGCATGAGGAAATCTATATGGCTTAGCTGTGATTAGTATGTCGTCGACAGTTGGTATCTTATGTTCTATAGAATTTGTCACGACTAATTTCTCTCCTTTTAGACTGAAACAATCCGAATATTTATCAATCAAATTTTCTATAAATTGTCTTTGTTCCTTGTCCATTTTACATAATGCAAGGCTTCTTTTAACCGTTCATTACGATTAAGTGTACTTGTATCCTCCGTTATGTTAAGTATCTTCGCTTCAGCTCGATTGTCAGAAATGTCGTGTATGTCGACCTCTTCACTTTCATAACTATAAAAATTATTAATATAAGGTTTATTTGAATAAACCAAATAACTGTTATTCATTTCGTTTTCGTGTATGGCTTCGACAAATTCACTTCGTAAATTTTCGTTTGTAACTCGTTCATTCAATAGAAAATCGCTAGGGTCCTCATCCTGTTCATTTCCTTCCTGTATGTTTATTAAATTCTTATTATTTATCTCATTTTCAGTTTCTTCAGTTCCTTGTTTGTTTATCCATAATATTTCGGTTCTCGGGATAGTATCTAACTTTCCCCCCGACATAACCAATTCTTTGTTATTCAATTTACAAACATAACTAACATTTTTATATCGAGGTTCGCATTTATCGCCCTCCTCGATTTCGTAATCCATTTGTACTTGACAATTCATCTTTTTAGCAACAAAATCTTTCTTATTTTCACGAGGTCCGCATTTATCGCCCTCCTCGATTTCATAATCCATTCGTACTCGACAATTCATCTTTTTGTTAACAAAATTTTCCTTATTTTCAAGAGGTCCGCATCTATCGCCCCCCTCGATTTCATAATCCATTTGTACTTGACAATTATTAACTGTCTTATCCAAGAAAATTTCATTAATTTTTAATTTCATTTTCAATATCATACTTCAGGTCGACTTCGTTTTCATAATTAGTATAGGATGGACTCTCAGCCATCCTGTCGACAAATGGTGCTTTAATAATACCATAATTTTCAGTAATTTTATCAAATTTTTCTTTAATACGTGGTTCAGTCACATCACATACCCGTGGCGGCGCTTTTTCATTATTTGTTTGTAATCGCTCTTTCTTAATTAATCCATATTAATTTTTACTTGCTTTACATGTATTATTCTTTAGTTCCGACTCCTCGTCGATCTGATGTACTTGTATTTCGTCATTTTTATAATCGTCATATAACTCTTGTTCTTTTTCACTGTGATTGTATAGGTTTTTGTCGTTGCCATTTTGATTTCTTTCGTTTCTTTGTTCTTGTTCGTAGATTTCATACGAATCGTTTGTGTCAAATTTTATAAACGTTTCATTATTTTCATGCAATTCAAATTACTTGACGTTTCTGAGTCACTATCGGGATAATTATAAAATCTTGAATTTTTCATGTTCGTATAATCATTGTTTTCCCTTGGTTTTGTCATATATCGTATTATTTTTCGATCATTATTTTTGATTTCCTCCATTATATAAATCGATTCATCCGTTGGCATATTATTTACATTTTCAAAGGGGAGGATTAATGCGTTTAATTCTAAATATTGTTCCAAATAATTGATTTTTGCATCGTTTCTACGGAAAAAATCGGTGCCTAAGAGTCCGTCTTGTTGTATAGGGAACAAATCATGTGCTAAATTCAGTTCCACGGGAGATCCTTCGAAATCTATTCCAATTTTACCACGAGTAGTTGATGGATGATCAGTTATGCCTTTTAACAATATAATATCATTTTCGTCAATTTTCACGAAAGGTTACTTTTTTATAAACATTAATAATTAATAATCGAAATAAGAATTATTATAAATGAATACAGATTAAATTAAAAATTGTTGCCGTTGAAAACATGAATTATTGTCAATAAATTGCAAATCAAACTATAAATATTGCAAATAAAATGCAATGCAAAAAATAATTATTATAAATAAATTGCAGGTCCACATAATAATTGTTGTAAGAGAAAACGGTAAAATATCAGGTTTGCCTTTACGAATATTACAAGCGTATAGATAGCCGAAAAGAATATACCTTAAGTACCCAAATATATATATATATATATATATATATATATATATGTATATAAGTGTGTATAAATTGATCAATCGGTATTTATGCCGACAAATTCTTACGGGAAATGGGAATTGTGTTTACTTTAGGGTAATTATGCCGACGTCAGCATAATTCCACCGAAAATTCAACCATGTATCCGTACTTAAGCTGACACACAAAAAATCGGAAAATTATCTTTGTGAGCCCCGCTTTGACGTTATAATATTAATGAAGGATTGAAGCTATAACGTCTTTCGTAGTGACGAAGGCCGGAGGCACTTCGAATGAGGTTATAACTTCAATCCTTCATTAATATTATAAGGTCAAAGTGTGCTTTTTTACCCGTGAGGGGTATTTACGTATTTGGGTTATTGGTTTTTTATGCATTATTCTATCAATTAATATTCTCCCCCTTATATATGAGTCGTTACATATGTTTTATAACCTCAAAACACCAAGATAACACGTAGTGTCACCATAAGTACCGATACTGATGTTTATATATATATATATATATATATATGTATATAAGTGTGTATAAATTGATCAATCGGTATTTATGCCGACAAATTCTTACATAAATTATCTTTGTGAGCCCCGCTTTGACGTTATAATATTAATGAAGGATTGAAGCTATAACGTCTTTCGTAGTGACGAAGGCCGGAGGCACTTCGAATGAGGTTATAACTTCAATCCTTCATTAATATTATAAGGTCAAAGTGTGCTTTTTTACCCGTGAGGGGTATTTACGTATTTGGGTTATTGGTTTTTTATGCATTATTCTATCAATTAATATTCTCCCCCTTATATATGAGTCGTTACATATGTTTTATAACCTCAAAACACCAAGATAACACGTAGTGTCACCATAAGTACCGATACTGATGTTTATATATATATATATATATATATATATATGGGTGGTTCTCTGTGACATCGAAGATGAAAAAAATAAATATTGCTATAACTGTGGGAATATGTTTTAGAGGTATCCAGTAGTTCTCCTGAATTTTTTCAGATTTTTTCTGGGCCATTATTTTAAGTTACAGAGAGTCAAAGTTGACATTTTAGCACTTTTTTGCATTATATGCCCATTTTCATGAATTTTTAGCTCCCAGGGGATGCATTTTTCACTAAAAACATAAGTATGACTTTTTTTGTAAAATTTTCCGAACTTTTCATTAAAAATACTTTTAAAGACATAAATGTATGCTGTCACACTCTTGTAAGCCATTTAAACCTTAAATAGTGAAAATCAGCAATTCTGCTCCGGACTCTGGTAACCTAATACTGTCTAAAAGATGTCTTTTTATAGTCAGAAACTGCCTAAAAATTTCCAGAGTGGGTCTAAATCATTAAGATCACTTATGGTCAAAATATCCGGGAAAAGTGCCCGAAATATTAATAGAAATGTATATTTGTTGCCTTATAACGATGAATCTATTAGCATGATCATTGCAAAAAAATTTGTGCATTTACCTTGGAGTGGTAGAAAAATATCTTCACTTGTTTCAGAATCCATCTAATCCCCTGTAAGCTGCTAAAAATACAAATATTATTATAAAATTATAAAAAATTATTTTTTAAACAGTTATAATGCTGGATTTTTAGTTTTACATCCCTTACAAGAATTATAATACTAATCTAAAGGATTACTATAAATATATAAACATCATTATTACAATAACTGAATATACGTATTTAATACAAAAGATATATAAATAAATCGGATATATAATTATAATGAATAATATGATAACGTGACAGTGACAAGTTTGTGAAATCTAAACAATGTATTGCTGAATAATAATAATAATAATGTTGATACTTTTATAGTAATCCTTCAGATTAGTATTATAATTCTTGTAAGGGATGTAAAACTAAAAATCCAGCATTATAAATGTTTAAAAAATAATTTTTTATAATTGTATAATAATATTTGTATTTTTAGCAGCTTACAGGGGATTAGATGGATACTGAAACAAGTGGAGATACTTTTATACCACTTCAAGATAAGTGCATAAATTTTTTTGCAATGATCATGCTAATAGATTCATCGTTATAAGACAACAAATATACATGTCTATTAATATTTCGGGCACTTTTCCCGGATATTTTGACCATAAGTGATCTTAATGATTTAGACCCACTCTGGAAATTTTTAGGCAGTTTCTGACTATAAAAAGACATCTTTTAGACAGTATTAGGTTACCAGAGTCCGGAGCAGAATTGCTGATTTTCACTATTTAAGGTTTAAATGGCTTACAAGAGTGTGACAGCATACTTTATGTCTTTAAAAGTATTTTTAATGAAAAGTTCGGAAAATTTTACAAAAAAGGTCATACTTATGTTTTTAGTGAAAAATGCATCCCCTGGGAGCTAAAAATTCATGAAAATGGGCATATAATGCAAAAAAGTGCTAAAATGTCAACTTTGACTCTCTGTAACTTAAAATAATGGCCCAGAAAAAATCTGAAAATATTCAGGAGATCTACTGGATGATCACTTATGGTCAAAATATCCGGGAAAAGTGCCCGAAATATTAATAGAATTGTATATTTGTTGCCTTATAACGATGAATCTGGTAGCATGATCATTCCAAAAAAATTTATGCACTTACCTTGGAATGGTAGAAAAGTATCTCCACTTGTTTCAGTATCCATCTAATCCCCTGTAAGCTGCTAAAAATACAAATATTATTATAAAATTATAAAACATTATTTTTTAAACATTTATAATGCTGGATTTTTAGTTTTACATCCCTTAGAAGAATTATAATACTAATCTGAAGGATTACTATAAAAGTATCAACATTATTATTATTATTATTTAGCAATACATTGTTTAGATTTCACAAACTTGTCACTGTCACGTTATCATATTATTCATTATAATTATATATCCGATTTATTTATATATCTTATGTATTAAATACGTATATTCAGTTATTGTAATAATGATGTTTATATATTTATAGTAATCCTTCAGATTAGTATTATAATTCTTGTAAGGGATGAAAAACTAAAAATTCAGCATTATAAATGTTTAAAAAATAATTTTTTATAATTGTATAATAATATTTGTATTTTTAGCAGCTTACAGGGGATTAGATGGATACTGAAACAAGTGAAGATACTTTTCTACCACTCCAAGGTAAGTGCACAAATTTTTTTGCAATGATCATGCTAATAGATTCATCGTTATAAGACAACAAATATACATGTCTATTAATATTTCGGGCACTTTTCCCGGATATTTTGACCATAAGTGATCTTAATGATTTAGACCCACTCTGGAAATTTTTAGGCAGTTTCTGACTATAAGAAGACATGTTTTAGACAGTATTAGGTTACCAGAGTCCGGAGCAGAATTGCTGATTTTCACTATTTAAGGTTTAAATGGCTTACAAGAGTGTGACAGCATACATTTATGCCTTTAAAAGTATTTTTAATGAAAACTTCGGAAAATTTTACAAAAAAAGTCATACTTATGTTTTTAGTGAAAAATGCATCCCCTGGGAGCTAAAAATTCATGAAAATGGGCATATAATGCAAAATAGTGCTATAATATTAACATTATTTATTAAGTATGTAATTATATTTTGTATAAAATAATAAAGTTCTTTGTTATTAACAGAGAAACAATTCATGTATTATTCTAACCTATGACCTATGAATATTATATATATATATATCATGTATTATATATATATATTCATGTATTATTCTAACCTATAACCTATGAATATTATATATATATATATAATATTCATAGGTTATAGGTTAGAATAATACATGAATTGTTTCTCTGTAAATAACAAAGAACTTTATTATTTTATACAAAATATAATTACATACTTAATAAATAATGTTTATTTACCTGTAAATAACAAAGAAAGAACATTCAATGTTATTATTTGTCTTTAGATTACTTTTATAATGTTTTATTCATTGTTTTCGGTATATCTTTATTAACCGTACTGATTGACACGTGCCAATTCCTATCTGCAAATTTTACCTGTCGGTATATTAAAAGATCTGATTTACCGACCTACACGCGCGCAATTCAAATAGACTAAGGATGTTTTCCTTACATCTCCCCTCCTGGAGACATTTTTGGTACAAAAATTTGGTATATCTAATAATAATTACAAAATAATATAGAATATTATGTGATAGCACTTAGTAGTTACCACCTTGTAGTTAAGGAGATGGAGTTAATTGTAAAATATGGAATAAATTTGACTCTAACCTTTTGTGTCCTGTATTAACTTCATACATTGAGTCTGATATCTTCTTTAAAATCTTGTATGGCTTGATTCTTAGCATATCCAATTTTTTTCGGTTCATTCGGTTACCCTTTTCAATGTATACTAAATCTCCTAACGTAAATTCGTGTTCTTTTCTATTTTTGTCATATAATTTCTTATTATATTCATGGTATTTTATACTGTTTTTAAATCCAGTTTCTCTATCGTTTTCTAGTTGATTATAATCTCTATTCTTTTTTAGTTCATTTGGTAGTGTTGATGTATCTTCACCATTTAATAAATATTTCGGACTAAATTTTGTTACCGTGTGCTCGGTCTGATTGTATTGGTTTATGCAATTTCGTGCTATAGTTGTCCATCAATACTTCTTTTTTTCTTCGTTTATCGCACATCTTATTTTATTTACTAAAGTTTGTTTAAGTCTTTCGTTTAGACCGTTTGAAAATGGTGCATTAACTCCTGTAAAGATCATTGTAGCCCCTTTTTCTTCTAAGAAATTTTTGAATTCTTTAGAATTTATACCTGGATATTGATCTGTTAGAAGTATTTGAATATTATGGTCTCGTAGTACATTTTCTGTTAATTTAATGAAATCATTTGCATTTTGTGTTTTTGATGTCAATATGCAAGCATATCTTGTAAAGTTATCTACTAAGAGATGTAACTTTTTTGTGTGGATCTTAAACCACCGAATCCACCTATTGTATCTATAGAGACTATTTCAGAAGGTTTTTTTGCGGGGCAAGGTGTGACATTAACCCACTTTTGTCTTGCCTTCTTGACTTATTTTGTATACATACTTCGCAACATCTACAGGCTTTCTTTATATTTTCTGATATATTTGTTGTTGTATAATACGGCAGTATCTTATTTTTCATTTTGCTTATTCCAATATGACAAAATTTCTTATGCGTGTCTTTTATTAATTGTTTACTAAATTCTTCTGATAAGAAAATTTTATCTTTGTTTCTTGATTTTTTATAATACAAATTATTTTTATACTTTAGTTTGTCTCTGTTGGATTCTATTTCTTTATTTTTCTTTTGATTCTCTAAAATATCTTCTAAACTAATTAAGTTTACCATCTTTAATTTATCCTCTTCGTCTTCTTCAGACTCTAATACTAGGTTTCTGCTTAAGCAGTCTGCTTCTAAATTATCTTTACCTGGACGGTATATAATTTCGAAATCCAACTGTGATAAATAATAGGTAAGATCGCCTAGCTCTTCATCTGTTCTTGCTTTCATATTCATTTTTTCTAATGGTTTATGGTCTGAAAATACTGTAAAATGTTTGCCTATAAGCCAATGTTGCCAATACTTTACTGTTTCTTTTATTTCTATACATTCTAAGTAAATTGCTTTTTTTCTTTTTTGTGATTCATTCAGTTTTTTTGAAAAGTATGCTACTGGTTTTTCAGTTATTGGATTCTTGTTTAATTGTGGTTGTTTTAATGTTGCACCTATACCTTTTAAACTTGCATCTGTGTATATGTGTATTGGTAAGTCTGGATCAAATATAGTTAATACTGGTTGAGTGCAAAGGAAATTTTTCATGTATTCGAAGGCTTCTTGACATTCTTCTGACCAAACAAATTTTTTATTTTTTCTTAATAAGTTATGCAGCGGTTCTAAAATTAGAGAAGTTTTTGATACATATTCGTTATAAAAGTTGATTTTTCCTAGAAATTGTCGAACATTTTTCTTATTGTTTCTTATGGAAATTAAATTATCTTTTATTTTAATTTTTCTTATTGTTTCTTATGGAATTTAAATTATCTTTTATCGGAGAAATTGAGTTATGTTTAATTATATGCCCTAAGTATTGCACAGAGTCCAGTGCAAATGTGCACTTTGACAGTTTCAATCGGAATCCTTCCTTCATAATTGCATCTAATAGTTTTGATAGATGGTCTACATGTTCTTTGAAAGATTTTGAAAATATTAATATGTCATCTATGTAATTGACTGTAAAATTTGATAAATTATTTTTTCTTATTATATTGCTTAAAATTCTTTGGAAGATAGCTGGTGATGTTTTTAAACCAAATGGTAAACAGGTCCATTGAAAATGACCTTCTTGGGTCACAAAGCTTGTTTTTCTTCTGTCTTCAATTCGTAAAGGAATAGACCAAAATGCTGAATTTATATCTAGTTTTGAAAAAAAACTGCAATTTCTTGTCTTTATTACTAGGTCATCAATCAGTGGAAATAGTTGTGATTGAGGAATTATGATTTTATTTAGATCTGTAAAATCTATGCATAATCTAGATTTTTGATTTTCATCTCTTTTATAAGCTAACGTTACTGGAGCAGCAAATGGGCTGTATGATTCTTCTATTAGGTTTCTTTTAAGTAATTGTAAAATTTGTTCTTGTATTTCTTTTTTATCTTCGATTGTACATTTATATGGTCTTGTACTACAGTATTTATCTATTGTCAGATCTATTCTAGCTTTGTAATCTTTTACAGTACCTATATCATATTTATCTTTTGCAAATGTATTTTTATATTTGTCTATTAGATTCTTTATTATTTTTTCTTTATCACGTTTTAAATGATTTGTTGAAACGTTGTAGGTGCTTATTTCGATGGGTTCATTAAAATTGATTTGTTACTCATTTATTATATCATTAGATTCGGAATCTTCTTGTTCTATCTCTAATGTTTCATTTTGTATCAGTCTGAAATTTTTTGTACAATTTAATCCTATTAGAAAGTCATGTTTGAAATTTTTATTGTTAATTATGAACACATTCATGTGATCCTCTATATTTAGAATCTTTATTTTTATTTTTATTAATCCATCTGTTTTATACACACCATTAATTGTTCTCAAATTTGTTTTTTCTTATTTTATATCATTATTTGTAGATTTTAAATTTAGTAATTTTGAATTTATTAATGTAACATTTGATCCTGGATCATAGATAGCAGATATTTTTAAAATATCATTTAATTTTATTGGGAGTTCAATCAATGGTGATATTAGTTTTTTTGATTTTCATCACTTAGTTCTACGGCTAAGGTTAAATTATTTACTTGTTTGACTTTATTAATTCTATTTTCTTGATCTTTGAACCAGCATTCAGCTTTAGAATGAAAACGTGTTCCTTTTTCTTTTTCTTTACATATTTTGCAAGGTGTTTTTCACTTTTCTCTTTTGTGTTTGGTTTATTCTTTTTCATATCTAAATTTTTTTTTTACATTAAATGTTCTGATTTACTTATTTCATTATGTAGGTCTTCAGTTTTTGTTAATTTTCTCTATCAATTGTATCAATTATATAATTTGTATAATTTGTAATATTATATAATCAATTAATACAATTAATGCAATTATATAATCAATTATATAATCAACGTTTCATTGTCAATAGTTTTTCTTACTAGCAAGAAAATGATTGAGTGCGCGTCAATACTCTGAGACGTTTTGGGACATCGAGGATCTTTGCATGGAAATAAACAGTTTAGAGTAAAGACGCGCTGCGTCCCTTGCACTGTTTGTAATTTATGTAGTTATGGGGCTAGTACTGCTTCTCCTCATAGGAGAAATTATATTATTTCTATGGTGCTTTAATCGCATCTTAGATACAATTCCGGAGGAGATAAAAATGCACACTTTATGGAAACAGAGAAAACACACTTATCTGTAGAAATAATTAAAAATAATTATATATGTACGAATTAAAGGAGATAATAATAAATAACAAACCAAAGAACTTATAAAAAATTTGATTGTGTATTTATTTACAGATGGCACGTATACTCCTTCTCCTGGCATTAATTCTGTATTACTTGGATTGCATGTGCGGATTATGCGGATACGATTGCGGGAATCGGCTTTCGAACCTCACATTAATATCCTTAGTAGACGAAGGAATGCGATATTCGCGAACCATATATAAACATAATGAAAATATTCGCTCGGCTACTTCAATTGTACGATTATAGCGCTACGCACGTCTACGAATGTTCTATTAAAATATCGCGAACGGTTACGCATTGCGGATTGCATATTCATACGGCGCGGGTGTTAAAGGCAAAATAAGTTATTTTAAAAAAATAAGCAGAGAAGAATGTTTTTAATTACATCGCACCGGTTATTTGCCAATAGGAGGAACATCAATACTTAATATTCCTCCATATAATCCTCTATATATATTAAGAAATATTCCTTAATATTCCTTGTGCACTTTAATAAATAAATTGGATTTATTTATTATTGACCCTTAACAATCGAGTATTTACTAACTTAATATTCCTCGACGTAGTACCACTCATAAACCTATCATCTCCACGGGTAGTGCGGCTAGTACCGGATAATGTGAAGGTGTATACGTCGCAAGTTGGGTAGAAATAAGAATTCTTGATTATTATGCGGCCGTACATTTGAATTATAATAAGATAAAACTAGACTCGGGAGTAACATATACTTTAGTAAATCTAGAGTGTGCCGACTCAGATGCGTCATTGGTTTTCTGGAACCCTCTGCCCGAGGACGTTTTCGGAATATATACAGAGAAAATTTACGAAACTCAAGAAAATAGGATCATGTACTCCCTTGAGACCAACGACATTACCTTCACCTTATAGATAAAGGGAGAACAAAACATTTGCGGATTTCGGTTTACTCGAACGGAACATCCGAAATTTGCTATAATGAAAAACGCGAAAGAAAACGGCTTTCTTGATAAAGGGACGATAGCAAATAATAACTTAAATATTTTCACCTATATAAAGTCAAAATTCTTGTATGTAGAAAAGTACGTGCGTCGTCAACTTAACCTATTTCTTCCTAAGCGGACATTTTATAGTCGATTGGTTTTTTGCCTAGAAAATTCTCGAAAAAAATACAAAAATAATAACCAGAAGCACTATTTTGAACTAAAATTTTCCGCTTTTTCCGATTCTGAAGTTGGAATTTGAAAATTTCCATTGGAAAATTTAAAAATGGCGGTTTCAATTTAGTGATAAATCAGAAATACATTTTTCAACATTTTGACATGTTTGTTTAGAATAAAACGGTTTAACAAAGATCGTGAGACGGATTCATATGGTAAATGATATTATTATTGTAACATTTGATGTTTGCGAATTTTTCCGAAAAATTTTTCAAGATGGCGTCTGTGACATCATGAAGCATTCAGAAACTTTTTATTTTTTTAAAAAATTTTGAGTACTCAGGTTCTCGAGGACGCTGATAACGAGTCTGAAATCAGATTTGAAAAATTAAAGATGGCGGATTCAACATGGCGGACATTTTTTTTCGAAAGTTAACCAATTTTGGCCATATTTGATATACAATTTTCAGGGTTTTCAGGGTGGCTGATTACCAATCTAAAATCAGATTTGAAAAAATCATCATGGCGAATTCAAAATAACCGACATTTTTTTAAACATCAACCGAATTGGATTTAATGTTGAATATTTACTTTTGAAATAATGGTGGAAGAAATTATTCTTTTTTTTCAATGTGGTAAGGGTCAAAACAACTTGAACATTATTTGATAACCTTGGAAAAATTGCTACAAGAATCAACGACTAACTGTGAGAAACAGCTAAGCTGCTATCGTGAACTGGATTGTTAATGATAGCCCAATAAAGTGGATATCTTCTAACTATCTTGAGAAAGACTATTAGAGAAACGCACACTTTGCCGAAATGGAAAACTCGCCAACTATTCTGAAAATGACTGTTGGTGGGGCAGCCAAGGAAGAAAGATCCCAAATTATTCTAATGAATGTGAGGAGTATATATGTTCAAGTTGTTTCGACCCTTACCACATTGAAAAAAATGAATAATTTCTTCCACCATTATATCAAAAGTGAATATTCAAATTTGAATCCAATTCGGTTGATGTTTAAAAAAATTTTGGTTATTTTGAATTCGCCATTATGATTTTTTCAAATCTGATTTTAAATTCGTAATCAGCGACCCTGAAAACCCTGAAAAATGTATATCAAATATGGCCAAAATTGGTTAACTTTTGAAAAAAAAGGTCCGCCATGTTGGATCCGCCATCTTTAATTTTTCAAATCTGATTTCAGACTCGTTATCAGCGTCCTCGAGAACCTAAGTACTCAAAATTTTTTAAAAAAATAAAAAGTTTCTGAATGCTTCATGATGTCACAGACGCCATCTTGAAAAATTTTTCGGAAAAATTCGCAAACATCAAATGTTACAATAATAATATCATTTACCATATGAATCCGTCTCACGATCTTTGTTAAAACGTTTTATTCTAAGCAAACATGTCAAAATGTTGAAAAATGTATTTCTGATTTATCACCCAATTGAAACCGCCATTTTTAAATTTTCCAATGGAAATTTTCTAATTCCAACTTCAGAATCGGAAAGAGTGGAAAATTTTAGTTCAAAATAGTGCTTCTGGTTATTATTTTTGTATTTTTTTCGAGAATTTTCTAGGCAAAAAACCAATCGACTATATAATGTCCGCTTAGGAAGAAATGGGTTAATCGAATGTACTACGATATTCTAAAACGAAAATGCGACCTCGAGAGACTGAACAATATTTACAAGCGCTTTAGCTATAGCATCAATTTCTCCGGGTAAAGTCGGGTATCGTATAATGAATGAACCGGGATATCTCCTGGTAACAGCTGGAGAGGTTATACATCTATTAAAATGCTTAATAGTAAACGTAACAGAGAAAGAGGAACTACTGGCTGCTACGAGAAAATACATGTGTATCATAACAATGAACCCTACTTCCTAGCATCCAAAACCCGCATCCTGTTACGCACGGGTAAACTAGTCTC
Source organism: Theocolax elegans (assembly GCA_026168455.1). Taxonomy (NCBI): domain Eukaryota; kingdom Metazoa; phylum Arthropoda; class Insecta; order Hymenoptera; family Cerocephalidae; genus Theocolax; species Theocolax elegans. The sequence goes on from CM047429.1 coordinate 5,387,703, forward strand.
TCAACAACAAGACTCTCGCTTACCTGTAATATATAAAATGCACGAATTATGGTTTAAATTATTACCAAATCCGATTGAACTAAAGGACCCTGAAATTTTAACTGTCCAAACTAAAAATCAACTATATTAAATAAAGTAGCTTTAGGGGCATCAGGATGCGACGCGCAATAATTGCACGCGCTAATTAATCATTTAGCATAATAATTATTAAAGTAATAAGTATAACTAATCATTAGTTTTAAGACTCGTAGATTAGTAAGATAGCTTCGCGACTAACTCACGTCGTAAAACGCGAGTTCAACGACCGCGATATAAATAGCCAAGGGGCATTGTCCGCTCCCCCACTACTGCGCCTATTGGCCAGTTCATTGACCTCGTTCGGAGTGGGGCAACCGCGTTCTGCGCATTCGCGCTCGCGCAGATCGGTTATATATAAGGCGCGCCGAGAACCGCTGTAACCAGTCTGGATCAGGGAGCCGGAGGAAGCTGGTCGTGAGCACACGGCCAGACTGAATCTTAACCCTGGTGCAGGCGCCCGTAGATGCGAACGTGAGCACACGTCCGTAAACCAAACCTACCGTACCGTAACCGCTTCCCGACCGTATCCTCCTGAGCACACGTGGATTATCCCGACCGTATCTTCGTGAGCACACGTAGATTATCCCGACCGTACCCTCGTGAGCACACGTGGGTTATCCCGACCGTATCCTCGTGAGCACACGTAGATTATCCCGACCGTACCCTCGTGAGCACACGTGGATTATTCCGACCGTATCTTCGTGAGCACACGTAGATTATCTCGACCATATCCTCGTGAGCACACGTGGATTATCCCGACCGTATCTTCGTGAGCACACGCGATAACCGTTAGTTGCGTCCGTTTAGGAAACTAGTTATAAGGTAGCATTGTAAAGTTTGTAAGTCGCGTAGTACTAAGTATTGCTTATTTATTTGATTCTAGATTAACTATGTTCGCAACCCAGTCAGCAGGGGAAACGGCGATTCCATTTACTTTCTATTGTACAAAACATAGCTTTACAAATATATATATATAGTTAGTCTTTTACAATTAAATTACGGTATAATTATTTCAATTTTCTTCCTGACCGAATCCTGGAATCTGAGGAAGACCCCGGCGAAGATTCACTTCGTTACATGGCATTATAATTAAAGATATGAATTCCTCCGATTGTAAGATTTAATGAAAATCCGGTGGTATCACTATGAGCGGTGTTGTACGCGAATGCGATTTCTGCCAGGTGTTGATCCCATTTGGATTGATTTTTGTCTAGGTATTGTGCAATCATGGTCTTAACTACTCGGTTTGCCCTTTCCACGGGGTTACATTGCGGCGTATATGGCGGTGTTCTACGGTGTTGATTCCATGGTTTGTCAACAGACCTTCTACTTCCTTGCTAATGAATTGTTTGCCATTATCGCTGACGACGGTTTTGGGGCAACCATGGCGTAGGATTATTTACTCCTTAATGGCTTTCGCAACGGCACTTCCGGTGGCTTTATTTAATGCTCTGAGTTCCACCCATTTAGTGAGACGATCTTGCATGACAAGTAACCATATTTTTCCGTTGGTCGATCGTGGTTGCGGACCTACTAAGTCAATCGAAACCATTTCCCATAGTTGTTGTACATTAGTAGCGTGCATTAGTCCAGCTTGTGCCTGTTATTGGACTTTATATTCCTGGCATTTGGCACAGTTTCTTACATGCTTGGTTCCGTCGCGTAATATACCGGGCCAATAATAATAGCGAGCAAAGCGAACTAATGTTTTACTAATTCCTAAACGTCCAGCAGTAGGTTCATCGTGGCATTCTTGCAGGATCCGTTGGCGATCATCGGTCGGAATACACAATTTCCATTGTTCATTCGGGCCTTCTTCGTTGAAATCTAGGGTATGCAATATGTGTCGGTATAACTTTCCGTTTCTTATATAATACTCCGGAGTTTCTTTCGGCCGTGTTCTTACTTCTTTAAGCTTGGTGGTATACCATGTAACGATCACGCTGGGGATTAGGGCGTGGCGTCAAAGGCGAAATAAATAATTATATTTAAATAGAATAATACTAGTTTATTATAAAAATAAGATATGGTCTGGGCGCCAGCCGCGTACGATCGCGGCGAATTTATATATTATGCTCGGCTGCGTGCGAGCTGCTGCTACTTGCTGCGCGAGGGGTGCAGGGCGTGCACCCACCTTATTGCAGTGGAGATTGTCTCCTGGAATTCTGCTGCTCTGCGGTCAATTGCTCTCGCTCACACACACTCAATATTATTAATATAGTCGGTCGTGAATCGGTTGGCCGATGCTGCCTCGATGGCGTCCCGATGAGCTCTCTCGAGCTCGGTCGTTGCTCGGACCCGACGTGCGCGCGCAGCTTCTCGCGTCGAGTCGCCCGTCGGCCGCCGTCGTCTCGCGCGCCTCGTGTAGTGAGTGCTCGCGGCCATGTTTACCAAAGCGGACGATATTGCCGGGCTGCTGCTTCCCACGGAGAGGACGGTGTTCCTGGTGGTGCTGTTGACCAGGTAAGCCTTTACGATCGTTGTGTTGTGTTAATTTATCGGCTAATGAGTCCACTCTGTTACAGGTGCAGACGGGACGGCCGATACTCGAGTCTTCTCTCACTCGCTCTCACGGTGGCCGCTCAGCTGGTGTGCGTCGGGTCAGTTACTGCTGCTCTTCTTCGATGCTGCGTTGCTGCGGGGATTCTGGCTGCTTCCTAGGTAAATATCTAGCTCCCGAGGGAGTGCTGCCTATAATATACTAGTTATTATTTGAGAGTTATGGTAATGTTGTGATTACCATAACCTCACTTCCAATCCTCTCCTAGCATGTCGCTGTCAGTTACTGTGTGCCACTACATGCTTCCTTGTCTCCATCTAATTGGATGATTATTCATTGCTTAATTGTTTTACAGCTTCCTGGATGTCTTGTTGCTGCTCGTGCTGCTCAGTCTGGCACCTTGGGCCATCGTAGGCTGCTTCATGATCCTGGTGCGATGCCTCCTGGAAGTCGTATCGCCTCTCCTGACATGCTACTTCATTGTGCTACGTGGAACTAAGAGAAGTATTGGGGATTTGGGGAGCTTCGGTTAGGTTAGGTAGGCTTAGAGATGTGAGGGTAAGTAGGCTAGTTTATATTGGGACTCGCTCGCTTATTATTTTGACAGGTATAACATACCTTGTCACAACCATGAGCAATTTTTACTGGTATGGACTGTGCATGCTTCGACAGGTTGTCGAGAAAGTGCATCTGCTACGTTATTGTCTGCTCCTCTTCGGTACCGAATCTCCATATCCCATTGATCTAACACCATTCTCCATCGTGCCAGTCTTCCTGATGGGTTGTCGATTTTCTCTAGCCATTTTAGCGACTAATGGTCGGTTAGTACAATAAACTGGTAACCTTCGAAGTAGTCCTTCATTTTCCATATGCCCATTTCACTGCTAGGCATTCTTTCTCGGTGGTCGAATAATTTTTCTCTGCTTTATTGAGGGTTCTGCTGGCGTATGCAATAACTCTCTCCTGTCCGTCTATTTCCTGAGTTAATACAGCTCCTAAGCCATCATTGCTGGCATCGGTTTGTAGACACATGACTTTCTCAAAATCTGGGCAGGTTAATACGGGGGCCTTTGGCAAGTGTTCCTTTATTTCATCGAATGCTTCTTGTTGTTCAGGTCCCCAAGTCCAAGCAGTATTTTTCCTTAGTAATTTACTAAGTGGTGCGGTTCTTTTGGATACATTGGGTATGAATCGTCTGTACCATGATAACATTCCGTTAAAGCGTCGTAATTCCTTTAGATTTGTTGGCGGATTTAACTCGTGGACAGCTTTCACTTTATCGGGATCAGTACGTATACCTTCTGAGTCAATTACATGACCCAAATAACGTAACCGTCGTCTTCCAAACTGGCTCTTTTCCCAGTTTGGTCGAAGTTTTACCGCTTTTAAGCGGCGCAGGACTTCTTCCACCAGTTCAATGTGTTTTTCAAATGTTTCGGAAATAATGATTATGTCGTCTGAATAACAGAAGACGTGCGGTTCTAGCTCTGGTGTTACCACTCCTTCGGTAATCATGCGTTGAAAGGCGGCGGAGGCAGAATGTAATCCGAACGGAAGGACTTTGAATTGATACTGTCGGCTTGGTACGGTAAAAGCGGTTAATGGTTTGCTGTCCTCTTCGAGTGGTACTTGCCAATACCCATTTTTTAAATCTATGGTATTTAGGTATCGAGCTCCTCGTAATTTATCTAATGTGGCGTTTATCTTTGGAAGTGGGTAAGCGTCCTTGATTGTTACCCCGTTAAGTTTCCTGAAGTCTACACAAAATCTGTATTTGCCATCATTTTTCTTTGCTAATACGATTGGCGAGCTCCACGGACTGGTAGATGGTACTATAATTCCTTCTTTCAACATTTTGTCAATTTCTTCGTTAATTACTTTTTGCATAGCGGGGTTGCGAGCGCGGTATCGCTGTTTTATCGGTGTAGGGTCACTAAGCCGTAGTCCATATGTTAATAGCGGCGTGGGACCCTGAATCTCGTTAAAGTCATTCCGAGCTCTGTCGATAAATTCATCCATTACTTTTCTATCCTTTGTATTAATATCCACTAATCCTGGTGTCGTTTCAACTTCTCATATATCGGAATTCAGCTAGCCATTTCCTGGGTATAATTCTTTACCCTGAATTGTCATTTTAAATCCTATTTTTGGCAAAATGTCCATTCCTAACAAGAAATGATGCCGAAGGGTGGGCATGACGTGAAAATTGCCAAGTATCTTGTTGCCCCTTATCCAACATGGACCGGCTATGTTGTCTTCGAGTGGTATTATACTACCATCGGCCAATACGGCTCGGTTCTCTTTTGTCACTTTTTCCTATCCTTTGGCCAAACACCAGTTGGTCGCGGCTCTGTTGGCGCAAGAGCTAACGGCACCGGAATCAATAAGTGCCTTAAAACGTCGGTCTCTTATATTTACGGTGACGAAAAACCGGTTATCTCGTTCGTGGACCGAGTCATTGGCCTAGTTGACTCGGTCCTTTGCCCGTTTCCCTGACTTGTTCCATGACAATCTTTCGTGTAGACACCTTCCTTTCCACAAACCGAGCAAAATAGTTTCCACGGATTTCGGCATTGACTACGGTTGTGCCCACGTTGTTTACAGCGCCAGCAACATTCATTTCGTTTGTAAGCTGTGTTGATTTTGGTGATGGTCATTGTCTCTTTTTGTTGTTTGTATGTTCGGTTGATCTCTAGTACATTAGCTTCATGTTCTTCCACTCTTTGAATTAATTCACTTACGTTTCTTATTTCGGAGCGGCGGATGTGAATTCGGAGTTCGGCTTTCATATTATAATACAAATTATCTAGCTGTTCTTCTGGATCATAGTCCCCTCTTCGACGCATTAGGGTCAATAATGCTGTGGTGAAGTCTCGAATGTTTTCGTTCGTCATCTGGGTTCTCGCTGCAATTTGTCGACCCAAATTCCTTCTTTCTTGTGGAGATAAGTAAAATCCTCGTAGTTGCTCTTCCACTTCTTTCCATGAATTTAAATTTCTGGCCTGGTTACGGTACCATTGTAGTGCGTTGCCTTTCAAGAGTTCAGGTAATCCCTGCAGTATTTGTTCTTCGGTGAAGTCGTATGCTTTCCTTAACTCATCGACTCTTTCCAGAAAAGAATAAACCTCTTTTCCTTCGAAGTGACAATTCCATTTCCTCATCTGATCCATGACTTCTTTTCTTGACGGTACTGGTGGTGGTACTGGTACTATTGGTGTTGATGTCATTGGCGGGATCATATTTTGTTGTTCTTGATTGTTGCTACCGGACGCTTCAAGTAATGAGAGGTTTGCGTGGTCGGCTGCTAGCACTTTAGTTATGTCTAACTCTTCTTTGTAACCTACAGGATCTGGAGTTTTGTCGGTGAATAACGCATCATTTAGCCTTACAAACATCACAAGACGTTGTCTTAATTCTGTAACGATGCCATCAGTGTCAATTTTATGCTATATAGTTCTTCAATTAGATCTTCTCGACGTAATTTGTAAATCCACAACACGGGGGCCATTGTACAATTTGTTTAATTGTCGGAATTTATAAGTGTAATCGTGTTAGTGTTATCGCGGCGTGCTAGTGTGATTTACAAAATTAAGTAGTTTGTAAGTTCGCTAAAAAAATTTAAAGCTAAAAGATTTTCAAATTCCTTTTACAATTAGCTGTCCGAGCGCCATGTAACGGAGTGACTCTTCGCCGGGGTCTTGCTCAGATTCCAGGATTCGTTCAGGAAGGAAATTGAAATAATTATACCGTAATTTAATTGTAAAAATTCAATAGAATTTATTTAAGATAGATTTGAAAAAAACAAACAAATAAAAACAAATAATAAAAAAAAACAAAATTGAACGGGAATTGGGAAGAGAAATTGTCCTTACACTCCAATAATATGGACACTCATGAAAATTGCAGATGTAAGGGCGCTAAAAACTTCTCGTGCAGTAGTTAGTAGATTTATACCTGGTTGATCACTGATGACCTTGAATTTAACCCATGAAGAACATTCCAAGGTGAAGAGTAGCCTTAACAGAAAATTACCTATAGGTGATTTGATGCAGACAAAAATTTGTCTGAGCAAGGACCCCTCACTGCCCAGCCACTCAAGGCAAGACTTTTGAGGTTTTAATATTTTTAGAGATCTTTAAATTATTTTAATAAGTTTTCAAATTTTTTTCCATCGACCTCTTGACAGTAGCCTAATTTAATGTAAAAAAAATTCAATGGCATTCACAAGATACTCTGCAGGCATATTATAACATTCGTCTTGAATACGTAGTCGTAATTCTAAGCTTCGCGGCTTAGTTTTGTAAATTCTATCTTTGACATAACCTCATAGGAAATAATTCAACGGCGTCAAATTGGGAGATCTTGCTGACCACTCAATGTGTAAATACCTGCGAACATTTCTACCGTAATGAGAGGAAACTCCATCTTGTTGGAAAAAATTATTCTCGAAGTTTTCACCACTTGCCTCTATTTTTCTCGGTACTATCTGATTACGAAACATATTTTCATACATCTTGGCATTCATATTTCCTTCGTAGAAAACGGGACCAATTACTTGGTTGTTCAATATTTCGGTCCAAACATTCAACTTTTAAGTGGATGGAGTACCTTCATTTAAAATACACACTTACCGACATTAATAGATTTTTCAAATTATCATTTATTTTCCATATTTGTTCAATTTTTTGAGTTAAGGCACATTCTACAATGTGTAAAAATTGTGCGTGTGCTAAAAAAATTTAGAAAAAATAAAAATTAAAAACTGTATTTGAAAAATCAATTGCAGAAATCTGTAATCAGTACGGACTCCCCTTAAGGATATTGGGTCTTATGTTCATGCATCCAATGGGGATTTTCAGTAGGCTAATATCTGCAGTCATGCCTATTCAAAGTACTATTTAATTGAAATGTTGCTTCGTCAGAAAAAACTATCTTCTGATGAAAGTTCGGATCATCATTGATCCGTTCCATCGTATCTTCGCAAAACTCATCTTGACGATCAAATTCGTCTTCGTTTAACTCATGGACGAGTGTAATCTTGAAGGGATGGAATTTATTTGTCTGTAATACTCTGTGAACAGATTTCGTACTCGCCTCATGCTCTTGAGCAAGTCTACGAAGAATGCAATGAGGATCCTCTATAGCGGAGAGTAAAATATTCAATGATGCCTCTTCTGTAGTAGCTGTTTTTGGCCTTCCAGTTCGTGGACGATCTATCATACTGCCGATATCTTCAAAACGTTTCAAAGTACGTAAAACTGCTGATTTTGATATTGAAGGTAACCCTTGTCTGAAAGTTTCATTAAAAAGATTGTTTACGTGTGTGAAAGAACGATTTATATCTCCACAACCTCGTATCATAAGTAGTGATATTCTTTCTCCTTTCAGAGAGTCGCAGCATTATAACTGCTTGGATACGGTATCGATAAATTGCAATTAACAGTTAGTTAACTAGTTAGTAGTAAATTGAAATACCGAAAAATAAAAAAAAAATGAAAGTGAATATTTTTCAATGGTATTTGAAAAAATTTGTTTTGTCAGTTCACTTAATTGAGAAAGAACGATAAAGCAATCATCCAACAATGCTAAGAGCTACTAGCGTGTGACCGGTTGAAAGAAGTCATAAACATGAAAGCCCAAACGACATGCCCATGATTAATGTTTTCAAGGTCATTGACCTAAGGTTATTCCAAGGTCGAACCAGAAGAACTAGCAGCAGCTGATCGCGGACATCGCCCCATGGGCTTTCGAGGTCGCTGAACCAGAATCTGGGGTTGGTTTGCTCCGTCCTGCATCCTGTTATCAAGCATTCGACCTTCAAATGATCTATGGCACACGTTTAACTCCCTATGTTATGCATATCGTTGGATAGGGAATTTCACCAGCTTCCCATTTCTGCTATAACAAATGGGGCTTCCAATTTTAAAAACTCGTCTCGACCTTTAAATGACCTTGAAGGTCAAATTTAAGGTCACCATCAGATAGTCAAGCAAAAATTGTACAACTTTTGTCTGAAACATTTTCTTCGAAAATGCATATTTGCCGAGTTATTGTGCCGTCCCGGAACTTTGACACACCCTATATAAACAAATGTATATACAATAACAAATTAAAGTAATAGAAATAAATATAATAATAAATAAATAAACGTATAACTAAAGAGAAAGAAAAAGATAGATAAATTAACAAATTTAAATAATTGGAAAAAAATAATAAGGTAATCGAAATAATAACATAGTTAAGGATTAAAAAGCAGACAAAACGACTGTACACATATAGTAAAATAAAGAGATGGAAAAACAAATACACACTTCATTATATAAGATTTAGCCATAAATAAAAGAAAAAATCAGGCCACACAAATAAATAAATAAAAGATAATAAAAAAATATATTTTATTCAAACAATGTTGAAAATACAAGCCTAAAATACGTAAATATATTTTTCTTAGTATAGAATAAAAAAAGGAGTAAAAGAAAAAGCATATACTTACATACGATGTGAACTGCTTACGACGAGAGATGCAGAAGTAATAAAGAGGAAAGGTGACTGTAGGTCCACTTTTATAGAGAGAAAGACACCTTTGAATTAAAATACAGGGGAAAATAGAGGGAGGAAACATAATGGAAAAATTGTAAAAGTAAGGAAACCCAATGTATCCGAGATGTTCATTTCCCACTCAAATTCACAGAAAATAAAAATGAACGTGTTCTTTGTTCATAATAAAAAAAAACCCATAAACATGTATCTTGAACACTGAAACTATTGTTCGACGTTTAGTTAAAAAGGGGAAGGGGATAAAAAATTTTGTTTTATTTATCCTCTTATTACATTACCATAGAGAAATAAGCATAAATTATAAGATATATGTATAAGATTTATTTAAAAATCTCATAAAATTTATTTATTTCTAGGAAAATTTATAAAAAGAAAAAAGTATTAAGTAAATAAGTAATCTGAGCAGTTCTTTTTCAGGAGTAAGAACAAATAAACATGAGAATATCTGACAAATCAAAAATTAATTACCAGAAAGTAACAGTAATAAAACAGGGGGAAAACAAGTTTGACAATAAAAAAGGTATAAATAATAAGACATGATAAATTTTACATATCTGACACAAAATTGTAAAAAACATCTCTCAAACAAACCGCACATATATAATCGAATTTACCGCGGTTCAGATGTTTATAGTGTTCAAGTATTGTTAATGTCAATGCAAACAGCTGTAAAGAAGAAAGGAAATTAGAGATTTTTCCTCTCTTCTCCTTCGCAAATTAATTACCAACAATCACCATAATTATATGATTATACAAGTAATTATTTATAACCATTATCGTCAACAACGAGGTCGTTGTGTTTTCAGGTCGGTCGACGTGTCATGTCTTGACTGAATTATAAATACATTTTTAGTTTAATTATAGGCAATTCAAAAACCTGAAAAGGAACTTAAAATAGAGTACAAGTAAGTGGATTGAATAATCATGATTTAGACCATTTTAACAGAAGTAACGATAAATTCACTTGAAAATTTTATAAAGAAGAAATAATATCGAAACCCAGCTGAAACCGGCTCACAAAATATAACAACACCAGATATCTTTTAAAAAGAAATTCATAGAAAAATGAAGAGAATTAATGAAGGCATCTTCTCCAAAAGAAGGAAACGCCGAATAGTACAGTCGAGTAAATAATTAATATTAGTGGAAAAAAATATAGTGTCGCATACGTAATAAAGATTCTGTATTACATTGCATATAGACCGGGCATATATCTTTCTGTATGTTCAAAAAGAGGAATTCGGAGGATAAAGAAATAAGACGTTTTCTATTGAAGCTGAGTAAAGACAAGCGACGAGCTCCCGTATTTATACGATATAACAACGAACAAATAAGCGTTACATACATAGGAAAAAAGGGAAAGATTGCGAAAGGAAAAACTCCGAGTGAAGCATGTTTTTAACTTTTTATACTTTGTCATATTATGTACACCCTTCTATATTATCGTACCAATCAATTTTACATAGAATATAGCTATAACATTGAAACATAGTAACGTTCAAACAGAATAAGTTACATTGCAACTATATCAAAAGGCGCGATAGCGCCTGACGCAAGTATAGCGCGAGAGCCATTATAGACAGCTAATTTAACCCCTCAGATTTTTGATGTCTTTTTTTCTACTATTACATTATATTCAATATGTAATCGATCAAACCTCGTATTCTCTATTTATTTATCTTCACTTTACATCCAATTCTATGTAAATTGACGGATATTGAAGAAAAATCATGACAAAGAAATTGCTTGCTGATTTCCTTTACGAAATATTTTTCCTCTTCCTTTTTTTTCATCTCCCCTCATATATATGTCTAATTGCTTTCCAACCCGTGAGAGAGTGCGGACAGAGGTAAAAACCTCCAGTCAGACTCTGAAAAATTCCTTGAGAGGGAGCTGCTGCTACTCTTTTTCAACACAGTTGTCACGTATATATATATATATATTATATCAAAAGGCGCGATAGCGCCTGACGCAAGTATAGCGCGAGAGCCATTATAGACAGCTAATTTAACCCTTAAATTTAACTGTTATTTTAAATTTTCAAATTCTAAAATTAGTCGGGGGGCCTTTGGATATATATATATAATATGACATTCCCGTATCTTCAAAAATATCACGTAACACATAGGTGCAGGGGATCACATTTAATTACACGGGAGAGATAGAGAGATAGAGTGAAGTGAGAGATAATCAAGTCAAACGTACAGCCGCGTGTACATTACAGCGTGCAAAAAGTGTAACAGATAAAACAAGTATTTCTGTGTAAAGAAAAATAGCATCTCACTAATAAGATGAGTAAATAAACGATAAAAAGGAAAAAGTCCAAAGAGAGATAGAATATTTAATGAAATGGAACTTAATTACAATGAACAAATGGAACAAAAAAAAACTAGCGAACAAAACTCAAATGTTAAGAAGCGTAATAATGGAATTCATTGCATTAAGTTTAATAAGGATGAATGTATTTTTCAGTTTGCAATATATGATGATGTCGAACATATAAAAATATATACTGTTCAAATTTTTAATGAAAATAATAAGGGAACATTTGGAGTTTTGGATATTCCATTGGCCATAGATTTGCATCAAGTAGTTAAAGAAACACCTTTTTGGATAATATTGTAAATACTCCAATAATATTTGTAAGAAATCTTAAGTTACACTTAGACATGTATAACAAACGAAAAATACAATATGATGATTTGAAATCTTATTTGGAAGATGTTTGTAATTGTTCTGTGGATGTGCATTATTCTTATACTATTGTTTTATAACGTTTCTGAAATGCAAAGATTTTGAAACTAATACCTACTTTAACATAATTGTTTATGTATTTTATGACTTAACAAAAGAAAATCCTATTGAAATAAAATTTGACTTAAATAGCTTTAATAATATTGACAATACTAATATGAAGCAGCATTTAGAATCTTTTTTCGAATGTTTTAAAACTTTAATACTAAAAGTAGCATTTATTCAAATAATTGAACAAGATAATGCACCTATGGAATGGAAGTTGGAAAAATATGATACAATATCAAATTTAAGTGTAAGTATTTTTAAACTAAAGACTTTAAAACTGAAAAAAAATTATTCATTTACTTCTCTTTTAAGATTTATCAGATTTTGAAAGCTCAGAGGATGATATTAGCCAGATGAGCACTCCAAAAAAGAAACAAACAAAACAAGCGGTGAAGAAACCTTCATATACTAAAATTAAAAAAGCAACTGTTAATAAATTACAAACTAACAAAAAGTCACAAGGTAAAAATGATGGCTCTACTGAACAGTATAGTCAAGGAAATTCTCAAACAAATATGAATGTTAAAAAAAACACAGAAAACTAACAAGAAAAAGAAAAAAAAACTTCAAGATACAATGAGACAAACAAAACTAAACTTTACATTAGAGATGAATGCAAATGAAAAAAAAGATTTTTTGGCGATAATAGTGCAATAAGCGCTGCTATTCATGTGAATAAAAAAAGGGCAGAACAATTAAAGCAAGTCAACACATTCAAAGGAGAATCAAATAGTGAAATGGATAAAACAGATGAAATTAATAAAGTTAATTCAAAAGGTAAACTGCAAAAACAGCAATTAGCTAGCAAGCTAGTTAATTCAAATAAGACTATTGACATGAAAAGGAAATCAATAACAAAAATAAATATCATTAAAAGACCACATAGTATAATTAACAAAAGAATCAAGCAACCTATCACAACAAGTACACCACTTCATGTGCAAACTAATCAAAAGGCGCGATAGCGCCTGACGCAAGTATAGCGCGAGAGCCATTATAGACAGCTAATTTAACCCCTCAGATTTTGTATTCATTATTTTGATTATTACATTAATAATATATGTATAATCGATCAAACCCCACATTCCCTATTTAATTATCTTCACTCAACATTAAATTTTGTGTAAATTCATCGACACATACTAGAGAAAAATCAAGTGAAAGAAATTGCTTGTTGATTTCCTTTAACTCGATTTTTGCTATTTCCGTGTTTTATTGTCTCTTCCCTTTTTATATATATATATGTGTCTATAGAATTAGTTTTCAGCCCGGGACAGAGCGCGTACACATGTAAAAACTCGTGTCAGACTCTGAAAAATTCAGCGCGAGGGCGCTACTGTTACGCTCAGTTTAGTTGCAGCAGTTGCAGTTGTCATGTTTTGTGGTTATATTTTTTTTATTAAGTACTGCTAGCAAAAATTTATTTAAAATATCAGATGTATTATGAGAAAATAATTATCCCATGTGATTTATTAAATTCGTCAGAAATTTATCAAAAGGCGCGATAGCGCCTGACGCAAGTATAGCGCGAGAGCCATTATTTTTATATAGACAGCTAATTTAACCCTTAAATTTAACTGTTATTTTAAATTTTTAAATTCTAAAATTAATCGGGGGCCTTTGGATATATATAATATTATGACATTCCCGTATCTTCATCAAAAATGTCATGTAACACATAGGTGCAGGGGATCAGTTTTACTTACACGGGAGAGAAAGAGAGATAGAGTGAAGTGAGAGATAATCAAGTCAAACGTCAACCCGCGTGTACATTACAGCGTGCAAAAAGTGTTACAGATAAAACAAGTATTTCTGTGTAAAGAAAAATAGCATCTCACTAATAAGATGAGTAAATAAACGATAAAAAGGAAAAAGTCCAAAGAGAGATAGAATATTTAATGAAATGGAATTTAATTACAATGAACAAATGGAACAAATAAAAACTAGCGAACAAAACTCAGTTGTTAAGAAACGTAATAATGGAATTCATTGCATTAAGTTTAATAAGGATGAATGTATTTTTCAGTTTGTAATATATATGATGATGACGAACATATAAAAACATATACTGTTCAAATTTTTAATGAAAATAATATGGGAACATTTGGAGTTTTGGATATTCCATTGGCCATAGATTTGCATCAAGTAGTTAAAGAAACACCTTTTTGGATAATATTGTAAATACTCCAATAATATTTGTAAGAAATCTTAAGTTACACTTAGACACGTATCACAAACAAAAAAACAATATGATGATTTGAAATCTTATTTGGAAGATGTTTGTAATTGTTCTGTGGATGTGCATTATTCTTATACTATTGTTTTATAACGTTTCTGAAATGCAAAGATTTTGAAACTAATACCTACTTTAACATAATTGTTTATGTATTTTATGACTTAACAAAAGAAAATCCTATTGAAATAAAATTTGACTTAAATAGCTTTGATAATATTGACAATACTAATATGAAGCAGCATTTAGAATCTTTTTTCGAATGTTTTAAAACTTTAACACTAAAAGTAGTATTTATTCAAATAATTGAACAAGATAATGCACCTATGGAATGGAAGTTGGAAAAATATGATACAATATCAAATTTAAGTGTAAGTATTTTTAAACTAAAACTTTAAAACTGAAAAAAAATTATTCATATACTTCTCTTTTAAGATTTATCAGATTTTGAAAGCTCAGAGGATGATATTAGCCAGATGAGCACTCCAAAAAAGAAACAAACAAAACAAGCGGTGAAGAAACCTTCATATACTAAAATTAAAAAAGCAACTGTTAATAAATTACAAACTAACAAAAAGTCACAAGGTAAAAATGATGGCTCTACTGAACAGTATAGTCAAGGAAATTCTCAAACAAATATGAATGTTAAAAAAAACACAGAAAACTAACAAGAAAAAGAAAAAAAAACTTCAAGATACAATGAGACAAACAAAACTAAACTTTACATTAGAGATGAATGCAAATGAAAAAAAAGATTACTGGCGATAATAGTGCAATAAGCGCTGCTATTCATGTGAATAAAAAAAGGGCAGAACAATTAAAGCAAGTCAACACATCCAAAGGAGAATCAAATAGTGAAATGGATAAAACAGATGAAATTAATAAAGTTAATTCAAAAGGTAAACTGCAAAAACAGCAATTAGCTAGCAAGCTAGTTAATTCAAATAAGACTATATTGACATGAAAAGGAAATCAATTACAAAAATAAATACCATTAAAAGACCACATAGTATAATTAAACAAAAGAATCAAGCAACCTATCACAACAAGTACACCACTTCATGTGCAAACTAATAAATTAGTTCAACCAACTGCAAATGATAGTTTTTGGACATCAGTGAAATAAGTAGAAGAGAATCTGTAAATACCAATAATCATAATAGCAGTAGTAGTAGTAGTACCAGAAACCTAAGACGTTCTCGTAATTAAAAAAATTGTGTAAATTTAAAATTGTTAATATTATTTAATTATGGTTGCAAAACACCAATATATTAAGTATATGATGGAATGTGCATCCAATAATTAAACACATTATTTTTGTACAATATACAAAAATATTATAATCAATAATTAAAATATATTTAGCCATTATTGTTGTACAGTGCACAAAAATAATGTGTTTAATTGATCAATAATGATCAATAATTTATACATTTTTATAATTATCAAGTATATATTTTTATACGATTGATTTTTGATATTTACAATTAAAATTTCTATATCCAATTAATTTAAATTAATTTTTATTTCATTCAGGACAATTACGATTTAATAGGAATTTTATTAATAATTCATTTCGTTTGAACATGTAACTGTTGTATATAATAAATAATAAAAAAATTTTTTTCAAAATGTTAAAATGATATTCTACCTTCATTGATGTTATGTTTTTATTTACATTTTTTTATAATTTTATTCATTATAACATTGTAATATTTTTCAATCAAAATAATTGAATAAACAATTATTTATTAACTTCTAAGAATGGAAATAAGGATATTTATTTACAAAATTTTTCTTATTAGAAATAATAAATTATATTTTTTAATATCTTTACACTTTCTTAACAAATATATTATACTAAAATTGTTTATCAACATTCTTATGAACTAATAATGCACAGTCTAATGTTTTTAACTTGTTGGAAGCACTTTATCTCTGAAGGCAAGAGCAGAAACTACTTTTTGGTGTCCTTGATATTCTCTCTTCACAGTTCCTGTTGCTATATTCCATAATCTTGCAACACCATCCGACGAAGCAGTAAAAATGTATTGCGAATCAGCACTGAAAGCTACATCCCAAACCCATCGTTTAGCTTCGTGCTGTAGAACTTGCACCTCAGAAAAGTCTGTTGTTTTCCAAACTTTGGCATTCTTATCTGCTGAAGTAGTAACAAGAAGTGTACTATCAGGACTAAACTTACATCTAAGTGCATATGCTCTATGTGCATTTAACTTATGCCTAGGATTTAATTTTGTAGGTTCTTCACCGATACCACCGGTAAGTGTCCATATAAAACAATGACCTCTGTTGTTAACAGCAGACATATAAGTCCCAACTGCATTACTGCTATGTCTTGAATAGAAACTTCTGCTTCAGGTATTAATTGCTCATTATGGTCTGCTCTGACTTTAGATCCCACAAATGTATAACTCCACTTTTTGCTTGATACGTTTGATGACTGGGCTCCAGAATCTAAATTGTTAAATAAATAATTTTATTAACAAATAATTATATTATTTTTAACTTCTCTAAAATAATTTATTCAAATAATTAATAAACATTTCCTAAATTTTTTTTACTATTTTTATTTAAATCTTGATACTTACAAATATAGTAAAAATAAAAAATTTAAATAATTATTATAATGTACCTTTGACAACTGTAGTCCAAAACCAAGAATTTGACAAACTTTTAAATTATCAACATTAAACATAACCAATAATTGTCACAGACAGGTTCTGCTACGCGCACGTTTCTCGGCAAATTAGATGATTGACGACTGTGTAAGATAAAAGATGACCGTTTAAGATAATAATGAAAAAATAACTAGATCACGAGTGTCTCACTCACTCGTTCGCTTTCCCCTATAGCTCTGTCTCAATTTTTTTGAAAAGTAATTACGTAACTTATAACTTATATGTCCTTATAAAGTTTTTTAAGTGTGTTCCTTTTGACGAATAAAAAAAAATTTGGAACAAAAGTTATCTTTAATTCTTATTCCCTTCTTTTTTCTACTTACACAATAGCTTAATTTTTTTTTTATTAAGAATTAACTAAGTAAATATCCGATAAATGAAATTTCGGCAATAGAAAGTATTGAAATCAAAACACCTTCCAAGAAGGTGTCAATATTCGCAAGTATTTTATTCCAATCACACTTTTTAAATTGCAATCTATTAAATAAGTATCTTTAATTCTTATTCCCATATTTTTTCTACTTATACAATAGCTTAAAATTTTTTATTTAAAATTAATTACGTAACTTATAACTTATATGCACTTATAATGTTTCTTAAGTGTGTTCCTTTTGACGAATGAAAAAATTTGGAACAAAAGGGTCAGTAATAAAAAACAACTAGAAATTAAAGACTCATCATTTTCTACCTATTGTTATATATTTTAATTGGACATTTTATATATTTTTCCATATATATTTTTCCATACGTAGTTTTTGCAATAGAAAGTATTGAAATCAAAGCGGTATAATCGACAAGTATTTTTTACTATACCATAAATTTGTATTTCAATTAAACATTTTTATTTTTATGTGTTACATAAACTCCGCAAAAAGTTTCTACAATTGAAAGTACTGAAATCAAAATGGAATCGCCAAGTATTGTATCTACGCATCAATGTCTGGGAAAAGATTTAAAAATTTTTCGTCGTTTAAATTGGTTGAAACTTCTCTAACTTGTTTGAAGGAGTTCACATTTGAACCGTGATGATTATTTGTCAAATCCTCATTATTGCCAAGAAATATATTTATTATGTCAAAATCTTCATCCATTTTCATAGTTGGAGAAATAAGTAAACAATTTTATAATATATTTATTTACATAAAATTAACTGCTTCAAAACTAATAAAACAGAAATTTATTTATCTCATTTTATTGCTTTTAAATAAAATAATACTTGCACCACACGTTGATTTGGGCACTTATTTAAGAATGTCACAATGCATATTGCATATATTTATCATATGTATCAAGGGGTTTTATAAATACTTTAATCTTTAGAGGACCTGTAATAGCTTAAAGGCGAAAAAAAATTAATTTTTTTATATAAATCAATAAATAGATACACATTTATAGAATAATGCGATTGCCAAATTTTCAGAACACCGGCCCTCTAAAGGTCAAGGTATAAGATAAGATGTAAAATTTGTATAAATGACTTATTGTAATGATTCCCATGAGGTCTGTACATAGCTACAGGCATTAATAAATTAATTAGCACATCAAAAATGAATACATATTTTCAAATTGAATTAAAAGACAGCTAATTTAACCTCTCAAATATTATTTTTTCATTATTTTTATATTATTGCATTTTAAATATATTCTCGATCAAATTTCGCATTCCCTAATTATTTTTTATCTTGACTGTACATCAAATTTTGCGTTCATAAATACATATTGTTTTAAAGCACTAGATATATCAGTAGACTTAACCAACGGTGGTGCAAGTATTATTTTATTTAAAAGCAATAAAATGAGATAAATAAATTTCTGTTTTATTAGTTTTGAAGCAGTTAATTTTATGTAAATAAATATATTATAAAATTGTTTACTTATTTCTCCAACTATGAAAATGGATGAAGATTTTGACATAATAAATATATTTCTTGGCAATAATGAGGATTTGACAAATAATCATCACGGTTCAAATGTGAACTCCTTCAAACAAGTTAGAGAAGTTTCAACCAATTTAAACGACGAAAAATTTTTAAATCTTTTCCCAGACATTGATGCGTAGATACAATACTTGGCGATTCCATTTTGATTTCAGTACTTTCAATTGTAGAAACTTTTTGCGGAGTTTATGTAACACATAAAAATAAAAATGTTTAATTGAAATACAAATTTATGGTATAGTAAAAAATACTTGTCGATTATACCGCTTTGATTTCAATACTTTCTATTGCAAAAACTACGTATGGAAAAATATATATGGAAAAATATATAAAATGTCCAATTAAAATATATAACAATAGGTAGAAAATGATGAGTCTTTAATTTCTAGTTGTTTTTTATTACTGACCCTTTTGTTCCAAATTTTTTCATTCGTCAAAAGGAACACACTTAAGAAACATTATAAGTGCATATAAGTTATAAGTTACGTAATTAATTTTAAATAAAAAATTTTAAGCTATTGTATAAGTAGAAAAAATATGGGAATAAGAATTAAAGATACTTATTTAATAGATTGCAATTTAAAAAGTGTGATTGGAATAAAATACTTGCGAATATTGACACCTTCTTGGAAGGTGTTTTGATTTCAATACTTTCTATTGCCGAAATTTCATTTATCGGATATTTACTTAGTTAATTCTTAATAAAAAAAAAATTAAGCTATTGTGTAAGTAGAAAAAAGAAGGGAATAAGAATTAAAGATAACTTTTGTTCCAAATTTTTTTTTATTCGTCAAAAGGAACACACTTAAAAAACTTTATAAGGACATATAAGTTATAAGTTACGTAATTACTTTTCAAAAAAATTGAGACAGAGCTATAGGGGAAAGCGAACGAGTGAGTGAGACACTCGTGATCTAGTTATTTTTTCATTATTATCTTAAACGGTCATCTTTTATCTTACACAGTCGTCAATCATCTAATTTGCCGAGAAACGTGCGCGTAGCAGAACCTGTCTGTGACAATTATTGGTTATGTTTAATGTTGATAATTTAAAAGTTTGTCAAATTCTTGGTTTTGGACTACAGTTGTCAAAGGTACATTATAATAATTATTTAAATTTTTTATTTTTACTATATTTGTAAGTATCAAGATTTAAATAAAAATAGTAAAAAAAATTTAGGAAATGTTTATTAATTATTTGAATAAATTATTTTAGAGAAGTTAAAAATAATATAATTATTTGTTAATAAAATTATTTATTTAACAATTTAGATTCTGGAGCCCAGTCATCAAACGTATCAAGCAAAAAGTGGAGTTATACATTTGTGGGATCTAAAGTCAGAGCAGACCATAATGAGCAATTAATACCTGAAGCAGAAGTTTCTATTCAAGACATAGCAGTAATGCAGTTGGGACTTATATGTCTGCTGTTAACAACAGAGGTCATTGTTTTATATGGACACTTACCGGTGGTATCGGTGAAGAACCTACAAAATTAAATCCTAGGCATAAGTACATAGAGCATATCGTCGCTTCCGAATAAAAGGGTCGTATCTCAGCGGCCGGTTCGAAAAGGACGTATCTCAGCGTCCGGTTAGAAAAGGTCGTATCTCAGCGGCCGGTTAGAAAAGGTCGTACCTCAGCGTCCGGCTAGAAAAGGTCGTATTTCAGTGGCCGGTTGAAGAAGGTCGTATCTCAGCGGCCGGTTAAAGAAGGTCGTATTTCGCGGGCTAAATTTTTTTTCTTAAATTTAAGTTGGCAACATTGACAAAAATCTTGTGGCATTAGATTTAACACGCGAAAAAATTATAAATACTGTACGAACACACATATATTTGTGTATATATATATATATATATATATGTATTGGTGTAACTGTGGGAATACGTTTTAGAGATATTCAGTAGTTCTCTTGAATTTCTAGTTTTTTCAGGGCCATTATTTTAAGTTACAGAGAGTCAAAATTGACATGTTAGCACTTTTTCATTCTATGCCCATTTTCATGAATTTGTAGCTCCCAGGGGATGCATTTTTCACTAAAAACATAAATATGACTATTTTTGTAAAATTTTCTGAATTTTTCATAAAAAATACTTTTAAAATCATAAATGTATGCTGTCACACTCTTGTAAGCCGTTTAAACCTTAAATACTGAAAACCAGCAATTCTGCTCCGGACTCTGGAAACCTAATGCTGTCTAAAAGATGTCTTTTTATAGTCAGAAACTGCCTATAAATTTCCAGAGTGGGTCTAAATCATTAAGATCACTTATGGTCAAAATATATGGTAAAATTGCCCGAAATATTAATAGAAATGTATATTTGTTGCCTTATAACGATAAATGTATAAATGTTGCCTTAGCATTATAAATGTTTCAAAATTAATTTTTTATAATTGTATAATAATATACGTATTTTTAGCAGCTTACAGGGAATTATATGGATACTCAGACAAGTGGAGATACTTTTCTGCCGCTCCAAAGTAAGTGCATAAATTTTTTTGCAATGATCAATCTAATAGATTTATCGTTATAAGGCAACAAATATACATTTCTATTAATATTTCGGGCAATTTTACCAGATATTTTGACCATAAGTGATCTTAATGATTTAGACCCACTCTGGAAATTTATAGGCAGTTTCTGACTATAAAAAGACATCTTTTAGACAGCATTAGGTTTCCAGAGTCCGGAGCAGAATTGCTGGTTTTCAGTATTTAAGGTTTAAACGGCATATAAGAGTGTGACAGCATACATTTATGATTTTAAAAGTATTTTTTATGAAAAATTCAGAAAATTTTACAAAAATAGTCATATTTATGTTTTTAGTGAAAAATGCATCCCCTGGGAGCTACAAATTCATGAAAATGGGCATAGAATGAAAAAGTGCTAACATATCAATTTTGACTCTCTGTAACTTAAAATAATGGCCCAGAAAAATCTGAAAAAATTCAGGAGAACTACTGGATACCTCTAAAATATATTCCCACAGTTACACCAATACATATATATATATATATATATATATATACACAAATATATGTGTGTTCGTACAGTATTTATAATTTTTTCGCGTGTTAAATCTAATGCCACAAGATTTTTGTCAATGTTGCCAACTTAAATTTAAGAAAAAAAATTTAGCCCGCGAAATACGACCTTCTTCAACCGGCCGCTGAGATACGACCTTCTCCAACCGGCCACTGAGATACGACCTTTTCTAGCCGGACGCTGAGGTACGACCTTTTCTAACCGGCCGCTGAGATACGACCTTTTCTAACCGGACGCTGAGATACGTTCTTTTCGAACCGGCCGCTGAGATACGACCCTTTTATTCGGACGCGACGATATGCACTTAGATGTAAGTTTAGTCCTGATAGTACACTTCTTGTTACTACTTCAGCAGATAAGAATGCCAAAGATTGGAAAACAACAGACTTTTCTGAGGTGCAAGTTCTACAGCACGAAGCTAAACGATGGGTTTGGGATGTAGCTTTCAGTGCTGATTCGCAATACATTTTTACTGCTTCGTCGGATGGTGTTGCAAGATTATGGAATATAGCAACAGGAACTGTGAAGAGAGAATATCAAGGACACCAAAAAGTAGTTTCTGCTCTTGCCTTCAGAGATAAAGTGCTTCCAACAAGTTAAAAACATTAGACTGTGCATTATTAGTTCATAAGAATGTTGATAAACAATTTTAGTATAATATATTTGTTAAGAAAGTGTAAAGATATTAAAAAATATAATTTATTATTTCTAATAAGAAAAATTTTGTAAATAAATATCCTTATTTCCATTCTTAGAAGTTAATAAATAATTGTTTATTCAATTATTTTGATTGAAAAATATTACAATGTTATAATGAATAAAATTATAAAAAAATGTAAATAAAAACATAACATCAATGAAGGTAGAATATCATTTTAACATTTTGAAAAAAATTTTTTTATTATTTATTATATACAACAGTTACATGTTCAAACGAAATGAATTATTAATAAAATTCCTATTAAATCGTAATTGTCCTGAATGAAATAAAAATTAATTTAAATTAATTGGATATAGAAATTTTAATTGTAAATATCAAAAATCAATCGTATAAAAATATATACTTGATAATTATAAAAATGTATAAATTATTGATCATTATTGATCAATTAAACACATTATTTTTGTGCACTGTACAACAATAATGGCTAAATATATTTTAATTATTGATTATAATATTTTTGTATATTGTACAAAAATAATGTGTTTAATTATTGGATGCACATTCCATCATATACTTAATATATTGGTGTTTTGCAACCATAATTAAATAATATTAACAATTTTAAATTTACACAATTTTTTTAATTACGAGAACGTCTTAGGTTTCTGGTACTACTACTACTACTGCTATTATGATTATTGGTATTTACAGATTCTCTTCTACTTATTTCACTGATGTCCAAAAACTATCATTTGCAGTTGGTTGAACTAATTTATTAGTTTGCACATGAAGTGGTGTACTTGTTGTGATAGGTTGCTTAGTTCTATACTCCATCTATACGGTTAAAGCTCAATAGATACTTTGTCAAACTCCTTTATCTCAAATTGATGCTTCAATAATTGAAAAATGTAAGAAAAATGATGAAAATCGTGTCACTTGGAAAAAATAATTTATTATGGTTACTGTAAAATTTGGAGCATTGCTTGGAAATGGTTGAAACTTTAAACAAGTATTCTATTTTAATGGTGCATCAAAAAAGTCTTCCATATTTTGATGTGCTCCCTTCCAATAAAAACCAATAAAAGGGTTTAAAATTGTGTCACTGGAATTTTTTTCTTTCTATTGACTGGAGCATTTTCGAAATCAGCAAATAACCAAATTCTACATTTAGTAGATGTAAAAAGAAATAGATTGAGGTATAGCGCAAGTAGGTGCTTGCAAAAATGAAGTACAAAATAAAATTTAAGTAAAAGAATTTATGTGAAACTCGTCGAAAAATTCATAGCAATGTGACTTTGGAAGACTGTCATATTTTTTCTGTATGCAGCACATCAAAATAGTAAAAATCTCTTAAATTTACAGAGTTTTTTTTATTAGTGCTTCAAAAGTTACAGCAATGTAAACCATTTATTAAGAAGTGCTGATTTAAAAAAAAATAACTAAAATTAATTAAAACATGAATAAATTACAAATTGGATTTTGTGTGACAAGTTGTGACGTGCCAACCTTTCTTTGGGTTTTACCGTTACTATAGATTTTGCTGCTTGTTATTAGATTAGATGTAAGTTAGGTACGAAACCATCTTTGCATCTAAATCTTGTTGCAGACTTATTAATCCGGGTTTTATGTGTAAATTGAGACACATTATATTAGCACACATTGGCTATTATAACTGGAGTGTGTATTTGAGTATATTAATTATATATATTTTGTATGTATTATACACATTTCTATCACCGCGCATTGGGCCATAGAAATGGTAGTGTGTGATTTAATAATACTTAATGAATAACTATAAATTTTATATATATATATTTACAATATTTATTTATTTAATTTCATTACAAATCCTTATAATAAAAGGACTTGTACTAATAAAACTATGAAATCTAATGTAAATGCTACGAAGGCTTATCAATCAATGAAAATTGTATATAAATTTCCGTCCTTTATATACTATCTTTACCTCATTAGTACAAATCCTTTTTAAACATTTTTCGTCATATTTTACATTAATTTCGTATTTTGATTTTTTATTTTAAATCATATTTTCTTTCTTGTTTCTATATACATGTAATATTATCTAAAATTCTAATTATTTACAAGAAATAATTGCATATTTATTTTCATATCCTATGCATTTTTGTAATTACTTTTATTTTATAATTTTTTTTATTAATTCTATAACCTCAATTATTTCTACATTTAAAAATAATCTTAAATTCATTTTTTAAACTTACAATCGTTTTTTATTCTACTTATAAATTTCACTTTGTCTTTTACACAATTACAAAATTAAATATATTATAATTTTTATTATTTTTAAATGTACAAATATCTTCGCATACTGATTTTGCATAAACATATAATTTTTGTAATTAATTTCTGTTTTGCCGTAAAATTAAAAATTAAATTCTTTTTTATACATTTTAAATTGAATATTTGTATTTATTTTATTGTATAATAATATTCTATTTACAATTAATTATTCATTTAATTATAAAATATTTATTTTTAATATAACTGCAATTGCATTTTTATTATTTCTAAATTTGCGCTTTAAATCGTGACACGCTATAATTCTAAGAATTTACATGTTAGTCAATTTCAGCTGACAATATTCTTGTGGATATTTACATTTATATATAGTTCATTGATCTTTCTAAGAAATCTATTTTGATGACCTATATCCTCTTATATAAATTTACGTATTTATGAAATAATATAATTATATGTAGTTGTATACGTCACATTACCCCCCCTTAAATAATATTTAAATTTAACTAAATTTTAATATTATTTAATATATTATAAGCATTATTATTTTATTTTATATTTTTATTACTTCACACAATTTATAAATATTATGTTGATCATTTGACAGTTATCATACAATAGACAGCTGTCTCAATCATACATAATTTCTTATAGGTAGTTTCTATTTCTACTGAATAATAACATTTTTTTTTTCTTTGTTTTCAATTTAGTTTTATTTATTTTTGTATATTTTTTTTTATAAATTCTATTTCTTTTTTCTTTTTGTTTATTTCTCTTTCTGCCTCATTTATTAATTTGTTAAATTTCTCTTGGAGTGGCGTCCATTCTCCTTTCCTCTTTTTTGCTAAAAAAATATTTTTTCTTTTATTAGATAATTTGATAGACATCATTTATTAGACCTCTATCTCAATCTATATGTATATATATATATATATACCTAAGGGTTCCGGCACATATTCCTCCACCGCTGGTTTGGTGGAACGAGTTGTTCTCACCGGAAGACGAGCTGTGATAGTTTTTAATTTAGGGTCCGTCCTGTCCTTAGGTTTCGTCTGTGTCCATTTGTTATTCTTTTGTACCTTTAAAGTTTGGGTGTATACCCCTGGACGGTAAAATGACCCCTCATCTTCTCGGTGAAAACCTTCCTCGCTGGCCGTCTTTTTTCCTACCCAGTGTAATCGGGGTGGAAAATGAATGGCCTTTTCGCCAGTTTGTACTTGGGTACAACATGTACCGAAATTTTGTATCTGTGTCGATTTATCCATGATTACTAGTTAAACTTAAGTTTTGAGTCTTATTTATACTTGTTTTGCAAAACTTTGCACCTTTCTCTTTTGAACAATATTCTTAGAAATTATTTGTTTTGATACCCAATTTCCAGAAATCTTCGTTATTTAGTTTTGATTTAACTTATAATAATGGTTATATATATATATTAATTTTTCTTGGAATATATATTTTAAAATCCTATATTTATATAAAAATGTTTCAAATTTAATTCTATTTTATTTATAAAAAATTTTTGTTTTCTTTTCTTTATCCACAAAAATATTGTTAACTTTACAAAAAAATTAATCTCTATAATATATTTTCATATTTGATACATGAAATTTTCCTCTTTCAATTTTTGTTATGGGATCTACTAATAAATATGTATCATATCCTAGTTTTTTCGCTATAATATACGGACCTTGCGCAACAGGCATAAATTTTGCAGTAATTTTATTTTCATTTTCTGATATATTTAATGCTTTAATTAATACATGATCATTTATTTTGAATTCATAATGTTTTTTATTTTTATTCTTATTCTTTGCTCTATTAATTAAAAAATTATGCATATGTTTTCTTGCATTATTTAGTTTTTCTTCATATGTTAATTCATTATTTTGTAAGTTTATATATTTATCCCATACACGAATTGGCTTCTTATTTAAAAATAATTCTATCGGTGTATAACCAGTTGTCTCATGTATTGTTTCATTTATTATTTTTTGTACATAATCTATTTCTTTTGCCCATCCAGTGTGTTTTTTCAAAATAGTACGGTAAATTCTCCCTATTTCACGATGAACCCTTTCAATAATATTACTTTGAGGATGTCTTATTGAAGAAAACATAGGTTTTATATCATTTTTTGTTAAATAATCTATCCATTTATTACTTGTAAATTGAGTACCATGATCTGATAAAATAGCCTTAGGTTTCATAAATTTTTCAATATATTGATCTATTTTTCTAATTACGGATAACGTATTTGCTTTTTTCAACGGATATAATGCAACATATTTACTAAATACATCTATCGTTGATAAAATATATTTTACCCCCCCTATAGAAGTAGGTAAAGGTCCGTAAAAATCAATCGATAATATCTCACCAGGATTTTCAACAAGAATTGGTTGAAATTTAGAGTGATACTTAATCGTAGAATATTTACTTTTTTGACATATATCACACGGTTTTATGTATTCACTAACTTTTTTTCTTAATTTTGGAACATAAAAAAATTCTAAAACCATTTTATATATTTTTCTTGGTCCTACATGACCATAAAATTCATGTAATAAAATTATAAATCTTTTCATTATTTTTTCTGGAATTATAATTTTCAAATTATTTCGTGATATTTTACAAACATATTCATTTGATATAACATATTTTTTAGAATTTTTTGATTCTATTTCATTTATTATTTTATTAATATATTCATCCGATCTTTGTAATTTTTTCAAATTTTTAAAACTATCAATTAATTCTTTATCTATAGATTTTTTTATTATAGTTGCAATTATTATTTCTGTATCTTTTAAATCGTTTGATTCATTTATATTTAACCGACTTAAATAATCAGCTGCTTTATTTTTATGTCCAGGTAAATATTCTGGTATTATATTTAAATCTTGAATTGATAAATTCCATCTTCTTAAACGTGAATTTGTAAATTTACAATTTTGCAAGAATGATAAAGCTTCATGATCTGTTCTAACTATAATCTTAGACGCGCCCCTTAAATACGTATCCAATTTATGTAATGCCCAGACTATTGCTAACATTTCTTTTTCTGTTGTAAAATAATTTACTTCACTACCTTTTAATGTACGACTAATATATGTTACTATTCGTTCTTCACCTTTTTCATCTAATTGTGATAAAATTCCGGCAATCGCGTAATCACTTGCATCCGTAGTTAATATATACGGTTTTTTCGGATTTACGAAATTTAATATTATCTTATCGTCAAATAATTCTTTTATTTTATCGAAAGCTTTTTGTTGCTCTTCCTTCCAATCATATCTTATATCCTTTTTTAGTAGTTTGAGAAGTGGAATAGTTTCTTTTGAATAATTTTTTGCAAATTTTGTGTAATAATTTAGAAACCCTAAGAAACTTTGTAATTCTTTAACATTTCTTGGCTCTTTAAAATTTTTTATAGTTTTAATTTTGTCTGGATTTAATTTAATCCCTTTACTGGTTATTATATTACCTAAAAATTTAATTTCTTGTTTAACTATATTTGATTTCGCAAAATTTAATCTTAAATTACATTTTTCTAATCTATTAAAAAATATATCTAAATGTCGTAAATGATCTTCAAAATCTTTTGACATTATAAATATATCATCTACAAATGATAATATAAAATCTAAATCGTGTATAGCTATATCAAGACCTCTTAATAGTGCTGCACTACTTATTTTTATACCAAATGGTACGACATTAAATTCATAAACTTTATTATCGCAAATAAAAGCAGTATATTTTTTACTTTCTTCCGTTAGCGCGATTTGCCAAAAACTATTTGATAAATCAAAATTAGACATAAAATCCCGATTTTTACATTGAATAAATATCTCTTCTACTCCAGGTAGAGATTCATAATCATCTACGAGTTTATTATTTAATTTTCTTGCATCCAAACATATTCTTATTGATCCGTCTTTTTTAGGTACAATTACACAAGGATTTATATATGGGCTTGTAGATCGTCGAATAATACCGAAATCTAACATTTTTTCTACTTCCTTTTTCACTCTTTCACGATATGCTATAGGTATAGGATATGGTTTTGAATAATATGTTATTTCATTACGTAATTTTAATTGATACTTGAAATCTAGAAGTTGTCCTGGGGTTCTTTGGAATACGGTTTTATATTTATATATTAAGTTTTTTAATTTATTTTTCTGTGTATTATTTAAAATTACACTAGAATTTATTTGATCATTGATTTCCTTTTCGGATATATCATAATCATAGTCTAAATTAGACGATTTATTGTTCCAATTGAATTCTAAATCTTTATTTTCTAGATCATCCTCAAATTCAATTGACATAGTTTCATACTCTTTTGAGCTTATTTGTATTTCATTAAATTTTATATTACCGATCTTTTCCCCAACTTCGTATATAATTTCATTATTAACCGTATCAATTAACATTTTTAAAATTTTTTGAGAATCATAACCTAATATACAAGGTCTTATTAATTTTGGTATTACTATAAATGTTAAATTTTCCATTAATCCACCTATATTTGTTTTAAGTAAAACTTGTTGCTTAATTCGTGTTGATTTTAAACCCGTTGCACCTTTAATAATTTTTCCTGATATTGGTAATGTAGGTTTATTCTTGAATTGATTTTTATTTTTATTATAAAATTCTTCTGATATGCAAGTTATTTCACTCCCAGTATCTATTAAGGCATTTATTTCTATTCCTTCAATTTTTATATTTATTTCAGGGCATTTCTCAATTATTTTTTCATTTTAACATTTTCATTATTTGGTTCAATATCATAAATTAAATCTTCACGAGGATCTTGAAATATTGTATTTATTTCAATGTTTTTAGGTTCTTGAATTTTTTCAGTTGTATTTTGTGTTTTTTCCTTATCCGAGTTACAAAATACAACTCTTTTTAGTTTCCCGAATCGGTTTTATGGATTTGTATGCTTGAATCATTTTTTAAACTTACGTCTAGTATATCTATATTATTATAATCATTTTCATATTTTTTCTCATATATTGGTTTAATTATTTTTTTATTGGTTTAACCGTTTCAATAGCATTTATCTCGGTTGAGTTTCTTTTATTTTCCCAAGATCTATTTTGTTTATTATATCTTTCAAAATTTTCTTTTTGTTTATATTTTTCTTTATATTTATCATTTTCATTATATCTACTTGGTTGTTCAATTTTCTTTTG
Organism: Theocolax elegans; assembly: GCA_026168455.1. Classification (NCBI taxonomy): domain Eukaryota; kingdom Metazoa; phylum Arthropoda; class Insecta; order Hymenoptera; family Cerocephalidae; genus Theocolax; species Theocolax elegans. The sequence continues at coordinate 5,417,704 of CM047429.1, forward strand.
AGAATTATCATTTTTCTTTATTATAAATTCTTCTGATATGCAAGTTATTTCACTCCCAGTATCTATTAAGGCATTTATTTCTATTCCTTCAATTTTTATATTTATTTCAGGGCATTTCTCAATTATTTTTTCATTTTTAACATTTTCATTATTTGGTTCAATATCATAAATTAAATCTTCACGAGGATCTTGAAATATTGTATTTATTTCAATGTTTTTAGGTTCTTGAATTTTTTCAGTTGTATTTTGTGTTTTTTCCTTATCCGAGTTACAAAATACAACTCTTTTTAGTTTCCCGAATCGGTTTTATGGATTTGTATGCTTGAATCATTTTTTAAACTTACGTCTAGTATATCTATATTATTATAATCATTTTCATATTTTTTCTCATATATTGGTTTAATTATTTTTTTTATTGGTTTAACCGTTTCAATAGCATTTATCTCGGTTGAGTTTCTTTTATTTTCCCAAGATCTATTTTGTTTATTATATCTTTCAAAATTTTCTTTTTGTTTATATTTTTCTTTATATTTATCATTTTCATTATATCTACTTGGTTGTTCAATTTTCTTTTGAGAATTATCATTTTTCTTTTCACGAATTTTATCTGCGTCAAAATCCGCTAGTATTTTAAATAAGTGACTTTTATTTTTTACTTGTTGTCCCAAAATTGCATATCGTATTGATTTTTCAAAATGTTCACTAATTTTATTTACTATTTCTGTTTCAGAAAAATCCATATCTAATTCTTTTATTAAACCAAATATATAAGTAGCATATTCTACTCTTGACCATTTATTATATTCATTATATTGACCAAATTCTACCTTTCTTTTTGCCGATCTTTGTAAAGTTTGATTCCAATATCTATCTTTAAATACTTTAATAAATTGATTAAATGTTTCTATTTCTGATTCTTGTATATACCACCATTCTTTTGCTGAATCAGTTAATGATTGTGATATGCTAGCACATATTTCATTAAAATTTAAATTATAGTTATTAACATATTTTTCTAAATCGATTAAAAAACGCATTGGTCGTTCATAAGGCTGTCCCGAAAACTTTGGTAAATCAATTTTAATTTTAGGCATTGATTCAGTAGAATTAAATGTTTGATTATATTCAATTACTTTTTCATTTGATTCTTTAAAAGATTTTTCAAGATTTTGTATTCTCTTATCATATTCCAATTCCATTTCTTTTATTTTATTTGAAAAATAATTTTTTAATTCTAAATATAAATCATCATTTAAAACTAATACTTTTAATTCATTATTTTCTATTCTCAATTTTTTAACTTCATTATTCACCATTTTTAAATTATCAGATAACACTTCATTTTGTTCTATTAATTTTTGATTCAATAGATTAATATTTTCATTACATTCTTTTCTATAATTATCAATTACATCTATATTTTTATTTTGATTTAATTCAATTTCTGTTTGTTTTTCATCTATTAACTTTAATTCTTCTGTAACAGCCTCCTCCCAAGCATTACGTTTTTTATCGATTTCAGTTGTTTCTTCATTATTAAAAGAATTTTGCATATTTAACAAATATATACTTGATTTTCTTTTTGCCATTTTGAAAAATCTATATAATATAAATTTAATATCTATATATTAACAAACAAGTTTAAAATATTAATATTTAATAGAATTTTTATATAATATTTTTATAACTTATATATATACTATCCATATAATAATTACCATATGTATCACCTATATATAAGCTATTAGTGCGAGTGAGAAACATTTGACTCTCGGTATATTGACAGAGAGCGCGGTCGCATAGTCGTAATCACTATTTTTCTATAAATTCAATATCCTACGCTGCTAAACTCTTAGACAAACGCGCGAAAATTAATTATCTTAAATTTTCTTAGTTTAAGTTTTCATTTGAATTTTAATTTATTTATATTATTTTATTTTTAAATTTTCGAATTTTTTAGTTAAATTATTTTTTATATAACTTTCAATTAATACAACTCTGGTTGCTAATTGTACATGTTTTCCTTGAATGAATTGAATATTTTGTTCCGTTATTTCTCGAAAACTTGTTAATTCATGTTTTAGAAATCTATTTTGTTTTTCTAAAAGATCATTTTTATCTTTGATTGATTCTAAATGATTTTCCAAAATGTGTACCTTTTTAACTAATTTATCATAACTTCCAGCAATAAATTCTAATCCTTCTTTATATTTTAATAATAATGATTCTTGATCTTCAATTTTTTCCGCGTTTTCCAATACTAAATCATTTAATTGATATGTTAACGCGTACAAATTATTGTCAAAAATTGATGAATCATATCGATTGATCATTGTAACTCTTTTAGATTTGTTTAATTATTACTATTAATATTGCTATATCCTATGATTAAATGCAAATACGTAATTCTACTTCTAAATTACAGTAGAAAATTTTGTACGTGTAAAATAAAATTTATCTAAGCATGTGTACTCAATTTTTACAAAATTTTTATTTTACAATATATATTTATATGTAATTTGATTTTTATCAGTCCCTGTCCGAGCGCCATTTTGTGACGTGCCAACCTTTCTTTGGGTTTTACCGTTACTATAGATTTTGCTGCTTGTTATTAGATTAGATGTAAGTTAGGTACGAAACCATCTTTGCATCTAAATCTTGTTGCAGACTTATTAATCCGGGTTTTATGTGTAAATTGAGACACATTATATTAGCACACATTGGCTATTATAACTGGAGTGTGTATTTGAGTATATTAATTATATATATTTTGTATGTATTATACACATTTCTATCACCGCGCATTGGGCCATAGAAATGGTAGTGTGTGATTTAATAATACTTAATGAATAACTATAAATTTTATATATATATATTTACAATATTTATTTATTTAATTTCATTACAAATCCTTATAATAAAAGGACTTGTACTAATAAAACTATGAAATCTAATGTAAATGCTACGAAGGCTTATCAATCAATGAAAATTGTATATAAATTTCCGTCCTTTATATACTATCTTTACCTCATTAGTACAAATCCTTTTTAAACATTTTTCGTCATATTTTACATTAATTTCGTATTTTGATTTTTTATTTTAAATCATATTTTCTTTCTTGTTTCTATATACATGTAATATTATCTAAAATTCTAATTATTTACAAGAAATAATTGCATATTTATTTTCATATCCTATGCATTTTTGTAATTACTTTTATTTTATAATTTTTTTTATTAATTCTATAACCTCAATTATTTCTACATTTAAAAATAATCTTAAATTCATTTTTTAAACTTACAATCGTTTTTTATTCTACTTATAAATTTCACTTTGTCTTTTACACAATTACAAAATTAAATATATTATAATTTTTATTATTTTTAAATGTACAAATATCTTCGCATACTGATTTTGCATAAACATATAATTTTTGTAATTAATTTCTGTTTTGCCGTAAAATTAAAAATTAAATTCTTTTTTATACATTTTAAATTGAATATTTGTATTTATTTTATTGTATAATAATATTCTATTTACAATTAATTATTCATTTAATTATAAAATATTTATTTTTAATATAACTGCAATTGCATTTTTATTATTTCTAAATTTGCGCTTTAAATCGTGACACGCTATAATTCTAAGAATTTACATGTTAGTCAATTTCAGCTGACAATATTCTTGTGGATATTTACATTTATATATAGTTCATTGATCTTTCTAAGAAATCTATTTTGATGACCTATATCCTCTTATATAAATTTACGTATTTATGAAATAATATAATTATATGTAGTTGTATACGTCACAAAGTAGAATACATCTTTATTGAAATTTCAATAAAATATAGTATTATTTCCACAAACTATTGGCCGAAATCGTACGCGTTTACTAGATTTTACGGAACCGACCGATATTTACTAACAGATAGACTTAACTTGATAGCACGTTTGCATGAAAATTTTCGTTATAATTCGTTATTCTGGGACAGTTACTCATGTTTATTATATTTCGTTATATTTTTACTATTCTATGCTTTATAAATAAAATCTAAATAACCATATCACTATTTTTCTGATCTTATAAAAAAAATGAAATATCGCGCACAACTTTTGGAGCATTTGTCGCTCATGAAAGCACATTATACCAATAAATTCCAATAATATTCCTAACCTTTGACACCAAATTTCAAAGGTGTGCTCCTAAAATTGCCTGATCCCACATTTTTTCGTCAAAAATTAAAAGTTAGGGAGATTTGCCTATATATATATATGGTAAGGAACGAAGGTCTGCCTCGAACGTAGGTAGCGACGTCAAATGGCTTGGTGATGTCCCGCTAGACCTGCGGGCGCTGACGTTAGATGCGTATGCGTTCGGAGCTCGATGATTGCCAGATGTCGAAGTAGTAGTTCCTTGACTAAGGTTCGTAGATACAAACATTTAAAGTCCGAGTAGCAGAGCTTCGCCCTCGGATAAAAATTAAAGAGTTGACTAGCAGATCTTCGCCTTACGGAAGCTTTAGACGAAAAACTAGGAGTGGCTGTGTCCGTTTTGGGTCCTCTTTATATACCCTACAAATCTATGCATCTGTCCTTGTCTTACGCTTTACTTTAGATGGAAATTGCGTAATTAGTTCTCGATTTTTTTGTTACTACCCCCCTTTCATCACTGCGATATTACCCAAAAATCGGCTTCTTTTACTTGGTTACTTAGATTATTGCTTCTTTCTAATGCTTGAGTTTTATAGTCCATGTCTCTCATTGCCGGCATTTCTCCGAGCATTGATATTATAGTGCAATATACAGAAACTCTTGTGCAACACCTTCGTTTTGATCTCACTATCGGCATTCCCGCTTATACGCGTATTGGCTTTAAATAATATTTTAAACTCTACTTATCGGTCTCTTTCATTCAAACGTTCGTAAATTAATCTGTCCCGTAGCTTTATAAATTAGGCTTTATATTACTGCATTTACTTAGAATCATTCTGTATCAACCTTATTTCGTTCGTCTATTACGTCGTAATTTTATCTTATACTACGCAGTACTTTTTATGAAAAATAATAATATAATTTTCGTCGGGGTGCGATAGTTCTCTTGACCGGGTTGACCTGCAGTTAGTAAGGAGGGGTTTCGACGTGGTTTATCCTGTACTACTTTAGCATTTATAACATCGTACTTTTAACGAACTCAGTTCCATTGTGCATTATCAGGAAATCTGGCGTTTCCCACTAGAAAACTACGAGTTGTTCAAAAACTTTCATCACCTATTTACGGGCGCCGAACTTAATGGTTTGAGCTCTATCCATCTTGTAAATAAGTCTTGAAACACAATAATATGTTTGTATTAACTTTCACTAGGAGGAGGCTCTATTAAGTCTGCTATTACCAGAGCCGATAATTTCTCTATATTTCTTTTACCCATTAGCATCGGTGAACATACTTGGCCAACAATAATCTCTTGCAGAGTATACGTAAGTATTTTCGATTCCCATATAAACTGTAAATACGTGAAAATAAGAATCTATTAAAACTCGGTTCCACTGCTTTAAAGGCAAAACAAAATACCACCCTTCTTTTCGTTCTGTTACGATTCTGGAAGTTTATCGCTTGAGAAACGGTATAACATGTCTTTAATTTTCCACACCAAAACTTTGACTACATCGTTTTATCTGGCTGCATAATATGTATTTGTAGTCACTTCGAATGAGGGTATCTTCTCTTTAACAACTTCTGGGTTGACAGAACGAGAAAACACATCTGGGACATAGTGCAGAGCTCTTTTCTTATGCAATATTTTAAAGTCCCGTTGCTATATTTTAAGTAGCCATCTCGCCATCTGTCCGATGGCCGGTCATAGCTGTAAATCAATTGGTCTTAATGTATGCTCTCAATCTCTTAACAGCCCATATGAGAGCTAAGCACTCTTTTACTATAGTTACGTTCAGGACAATTTTTTAATCGGCTGATGTAGACAATAAGGTGGTCGGAACCGTCATCGTCCAGCAGTGTCAACACCGCACCTTGCGCTACATTAGTTGCGTTACTTTCAACAGAATATATCTTATAGAAATCTAAACGATGTAGTAGCCAGCTCTGCTACTCACCCCACTCCCAAGCCTGGTTTCCATTCAGCAATTTGGTAAGGAGTGCATTAATATCAGTTTCTCGATTGATGAATCGAGAGTACCAGTGTACTATCCCAAAAAGGGATCTTAACTGTTTGGCATTACGAGGTTTAGGGTAATTAAGGACTGGAGCGACTCGTTCCTCTTCAAGACGCAAACCGTTCGTATCCAATTTTTATCCAAGGAACGTTACACTTGAGCAACAAAACTTACGCTTTTCTCGATATATTAATTATTTCTTCTTCACTTTAGGACCAGCGTTATTCAACACCCTTAGTACGTATTCAAACCGTTTTAAATGGCTCTTAAAAGTTTTAGTAATGTTGATCAGGCCAAAGGATTCGGTCTAAGTGACTGAACATATGAGATTCTACCGTAGGCTTGAAAATCGCATTTAGCAGACGTGCAAAAATCATAGTGATATTCATAAGGTCAAAAAGCATTCTCGCGAACTGCCACAGCCCTGGACCGGCCACAGCAAATGCAGTGGAAAGAATACTTTCCCAAATGGCTCGACTAGATTCTTAGGTGTGAAAAGGTCGTGATTTATCAAAGTTAAAAAAACAATCAGACAAATATTTGTAAGTTTGGAGCGAAGGTTTTTTTTGTGCAAAGGTGTACAAACTTGTACGTATGGTGTCATTTCAATTATAATATTTCAATTGATATTTAATAGTTAAATAACTTATTTTAATACATATCTTTTTTTATTTAAAACAATAATTTAGAATTTTTTGATTTTGAAAAAGTTTCCACAATAGAAAGTACTGAAATCAAAATGGAATCGTCAAATATTTCTATTCATAATAGAACCATTTTTTCAGATAGGTAAACTACACAAAATTTATTGTATAGTTTTTAGCCCTACCATATCTTACAGCAATAAATAAACTTATATGTTTATAATAATATTCATTTGTGCAAAATTAATTTCTCCAAATCTAATAAAACAAAAATTTCTCTTTTTTAATGTTTTTAAATAAAATAATACTCGCTTCATTGTTGGTTATGTGTTTCGGTAGTTCATTCTGATTTACTAATTATGTACGATTTAGAATTGATCATATAGTTTGTGATAATGTGCTTTGCACATGTCAATATTTGGATAAGCTAAACGAATAAACCTAAGCCCTTCCCTATACCTCCCTAGCCGCACTGTAAATAAGTCCTACCTACCCTCACAGACTAAAACCCTATTCCAGGTATAACACACACAAACACAGGGAGCGCTTGGATGGCCTTGGCGTTGAAGGCCCTGGGCGAGCTCGGTCAGCATCAGGCAGGCTCCTCCGGGTCTGACACCGCCAAGAAGATGAAGCAAGGAGGCTGTAAATGAGGATGCCTCGAGGACCCTCCTTAGCTCCACAGGACAACAGACTAGGCGAAGAGACACCATCCAAGCGGAAGGCTGTGGAACCTCCAAGGCCAATCAGTATACAGCTGTAAAAGAGCAACATAATCAGTATCAGTACGCATTAACCTTTCAAGGACGGGACTCGTCGATATATCGACCACTTTGGTATCATATTATTTTAGAATTGTTTCGGGGCTAATATTATATGTTGAATACAGGAAACATAGTGCTATTATTCTAAAAAGTATATTTGACCTCGAAATAGTGATCTCAAGGTCAAATTTTTTATTCGGTATTTCGACTTGAAAATTGGTATACCAACGTATTTTAATGCTTTGAATACGAAACAAATAGTGTTGAGTTTGATGAAACACATTTTCATGGTGATTATTTGAACTATTTATTACTATTAGCATCTTGGCCGATCAATACATAGTTATTTGTTCTTGCGGAAGATTTTTTATTGATAATATTCTTATTATTTCATCATTCTCTTTATTTCCACAGTTGTCAAAAAATACAAGAAATTATTTTTGATAAAATGGCTGATATTAAAACTTGGAGTAGTGGCGAGTCTGAACCTGAAATGCAAGATTTGGAGAATGAGGAAATTCATGAATTTGATTTTGTAAAAAATGATTATGATGTGACTCAAATTTTTGAAAACGCGTATTTTTATCCATCAATCAAAGATTTTCAAGGTACTTCTAAAATAAATCCTAACATCTCTATATCGGGAATAAAGCAATCAATTACTTTAGATACTTTTTTGATTCTCCTCTTATTGGAAGAATTATAGATGAGACGAATCGCTATGAAAGTCAGAATTATGAAGATCGGCAATCCCATCAGAAAACTTGGTCTCCTCATACAAAAGATAAATTTGAATGTTTTCTTGGCCTTTCAATTCTAATGGGCCATATTCGAAAAGGTGACTTGAAAGACTGTTAGTCTAAAGATCCTCTGCTTTACACTCCAATTTTCGGTCAAATAATGTCTTGTGATAGGTTTCTTGCAATTTTACGCCATTTACATTTTCATGATAATGAAGATACGTCGGAAATCGCTCACCATCCTTTAGTGAAAATAAAACCAATAATAGACTATCTACAAAGTAAATTCTCAGCAAGTCTTATTCCAGGCAATGTGTGGCACGGTAAGAACGAATAGAAAAGGAATGCCAAAATTAGAAAATACATTAGAGCGAGGCGAAGTTCAAGTTGCTCATAATAATTTGTGGGTGGCAATCAGGTGGCAAGATAAGCGTAGTGTTTGCATGCTTACAACTATGCACGAACCTGAGTTCTGTACCCTTGGCAAAAAACACTATCAAACCAATGAGGATATTATAAAACCACGATGAATCCATAAATATAACCAAAATATGAGTGGTGTTGACAATGAAGATTGACAATTGTCTATAACCGAAACAGTTAGAAAAACAATGAAGTGGTATCGCAAGTTATTTTTCCATCTTATTGATCTAAGTTTATCTAATGCTCATTTTTTATATAAAATGAAAAATGAAGAACCAATACCCTTTCCTTCATTCCGAATATCGGTTGTTAGATCATTATTGAAATTGAATAATACTAATGATAGCATTTCTCGTCTTGTTAGCCCCCCTACTCAATTAGCTGGTCGTCATTTTCCAAGGTTTGCTACAAGTCGAAGGTGTCACGTGTGTGTGTACGTAAAATGACTAGTCGAACAAAATACATGTACTCTGATTGTGATATTCCTTTATGCGTAGCTCCATGTTTTGAAGAATATCACACTGAAAAGACATTATCATAAAGTCAAATATTTAGAGGTGAGAAGCAAGGAGACTCACGGAAATAAAGTACCCCAACGTGAGAAGCGAGGGGACTCACGGAAATAAAGCACCCTAACGTGAGAGGCAAGCGGACTCACGGAAATCAAGCATCCCAAAGGGATCAAATTTTCGCCACATCCACGCTGTTAATTCTGGGTCATGCTAAGAGAAATACAATTTTCAAGGTCAAGGATGTCTTCTCAACATTTTTTGATATTTTTTTCGTATTCAGCGCATCCAAATACGTCTAAAAGCACTCCTAACTCGCCAAATTAAATTTTTAACATTGGACTTTACGTTCCAGACGGAACTGGTCCATATATCGACCACCAATTTTGTCAGGCACGTGACATATGTTTTCCATTTTATGCACAAATATTGTGTAAAAACAGTCGAATTTTAACGTCATAATCCCCGTCTTTAAAAGGTTAAGAGGACGAGGAGCAAGGAAGAAGATATACAGCTGTATGTAGAGGACATGGAGCAAGAAAATACATGTGCAGCTGTACGTAAACACTACAGCTGTACAAGGAAGAGTATAGGATAGAATGAGGTTAGATTGCTACACATAAACAATGTGTACAACAGACCTCTTAAACTTTAAACTACATGAATACGCATACTCTCGTAATCCCTACGACAAACCATTTACCTGGAACTGTATGAGGAGCGGCTATCGGTCACCGTGGTTGACGTCGTCGAGGAGAGAGGATCAAGGCGGCTCCGGGCAGTGATGCGGCGATGGGTGAGCTTTGTGCCTGAAACTCACACCGTACAAATTAGTTGAATGACAGATAATATGTAACGAATTAATAGTTACGTGGAAGGAAATTGTACCGCATTGCCGAGACGTAAACAGCACCAGGTCACCATACACCATACAGCAGACTTGCACCGCTACAGCCTGAATACAGCGGTAATCGACTCGCGCGCTCGATGCGAGATCGATGTACTGCGTGCACGGTACTTAATGCGCAGGCGCGCGGTACGATCGCGGCTTTCAAGAACGCGGAGAGCCAGAGCTCTACGGTCGGTCGACTCGACGACATAATGAAACAGCCAGATGCCAACAAGCGATAGTAATTTGCGATTGAGTGCAAAAGAGAGAGATTTGATTTGATTTGATTTATTTATTGGGTATTGAGGGGTAAGACCCCGTATACACTTTGGAAAATAACTGCGCACATTAATAATACTGATAATACAATCCTAAGTCAATAAAGATAAAAATAAAAATAAGAGTATAAAAATATAAAAATATAAAAGTATAAATAAAAATATATACAAAAATAAAATATAACAATAAAATATTTAACGATAGTAAAAAATAACAATAAAAACATAATAAAAATAAAAATACGCAGCGCCAAAAGGAAAAAGCCAAGTAACCAATTTATAAAAAACCCAAAGATACAATAAACGCAGTAAATTAAAATACAACGACAGAAATACAATAGTTAAACAATAACAATTCATAAAATGATACATATAACGCAAGAAAAAATAAATTAACAATAAATAACAATAAACATACATCAAACCTCCGGCAGGGAAGGGCAGCTTAACCCCTCACACCTAACCCTCCCCTCCCAAGCCTGTCAGTCGAGCTCAGAAAGGTATGATGATAAGGAAGTTTTAAATGAACTGAAGAGGAGAGGGTCGAAATTAGTGAACGGAAGGTGATTGATGAGGCGAGAGGCAGTGATGATAAAGGAGTTGTTCAGGGCTTCCGTTCTAGGGGGAGGATAAAAAAGGGACGAGGGAGGGAGACGTGAGGAATAGCGGGATGGGAAGGAAGCGTCTCGAATGGTGAAATGGCGAGCTATGTAAGAGGGGGAATTATGAGAGATGATGTTATAAGCGGAAGTGGCAATGAAGTAGGATCTCCTAAGCTCGACCGACAGCCACCCCAGCTTAAGACGGTAAGGCGTAACATGCTCCCGCCACGGAATCCCTCCCCAAACAAAACGGACACACGCATTTAATAGCCTTTGTAGCTTTAAGTTCCTAGTAGCATCCAGGTCATGAAAAACCGCGCATGCGTAATCAAAATGCGGGAAGATTAAAGCCTCGACCAGCCTCTTCCTGTTTCTACGTGAGAGCGCTCGTTTAAAAAATCTTAAGGAGTGAAGAACTCCGTGAACCCTTTGTGACACTGACGCGACCTGGCGAGACCAATCCAGGGTAGGCGAAATCCAAACGCCTAGAGACTTGACTTCCGTCTCATACTCAAGAAAACTATTCCCTATTGTAACCCTCGGGGCAGAGTCCAAGTCAATGCGCAAAATATAAGCCTGACTACCCAAAACCATCACCTTCGTTTTCCCTACATTTAAATTCAGCCCATTCGACCTCGCCCAGTCGTTAACCGCATTTGCATCCTCCGATATTCTCTGTACACCTTGAGCGAGTTCGGTTGGGTAAAACGAGTGATAGATCTGGGTGTCATCTGCAAAGATCATGTGATCTGAATGACATAAAACACGTGGAAAATCATTTATAAAAATAGAGAATAACAATGGACCCAGGACACTGCCCTGAGGAACCCCCCTAGACGTGTCAAGCCAGGCCGAGCTCCTCCCCAGCTCATCTACTACCGCTTGGGAGCGACCTACCAGATAGTGGTAAAACCAGGTAACCACCGTATCCGAGCAACCCAGGGAGCGTAATTTGCGAATTAACAAGTCATGTGGAACCGAATCAAAGGCTTTTGAAAAGTCGAACAAAACAAGAATGGTGATCTTACGCTTGTCTATGGCTCTCCTAATATCATCCAGGACCCCGATTAAAGCCGTCTGAGTACTATGCCCCCGGCGGAAGCCTGCTTGCCTCTCAATAATTAGATTATTGCAGTTAAGGTACTCAGTTAATTGTTCGTGAACTATCTTTTCAAGAATTTTAGAGACTTCACAGAGCTTTGCAATGGGCCTAGTGTCAGACGGCGAGATTACCTTGTTCGACTTTGCTAACGGGAAAAGCAGAGACCTGGACCAAGGCTTAGGGAAGGTTCCGGTAGAGAGTGATAAATTAAATAGATCGGCCAAACAAGGCGCCAATTGAGCAGCTAAGAGTTTCAGCATCGGAACCGAAATACCATCATGTCCCGTAGCCTTGGAGGTGGCCCTAGATATAATAGAAAGTACTTTCTGTGAGGTGATAGGGACGAAGTTGAATGAAATAGACGGATAGGACAAGGGCAGGATGTCTGTTGCCGAGATGAGGGACTGAAGTTGATCAAATGAGAAAGGAAGGGGTGAGTAAGAAACAGATGCATAATGGATATTGAGCTGATCAAGTGAAAAAATGTTGAGAGGTGATTGAGATGATTTAGACGTGAGACCCATGTTCCTGAGCTCTTTCCACAAGCCAGACGAGTTAGAAGCAGATTCTATCTTACTATTAAAATGCAGAAATTTACTGGAATATATGTTATTTCTAACAAGATTACGCAGTTCCTTGTAGCATTGATAGTCCGAGCTCAGGCCAGTGGTCAAGAATCTCTTAAACGCCATATTGCGAGACTTAATTCTTTGTTTAATGAGTGGCGTAATCCAGGATTTGTTGACGTTTTTAATGGTGATGAGCTTAGCGGGAGCGAGAGAATCAAAAGTATGAAGGATGGCTGTGACGAGGTTTGAAAGTAGAATGCTGATGGGAGTAAAAGATGAAGATGATGATAATTGCGTATCCTGTAAAGACAGATAATAAGGAGGGGAACGGCCAGACGACGACAATGAAGGATGAGAAGCTGACGACGTGAACAATACAGTGGAAGTACTAGGAATAGATGAAAGATGACCAAATGTATTTGTGAAAAGGGCAACAGCCTCCGGTGGATCGATCTGAACCAGGTTCCGCGAGTACACTCTCTTCGCAGCCGGCAATGGTTTGGCAAACTCCAAATTAAGAACAATAAAGTCGTGTCCTGCTGCAAAGGGAACTGCCGACTTTGAATAAGAGTAAGCTGGCGGAGGATTACGTGTAATAAATAGATCTAACCATGTATGAGATGAGTGCGTATGGTGAGTAGGGTCAGATCTAATGAGGAAGAGGTTTAATGAATTTAAGTAAGAATCCAACATGGCGGACGCCCCATCTTTAATGCACATGTTAACATTAAAATCGTCGGTGATGACCACCTGGTCGCAAGTATGTAAAAAATTTGTCAAAATATCAAAAAATTTAGACGGGTAGGCCGCTGCGGGTCTCCTGTACACCACACAAAACAACAACGAGCCGGTATTGTTATTAACGCGGAAAATCATAAACTCAAGAGTGTTGGAAAAGACGGGGTCGGAGTGGGCCAAAAGCCTAACATCAAGATTATTTCTGAAATAAGCCGCCACCCCTCCCCCCTCCTTACCAGCCCGATCAAGTCTGTGCAAGGTGTAGTCAGGAAGGCCCAGCATGTTGGAGGAATCATGTTCCGTGAGAAAGGTTTCAGATAAGGCAATGATATCATGATTTGATGGAAGGACTAATGATTCAATGGATGCAAAATGAGTTTTCAAACGATTTATATTAACATGAAAAATGGAGAAGGAATTGTGGGAATGTAATGACGTCTGGCCGGACAACCTTCATTTCGGAGGAGAAAGATTATTTACCGCGATTTCATTTAAACCTGCTTCAGAATAAATTGGGATAAGCTGCCCTCCCTTAACTCTGCGCATAAAAACCGTGTAGTCCTTTACAATAGGTCTCGCAAAGCCTAGGACCACGGAACGACGCAATGCCTGACTAAATAGAGTGTGCAGCTCCTTGGGCCACAGTGCACGAATAAAAATTGACGAGCTCCCCCCCCCCCCCCCCCCCCGAACCAAAGAGCGAATCGGTGGTTAAGCCTTTGAGAAGGCGCGCCCTTTCGAGGACTAAGTCCCTGGTTGATGGGGAGGAAACCCGGAAAACAATACTCTTAAAACTGGGAGTACGAGCTGTCGATGTCGTTGGTCTCGGATCTTGACTTCCTGGCCTGTTCCGGACAAGCCAGGGACGAATATCGACTACTTGCGAGCATACGCGAGGGAGGTTAATGGCATTGAGGACCTTGTCCACCACCTCTCCGTCCGAAGAAGCCGAGTCTACAGGGACACCAACCAATAAGAGTTCACAGGTGTCCGACGAGGATGAAAATGCCGGTGTCGCTGAACTCGAATTGTTGCTACGCACGTCCCCAATCAAGCCCCGGATTGACTCATTCGCCGCTTCCAACGCTCCCAGACGGTCCGAGACGCGGGAGAATTTCTCTTCGGTCGCCGCCTCCAATTGAAAAACCCGGGCGTTAAGGTCTCGGATCTCGCTGGTCAATCCCTGGACCGAAGACTCGATGCGTGAGACCGTGCGCTCAAGATTCGCCTCTAATCGGCTCGCGAAGTCTGAGAAAAGAGCGGCCATGTCGACGGCACCAGTCGGTTGCGCGGGTAGGCCGGAGCAGCTGTCAGTGGGCGCGGCGCCGCGAGGTTGCTTAGCAACCTGCGCACACGGCGGCGAAGTGGGCGAGGCTAAGCGTTTGGCCGTCCCCGTGGTGGGGGTCGTAGTCGTGTGAGCGGCGCTTGGCGCGAGCTCAGCATCGGGAGAAACCGTCCCGGGAGGTGCTGCCCCCTCATGCGACACGGACAGAGCAGGTTTCTTCGCGAGTCGGCAACAGCGCGGTTCGCTCGAGTCGGGTAGAACAATAAAACAGTTTGTGTGGATGATATTTCCACATCCCGGACATACCTCCGCATGATCTTTTTTAATAATTCTTCTACCGCAGACGAAACAGGTGGTGCGCGTAGCTGGCTGCATCCTTCCAAGATAGCGTTGAAAAGAGCCTTGAGAGTTGAGGGAGAGGTAAACGCGGCCGACCCCTTAATATAGGTGAGAGCCAGTAGAGGAGCTGATCTCCTGCGCGAAATCGCCGCCGCTGAACCGCCAATTTGTGCGAAAAGGCAACCTAACCTCTTCCAGTGGCCAATTTTTGGAGGAGAAAATAAGGATTCCCGGGCGATAAAAAATACCTGGTATTATATTAGATTAGAATCGCCACTCCAGGGAACCCCTCCTCCTGGCTGAAAACTTGCAGAAGTAAACGTGAGTACGAGTAACACGAAACGAGAGTTAGTAGATTTTGAGAACGTCCGTACCCACCAGAGAGAGAGAGAGAGAGAGTGATATTGCCATTGAGGGACGAGCGCCGATTTTCTCCTGAAAGGTTGGTGAATAATTCACTCTTGCTGCATACGGTACCGCTGACTTCCCGTACTAGTGTGTGCGAGATCCTGATCCCCTCCTTCCCCTTCCCATCCACTACAGCGAACTGTGATAGTAATTTTATTTTCCATATGACTAATCAAATTTGTCATGTACACATGTAAATATATAAGAATCTCGTCAATTTCCTGATATTTGTAATTTTTCCCCGGTTTCGAAAGATATTTCCAATTTGCCAACGAAACATATTAAAATGTCGCATGGCTTCCACTACAATATTTAAGAAAATAAAATGCCTCCGTGATCTTCCTCAACTAGGATCCGAGATTGCACCTTCTTCAACCGGACTCCGAGATAGCACCTTCTTCAACGGAGCTACGAGATAGCATCTTCTTCAATAGGGCTGCGAGATAGCATATATCTAAATACACTTTAATAATTATTTTTTGGTAATTGTAAGTTCGAAAATTGTGCAAAACAGAATAATTAGACTGCATGCTATCCTCGACAATCGCACTTATTTTTACAGTGCTTGCCTCAGCTTTGTAATCGCTGCTCCACCAATTAAAATCTACATTAATTTGAAAAAAAAACAGTTTTTTTAGTCTGCACGATAAGTGTATAGAATAATAGTATCCTAATATAATAATAATAATAATATCCTATGCGAGTTGTCCTACGTACAATCATCAACCTTTTCCATTACCACAGTGTGGACTCAATGCAATATTGAGATAAAAAGCAAAAAGAAATTTGATATCTATATGTAGTACTATATACATGTAGTTAAGAAATTGAATTATTATTGTACTATTTTTAAGCAAAACGAACTTGCTAGTTTTAGCCGAAAAATAAACGTGTTAGTATTCGCGGAAGATCGAAAAGTGTTGTTTTTCGTTCAAGAAAACCTAAACGTATTAGTCTTCGAGGATAATCTGATTGTGCTAGTATTCGCGGAGAAAATGTCAATCTTGCTAATTTTCGAGATAGAAACGTTAAACGTGCTATTCTTCGTGGAGACTGTTCATACGTGTTACTTTTCGCGGCACAAATAGTTATGCTAGTTTTCGTACGAGACATCGATATAATCAAGTTTGGTGATGAGGTCCGTCTTTTAGTTATAACTTCTGAATATAAAATGTCTTCTGCTCTATACATTAAGTATATTAAGAAAAAATTTTAAAAGCATCAAATATTACTAAATTTATTAAATTAATATAGAAATTTTGTTGGTCTTGCTGAGCTAACGCCTAATGACTCTAAGAACTCCAAATTACTCGCTCGAAAAGGCACGACAGTTCGCCGCGAATCAATCCCGAGGACAACATTATTAAGGCCACAAGCCACCAGACATAAACCAAAAAGAGAAAGAAGAAGCAAATAAAATACTAAGTTATAAAATTGAAAACATTTTAAGTAAGAAAGAAAGAAATATTAAGTCTACGTGTTTCATCTTGGGATCGTCCTCCAGAACTATAAGCCAATCTCTGATATTGTCTGCTCAGACATTGTACTGAACTGGTTTTATAGATATCTTGTAGGCCGCACACAGGTTGTTGTGGACGAGATTGGCATATTGTCTGACTGGCTAGAGGTGAATGCGGGTGTACCTCAGGGCAGTGTTCTAGGTCCTGTTTTGTTCTCTATTTTTATCAAATGTATTTTTTCCTCAGTACCTACGGGTTTCAATCTCTCTCTATCTCTCGCTGTCACTTTCTCTCTCTTTCTCTTGCTAAGCAACCTCGAGGCGCCCTACCTGCTATGTCCGAGAAGATGGCACACGACGCCTCCGTTGATTCCATTTCGATGGCAGCTGCTTCTCCACCATGGACG
This sequence comes from Theocolax elegans, assembly GCA_026168455.1. Lineage (NCBI taxonomy): Eukaryota > Metazoa > Arthropoda > Insecta > Hymenoptera > Cerocephalidae > Theocolax > Theocolax elegans. The sequence continues at coordinate 5,435,030 of CM047429.1, forward strand.
GAAACTTTCGCTCGCAACTTACAAGAAAACCTGCAGAGCGACTCGAATTCGGTACTGAAAGTTGTAAATTGTGTTGAGGGAAAGATGGATGAGGTCAAGAGAAGTCTGAGCTTAAAGATCTTCATGCGCAAGTAAGCCAAATTAAAGAGGTCGAAACGAGGTGTGCGGATTTCGGAGAACGCATCAGCAGGTTGACAAATCGGGTCGACAACATGGAAGCAGATAAGGAAACAAAATTAATTGAAACTAAGCAATCTCGCGATCAAAGATACGTGCGAGCTACTTATCATATGCCTGCCCGGGAAAATAGCGGAAACGGAAAACGATGTTTGACGCGATAAAGCTACCGAAGGCTAGAAATCAAATTATTGACCTTCGTCCATCGACCCCGCGCTCAATATCTGTTTCGACGGGTACTCCTCCTGCTCCGCCACGTACGCGTAGTCTAGTTGTTAGAATGTCTTCTGCCACGTCCACAGATGTGATAATGTGATAGAGAAGGCCCGCCTCCTTAAAGAACGTATAGTGCATGATATTTTCAGAGAAGGTGACAATTCACTGTTCATCAGGCCACTTTGGCCAGAGCCAGTATTCGATCTCTGGTCAGCTGCAGTCCATAAATCAATTAAACTGGGCTACGCGAGGCCCCTAGTTGTAAATTTAAATTTCTACATGCGAGAGGTGAGGGGTGGTCCGTTAAAGCGCGTAAATTCGGAGGCTGATTTTCCGAGTTTTCCTCTTCTCTCTCCTCATATCAAATGAGACAGGTCTGGTCGGGTCAAAACATCAAAATCATCTAAAACATTCTCCATCTTTCATACTAACATAAATCGTTTAAAAACTCATTTTACGTCCATCGAAACATTAGTTCATCCTGGATCCTACGATGTCATTGCAGTCACGGAAACCTTCCTTACCAAGCACGATTCTTCCGAAGACTTTTGATTACCCAGTTATGTATTATACCGCCTGGATCGTGAAGGAAAGGGGGGGGGGGTGCGGCGATCTATATTCATGAACATTTTGGAGTAAACATCATCGTACATTCTGACCCCGTCTTCGCAAATGCTCCTGAGCTTCTGATTCTACGCTTGACGAGCAAAGCGATTGCGTTGATGTTGGCAGTGGTCTATCGTAGGTCCTCAGCCGCTTACCCTTCGGAATTTTTTGATATCCTGTCGGACATACTTCCACGATACGAGTATGTCGTCACTGGTGATTTTAACATCGATATGGGCTCTTCCAGTTCTATAGTAGACAAGTTTAGAGCAAATTTGTCGGCACTGGACCTCGCGCTTATTCAGTCAGAGCCGACACATCATGCGGTGACGTCGAATGGTCCTTCTCATACATGGTTAGATCTCTTCCTGATTCATGAACTAATGCCAATATTTTGAATGTATTAAGATGTCAGCTTCTTTCGCAGCAGGCCACGATGCCATTGATATTATTCTCCAAATTTCAAACACGGTCAAACGTGAGGAAGTTTCGGAGGAGAAATCTGGAATAGATTAGCCTGCATAGTCTCGCCTCTACATTCACTTGATTTATCACTTCGTTTTCTTAATCGCTCTCAGCCATTCAACCCATGCTTACTTGGCCTGACCAGTCTGCTTCTAAGAGTATGTACTTTGTAAATTGTCTACCTGGTCCTCCTTCACTCTTGGCTCATTCATCTCATACCCATCAGCACTATTTCGTCCTCAATCAATTATCTTTATATTTGATACTTTAGCATCCTTAAAATATTACTCCATCAAAACTAAGCATAAACCACGGATTTCTCAGTAAATTAAAACTAACATCAAATACAGAAATGCAGCCTTTAGCAAATTTTGAAAATCAGGCTCTATTGACGATTATAACACCTGTAGGTCTTCGAAACTATTTCAAATGCTATAAATTCTAGCATATTTCATTTTCTGGCCAAGAAGCTAAACAGCACAAATGATCCTAAGAAATCCTGGACTCATCAATTGAACATTTACTACGTATCTGTCTCTAATTACGTCCAGCCACTTTCTGTCCAATCTTCGTCTCTCTCATTTTCTTTCTCCACCGTAACTGCAAAAGAAGTACAACGCGCAATTCAAGGGGCGTCCTTGAGGGCAGTGGGGATTGATGGCATATCTATTGCAATGCTGAAGTTATTGGAGTCACAATTAACACTACACCTTGTTATTCTTTTCAATGATATGCTCTTAGCTGCGTACTTTCCCGACTATTGGAAAAAGGTTCTGCTGTTCCCATTGGCGAAGTCGAGCAGGTTAGAATCGTGTTCGGATACGAGGCCGATTGCTAAACTCTGTGAACTCTCAAAAATTTTAGAAAGACTAGTTCACAATCAGCTCTCTGGGTATATAGAGAAAAACCACATTTTGACCGATAGACAAACGGGGTTTCGAAAGTGGCACAGTACCCAGACAGCTCTCCTGGGTGATCCAGATGATATTAGGAGAGCTATTGACTCCAGAAAGATCCCGATCCTTGTCCTGTTTGACTTCTCTAAGGTCTTGAACACAGTTCCCCATGATAACCTTATCCACAGGCTAAGCGAAATTGGTTGCTCCGACACTGTTTTAAACTGGTTTTATCAATATCTTGTAGGTCGCGTGCAGGTTGTGAAAAGTGAGAGTGGGGAGCTATCGGACTGGCTCGGGATAAATGCGGAGTGCCCCAGGGAAGTGTTCTTGGTCCGATATTTGTTTCGATTTTCATAAACGATCTGCCGAAGGTTCTTAAGTTTAGCAACTACGTGTTATTCGCCGATGATGTCCAGGTCTACTATTCGTTTTTTTCGTCAGAATTTAAGCTAGGTGTGCAGCGTATATCTCAAGGTGCAAATGTCAGAAAAACGAAGGTTATGATTCTGGGTAGCCATCGCGTATCGACCTGAATACTACTCTGAGGGTTATTCTGGGTATGGATTATTTGGGGTCTTAAGCTCTCCCTCCCTGGGCTGGTCAAAGCAGGTGCTATCAATTTCGAGACGAGTGCATGGAGTATTACACTCGCTAGGTTATTACAGGAAAACTCTGTCACGGGGGCTTAGGAAGAGTCTGGTAGAAACGCTTGTCTTTCCCCATTTTGACTATGCGTGTGCAGAATACAATGACGTCGATCAAACCAGAAATCTGAAGCTCCAAAGACTACTGAATGCATGTGTTCGATTTGTGTGGGGGGGGGGGGGAATAGCGAAACGTGAAAATATTACTTCGTTTAGGTCGGGCCTCTGGTGGTTATCGGTCGAGTCCAGACGTTCATACCTCATGGGCTCCCTGGCATATAGTATCATTACTCATAATTTTCCTCTGTACCTTGCAAGTCATTTCATCAAACTCGACACCCCATACCTAAATCCTCGCACTCCTCGTCATCCGCCAAAGTCGCTCACTTACCTTCCCCCCCGAACTGAGGCGTTGAATAAACCATTTGTTATCACTTCATCTCAGATTATTAACAAACTTCCGCTCAGCACATTCAACAAATCATCCATAAATCATTTTAAAAACTCATTATTTAACTACCTGTTTGGACTTGACCAAACAGCCTGGTCTACCAGAGTTTTAAACGAAGGTATCCCTGAACGGCCAATCCCTCTTCGAATATGCAAATGTAGATTGAACTATGCTAATTAAATTATTTATTTATTTTTTGTTATTTTATGTTTTTGTTTATTTATTAATTATTTATTTATTGAATTTTATTATTTTTATAGTTACTTGTTAAATTGTTTTTATTTCTTTTGTATTATTTTACTTATACATTGTTTATTGCGTTCACGCTTAGCTTATTTAAATTTTATGCGCATTGTTAACTAGTTTTAAGTCGATAAATCACATATTGTAATCTTTTTTTGTAAATTCATTATATTTTACCATGCAATGTATATGCTATTGAAGTGCCTACGGGGTTTCTATCCCAAAGGCCAAATAAACTATATTCATTCATTTATTCATTCTCTGCTGTAGACTTTAGTCTTGTTTTTCGAAGCTCCTCTTTTTAGTACTGGTTACTGCTGCCTTTTTGCCTTCGCGTTTTGCTGCAGGTTTCTTGCATGCGCCTTTATGCAAGGTTTGCGGCGAGCGGTTTATCATGCTTTTCGTGATGCTTGCAGTAAGTTTTTAATAATATTCTGCAGTGCCTGTCATTTTAGAGGTTAGTGTCACGTGTTGATTTCATACACTTCCTCGTCAGTGAGCACACTGCCTTAAGTCTCTCCACGCAGAACATTTGGAAAGTAACCAATAGATGGCGTCTACCGTACCATTCAAGAAGAATGTTAGTATATCGGCGGCGATTTCAAATACCAGTCTGCAAATTAGTGGTTTCATTTGTAAAGAGACCTCGCGCACTCGAGCAGGACTTCAATTCTGTATCGAATGCAATCCATTCTTTCATTTAAGTTGCGATAAAGTTTAGCCAGAAGCTTCAAAGAAACATTTAAATTTAAAAAATGACTACGTATGTCATAGTTGCAATAATAATAACAATAAAAATAAAAATAAAAATAAAAATAAGAACAAACAAGACGTTACTATTCCTCGTGTAAGCGCGCCTCCCTCGCCTCTGCTTTGTTTAACGCCTGGAAATAAGATACAAACTAACAATGAAGAAAGGGTATCATCGGTTGCAATAGTTCAGGCGCGGTGCTGCATGTATAACAAGGATGTATTTTTAGCGCCTAGCACGTCTTTAGCAGAGAATAAAAATAATTTATCTATGAATATTGACGAGCCTACGGGTGATTTTTCGGTGAATAATAATGATAGCGCTACTATGGCGGTGCAGACTGATGCTGTAAATTTTTTCTCTTATCTTTGCAGTTTTTGAAAATAGTATAAAAAATATAACGAATATTCTCAGTGATGTTGTCAACAAAATGCGTACTCAGGACTTGCTACTGGCTGAGTATAAGTCTACGCTTTTCGAACTCTTGCCTGAAAACAGACAATGAAACAGTATTTTATTCAGTTTCAAAAAGATTTATCACACCCGCAAAAAATTTTTCAGGATAATATTTTATCAGAAATTACTAATAAGTGCTCCATCTTATCTTATCTTATCTTACTATTATATAAAGAGGAAGCGTTTGTTTGTATGTGCGCAAAAATCTCAAAAAGTACACAATCGATTGTAACGAAATTTAACTGTAGTTTCTTTATGTACTATGAAGTGTCATAGGCTATATTTTATATAAAAAATCGTTTTGCTTTATTGTTAAAAAAATAATAGTTTTACACTTACAGGATGCACGGTAGCTCAGGCGCTGGCCGATAGGTGGCTGACGGTCTGGCGCTGCACGCGACAAATTTATCGCTACTTAGTACATATGTATCAGCCGGGATATAAACATATATATATATATACACATAAATGTGTCTATGTATATAGGTACGTACGTAGCAGACATATCCGAAAATGTCAGAAATATACACACGGAGAGACACTTTCCTTTATTAATACAATGTATAGTATTCATTGTTTATACGGTAATGTATTCAGCGTTTACGCCGATGCCGTTCATCGTAAAAACGAGTGAACGGTCTACATCATGCGTCGTCGTTTCGCATGCGTTTATACTATGAACATCGCGGTCATAGAAATCAGATGATGACTTGTGTTACTAAATACAAGAGCATTCTTATAAAATTAATGTAATAATGTATGTGTGTGAGTGTGTGTATGTGTATATATATATATATATATATATATATATATATATATATATATATATATATGAGTGGTTCTCTGTGACATCGAAGATGAAAAAAATAAATATTGCTACAACTGTGGGAATATGTTTTAGAGGTATCCAGTAGTTCTCCTGAATTTTTTCAGATTTTTTCTGGGCCATTATTTTAAGTTACAGAGAGTCAAAGTTGACATTTTAGCACTTTTTTGCATTATATGCCCATTTTCATGAATTTTTAGCTCCCAGGGGATGCATTTTTCACTAAAAACATAAGTATGACTTTTTTTGTAAAATTTTCCGAACTTTTCATTAAAAATACTTTTAAAGACATAAATGTATGCTGTCACACTCTTGTAAGCCATTTAAACCTTAAATAGTGAAAATCAGCAATTCTGCTCCGGACTCTGGTAACCTAATACTGTCTAAAAGATGTCTTTTTATAGTCAGAAACTGCCTAAAAATTTCCAGAGTGGGTCTAAATCATTAAGATCACTTATGGTCAAAATATCCGGGAAAAGTGCCCGAAATATTAATAGAAATGTATATTTGTTGCCTTATAACGATGAATCTATTAGCATGATCATTGCAAAAAAATTTGTGCATTTACCTTGGAGTGGTAGAAAAATATCTTCACTTGTTTCAGAATCCATCTAATCCCCTGTAAGATGCTAAAAATACAAATATTATTATACAAATGTAAAAAATTAATTTTTAAACATTTATAATGCTGAATTTTTAGTTTTACATCCCTTACAAGAATTATAATACTAATCTGAGGGATTACTATAAAAGTATCAACATTATTATTATTATTATTCAGCAATACATTGTTTAGATTTCACAAACTTGTCACTGTCACGTTATCATATTATTCATTATAATTATATATCCGATTTATTTATATATCTTTCGTATTAAATACGTATTTTCAGTTATTGTAATAATGATGTTTATATATTTATAGTAATCCTTCAGATTAGTATTATAATTCTTGTAAGGGATGTAAAACTAAAAATTCAGCATTATAAATGTTTAAAAATTAATTTTTTACATTTGTATAATAATATTTGTATTTTTAGCAGCTTACAGGGGATTAGATGGATTCTGAAACAAGTGAAGATATTTTTCTACCACTCCAAGGTAAATGCACAAATTTTTTTGCAGTGATCATGCTAATAGATTCATCGTTATAAGGCAACAAATATACATTTCTATTAATATTTCGGGCACTTTTCCCGGATATTTTGACCATAAGTGATCTTAATGATTTAGACCCACTCTGGAAATTTTTAGGCAGTTTCTGACTATAAAAAGACATCTTTTAGACAGTATTAGGTTACCAGAGTCCGGAGCAGAATTGCTGATTTTCACTATTTAAGGTTTAAATGGCTTACAAGAGTGTGACAGCATACATTTATGTCTTTAAAAGTATTTTTAATGAAAAGTTCGGAAAATTTTACAAAAAAAGTCATACTTATGTTTTTAGTGAAAAATGCATCCCCTGGGAGCTAAAAATTCATGAAAATGGGCATATAATGCAAAAAAGTGCTAAAATGTCAACTTTGACTCTCTGTAACTTAAAATAATGGCCCAGAAAAAATCTGAAAAAATTCAGGAGAACTACTGGATACCTCTAAAACATATTCCCACAGTTATAGCAATATTTATTTTTTTTTCATCTTCGATGTCACAGAGAACCACCCATATATATATTTTTTTTATTATTTTAACGTCGCTCTTTTTATGCTCCCAAACCGGTGCTAATTAGCGACGGAGGTCATATGATGTCTTGGTGAAGAAAGCACTTGGTGAAAATACATTCGCCAGTGGTGCTTGTTTCAATCGGCCGGGGCCGGGAATCGAACCTGGGCCCTCCAGATTACGAGCCCGACGCCCTACCGACCGAGCCATCACAGGCCTCTACATATATATATATATATATACCTGCGCGCCTACGCCTTGCTTTTTCTGTTGCCGATTTTCCGTACGTTGTATTTTATGTGTACATATGGGCTATTTCACGTCAAGTGGTACGATGAAAATTTTAAATCGCTCCAAAATTTGAGAACAGGCTGGAAATATCTTCAAGAAGATAGAAAAAAAATTTTAGGTGTTAAAAATAATTTGCCTAAGAGTTATTCCACCATGAAAAATGGAAATTTTTCAATTTTTTAGAAAATTTTCTATTTTTAAAGCCATTTATCTCAAAATTTATTAATTTTTTTGAAAAAACATTACAAACAACTTTTGTTCAAAATAATCTTTAAAATTTATCTACCTGGGTTACAATTCTTAATTTTAAAGTCTCGAAGAGATAGGGCACTCGAAAATATTGAATATCAAAAAAAGGCGACCACGCCACAATCGATTTTGATCTAACACCGCTCAAAAGATCACATTTTTTGAGAGCTTTCGGATGGCGGTGGTTAGATTATTGGCCAAGACCGCTGGTGTAAGTTATGCCTCATAAACCTCATAAAATCACTAATTTTCATGTATTTTAGGGCATAACCTTTTGTTTGTTACTTTCAATTCTGTGATCATATCGTGAATTTTTTTTCGTTCGTCATCGATGATTTTATAATGGGTAACATTTAAACGTATTTTTTTTACGGAATTCGCGTATACACGTATAGATCAATTGTAAAAATTGGAGGGAACGAGGGATATAATTGCAAATCTTGATTTCGGCTTACCAATGCCAATTTATAGCGAGTTAGATAATGAAAACCCTTATGATTTAATGTACCAAAATCCCTCTAATATTAATGAGCTTCAAGAGTACATTAATATTAATCTTCCCAAATTAGTACCTGATCAGTATCAAGCATATGATTCTATTACGTAAAATGTGAATAGTGATAGAAAAGAAATTTTTTTTTTGGATGCTCCTGGATGCACTGGCAAAACTTTTCTAATTAATCTACTTCTTGCATACGTTCGTAAAACTGGTAGCTTAGCTATTGGTGTAGCATCATCAGGTATTGCCGCAACGCTTCTAGCTGGTGGTAGAACAGCTCACTCAATTTTCAAACTACCCTTGGATGTCTCATGTGACCAAGAATCAGTTTGCTCTATCCGTAAAAATGGTCCTCTTGGGATAATCTTTCAAGATACAAAACTTATCGTATGGGACGAATGTACTATGATTCATCGAGCTCATGTTGAAGCAATCGATCGAACTTTCAGAGATCTTAGATCGTGAGATAAGTTGATGGGCGGTTTAACTATTGTCTTTGCTGAAGATTTTCGGCAAACTTTGCCAGTTATACCTAGAGGGTCAAGAGCTTACATAATCAAGGCATGTCTTAAATCATCAGCGATATGGAGATCTATTCATAATTTGAATTTAAAAACAAATATGAGAGTTCATCTCGGAGGTGGAAATGCGCAATTTCCATCACAATTACTCAGTGTTGGAAATGGAACAATGTCCAATGTAAATGACTGTATATCTGTCGATTCAAAACTAGGTAAGATTGTGCAAACTATTGATACTCTTATTTCTTCAGCTTATCCGAATATTGATGACTTTTTAGAGAAACCATACTCCTGGCTATGCGAAAGAGCCATCGTTACACCCCGGCACATTTCTGCCTTTGAAATTAACAATACTATTTTAGGTCATATTAAAGGAGACAGTAAAGAATATAGATCGATTGATACTGCAGTCAATACTGAAGATGCTGTTCATTATCCACAAGAATTTCTGAATTCTCTTAATCCAGCTAGATTTCCACCAACAACCTACAACTTAAAATCGGTGTTCCAATAATACTACTGCGCAATATAAATCCTCGAAAATTGTGTAATGGTACGCGGCTACAAATTAAAGCCATGCGAAATAATATTATTGAAGCGACTATTGTTACAGGTCCAGCGGCAGGAGAAATAAGAGAAAAAATCTCTAATACCCCGCATACCAATGATCCCTACTGATTTACGTTTTCAATTTAAGCGACTTCAATTCCCAATTAAGGTATCGTTTGCTATTACAATTAATAAGGCTCAAGGTCAGACATTTCAATACGTTGGGATTGATTTGCGATCTGATTGTTTTTCACACGGTCAATTGTATGTTGGTTTGTCAAGAACAGGTACATCAGAAAATCCATTTCTTTTATTACCAAACAGTTCACAAACAAAAAATGTTGTCTACCGTGGAGTTCTTAAAAAACATAATTTAAAACCAATGAAAACTGAAATATGGTAAACCTATCTTTATGCTATTTTCTAATATTTCGAGTTCTATGCAGTTACAGAGCGGGCGAAGCCGCGACGGGGGATGCTAGTTATATATAATAGGCTTGACGATGATCTTGAAATAATAAATAATAATATTGACACGCTGTACTCGGGTATTGCTACAGTGGTGAATACCACCAAACTCAATTATGGATTCTTTGCAGACAGGTTTTAGACCATTTAACTTGACAGGGGCTGCCTTACTGAAGTTGACTGAGGACGTACGTACGGGAATTGACAAAAAGTTAGTTACTTTGCTCTTATTGTTTGATTTCAGTAAGGCTTTCGACACTATCTCTCCCACACGTTTACTTGACCGAATGAGACAAATGGAATTTTGAAGGTCTGTACTAATGTGGCTTAACTCTTATTTCTTTTGTTGCATGCAGGCTGTAATCATGTCGGATAAAACCTCTTCCTGGATTACGACTAATCTAGGAGTGCCACAGGGATCGGTCCTTGGACCTCTCCTCTTTTATTTATATATTAATGACTTACGGGACGTACTGTTTCCTGCGGGTGCCCTGCACGTGCTATATAATGACGATTTGCAGGTTTACTTGCAAATTCCTTATTCTGATCTGGGTGAGGGTGTAGGAAGGCTTGGGAGAGCTGTAGCTGTGGGTGATTGGGCTGCGCATGCCTCCCTTAAACTGAACGCCACTAAGATCCAAGCTATTTTATTTGAGTGTCGAAAATAATATTCAGATTTTTATAGGCAAGAAAATTGTGATGTTGAGGTGGAGGGAGGTGGACGTATACTGTTTACGAGTGGGATCTTGAGCCTCAGTGTTGTTTTGGACTCTCAGCTCACGTGGAAACAGCATGTTGATAATATTACCAAAAAAGTTAATAAAGTTCTTTATAGTTTGCGGTTTTTTAGTAAATATACCACCGAGATTTTAAGAAAGCGACTCGCTAAGGCATTGTTGTGTCCTCACGTAGATTATTGTTCACTGGTCGTGCTGGATGTCCGGAGGAGAGTCGTAACAGACTACAAATTCTACAGAACAGTTTTATGCGATGTGTGTGTGGTATTAGGAGGGGTGATCGTGTGACACCTCACAGACATTCCTTGAGTTGGCTGCGTACTGATTCGATGAGACAATACTTTATGGCGATACTTATGTACAAGATAGTGCGCATACGTGTTCCGGCGTATCTAGAGTGTCTCTTGTATAGATGCATCGTGCCCTGGAATTCTGGTAGGGGGGTCACGCGAGAAGTCGTACCTCCCTTGATGCGTACTGAGATAGGAATACGTTCCCTACAAGTTCAAGGAGGGCATCTATGAATCTCTTTGCCGACGGAGATCCGTAGTCTTCCCTCATTAAGGGGGATTTAAGAATGCGGTACGCAGACACTTCTTGGCACTCGATTAGATTATGTTAAATTCCTATTTGTTATGTACCGTCCCGTATACACCTTTTGTTTTATTTATTTATATATTATTGTGTAATTGTATTTAAGGGTTGAATGTGTGATGAATGAATTCTGCGGCTCGTTTTTAACCTTGACTGATGGATATACCGTCGCTAATTTATTTGTATTATTTTATGACTGACTTAGTATGATATACGCTGTATTTTAATTTTTAGTTTTGACTGAGATATTACATAAACCGACTGATATCTTCAATATTGTAAACCAACTGTGATATATTAACACTGCGTTTTTAAATTTTGTGCTCTACAAATAAATTTATATATATATTTAGAGCTGGTTTCCGCTGGGTTTCGATATTATTTATTCTTTATTAAATTTTCAAGTGTATTTATCGTTATTTCTGTTAAAATTATTTGTCTAAACAATACTTATTTAATCCTCCTACTTGTACTTAATTTTAAGTTCCTCACTCTCATCCCCCCCCCTCTCGCTCTCTCCCACTCTTATGTTTATGCAAAATACTACCATTGTATATATGTCATGTCTTGACAAAAATATAAATACATTTTTTATAAGCACTTTAAAAATCTAAGAAGGAACTTAAAATTAAGTACAAGTAGGAGGATTAAATAATTATTGTTTAGACAAATAATTTTAACAGAAATAACGATAAATATACTTGAAAATTTAATAAAGAATAAATAATATCGAAACCCAGCGGAAACCAGCTCTAAAAATATAAGAACACCAGGTGTCCATTCAAAAGAAATTCATAGAAAAATGAAAAAAATTAATGAAGGCATCTTCTTTAAAAGAAGGAAACGCCAAATAGTACAGTTGGGTAAATAATTAATATTAATAAAAAAATATGGTATTGCACAGATAATACAGATTCTGTATTATCTGTATGATCGTACATCTTTCTATATGTACAAAAAGAGGAATTGGGAGGATTAAGAAATAAGGCGTTTTCTATTCAAGCTGCGTAAAGACAAGCGATAAGCTCCCGTATTTATACGATATAACAACGAATAAATTATCGTTACATGCGTAGGAAAACAAAAAAAAAGATCAAACGTAGAGAACAAATAATAATTTTTGACAGGAATGCGATAGGACAAACTCCGATTGAAGCATGTTTTTAACTTTTTATACTTTGTAATATTATGTACACCTTATCGAACCGATTAATTTTTACATAGAATATAGCTATAACATTTAAAAATAGTCATATTTAGACAGATTAAGATACTTCGCAATTATATAGTTTGTACACTGAACCAATGACACGATTAAAAATAAATTATAAACAATGTTTTTTAAAGAGGCTTTTATGGGTTCGCCCGAGTAATAAGAGAAATCAAATTACTAAATAAACATTATTATTAGTAGGAATTTAATTAACGAATAAACGAAAGCATCTTTACTAAAATAGACTTTGGCACTTTACACGGCATAAAAATTATTATTATGAACTATTAATGTAAAAATATAATTTAATGGGATCTGAATACTATTGTACAGTAATGAGTAAAGGATTGTAAGTAATCACACCCTTCTTATCGATAAATGACGTTTCGAATATTTGATTTTATAAATAATCTTGTGTACTAAGTAAGAGAAAAAAAGAAATAATGTATATTGCGTGATGATTTTAAAAATGAACGTATAATTTATATTCGAATCATCGTTTTATAGTGTATTATCTATTGATTGTTTTTAACTTTTTAAACAAGCGTATTATTTTTAACAATAATCTAATAAATTAATACTTGTGTAAAACGGAAACAGAAAATAGGAATTTCGATATTTAAATTACTAAGAGCGAAGAAGAATGAAGAAACACAGGGATAGAAATAATAAGAGGGACAGACGGAACAAAGAAAATTCTTGTCCCAAACGCCATATACTTTTATACGGGAATGAGCCATGACTAGCATTTTTAGAAAAGAGTCGAAAATATTATGCAAATAAACACTTGTACAGCCGAGGTAAATTTAGAAGGTATTCCCAATTATTGGTATACATTTAAAACTGGCATTTTCCTTTCTTTTTATTCGAAATATTTATTTCTTGTTGTCGTTATGAAATACCACGTGCTATAATTAATTAATTACAACTTGTAACTTCGCAAAATATTTTGAATATATATACGTTTTCTTTTAAATGGAATAAAAATCTGTACATTATTCATTGTATTAAAGTTAAATCATTTTAAGAAGAAACCCGATTATTATTTCCGAATCTTCTTCGTCAAACGCTCAACCTCGGAGACGTGTAGACGAAAGTCTAGGTCAAACCTGGGCGTGGGAGTGCTGATTATTTATCAATAATTAACCCTCCCGATTAAGGTTTGACTAACTATACTGGCCGTTACTAATTTAGACGTAACATATAAATTTAATAATTCAATTTGATAATAATAATAGCATTTGTATGAATGAAGATAAAACATACTGTACGAAAAGTAAACCATATGATAGACAAACGTATTTTAATCCAGTTACCCTTTTTATCGTAGAAGAAATAATGGTAACAAAATAATATATTCAAAAAATAGAATTGCAGATAATAGTTTCGTCGTGCCATATAATCTGTATTTATTATTAATATTGGAATGTCACATTAACGTAGAAATATGTTGTAATACAATAAAAGCTATTAAATATTTCTTTAATATTCTCATAAGGGCTCTCACACTGCTTTCGTAAAATTTACATTGGAAGCTACTAATGACGATATGAAAGACAATTAAGAAAATATACACAATTATGATAAAATATTAAAATTTATTCACTAGATATGTATATACACCGGAGGCTATGTATCGTATTTTGGAATTGAAATTACATTAACAATCTTAAGCTATTATAAGATTACCTGTACATGAAGAAAATGAACAATACATATATGTGGTTCTCTGTGAAATCGAAGATGAAAAAAATTAATATTGCTATAACTGTGGGAATATGTTTTAGAGGTATCCAGTAGTTCTCCTGAATTTTTTCAGATTTTTCCGGGACAAAAAACTGCCAATAAATTTCCAGAGTGAGTCTAAATCATTAAGATCACTTATGGTCAAAATATCTGGGAAAAGTGCCCGAAATATTAACAAAAATGTATATTTGTTGCCTTATAACAATGAATCTAGTAACATGATCATTGCAAAAAAATTCATGCAGTTACCTTGGAGTGGTAGAAAAGCATCTTCATTTTTTTCAGTATCAATCCAATCTCCTGTAAGCTGCTAAAAATACAACATTATTATTATTATAACTGAAGATATGTATTTCAAAAAAAAAACATCTCACTAAATGAGATTTGAGATTATAATGATTAATATGATTAATTGAAATAATGTATTGCTGAATAATAACAGTAATGTTGATCCATTTATAGCAATCCTTTATATTAGTAGGATAATTCTTATAGTGGTTGTAAATATAGTTGTATAATAATATTAGTATTTTTAGCAGCTTACAGGAAATCGGATTGATACTGAAAAAAGTGGAGATGCTTTTCTACCACTTCAAGGTAACTGCATGAATTTTTTTGCAATGATCATGCTAACAGATTCATGGTTATAAGGCAACAAATGTACATTTCTATCTTATATGCCTAAAGTATTTTTGATGAAAAATTTAGAAAATTTTTACAAAAGAAAGTCATATTTATGTTTGTAGTGAAAAATGTATCCCCTGGGACCTAAAAATTTATAAAAATGGGTATATAATGCAAAAAAATGCTAAAATGTCAATTATGACTCTCTGTAACTTAAAATAACGGCCCCGAAAAAATATGAAAAAATTCAGGAAAATTACTGGGCACCTCCAATAATATTCTCACATTCATAGCAATATTCAGTTTTTTCATCTTCGATTTCACAGAAAACCACCCCCCATATATGTATTTATTTGGATAATTTGTGATACAGCGACTGACTTGAGTCTGACATTAAGCATAAATATCTCTAGAAGAATTGCGAATAACTTTCTATTCGGACTCTCGCCTAACCAATGAGGATCAATTTAAGGTTATCAAAGGGCGCGATAGCGCCCGACGCATGTATGGGCGCGGAAGCCTTATGTAGAGAAAAATCAGTCCTCGTTTTTTCCTTTCATAACGATTTATTATTATTAACATTGGTTTGCCTATTTATTTATCTTCTATTCATATCAAAATAATATTGTCCAAATTTATTCACGTATAATTAAAAACAGCCGCAAGAAAGAATGGATGTCGATTTCTTTTACTTGTTTTTTATTTTCTCCATTTTGATATATAATGGTCAACTTAAAATAAAGAGATAGCAATTGTATGGGAAATCCATAAGATCGAAAAGATACGTTACGAAAAGAGGTAAAAGAAATAGGACAAATAGGTAAAACAATATGTTACACACAAAAACATATAGAAGAAGTTGAAACGTAGCCGTGTGACGTAGTTAGATTCAGGTGAACATTTTCGTCACAGTTCAATCGTCTGGCCGATATTTTTGTGAAAAGTTATGAATTAAAATTAATTATTTACGTAATTATTTCCGATATCTCACACTATTTCTTTTCGATATTTTTTATTCTACAGCAGTGCAAGATACTTTCGCAAGATATCTTAGTGAGGCCTGCGTTGGCTCGGTCGGTAGGGCGTCGGGCTCGTAATCTGGAGGTCCCAGGTTCGATTCCCGGCCCCGGCCGATTGATACAAGCACCACTGGCGAATGTATTTTCGACAAGTGCTTTCTTCACCAAGACATCGTATGACCTCCGTCGCTGATTAGCATCGGTTTGGGAGCATAAAAAGAGCGACGTTAAAATAATAAAAAAAAAGATATCTTAGCCTATATCATATACTAGCATGTCAACCTTTGATATCTCTCCACGAGAAAAAGAGCGAGAAAAACGAGAGAGATTGATTAATTAATGACATTTATTGGGTATTAGGGGAACACCCCGTATTGACAGACAGTATAATACTACAGAGCGCAATAAGGTGGAGGAGCTGTTTTAAATGATGAGGATGAGATTGAATGGAAGTCAGTTTAGGTGAGCTAATTAATGAGACGAGATGCAGTGATAATGAAGGAGGAAAGTAATAAAGGTTCGTAGGTGGGTGTCATGAAAAAGGCCGACCTGCGAATAATGCATTACGCAAAATGAAGTGTCGGGCAATATAGGACGGGGATTTGTGAGAGATGATGTTAAATGCCCAGTAGCTCATGAAGCGAGATCTTCCAAGCTTGACCGACAGCCAACCTAACTTGAGACAATAGGGCGTCACATGCGCACGCTGGGGAATATTCTCGTTAAATTCGTCGTTAAATATCGTACATACGTAGTCAACGTACGAAAATACAGGCATGACATTCTTCCATTGTGACGTGAAAGGGCACGCTTGAAGAATCTTGGGTAGTGAAGGACCCCACGTACGCGCCGGGATACCACGCGACCTGTCGTGACCAATCCAGGGTAGGCATTATCCAGACACCTAGCAGTTTAATTTCAGATTCATAATCAAGAGAGTTGCTATTAATTGAAACCTTCGGTGCAGTGTCCAGGTCTAATCGCGAAATAAAAGCCTGACTACCCAAGATCATCACCTTAGTCTTTTTAACATTCAGATTCAGTCCATTCGACCTCGCCCAACTGTCTACCGCATTAGCGTGCTCCGAGATTTGAGTGATAGATCTGAGTGTCGTTTGCAAAAATCATGTGGCTTGAGTAATTTAGAACCTGAGGTAGATCAATGATAAATACTGAAAATAATAACGGGCCAAGGACAGTGCCCTGCGGAACACACTAGTATCAGACGACGAAATAACTCTGCCGGATTTAGTCAAAGGAAAGAGGAGGGATTTTTTCCAGGCCTCCGGGAAATGTCCGAATGAAAGAGAAAGACTGAAAATCTCAGTTAAATGAGGTGTTATCAGGAGAGCTAAAAGTTTCAGCATAGGGACGGAAATTCCGTCATGACCCGTAGCTTTAGAGGAGGCCCTGGAACCGATTGCTACAACCTTATGTGGAATAATTGGGTAAAATGGAAGGAAATTTGAGGGTAGGACTGAGGTAGAATGTTAGAGGAAGAGATGAGTTAATATAGTTGAGTGAGAGTGAATGGGTTATCTGAGTAGGAGAGTCATAGAAGATATGTATTTGATCCAAAGAGAAACTAGCGAGAGGCGAGTGAGCAAGTATGGTAACAAGGCCCATCCCATATTCCTGAGCTTTTTCCATAGATTAGAAGAACTCGATGCATTTCTAATTTTATTATTGAAATATAAAAACTTGTTTGCATCTATCGAATTACTCATTTCGTTACGTAAATTTTTATAAACAAGGTAGTCAGAGCTCAGACAGGATACCAGGTACCTTCTGTAGGCCATACTACGTGCTTTGATGTTCAGTTTTATGGACGGTCAAATCCAGGATTTATTTGAATCACTGATGGTAATGAGTTTCCTTAGTGCGAGTGAATCAAAAGTACGTAAGATGAATGAGGTAAGCATAGGAAGTAGGTTGTTAGAAATGAAAGGAAGAGACGATGGAGAAGTCAGTGAAGTTCATAGTGAAAGTGAAAGTGAGATTGAGCGGCCAGGCGTTGAAGACAAAATGAATAAGATTAGCAAGGAGATATGTGATGAACTGGAGGTAGGATGAGTGAGAGATGTGACTTGTTTATATGTGTCTGAAAATAGAGAGGCAGCCACCTGGTAGTCGACCTGATCAAGGTTATGCAACCAGATTCTCTTCCTGCGACGGCGGCCTTGTAATATTTAAGAGGACATCGAAGCTAGCAATTTCACCGACATATAGAAATGACCGTTTTTAATTTTTATCAATAACTAAATCAGTTTTGGGGGAATTTTGGGACAAAAGCCCCATTCTATACCGTACTGCAAGTAACTGTCAAATTTTCGTGCAAATTCATTGAGTATTTACGAAGAATAGTGCGAAACTATAATTCACAATAATCAGGCTATGTTGCATAAAAATTACAGTTTCGCACTATTCTTCGTAAATACACAATAAATTCGCACCAAAATTTGACAGCTTACTTATATTAGTACATAGAATGGGGCTCTGGTCCAAAAATTCTCCAAAAACTAGTTTATTTATAGATAAAAATTATAAACGGGGTCACTCCTACATCGATAAAAACGCTAGCTTCGACGTTCTGTAATAGATATGGATAGAGTAATCGAGTCGTCCCTGCTACAAAGGGCTCAGAGGATTTGATATAGGTATAAGCAGGCGGAGTGTTACGAACGAGGAAGAGGTCGAGCCAGGTGTATGATGAGTGTGAAGACGAGTGTGCATGGTGAGTAGGTTCAGATTTAATCAGATACAGATTTAGCGAATCCAACTAGGACTCCAACATAGCAGTCGACCCATCTTTAACACACATATTGATATTAAAGTCACCCGTGATAACAATTTGGTCACAAAGATGGAGAAAATTGGTAAGAGTCTTAAGAATTTAGATGGGTAGGCCGCCGTGGGTCGTCTATAAACCACACAGAAGAGAATCGAGACAGTAGAGCAATAAATCTGAAATATCATGAACTCGGGGAAGTTGGTAAACACTGGGTCCGAGTAGGCGACAAGCCTGACATCAAGATTATTCCTGATGTAGGCCGCGACCCCTCCCCCTCCTTTACCGACCCGATCCAACCTGTGCAGTGTATAGTTAGGGAGACCAGCAAGTCAGAGGAATATAGATCTGTGAGAAATGTCTCAGTGAGAGTGATAATATCATAGATAAATGGGAGAACGAATGATTCAATGGATGAAGAGTTGGAAAGGTCTGATTCAGTGAATACCGGTACAAGTTGCCTTCCCTTGATCTCGCGCATAAAAACGGTGTAGTTTTTAATAATAGATCTGGCGAAGCCCAATTCGGACGAACGACGAAGTGCTTAGGACCATGTGGCGTGAAATTGTTTAGACCAAAGCGCATGCAAAAAGAGTGACGAGGGACCACCCGCATCGAAGATGGTATATTTTTTTTATCTTAATTTATAATATTATAAGGAATGTATAAAAAATAAATTTATATTATTACATTATTTTAATTATCTTTTGTATACTACATGTTTTTTCTACTTAAAACAATACCTAATTAATTTTTTTGATTTTTAAAAAGAATCCGTTATACAAGGTACTGAAATCAAAATTGAGACGATAAGAATGTCTGTTTAGAAACAATATATGGTATAATTTAATCAACCTTTAGCGATTGATAATTAATAATTGAATATCTAAGTTTAACCCACATATTTTTTGTACATAAAACGTAACATAAAACGCAATAGAAAATACTGAAATCAAAATGGAATCGATAAGTATTTTGGTTGATAAATGACATATTTTTTCAGAAAAGTATATACTACACAAAATTTATTTTATAATTTTTAGTCCTGGTGTATCTTGCAGCAATAAATAAATAATATAATATTTATAATAATATTCATTTGTAGGAAATTAATTTTTTCAAATCTAATAGAACAGAAATTTCTCTTTTTTATTGCTTTTAAATAAAATAATACTAGCACCACGCTTTGGTTTGCATTCTCACTTGGCTCTCATAGAAATATTTATATTATTAAGGCCTTATAAATATTTTAATGTTTGATGACAATAGGGAAAACTCTGTTGAATGACTTTTAATGTTTCTCATGAGGCGTTATAGCGATTAATATTAAAATTTGTTTCTGTGCAAATAAATTAAATGCCGAAATTTATTTATTATTTCATATGATATGAATATATATGATCAATTCTAAATCATACACAAATAGTAAATCAGAGTGAACTGCCGAAACACACAACCAACAGTGGTGAAAATTCTGTTCTATTAGATTTGGAGAAATTAGTTTCGCACAAATTAATAATATTATAAATATTATATTATTTATTTATTGCTGTAAGACACGCCAGGTCTAAAATTTCAGTACTTTGTATTGCGGAATCTTTTTAAGAATCAAAAAAATTAATTAAATATTGTGCTAAGTAGAAAAAAGATGTGCGATAAAATTAGATTATTAAGTATTAGATATTAATCGTAAAAGTGTGATTGAAATCACACCATACTTGCAAATTTTTACACCTTCGCAAGTGTTTTTCGATGTTTAACGATTGGATTATGTATTACATAATATTTGTTAGAATAAAAGAAAACAAGTAAAGTAAGCCGAATAATGAAGGGCATATACTTTTCTGAAATAAATGTGTGATTGTTCAACAGAAATACTTATCGATTCCACTTTGATTTCAGTACTTTCTATTGCAGAATCTTTTTTGGGCATATACTTTTCTGCAATAAATATGTTATTTTTCAATAGAAATACTTGTCGATTCCATTCTGATTTCAACAATTCTATTGTAGTATCATTTGCATATGCTTTTAGTTATTTATAAATTAATAGTGGTTTTCAATAATTTAAATTAAAAAACAACTGTAGCATTTTTATGTATTACGGACAACTTATCTGCCTTTCCCGAAATGTTCTCTCACGTTGCTACGTTTTAAAACGTGGGTGAAAATAGTGGATTCGTTACTAATAATTTTTCTAATTATTTTATAAGATTGAAACTACTTTATCTACTTTACTATTTAAGTAATGAACATTTTAAAATGATTATTTTTATATACAAAATGTTTTAATATTCATTACGAGAATCTTCACTTATTAATTATTTTCTAACGTATTTTCCAGGGTGAAGAAAGCAGTGAGAATGTAAAATAAGAGATTTGGGAACCATTGGATTACATTAGAATGTAAAAGTTACTTATACGATTAGATCAGCAAGGCCATAATTTATTGACATCCACAGATCAAGTAGGACCCTCTGCAACAAGATTGTAAATAAGCTTTTTGCGTCAAATTCATTAAACTCATTTCTTTATATGAATGATTGTAATCAATTTAATTTATTATTAAATTGAAAATATTATTTAGATTTAAATAAAGATTCTTTTATTCAATATGTTACATAGGTACAAAAGTAAGTAATTAAATATATTTTAAAATAAAAATACAAATTTCGAAACTTATTCTTATAAATTTATTAAAATTTGATTTTCGCGTCGAATATAAAAACATTCTAAAATATTTTGAAATACAGCTTTTCTAACTTAGTTGTAAGAGAGAATAAATTTAGAGACATCTAATTATCTAAAATCAAACGCAAACTGATATGATAATTACAGATTTCTATATTGAATTTTTATTATTTAAGCTTCTTTTTGCGTTGCTTTATTATGAATCAGAAAATTTGCGACGATATAATAAGTAAATATCGAAAATTGTAAATAAATAATGAAATAAACGAAAATGTCGGCGATGTCCACTTTTATATAGACTCCGATATTCCCTTCAATAGCTTTATTATTCAATGATTTAAAAAATGGATCCATGTCTCAATCTTTATTCGTGTAATATTATATTGTACACATGTATACTTATACCGAACGATAAATTTATTTTTATATAACATTTTTTTGGTTATTATCGGCCTTATCACCATTTTAATTGTTTCCGTCGTCATTTCTTCGGTTTATTCATATCGTATTTTTTGTCGTTCACGTAATTTAAACGTTCCTCACTATGTAAATAGTTGTGGGTCTTCGTTGGAAGGTTGATTTGCAAGATAATTTGTATATAACTTCTGTGTTATACATTTCAATTCACTGCTATGAAAATGTGTCAGAACCTTAATGACCGGTAATCTAATCATTTAAGGGGGCACCAAAGCCATTTTAGACATTTAAATTTCGCGCCAAAATTGTAATCGATTATTTCGTGTTTATTGTAAAACTAATTATTTTAAATAAAAAAAAGAGTTCTCCCCCCTAGCTAACATAAAAAGCAACATTTCTGCCAAGCGAGAGTAAATAATATTGTTTCGTTTTTCTGAAAACTTTGACCTACTAAACGAAGAGGTTATGTTTTACCATTTTTTAGTAGGTCAAAGTTTTCAAAAAAACGAAACAATATTATTTACTCTCGCTTGGTAGAAATGTTGCTTTTTATGATAGCTAGGGGGACAAGTCTTTTTTTTTATTTAAAATAATTAGTTTTACAATAAACACGAAATAATCGATTACATTTTTGGCGCGAAATTTGAATTTCTAGAGTGACTTTGGCGTCCCCTTAAGGGGGTCTCATACTCAATTTTTACCGACCGAGCCAATTGAGTGATAGTATGGTTGAAAAATACTTCAATCTAGATAAATATAAAGAATTTCGACAAACTAGAAGATAGGTGCCCTTTCTTTTGTAGTTATGTATCACTGTGCAAAATTTATATTTATTATATTGAGGCATTGAAGAGAAAACCTTGTATAAAAAACACTATCTACGGCGTCCACATAATGAAATTTGCGTACAAGGTTTTCTCTTACACGTATCAATAAAATGACTTGAAACTTTGTATAGAAGTAAATAATTATTTAATAAAGGGCATCTAACTGTTTGTTATTCATACTTGTATAAAACTAAAAGTAGTTTTATTATCATTATTAAAAGAATATTTTACGCTAGATGGCAGTACGAACGGATCATGGCAAGCTAGAATATGCTTTCACCGCCGCCACTATCGACATCATGCATGCGCATTTGTTTCAGACTCGAGACAAATAGCCGAGCAAAATAATTTGATTTAACTCCTATAAAATTTTTAAATACGTGTCATACTAATACTCATATTATAACTAGTTGAATTTTCGACACGGCAAATTAAACCGTACTACGTATTTATCATAGATTCAATGTAAAAGGAAACGTACTGCAAGAATCCGGCATATCTATCGATCGACCCAAGGGAGCGGAGCAAAAATCGACTTGTGAGCTGTGCTCCGCTCCCTTGGGTTCTGCTATAGTTGGTCTTGAGTGTAATGTCGTATTTTTTCAGTATGTTAAAAAAATAAATACGTATAATCGAAATACGTATACAAATTTCGTAAACCAAACATACGTAACATTTATTATATATGTATATATCGAAATATGGATTATAATAGATAATAGAAAATGCGTATAAGTGAAATACGTTATTTTTTAATTTTTATATTGGAAAAAATAGTCACACTATTTTTATTATGATGCTATCGACATAAGTGGCGCCATCTACGATCACTTCGATTACGACTTGCCGTAGATGGCGCTTTGATGATAGTTATCATTTCTTATATATATAACCAGCATTACCGGCGGTCAGAACGGTAAAATCGCAGATTTGAGTATGAGACCCCCTTAACGTCTACTATAGGTTTTAAGAAAGTAGAACTATAAAACATGCTACTTCTCTTCAAACACCTGCATTCACAAACCAAAATTTTCCGTTGATCTTTAAGGTAGCATAGCTGAATGTAAAAAGTATGTACATTAAGCTAATTGACCTTTTTTTCTTAGACACGGTAAAAATAACTTATAAGTACCTCAAAACCATGTACATTTAGGGTTTGAACCTATAGCATCGATTTTTCATGGGCCTTGCAGCACCCGAAGTTTATTTTGGATTTTCCATGTAAAACCGGGAAAAAACTTTATCATTTTAAAAATCTGTGGTAATTTTGGAATTTTAACCAGTACTAATAGTTTTAGCCAGGAAAATATAATTCAAAATCGTCGAAAAAATAAGTTGTAAAAATTTACTTTTTATTTTTATAATCTGTGAAAATTTAAACAAGTTTATTTCAATGACATATAGTTTTATATGTTGTTTTATAGTTTGAGCTTTTTAAGAAAATGGTGCAATTGGCTGTTGGCAATTGAATTGAAAAAATAAGTTTCAGTCGAAATCGTCGAAAGAAAACTTGAAAAGCAGCGTAAAGTAACTAAAAAATGAGATTGTTACAATCCGAGTCATTCTTTATGCATGAAAAATATAGTTATATAGTTTCGAAAAATTTTTTTGCATGGAATGTGAACAGTACAGAAACTGGAACGGTGAAATAAAATGGTTGATTGACTGCCATTCCGGAACCCTCTTTCCCGGTTTTCGTCCCATGTGTTTGCGGCATTAAGCATTTCCGAATCAGCTGATACGAAATATGTGACAATACTATAAGATAGTTTTCATTTTTGAGATGCCTATTCATAATTAATTTTAATCACTATTTCAATAATGGCTTATAATTTGCGTGAAAAAGTCAATCTCATTGTATATTGCTTCAATCAAATAGTTGCAACTAATAATTAAACAAGTATAGCTGTCTTGTTTTATAATTTTCGAAACGTTTCAAAGACTACATTAAAATGCAAAATTAACCATTGAATAGTGTCTTATTATTTGGAGAAACTTGAATTCCAATTCAAAAAGCTGAAATATGTGTCGCCAAACTTGAAGCTAAATACGAAAGATAGAAAAAATACAAAAAAATGCTTGAGGTAAATCAGACACTTGAAAATAATATAAGCCATGCGTATTATAATAGTGTGAGCAAACGTATTTTTCTCGCGTTACGACGATGCGGTTCGCTCTATCAAATCTGTTAAATTCTAGTCTGAAATCGAGGTCTGGTTTCGGATAACAACCAAGTGAAAATTTAAATCTGAAATTGACCGCGAAACAAGGATATTGCGTCGAACATTTTGTGACAAGGTGGTTTAACACCTGTCACAAAAAGGTAAGAAGAAACAATAAAAAGGCATTAGCGTAGCCTTTCCCCTTATCAAAACTACCTACCCGGATACCGTACACATACGCATACCTACTATAAACTTCCCAGTACCCTAACTACCATGATTAAAACACCACGTCCCTTCCCCGGTTCCCAGCAATCCAGCACCAGGACAATCCAACGAAGAAGTAGCAAGCTGAATGATCTGCATCAGGTGCAAAACCTCAGGAGTGACAGCAGATATCTTTGAAAGTCCATCGCCCACTGGAACCTCGTGCAGAATCCCTGTGAAGGTGATAGTAAATGAGACAAAGCACACATTATTAGGGAAAAGGATAACCAGGAAGGAGAGGATAGGACAGCAACATAGGAAGAAAGAATTGTCAACAGGAGTTGAGAGGTTAGGGGAGCACTAACGTCCCCCACGATAAATTAGCTAAGCAAGTAACGATAAACTCCTACGGGTTAGCGACTTACCTGTAACAATTCCTCGGGAGCCCCAGGTCAATCCCACGGCAGGTCAGCATCGGAGAAGATCCACTACGTCGGCAGTAGTCCGTTGAATCGTCTTCTTGACAGCTGGAATAGAGACGCAGTCATACGAGGACGGCCGATCGCACGGACGAACTCTCGCCTCGTACCGATAGTAGCGCAAGGCGCATGTGCGCACGGACGAGACGAGCCGAGTGCCGACGGAGA
This sequence comes from Theocolax elegans, assembly GCA_026168455.1. Classification (NCBI taxonomy): domain Eukaryota; kingdom Metazoa; phylum Arthropoda; class Insecta; order Hymenoptera; family Cerocephalidae; genus Theocolax; species Theocolax elegans. The sequence goes on from CM047429.1 coordinate 5,460,675, forward strand.
ACAGAGCTCCGTGAACTACGGTCGAGAGTGTTTGGTCGCGGTGTAATTGAAGCTTTTTATCGACTGTTATAGCGATTTATTGCCTGATTTTGGTGTGTGAGCTGAGCAGAGCGTGGCAGCGATTAAGAACGTTATCAATCGGCTGCAGTTGCGAAAGGTGAGTGCGTATGGTGCACTTTCCCTTTTTCCTTTATCGGTCGCGAATTCCCGGTCCGCCCGCGTGTGTGTGCGCGTATTATTCCCCGCCATCTTAGCGTTGATTCTCTCTCGCGTTTCCCCCTCTTTCCCCTGCGCTACGCTACGCGATTGCGTTAAGGGGAGGTCGTACAAAACTGATTGATGGGTTAACAGATTTGACAGATTTGACAATTTGAGGTTATAAAAAAATAATTATAGTATCATATAATATGTAGTAATGTACATAATAATAGGTAAGGCACACCGCATGTGTGTCTAATAGCTAACCGATCGATTCGACAGATCAAGGCCTATAAGAATATTACACAGCGCCACCATTAGGCAAAATAAAAAACTTATATATTTCGCAGATAACCTGCAAAACTGTTTATTATTTGCAAACTAATTTTAGCTGTTTTGCATAATTTTTTATACAAAATCTTACTAGAGCGCCATTCTATACTTTATTACGATTGTTCTGGTAAAATTTTGTATCATGACATAGCGTAGAAGCAAAAATTAGTGAAGAACCGTAATTAAACTGCATCTCATACAATGGTCAGATAATTTACGGTAAATAATAATAATACGAAATTTTTCGATTAAATTAAAACCGGAGCGCTATTCTCTTGACCAAATTAATGATGTGTGGCAAATTTGGAGTAATTTGATCCATTAAAAGAGGAGAATAGTGCAGAATACAAATTTCCATTTACGCACTAAAACAGTGACATATTTGATTGACAGTTTTCTCTGTTACGACCTCCCCTTAAGGAGATTAATTATTCGCCAAAGTAACAATCGACTGGTGCCTGAATTCGATTGTAAATCAATTGATGTTTTTGTCTTTTCCGTTAATAAATCCTAGTGTTAATTTTATAATCTCCCCGCGTATTTATTTGGTTAGTCCCGCACCCTGATCCCCAGTGCGGCGTGACAATTTGTTACTTTAAAGATACGAGCTCTTAGGATCACGGAAGGTATCGTACGTGAGATAAAATTCAATCATTCAAACGGCAAATTGAATTTGAATAAAAAATTGAATTTGTTTGAAAAATATATAAAAAAGAACAAAAAATATGTCTAACTGTCGTTAAGGTCTACGCACGAAACTACAAATCGGTAAACTACACAGTCAACGAGACTGGTAAAGTGCAAAAAAATAATTAATTATTTAACGAGTAAAACACGATTGCGCGAAGTGGTACCGCTTACTTTTGTCGTAAGGTGGTATGCGTCGGGTGACCCTGGTGATGTCCGGTTGACGCTGTAGCTGCTTCGTGGGCAGAGGGAGGACACAGCACTGATCCCTCAACTACCTCTCTACGACCCTGGCCGTGGTCTTAGTTGCCCAAGACCAGAGTCGGATGATCGGTTTACCGCCAGTGAGCCCCGCTCACGTTTGAAGATCTATAATCCAGGCTAGTAAGACTTTTTTCAAAAAAAAAGTTAAGACACAGTTTCTCTGCAGAAAGTTGTTGGGGAGGGTATCAGGATATTATGTTATATGAATGCTGACGAAAATTCGGTCTCGGTCATTGTTTAAATAATGAACAAAAATTCGAAAAACCGGTTTTTTGCTTATAACTATTGAACCGTTGGGAATAGCGAAAAAGCATCCAACACAAACTTATAGGTATTGCCATTACCTACAAAATGAGCCTAATTGGATTAAATTTCGATAATTAGTTTACTTGCAAAAAGCAAAAAACCACCATTTTCAGCCTTTTTTACATTTTGGATAATTAAGTTATTTTTGCTTCTAAAAAATCGTAGTACCGTTTTTCTTGAAGGTCTTTGGGTACTTTATAAGTGGTAAAAATTTTAGTCTTAAATATTAATAAATTTTTTTTTTGTGCTATTTGATATTTAAAAAGCTCTCTTACATGAATCTAATTTCCCCATCCTGCAGGTGTCGTTAGAGACTTCTGTTGCGGCTCATTTTGTTCGTAAAAAGCTGTACTATAACGTGCAATAAACGAAATTTTGAATTTGTTACTGTAAATTGTTTAAAAATGACATTAAAAATTAAGTACTTTTAACAATTAATTTTGAGTGGGAAATTTTTTTTACACAAAATTTTCAAATCGATTATTTGATTGCTGTGATTTTTCTGCTAATTTTTAGGCCGAACTGGTTGCTCTACGATGCTCTGAAGCTGAGATAATTTTTTTTTCAAATATTCATTGTGGCTGAAAAGCGTCGATTACCGTTGTATTCAGACTGCAGCGGTGCAAATCGGCTGTATGGTGTATGGTGACCTGGTGCTGTTTACGTCTCGGAGATGCGGTATAACTTTCTTCCAGGTAACTATTAACTCGTTCCTTCTTGTGTTCTTCAACTAATTTGTACGGTGTGAGTTTCAGGTACGAAACTCATCCGCCGCCGCATCGCTGCTTGGAGCCGCCTTGATCCTCTTTTCTCAACGACGTCGACCTCAGTGACTAATAACCGCTCCGTCTACAGCTCCAGGTAAATACCTTGTCGTGGGGATTGTGCAAGTCTGCGTATTTGTATATGTGCTAATTTAAGAGTTCTGCTGTACACGTTGTTTACGTGTAGCACCCTAACCTCATTCTGCTCTATACTGTTACTTGTACAGCTGTAGTGTTTACATACAGCTGTATATCCTCTTCTTTGCTTCTCGTCCTCTTAATGCGTACTTGTATTGATTACTTTGCTCTTACAGCTGTATACTGGTTGTCGTTGGAGGTTCCATAGCCTTCCGCCTCGATGGTGCCTCTTCGCCTAATCTGCTGTCCTGTGGAGCTAAGCAGGGTCCTCCAGATTTCCTTATTTATAGCCACCTTGCTTCATCTGCTTGGCGGTGTCAAACCAGGAGGAGCCTACCTGATGCTGACCGAGTTCGCCCAGGGCCTTCAACGCTCGGACCACCCTAGTGCTGTGCTTGGGATAGGGTTAGTCTGTAAGGGTAGGTAGGGCTTATTTACTGTGCGGGTAGGTAGGTGTAGGGAATTATATATGGGTAGGCAGGTGTTCGTCGTGGGATCGATAGCTCGTTACTTGACATGTGCAAAGCTCATTGTCACAACTCCCCTCCACCAAACCGAAATTACGTGGAAGACGTAATTTGAACAAGAATTCGCTAGGATTAAGAAATTAAAAAAAAAAGATTGTTAGTAAAAAAAACATTGGTTGATGGTGGTAACAATTTACGCTTACTTACTTAACGAGTATCCAAATAACCGGTGCTATTGGTGCAGGGTATAATTGTATAATCTCCTTGACTAGCTGCTTGGCTGCAAATCTGTGTACGTATACGCGCTGTATAGTGTATAATTAATTTAGCTGATTTGAAGTAGAATAAAATTAATATTAACATAACGACGACTGGACCCAATACATAATATTTAAAATAATAATATGAAATATTCGCAATTGTTTGAGAGCTCTATTCCTACTTGCCATACTCTCATACTTCATACTTAAATAATGGCAATCATACTCATACTGTTATATAAACTGATATATAAATTTAGGGAATAATGAAAATTATAAAAGTAATAAAACTTGAAATAATATAAAGTAAGAAAAAGCAGTTAATAAGGTGTGGTGAATTATTGCCTTCTGCTGCTTGTGAGTTCCTCATTTTGAACTCTTTTGTTTCAATTATCGTATCATCGCTAATAAATTTGATTATATTTCTTTTAACGTATTGTCTTACTTGCTCTGCTTTATTATCACCACCCTTATTTGTTTGGGAATACTGCAAATGTGGGTTCATAAGACTTAAACTTTGACTTAATAATTTAACGGGGAAAAGAGCAAAAAAAATGTATTTGATCTTTCTGGGTCTACTATCTTGCTGTATCTTTGGTTGTTTTGCTGTATCTTTTGTGCTACCGGGCGCTGCGAAGGGGGAGAATGAATTTTAGGTGGGATTATGTTTCTGGGAGAGATATAACGCTTTAAATCATTTACATAGACTTTGACTCTTCGCTTGGTATCTTTGTCCTCTACTATATAATAATTTGCTGAAACTACTTCTACTACTCTCGCGGGGCCTATGTTGAATGGTGTCATTTTTGCTGCAAACTGATTATCTTTTGACGACAATACCCTATTGCGCTGACAGACTCGATCGTCAACTTGGTATTGTACCAGTCTACGCCCTTTATTATAATATCTGGCTTGTCTAGTTACGGCCATGTCTATATGTCTTCTAACAAGATCATATATTGCTGGAAGTCTATGTAATCTTTCGATCCATGCTGCTGTATTTGGTGCTGGAGGGGGGTCTGAGGACTCTAGGTGCTTTCGTATAAGGGCTGTTGTTATAGGGTTTCTGCCAAAATTTAAGAATGCTGGGCTGTATTTAGTTGTAGAGTGGACGACTGTATTAAGAGCAAAACAGAACTCTCCTAAGTGTCGATCCCACTCGCGATGATCTTCCTCAATAAAGCTGTTTATCATCGGCTTCGAAGTCCTATTTACCATTTCTACAGGGTTAGCTTGTGCACAATAGGGCGGAAATAATGACTGTATAATGCCGTACTGCTGTAATTTCTCTGCAACCTGGCGATTCGCAAATTCTGTCCCATTGTCCGAAATTAGATATTTGGGACAACCCTATCTGTTAATGACTAATTCATCAAACGCTTGGAGTACCCCTTTGCGTCGGCTCGTCTAAACGCTTTCATCTCAACATAGCGGGTAAATAAATCCTCAAAGACAATTATGTATTTGAAACCTTGCTTTGACGGTGGTTTCGGTCCCATTATGTCTACTGCCACTACTGTCCAAGATCCATCTATGTTCCTGCCTTCCATTATTCCTGCTGGAGCCTGCTGATTGCTCTTATGGGTACTATTCTTAACCATTTTAGGTGTTCCTTAAAGGTTTTGGCTGTAATAATTATATCGTCCAGATATACGAATACGTTTGGCTCCCATTCTGGCTTTATAAGTTTGCAAAAAATTGCAGGTGCATTCGATAGGCCGTAGGGGACTCGGGTAAACTGAAATAATCCTTTACCGGGAAGTGAAAAGGCTGTAATTTCGCGGCTTTCTGGGACTAGAGGGACTTGGTGGTAAGCTTGCGATAAATCAAGCTTACTAATGTAACGGCTTTAACCTGCCGGAAATCTATGCAAAAGCGGTATTTTCCGTTTGCTTTCGGAACTATTATTAGGCAGCTGCACCACGGGCTTTCTGAGGGTTCTATGATACCTTCCTTTAGCATCCTGTCGATTTCCTCGAATCCAGCCTGCAACATCCTCGGCGAATAACGACGGTTTCGTTGACGAATAGGTTCGGCACCCTGCACATCGATTTTATGGGAATCTAGGTTAGTTACACCTAGCGTTTTTGGTGTTAGGGAAATTATCTCATGTAATAGCTGCTGTAATCTGCTTTCTTGTTTCGATGTAGCTCATTTCAATCCTCCTATGCTTGCTAGGGCGGGTAAGCAACTCGGGTCTTTGCCATAAGGATAGAAATGATGAATGATACCTTTATCAGTCCACCACGTTCCTCGCCCAATAAATGAGTGTACTGACCCATCGTCAAGTAAAGCTGTAAGTTTTTGTCCGTTTAACTCTATGTTAAAGAAATGACGTGGATCGATGCCGGGTATTTGCTGTATTAGGGAATTATTTGCTGCTAAGTGGAAGAGTATTGACCCTTTTGGGTGTTTGGGTGAGAAAATACGAGCCTCTATTTTCTCTGGCTGTAGTTTCCCTGGTTTCTGTTCTTATTGCATAATTTGTGCCCAATTTTATTACACCTATAGCAAGGCTCTTTGAATTTCGTTGGGTGAATTGGCTTTTGCTCTCCGTAATTTGGTGTGCTGAATTTATTTGGCTTGAATTCCTGCTTTTTTGGTGATTCAACCCTTGACTCACTTCTTTGTGTTTGCTGCCAATATCTGCTATTTTTATTATTCTTTACAGCTTCGCTGTACTGCTGCTTATATTCTTGTTTAACGGGTGCTGCATATTTTCTAGCTGCTTGTGGGCTGTTCGGCTTCCATGGGTATTGGTGCTGTATTTTCTTTTGTGGGTTGGTAGCTATGGGTGCTATAGACTTTGGGAGTACTACAATATTTTCGCTCGGCTCTGAGGAAACTGCTGCTAATTTGCGTGTTTTTGTTTGCATAGGATCAACATATGCATACTTTGCTAGGCCGTAATTTTGAATGACTGGTGGAGGTTTGTACGTTTCATCCATTAAACGTCTTGCTTCCTCCTTTTTACCAAGTCGCTGCAGCTGTATGAAATTATCGAAATGGTGTCTTTCGATTTTTGTTCTGTAGCTAGGGTGCAGGTTCCGATACGCTCTATCCAGCTGTTCGGATTGAGGTATTGTTGGTTTAACCTGATCTAGCATGCCTCTTAGCTTAGTGAGGTATGTAAAAATATCATTAGGTCCTTGTGTCCTATTTTCAATAGCTTGTCTAAGCTGGCTCTGCGTTTCCTCCGTCCCATATTGTAGTCTCAGTGCATCTACAAAATCTAAATAATCCTTCCAGCTGTTTTTTTCACGTCTAAACCATTCCCATGCTTCGTCATGTAAGACTGATGGCAAAGCTTTAAATATGTCCTGAGTCGAGAGACCATAACTTTCTCTACATTCCTCAAGATTTGATAATAATGTCTCCGGATCATTCTTTTTCGCTCCCTTGAATTGGATATGGTGGTGTGAGAATATATGTGCTGTCCTTTTCTCTCTTATAAAGGTAGCATCTTCTAAGCATGTTTCGTACGAACGGCTATACCTGAATGCTCGATTAAACGTACTTTGCCGCGGCTGTATATGTGGGTTATTTGGGATTGAGTACGTTTCATTGTTCTTCTGATGCACTGGCGATCTGCTATGCTGTTTATTCTGCTGCTGGTTATTTTGCTGAATGCTGTTTTGTTCGATTAGTTTGCTGTATAACTGCTGCATCTGCTGTATTTGCTGCTCCAATCGTCTGAATTGTGTATCGTATTTATTTTCAGGCTCTTTGTCATTATTTTGCGTCTTTTCTCTTGGGACGTTGGAATCTGCAATTCCATCGTCTTCCCACCGGACACTCGGTACATTCCTATGTACACTGCTTAATTGTGTGCTGCTTCTGGGGTTATGTCTGTTTTCGTATGCCTGGCTGACTCTTGACTCTTGGATCGCTAATTCGGGTTCTGCATTGCTTTGCGGTGGCGTATCTGCACGGCTGACTGGTCTAGGTACGTGTGAAATTGGGGAAAAGGGGCTTATGCTTATTGGACGAAAAGCTGAGGGTTGGATTGATTGGATAGATATAGGTCGGGTATCTGTATAAATATTGTATAAATACTGTATGTGATAACTGGAGCTGTATAGTTGTGTAGGTTGGGTTTGTGTGAGATGAAGGGGCTAATGTGTAAATGGGATAATAAGAAGTTGAATTTATGCTTAACTGTGTCGTCGTTAATCTTGGTATTGTATGCGTTAATTCCATCATCGAATTATTGCATACTGGTGACGTTGGACTTAATCTATATACTGTAGATTGTGCTTGAGGACGATTAACTGCGTTGCTTATTCTTAACTTTTCATTATTTAATCGCTGCATATATTCTCTCGCGTTGCTGTTTTCGCTTACAGCCGATTACATTTCCGATCCGTATTTCATTTCCGGTAATGATAACAAATTCTCATTACTTATGAAGATTGGGCTCTATATTGTGCTCTTGATTGACCAGTTGGCAATTGAATATAAAGCATCCGTCTTGCTTTACTACTTCTTGCTGGAGCTGTATTTATAGCGATATTGGGGATATTTTCTCTTTCTGAATGCGTTAGTGACAAATCTGTTTCAATATTCGGGTTAACCTCGTCTACTGCTGCATTCCAGTCAGCAGACGATGGTCCGAAATTACATCTAATTGGCACTTGCAACTAGTTGACAATTTTGGGCATAGGACCCAACACACGGTATCTAAGTCAAACGAGGTGTTTGACGTTGTTAACGGCATTGCACGGGAGTCAAAGTGATTCCCGGCCGACTCGTTAAAGCAATCGTTAATTCTACCACAAAATACAACTCACGAGTGTGAAATAGAATAAAAAACAAAATTTTTTTTTTCGTGCACGTGCTCAATTTTACTTTGTTGAAAATGGCCGTCAAAATGGCCGACCGGCTTCTTCCGGGTGTGTGCGACCTTGCTGAAGGAAGGAAAAAGGGCAATATGGCTGCTTTTGCGTTGGGCTTCGACACTTACAATAATTATTTCGCTCGCCTTTAACTACGAAAAGAAACTATTATTTACGCCAATTAAATGCTGCTAATTATTTCGCTTTAGCAAATAGATCCCTTAAAAAAAATAACCACGTTTGGCGCCAATGTAACGCTGCACTGGGGATCAGGGTGCAGGTTAATAATTAAAGATGCGTTAATTAAATATTTATTACAACTAATTATTAAAAATGGCGTCAGGAGGTGAAGAGCCTCCTGACAACGACGAAGAAGTTTTTTATAAATGTCATCCAAAAAGTAAAGTTAAAGTAGTTATTTGTTTAATATGTGAAAGTATTTATCACAAAAGTGATTATGTGAGAATAAAAAGTGGTATTACATTAAGCAGTTCGCTAATAATATGTCCGGAACATAAAGGACTAAACTTAACCTCAAAAAAATCAAATGAAGCAGCCTTGAGTGACACAGCAAAGTATATTATAGCACAAATTAAATTATTACAAAGAACGCAGATACGAGAAGAATATCTAAATGATATAATAAACGAAACGAACAATATTGATTGCAATATTAATGATGAGCAGACTGAAACTGAAACTTTAAGAATTGAAAACACCTTACTGAAACAATTAGTGGCAGAAATGAATGATAAGAATCAATTATTAAAAAGTGCTTTAGAAAAGGAAAATTCAAACAAGATAGAATTTAAAAAAACAAACATATTCACAAGTTGTAAATAATGTACCACCTACGCCAAAGAAACTTCCTAAACTAATAGTTAAAAAGAAAAGGAAAGAAGATACTTTTGATCTAAAAAAACATGTAAATCACTATATGATAAAAAAGAAATCAATTCAGACAAAAAATATATTTATGAAAAGTGATGATGAAATTATAATTGATTATATGAATGAAACAAGTATTACAGAAGCTGAAAAAATATTAAAAGAAAAATTATCTAGTTTATGTGAAGTTAAAAAAGAAGAGTTATTAAAACCCAAAGTGAAAATTATTGATATACAGAATATAGAAAAAATGGATAAATTGTCTTTTGAAAATGATATAAATGAAAGGAACTTTAAAGATTTCTCAACTGGCTGTAAAGTATTGCATAGCTATGTAAATGAAAAATTAAAACAAGAAAGTTTAATAGTTGAAGTTACAAATGAAATTTATAAAAAAATAAGAGAACATAACTATAAAGTGTTCGTTGGATTTCAATACTGAAAGTATACGATATAATAAATACAAGACCATGTTTGAAGTGTGGAAGATTTGGTCATAATAGTTACAAGTGCTTAAATGAAAAAGTTTTGTTTAAAGTGTTCAGGTCATCATAATACAATTGAATGTACACAAACAGATAATCTAAATTGTGTAATTGTAACGTTCAAGAACATTAACATCGATTTCATCATTGACTTCTAATAAATAATATTTAAGTAAATTTAAGAAATTCTAAATAAGTAAAAGATGGATAACTTTAATATTATTGATAACATAATTAATTGTAACGTATTAAAAGAAATTATCGTCAGCGATATCGACACTCTTAACAAATTTGCCAATTCAAATAAGAATTTTATACTTTATGTTAATATACGAAGTTTGAATGCTAATTTCAATAAATTGGAAATTTTGATTAATCGTCTTGAAATTAAACCATTTATGGTCATTTGCGTAGAAACTTGGTCACTTCAATATTATAAATATTTTAGTTTAAAAGGTTACAAAATTTATTATAACAATAGTCAAATTAATAGAGCAGATGGAGTTGTTGTTTATATGGCTGAAGATATAACTGAAAGGAATTTTAAAGATTTCTCAACTGGCTGTAAAGTATTGCATAGCTATGTAAATGAAAAATTAAAACAAGAAAGTTTAATAGTTGAAGTTACAAATGAAATTATAAAAAATAAGAGAAAATAACTATAAAGTGTTCGTTGGATTTCAATACTGTAAAGTATACGATATAATAAATACAAGACCATGTTTGAAGTGTGGAAGATTTGGTCATAATAGTTACAAGTGCTTAAATGAAAAAGTTTGTTTAAAGTGTTCAGGTCATCATAATACAATTGAATGTACACAAACAGATAATCTAAATTGTGTAAATTGTACGTTTCATAACCAAAAATATAAAATGAATTATGATTGCAAACACGTGGTTAATGATAGCATGTGCTGCCAAGTGTTGAAAAATAGAATCAAGAAGGAATTAGGAAACACGGATTATCTTATGAGTCCGATAATACCAAGATATATCGGTAATATAGAGATCTTTCAAAATGTTACTAAGAAGAAAAGTATTTTGAAATCAAGAACATTAACATCGATTTCATCATTGACTTCTAATAAATAATATTTAAGTAAATTTAAGAAATTCTAAATAAGTAAAAGATGGATAACTTTAATATTATTGATAACATAATTAATTGTAACGTATTAAAAGAAATTTTCGTCAGCGATATCGACACTCTTAACAAATTTGCCAATTCAAATAAGAATTTTATACTTTATGTTAATATACGAAGTTTGAATGCTAATTTCAATAAATTGGAAATTTTGATTAATCGTCTTGAAATTAAACCATTTATGGTCATTTGCGTTGAAACTTGGTCACTTCAATATTATAAATATTTTAGTTTAAAAGGTTACAAAATTTATTATAACAATAGTCAAATTAATAGAGCAGATGGAGTTGTTGTTTATATCGCTGAAGATATAACTGAGAATACAGACACTATTCAAATAGATAATTTAAGAATGTTGAATACAAACATAACCTCTAATCATGAAAAAACCATCGAAATCACTTCTTTATATAGATCGCATGATATTCATAAAGTAGAATTCTTAATGAGTATAAAAGAACTATTAAAATTAAAGAAAAATGTTACTAATCATATTATTGTTGGAGATTTCAATATAGACATCTCTAGTCATAATAACATTAGTCAGGAATTTTTAAATAATTTTCTTGAATATGGGTACATACCATGTTTTCAAACTGGGACAAGATTAGCAAATACTAACACAATGGGTTCATGTATAGATAACTTCTTTATTAAAAATAGTAATGTAAATGTTAAGGCGGCTAAATTAACTGATTCATTTACGGATCACTTTCCATTATTTTTATCAATAAAAAATATAAAACATAGTGGGAACTATAAAATGCGATCAAAAATTTGTTATGATAAACTTAATAAAATTGCTAAAAAACTTAATTGGAATCAGATATTATTAATGAAAGATCCATCATTGGCAATTAATTGTTTGATTGATAATATAAAGGAATGTATTAATAGTGCAACATTTAGAATTAATAATAAAAAATCAGATAAATTGAAACCAAGAAAATCTTGGATTACTAAGGGAATTATTGTTTCATGTAATAGAAAAGAAATGCTTTATAGAATTTGGATGCTGGATGTAAATAATTTTGATAACAGGATGGAATACAAAAATTATGATAAAGTGCTAAACAGAGTAATTAAAGATGCAAAAATTAAATATGAATATGATGTGATTAAAAAAGCTATTAATAAACCAAAAAATTTATGGAATATTGTAAATCAAAAACTAGGTAAAAATACTAAAAAACAAGAGAAAATTACTGCTATCCTTGATAAATATAAAAATAGAATAACGAATACAGAGGATATTGCTAATGTTATGAATAATTATTTTACTGACATTGGTATTGAATTGAGAAATAAAATTCTTGAAATTGATAGTGTCGATATCCGGTTGCCTGATTTCAATAACAAAACTATATTTATGATTCCGACAGATCCGATAGAAGTTTATAATATAATAAAGGATTTTGAAATAGAAAATGGTGGTTCGGATAAAATCGACACTAGAACATTGAAGTCACTAATTAAATATATTTTGGATCCATTAGTTCACATTTTTAATTTATGCATAGAAAAATCTGTTTGGCCGGAATCTCTTAAAAACGCAATGATTATACCAATTCATAAAAATGGTAGTAAGAAGAAAATTGAAAATTATAGACCAATTTCACTAATTTCTAATTTAGCAAAAATTTTAGAAAAGATAATATATATAAGGATCTGTAAATTTTTCAAAGAGTGTAACATATTCTCAGAGAATCAATTTGGATTTATACAAAATAGAGGCACTAATGATGCCCTACAGAAAATAACCAATAAAATTTATAATAACTTGGACAACAGTAAACCTTTGGCTATAGCATTTCTAGACTTGGCGAAGGCTTTTGATACGGTAGATCATAACATATTACTGAATAAACTTTACAATTATGGAATTAGAGGTAATGCGCATAAATTAATGTTTCCATATCTTACTAATAGACAGCAGATAGTAAGAATTGATGATACTGTAAGTCATAATAATATTGTTAAAACAGGCGTTCCTCAAGGAACTATACTTGGACCTTTGCTTTTTATAATATATGTAAACGACATGTTAAAAGAAAATATAATCTCAAATGCAGATGACACAGCATTAATTGTTACCGAAGATACTTGGGAAAAAGTTAAAAATAAGATGAATATTGAAGTAAACTGGATTGCAAATTGGTTAGCCTTAAACAAGTTATCTTTAAATATAGAAAAGTCAACATATATTACATTTGGAAATTATATAGATAGCGTTCCAGATTATGAAAATGATAATTATGATATCCAAATTAATAACAATAAGCTAAAAAGAGTGAAAAATACGAAATATCTAGGCTTAATATTTGATTATAGAATGAATTGGTCTTTACATATAGAATATTTAGTTAATAAAACTAAGTACCTAATATTCATTTTTCATAAACTTGCAAATTATATGAATATAACAACACTTAAAATGTTATATTATGCACTGTTCAATAGTGTTATTAGTTATGGTATTATAGCATGGGGTGGTGCGTATATGAATAGTATAAGTTTGCTGCATAATTTACAAAAAAAAATATTAAAAATAATAAATAAAAATAAATTTATAACTAAAGATTACCCGTTAAATATAGAACAATATATGCGTTAAATTGTTTATCATATCATTATAATAGTTTAAGTAATCTGTTTATGTCTTCGAACAGTATAACTAGAAATAAGAATCTACCTATTCCAAGATTCAAAAAAACTGTTAGCAAAAAAAATAGTTATATCAAAGCTATAGGTTTGTTTAATATGCTACCAATTAGTCTAAAAGAATTAAATAAAAAAAACAAAAAGATAAAATTGAAAGACTGGATAGTTAATAATATTTAAAAAAATCTATACAAATTTTATTTATAAATTGAATCTTTATTATGATTGTTTTGTTTAATGTTGCCTTAGTGATTTTATGATTTAGTAGCCTCTTTATGGATGTTATATAGTATATAGTGAAAGAATTTAACTATGTCATTTTAGTATGTAAGTATATTATGTAATTTTAGAATATAAGTCTTAGATACTTTAGTATCTTGCCAGTTCCATCAACAGATATGTGCATTATATCTCTGTGGGGAAATCTATGTAATTCTAAGGAATTCTATGTATTTTCTGATACTGGTAAATAAATAAATAAATAAAATATACAAGCTACTATGACGGGGTGGGCGCCTGCCGCGTTGATTCGCGACGAGTAAACGATAACTCGCGGGTTATCGTAACTTAGATAATTGTATCTCCGTTGTACTGCTATCGGTTCGCTGTGAGGAAGGGGAAGGGGAAGGAGGGGGCCAGAATCTCGCATACACTATTACGGATACTCGGCGATACCGTACGCAACGAGAGTGAATTATTCACCAACCTTTATCGAGGAAATCGGCACTCGCCCCTCAATGACGATATCACTCTCTCTCTCTCTCTCTCTCTCTCTCTCTCTTTTGCTACAAGGTATCCTGCGGCTTCTCAATACGAACAAATAATCCGATCAGGACGGCGGACCGTAGAGCTCTGGCTCTCGGCGTGCCCGAGAGCCGCGATCGTACCGCACGCCTGCGCAGTACGTACTTGTACGCGGTACATGAGGTACATCGATCTCGCATCGAGCGAGCGCGTCGATTATCGCTGTATTCAGATTGCAGCGGTGTAAATCGGCTGTATGGTGTATGGTGACCTGGTGCTGTTTACCTCTCGGGGATGCGGTATAACTTTCTCCCAGGTAACAATTAACTCGTTCATTTTTGCGTTCTTCAACTAATTTGTACGGTGTGAGTTTCAGGTACGAAACTCACCCGCCGCCGTATCGCTGCCTGGAGCCGCTTTGATCCTCTCTTCTCGACGACGTCGACCTCAGTGACTAATAACCACTCCGTCTACAGCTCCAGGTAAATAGTTTGTCGTGGGGATTGTGCAAGTATGCGTATTTGTATATGTGCTAATTTAAGAGGTCTGCTATACACGTTGTTTACGTGTAGCAACCTAACCTCATTCCGCTCTATACTGTTACTTGTACAGCTATAGTGTTTACATACAGCTGTATATCCTCTTAATGCGTACTTGTATTGATTACTTTGCTCTTACAGCTGTATACTGGTTGTCGTTGGAGGTTCCATAGCCTTCCGCCTCGATGGTGCCTCTTCGCCTAATCTGCTGTCCTGTGGAGCTAAGCAGGGTCCTCCAGATTTCCTTATTTATGGCCTCCTTGCTTCATCTGCTTGGCGGTGTCAAACCCGGAGGAGCCTACCTGATGCTGACCGAGTTCGCCCAGGGCCTTCAACGCTCGGACCACCCTAGTGCTTCGGCTGCTTATGTGTGCTGTGCTTGGGATAGGGTTTTAGTCTGTGAGTGTAGGTAGGGCTTATTTACTGTGCGGGTAGGTAGGTGTAGGGAATTATATATGGGTAGGTAAGTATTCGTTGTGGGTTCGATAGCTCGTTACTTGACATGAGCAAAGCACATTGTCACAATATTAACATTTATCTTATCACAAATGTATGACAGTGTAGTTCAACACTTCTTGTAAACTACCTGCAAATTTCAGCCCTTAATAATAATAAATAAAGCCACAATGATTATTTGAAAAAAAAGTTATCTCAGCTTCAGAGCATTGTAGAGCAATCAATCCGGGCTTAAAATTAGCAGAAAAACCACAGCAATCAAATAATTGATTATAAATTTTATTTAAAAAAAATTTCCCACTTAAAATTAATTGTTAAAAGTACTTAATTTTTAATGTCATTTTTAAACAATTTAACCGAAACCGAAAAAACCGGTTTTTCGAATGTTTGTTCATTATTTAAACAATGACCGAGACCGAATTTTTGGCAGCATTCATATAACACAATATCCTGATACTCTCCCCAACAACTTTCTGCACAGAAACTGCCTCTTAAGACGACCCTCCACATAGACAGGTAACGGCACGACGGCTGCTGGTGTTATCTCTCTGTAGTTACTCGAAATTCTTACGTACAGACGTAGTCAGGAAATTGATGGTCGGTGTCTGCTCTATATATAACATAAGGTCGGTCGCTTTGATAGCGGAGAGGCGCTCACTACCTGGCGGCTGTTATCGGTACTATAATTTCTAATCGGAACCGTGCATTTCACGGCTTGTTTTATGCTTGCGCATAATACTATTTACTGGAATCGCTAATAAATAACGATCAGCCGATCGGTCGCTTTCTCTCTCTCTCTCTCTCTCTCTCTCTCTCTCTCTCTATTTTCAGACACATATAATCAAGTCACATCTCCTTGCCAATCTCAATCAATGCATCTTCTTCGTCTGGCCGCTCACTTTCACTATCAACTTTACTGTCTTCTCCATTGTCCTCTTCTTTTCTTTCCAATAATCTCCTTCCTATGACCATCTCATCCATCTTACTTACTTTTGACTGACTCACATACACTACACCGTCCATGAAATTGAATATCAAGGCACGTAGTATGGCGTATAGAAAATATCTATAAGCTCTGACCACCTTCTTTATAAAGATTTACGAAACGCAATTAGGAATTCAATTGACACGAACAAGATTTTATACTTCAATAATAAAACTAGGAAGGCATCGAATTCTTCTAATCTATGAAAAAAGCTCAGGAATATGGGCCTTATTACCATACCTGCTCCCTCGCCCCTCAATAGCTTCTCTTTGGATCAAATAAAACAAAATACCTTATATGCCTCTATCTCCTACTCAGATAATCCATTCACTCTCACTCAACTACATTAACTCATCTCTTCCTCTAATATACTACCTCAGTCCTACCCTCAAATTTCCTTCCATTTTACTCCAATTATTCCACATAAGGTTGTAGCAACCATGTTCAGGGCCTCCTCTAAATCTACGGGTCATGACGGAATTGTCGTCCCTATGCTGAAACTTTTAGCTCCCCTGATACCTCAATTAACTGAGATTTCTAATCTATCTCTTATCTGGGCATTTTCCCTCTTCCCTTTAGCTAAGTCCGGCAGAGTAGTTACGCCGTCTGATACTAGGTCCATTGCTAAGCTTTGCAAAGTCTCTAAAATTCTGGAGAAAATGGTCCATGATCAACTTATTGATTACCTTAACCAAAATAGTCTAATTATTGAGAGATAAAGCAGGCTTGCGCCAGGGACATAGTACAGAGTCGGCTTAGATTGATGTCTTAGACGACATTAGAAGAGCTATCGATAAACGAAAGATTACCATTATCATCCACTTTGACTTTTCCAAGGCGTTTGATTCAGTGCCACACGGTCCATTATTACATAAGCTGCGTTTGCTAGCCTGTTCTGACATTGTGTTAACTTGGTTTTACCACTATTTAATCGGCCACTCATAGGCGGTAGGGGATAGTTCGGGGCGAGCTCGGCAAGGCTCGGCACATCCAGGGATGTTCCTCAGGGCAGCGTCCTTGGCCCGTTATTATTTTCAGTATTTATCACAATGATCTACCTCAGGTTCTAAATTACTCTAGCCACGTGATTTTTGCAAACGGCACTCAAGTCTATCACTCATTCTCCCCTGTTGACCTCGCCCAGAGAGTTCGGCAAATCTCGGAGAACGCTAATACGGCAGACAACTGGGCAAGGTCGAATGGACTGAATCTGAATGTTAAAAAGACCAATGATATGATCTTGCGTAGTCAGGCTTTTATTTCGCAAATAGACCTGGACACAGCCCCGAAAGTTTCAATAAATGGCAATGCTCTTAATTATGAATCTGATTTGAAGTCTAATCGCTGGGGGTCTGAATAACACCTACCCTGGATTGGTCCCGCCAGGTCTCATCGATATCTCAGCGCGTTCATGGAGTTCTTGAGCTTCTTCAAACGTGCGCTCTCGTGTCAGAACTTTAAATACCCATGTGCGATTTACAATGATTTAGATGACACTGAAAACTTAAAATTGCAACGCTTATTAAACGCATGCGTACGATTTGTCTGGGGATCATTCCATGGCGCGAGCATGTAACGCCCTATCGTTTCAAGCTAAGCTGGCTGTGGGTCGAGCTCAGAAGATCTCTTTTCATTGATTCCTATGCATTTAATATCATCTCTCACAAATCCCCGTCTTAGATCGCCTGTCACTTCATTCTACGAGATGCATCTATCTCCCCTCTAGAACGGAATCATTAAATAATTCCTTCATTATCACTACTTCTCGGCTCATTAACCACCTTCCATATACCGACTTTGATCCCTTGGCATCCTCTTCATTTAAATTCACTTCTCATCATATCTTTTCGAGCTCGACCGTCATAATTGGGCTGCGAGAGCCAGCCGTGAGGGGTTTATATGCCTCTCTTGCCGGATCTCTAGTCATTTAAGGTAAATGTATCTGTACGTGTCTGTATTGCTCCGTATTTTCTGTGAAAATGTTGCGGTGTATTTATTTATTGGGTTTAACCATTGTTATTTATTTTTTATTTATTTATTTATTTTATTTTTACTATTATTGTTAAACAATGCGCTTCCTTTATATTGCCGCCGTACTGCGTTACTTATTTTTATTATTATTGTTTTACCTTATTTTATTTAATATTATTTTATTATTTTATTTATAATGCTCAATGTGTACACGGGGTATTACCCCTAATTATCCAATAAAATGTTTCATTGCATCAATCTCTCTCTCTCTCTCTCTCTCTCTCTCTCTCTCTCTCTCTCTCTCTCTCTCTCTCTCTCTCTCTCTCTCTCTCTCGTGCATCGCAAGCTTCACAATAGAGGAGCCGTATTACGGAGTTAGATAGTGGCATCCTTCCTGTTCTTGAGGTTGCGCGTCGGGTCTTTGTTACTCAGACCATGGTCCCCCCAAACTCAAAGCCGTGACTTAAGCCAGGATTTTTTAGCGACCCGCTCAATAAACAACAGGAGTTCAGTTATTCAGCTGTCCTCACCGGCGGCTCGTGCACTGCTCTCGGGCGAAGCACATTTTTTGAAGGACGAAACGGCAAATGTTATTCTTGGGATGGGTGGCGAATTCTCAATTTATATTTGACCATTATAGCCTAAAGATGCATATAATCTTTGGATTAAGGCGCTCCGCAAATCATCGGAACTAGGTTATGCGAGACGTGTTGTTATTGACTTGAATGTATTTATACGTGACGTGAAGGATGGTCCTCCTATTTGTGTAAACACTGGGTCTGATTTTTCCACCTTACTCTCACTGCCGCGCCCTCGCTTACAATGAGAGTCAATTGTAATATTAATTGACTAAAAACACATTTTTCATCTATAGAATCATTAATTCATCCCAGATTATTTGATGTTCTTGCAATTATCAAGTCTTCCCTTACTGATCGCGACTTCTATGATATAGTGAGCCTTCCAGGCTACGTACTTCATAGATTTAACAGGGTTTCTAAAGAGCGAGGGGAGTGGCGGCCTGCGTCTGTGAGGAGCATAGGGTCAGAGTAATCGCACACTGTGACCCAGTATTTTTTAATTCTATTGAATTTCTTATTCTCCAGCTGTCGTCTATCGGAGACCTACAGCTATGTATCCTACTGTTTTCTTTAATGCTCTTGTGGACGTAATACAATTATATGATCATGTAATATTTGCGGATGATTTTAACATAGACATGGGGGTCTCTCGTGCTGATGCTACTGTGACGAGCACTAATATGACTGCACTAAACCTAACAGTGATTTCCTCTGAGCTAACCCATCACGCAATAACATCAAGTGAGGTCTCACATACATCGCTGGACCTCTTCATGGTGTGTGACAATACTCAGTACTGTGAATATAAAATGTCCAATGTGCCTTCTGCTGCAGCACACGATGCCATTGAACTTTCGCTTAACTTTACTAGTGTGCCATATAAGACGAAAAGGTTGTAGTAGCGTAATCTTGAGGGGATTAATCTCAATGATCTGGTCATGCTATTTTTGTCTACTTGGATTCAACCATCATTAACCCTTTCACCTATCTGAGTTTTTTCCACTTCGCCACCATGTGTAAATAATCTGTTAAAGCTCGGCTAGCAAAATATATCGCAATCCTATTCTCCTTTTTCTAGTCATACCTTTTCACTAAATTCTACTCACGCTTCGACTGACTATTACCATCAATCATCAATCTTTTTCATTGATCCTTCTCATTATATGAATAATGTCATCTCTCATCTTAATAATTCAATTATATCTACTTTTGATACCCTGGCACCTAGAAGACTCCTTACTTTAAACTCTCGCTTAAAGCCTGGGTTACCCGTGAGTTTAGGCTTGTCATTGGGGGAAGGAATGCTGCGTATAATAAATTCAAAAAGACGGACCTATCCGCTGATTATCATGTATCTAAATCTCTTCGCAGTCGTGTTCCTAATGTCATAGACTCAATGAAATTCCGGTACCTTACTGATAGACTTGGCAACACGCGTGTGACTCGAAATGAAACAACCTTAAAAATATGAGCCTGGGTGCCAGACCATTTTTAATATTTTTTTATAAACAATAGAATACATTTTTTTTAAAATCCTGAACGCCATGCCCTTAGGCACGTTTTAAACAATATACTCAAATTTGTTAGATTATTAAATTTGTAATTTAATTTTGATTTTTGCGTTGAAAATTCATGCCTTTTTAGATAAATAATTACCTACCGAAAATTGTTTATTCAATTATTATTAAAAAAATGAGTTTTTCTTAAAAATAAAAACATCATGCCCTCGCTTTTGTTTTAAACTACTGATATGAATTTTTTTAGATTTTTAATTTATTATTTCCAACATAATTCTTATGTTGAAAGGTGTATATCCCTGTAACTTGGGTCCGGCATCCCGTTAACATAGTTTTCCACTCATCAACACAACCTTCAGTATGCTTCTATTTCTAATGCCGTTTCACCGTGTTCTCCTCATTTTGTTGACTCTTTTCTTATACGCTGTTTAAATTCTTCTTTGTTATCACCAATGGTGTCCAGTGAATTATTTCCAGAGCCTTATCCAACGCAGTGGGTGTGGATGTGATATCAGTGAGAATCGTAAAGATGCTTGAGCCGCAGTTATCACCGTTTTTGGCGTACTTGTTCTGACATTCGTTCCATTACAAACCTCTGTGAGTTATCTAAAATTTTTGAACGGCTTGTACATGAACAACTTTTATTCCACCTAGAAAGCAACAATCTTTTAACATCGCGCCAAGCTGTATTTCACAGGGGTCACAGCATCCAGACGGTACGCTTAGGTGTCAATGATGATATTCGTAGGGCGATTGATGCTCGTATGAACACGATTTTGGTCCTTTTCGACTTCACAAAAACGTTTGACACTGTGCCGCATGGTTTACTTTTAGGAAAACTTTATAATATGGATTGCTCTCACACGCTGTTGAGTTGGTTCTATGAGTACGTGGTGGGCCGCATACAGTCGGTGGTTGATGAGGTCAGTAGTTTCTGACTGGCTTTAGACAAACTCAGGGGTGCTTCAGGGTAGTATCTTAGGTCCAATACTATTCATCATTTTTATAAATGATTTACCCGATGTTTATGAATATTGCAATTGCATGCTGTTTACCGATAATGCCTGAGTGTATCACTCGTTTTTTAGTGCGGAATTGGAATTGGGCATTCAACGTGTTACCCATGATGCAAATTGTAATGGATTAAAGCTTAATGTTTGTAAAATGAAAGTGATGTTCCTGGGTAATAAGGCTTATGTTTCGCGTATTAATTTGAGCACTGCTCCGAGACTTAGAGTTGGTTCTAAATTTTTGAGATATGAAAATAAGAATGGTCAAAGCATGTTCTATATTAAAAATAAAGTAGAAGCTTTAATTATGCCACATTTTGATTATGTTTATGCGGTCTACCACAATATTCATCAAACCAGGAATCTTAAGCTTCATGCGCTTGCTTAATGCTTGTGTGAGATACGTTCAGGGCAATCTTCCTAGAAGAGAACACGTTACCCTGTTTAGGCTGGGTCTGAAATGGCTGTCTGTCGAGTCCAGACGCTTACTTATGATTGGTTCACTACTTTTCACTGTCATTGCTTATAATTCACTTAGATATCTCTCTAATCACTTCATCTTGCCTGGCAACGTCTCATCTGGCTCACGCACATCCTCTCGCCACCTTCCTAAATCTCTCACCTATCTTCCCCTTGCACCGAGGCTTCCAACAAATCCTTCTCAACACAGCCTCACGTATCATTAATTAGTAGGGGTGTGGGGCTTCCCGTATATTCGGGTAACCCGACTTCAAACTTCGACCCGACGGGCTCGGGTCGAGCTCGAGTCGGGCTTCGGGTATCCATTTTCTCGCACTATCCGAAATTATCGATCTACCCGAAATTTTCGAACCACCCGAAATTTTCGGACTACCCGAAATTATCGGATTACCCGAACTTTTTATGAATGAATTTAAAGCTATTTGTCAAAGAATAATTATATAATATATTCTACGACATGAAGAATTCAGATAATTTGAAATAATAAATATTATTTAATGGGTAATACAGTTAAAATGTTTTCGAGACTAGTCGTTGATTATAAAGTGTAGTCTTAAATTTATTGTTAGTTAATAATAAATAAATTTTAAATTATTTTTATACAATTATTTTATTTCATTTTCTTAATAATTTTTTGTAACTTTTTTCATGTGCTATAAACTATTAATTAAAATTTATTGTTATATTATTAAAACAAATGTTGGTTAGTACTATTTTCTCTCGGCATCTACAGGCTTAAAGCTGCCATATTTTGAATATAATAATAATACTTATGAAAATATTAAAATATATGGTATCTACAAATTTCAGTAAAAAGTAATTTATATAAACATATAGGCGCTTAACGCAAACAAATTATTATTTTAAAAACTTAGTTTACACAAAGAAATTACCTAAAGAATGTCGCTTCATGCAAACAATTTATTATTTGAAAAACGTATTTTTCACAAGTAATTTTTATAAAAAATTTCGCTTGTGCAGACGGGATATAGGAATTTGGCTCCCTAGAGGAAACGTATGAAACAAATCCTATCGTTTAGACGGTCAAAAAATATGAATTTAAAAAAAAGTTCAACCCCAATAACCATGCGGAAGCTGAGATATCCAGAAATAAAGTTTCTACCTTTAAAAAGATTCTTCCTTAACATTTTAGCTTAGAAAAGACAGTTTGCAATAATCTCGATTGAAAAAGGTACTTTGTGCCATTTAATGTTGACTTACAGGCAGTCAGTCCATAACTTTTTTAATTATCTATCAGTTCAGCTAAATTCGAATTGGGTGAGACACCCTTTAAAGCTTCTACGTAAGGAAAACGAGTATATTTTGAAACAATCCTTAACGTTTTATTTTATTTTTGATACTAGCAACAATTCCTCGGTCGTTACCGCTCCCTCGGTCGAAATTACACTAAATATATACTTATTTTTTATATTTTTTTTAAATTTATAATTTTACAATTTAATTGTATAAAAATGTAAAATATAATATAATGTGTAATTAATTAACCTAGTATTCAGTTACAAACAATTTTTTTTAGCCAATAAAATAAAAATAACAGTGTATTATATTTGCAACATTATATATACTTATTTAATCTTAGTCAATTACACAAGAGTTTATAGATACTGAACATATTTCTACATAATACTGAAACAATTAAAAAAAATTTACACTGGAGTAAGGAATTTTAATTTTTATTTTTAATACGAAGTAACACATATATCATTACATACAATATTTCCACACTATTCCTGTAAGAAGCTACATCAATCTAGTAACAAATGTGTTATTTTTCTACCAGAATAATATTTTCAATAACAAAAATTAGAATAGAAAATTATTCCTTGACCATTTTACATATATTTCATGCTTTTTCATGATGTTTCACGGAAAGGAGATGAAGAATTTAAAATTTCATACAAAACTACTAAACTCAGCTGATGCATCGTATGTATTCAATTAATCTTTCAAACAAATAATTATACATAATAATTGAATTTATAAAAAATTTTTTCAGATTAAAATTCTGGCTAAAAGATTTATTTTCACATTTTAATAAATTTGTATTATTTTCAAAAATCTTTTATAAAAAAGAATTTTAGTAATTGCAACCAAAAAATATAATTGATATTATACAATTACAATAATAAAAATTGAATATTAATTATAAAAGTTATTTTAATTTTACATTTGGTATTACATTAAAAAAATGAAAGAAAAATAATATTTTAAATTTTTTAACCACCTTCCTCACGCATTTTACATCTTAGAAATAGGAGATGATGAAAAATGTTTGTAAAAAAAATCTATATAAATGTCATGAAAAAAAATAAAACGTATCGTCAAATAAGATATGTATTACATTAAATTATATATATTATATTATATATGTTATCAAAATTTATTAGAGTAATAGTACTATTTTTGTCAATGTTCGTATTACTGTAACCCCTATTTACCGAAAACCCCTATAAAATATTTTTGGAATTTTTCTACTAAACCCCCCTCTTACCCCCTACCACTCCATCATTACATGCGGGATACATTAAGACTGGTTGTCATATTCCATGTTGACCCTTCCTCCCATCTTCCTTTATCTTTAAAATAGGAGATAAAAAAGAGTGGTTGTCATATTGTTATTCACCTGTACCGAAACCCCTAAATTATTTTTGGAATTTTCCTAATTTTATTTCCCCTCTCCCCATCTTGCCCCTCCTCCATCTAGCAATAAATGGAGGATAAGTGAAGAGTGATTATCATATCGCTATTCACCATAATCATAAACCACATTTTAGTTATTTTAGAATAAAAAAGAGTGGTCGTCATATTCTAATTCATATATACCGATAACCCCTATAAAATGTTTAAAAAATATTCTAATTTTACCCCCCCCCCCTCATGACTCCTCCTACACCTATCATTAAATGTCAGATAAATGATGAGTGTTTGTCGTATTCAGCGTTAACCCCTCCACTCCACACATACGTTTAATTCTTGTAACTTTTAGGATACCGGACATCGGAGAACGGACAAATTTTTATATATATATATATATATATATATATATTGTAACGGGGTGGGTACTGGGGACATGTAAGGCCCACGGTTAGACCCAATTTGTCCCAACTTACCAACCTTAAGTGTGCAGTCCCACGATGCGGTCGGGAATCCCTTTGATTCCCGTGCAATGCCGTTAACAACGCCAAACACTCCGTTTGACTTATATACCGTGTGTTGGGCCCTATGCCCAAAATTGCCAACTAGGATAAACACCGGAGAGGACGGTATTCGTAGGACTGGGCGGTAACCGGTAAAACACTATCAACAATCGATAATACTGTTAATCGGCGAGAAAGATTGTCTCGCCGAGTCAATTTATTAAATTAACAATTAAATATTAATAAATTAAGAACAAATGAACTTTAACAATTTACGGGGAGTCGTACCGATGACTACCCCCGAGGTCAGCGCGAAAAGAATCAGTTAAAATCTATTTAACAGTAGATTACAAGCAACCGATCCGGATATGATCGGCTGCTTAACCTGATGGCATACGTCACACCGTGTGACGTATGTATTTCTGACGTAGAGAGCTTTGACGTAGAAGCTTCCTACGTCACGCGCGCCTTCTCTCGTGAAGTGGTTCCCGCGAACCACCGACCTGTCTATCCGTGCGGGTATTGTCACGAGAGGGGGGAAAAATAGGAACGCTTCCTCACTTGGACAGTACCAGGTAAATCGGGGCGCGAATACTAGATAGACACGCGGGTTTAAACGTGGTGCACCACTTACCGCGTATCTGAATATCTCGCTTCAGCGGGAACAGTCTGTGCCACTGAGAGAGAGCTCGTACTCGTGTATCTCTCTCTCTCTTTCTCCAACAGTCGAGAAGGTGGGATTCACCGGGCCTCCTTTTCTCACTGCCTGTGAGAAGTGCTGCTGCACGCGTCGACGTGGAGGTTAGTGGGGAGGAGACTCTCACACCCACACACAACGCACAACAGTCCTTTCGCTCTTTTATCCCGTAAAAACAGTATATATCGGTCACCAACACGTTGTCGTTGCCGATCGCGCGCATCAATCTCGATACTCTTTTCGGTTACTCACCTGATCGGTAACTCGCTTACCGTTATAATATATACATAATAAATCAAAAATAAAATTTTTATCCACCTTTCTCACTCATTTTACACCTTTATAATAGAGTATGATGAAAAATGTGTTAAAACGTGTATTTAAATGTGATAAAAAAACAGAACGAATCATTGAATAAATAATATAATATATTAAAATATATTATTTAAGTTATTAACAATTATTAGACTTACAGTACTGCTTCAGTCTATGTTAGTATTACTGTGACCACTTAATTTCTACATTATTTATGTACGTAGTGACTATTAGTTATAATTAATTACTTATAATATTACTTATAGGTATGTTCCTAATATAATAATTTAATTTGGTACAAATATATACAAAAATTGGAGAACTGGCAAAACTGCTTATACACTTTTTTAATATTTTATCCCGTATATAGTTGGGTTAACCCGGAATACCTCAGCGATTCCCGAATATACAGGTAAATCCTGTAAATAGTGGAGTTATCCCGAAATACCTTATAAATTCGCGAAATATTCAGGAAAACCCGTAATTGGTGAAATTATTCCGGAATACCTCAGAAATTCTCGAAATATGCAGGAAATCCCCAAATTAGTGAAGTTATCACGGCATACCTCAGAAATTCCCGAAGTATCGAGGAAATCCCGTAATTAGTAAAGTTATCCCAAAATAGCTCTGGAATTCCCAAAGTATCCATTAAACCCAAATTAGTAAATTTATCCTTGCATAGCACAGAAATTATCGCAATATTAAGAAAATCTCGAAGTTAGAGGAGTTCCGGGAATACATAAAAAATTCCCGAAATATCCAGGAAATCCCGTAATTAGTAAAGTTATCCCGAAATAACTCAGAAATTCCCGAAGTATCCACTAAATCCCAAAATTAGTAAATTTATCCTGGCGTACCATAGAAATTATCGAAATATTAAGAAATTCTCGAAATTGGTGGAGTTATCCCGGAATACGTAAAAAATTCCCGAAATATCCAGGAAATCCCGTAATTGGTAAAGTTATCCTGAGATAGGACAGAAAATCCCGAAGTATCCACTAAATCCCAAAATGAGTAAATTTATGCCGTCATACCATAGAAATTATCGAAATATTATGAAAATATTACGAAACATCCAGGAAATTTCGAAATTGGTGGATTTATCCCGAAATAGCACAGAAAATACCGAAATACCACAGAAAATCCCGAAACTTCCAGGAAATCCCGAAAGTGGTGGACTTATTCCGGAATGCCACAGTAAATCCAGAAACATCCTGAAAATCTCGAATTTGGTGGAGTTATCCCGAAATTCCACAGAAAAACTCGAGACTTGCAGGAAATCTCGAAATTGGTGGATTTATCCTGAGATACCACAGAAAATACCGAAATACCACAGAAAATCCCGAAACTTCCAGGAAATCCCGAAAGTGGTGGAGTTATTCCGAAACATCCAGGATATCAAAATATTAGTGGACTTCCCGGAATACATCAAAAATTCCTGAAATACCATAGAAAATCATGAAACAACCAGAAATTTCCTAAATTAGGGAATTGATCCCGAAATACCACTGAAAATCCCAAAACTTCCAGGAAATCCCGAAAGTGGTGGAGTTCCCGGACTACATAAAAAATTCCCGAAATACAACAGAAAATCCCGAAATACCATAGAAAATCTTGAAACAACCAGAAAATTCCGAAATTAGGGAATTTATCCCGAAACTTACAGGAAATCCCGAAAGTGGTGGAGTTATTGTGAAACATCCAGGAAATCCTATATTAAATTAAGGAGGATCCCGTTTCGGACGTTCTCCGGTTCTCCGGTTTTGACAAGTGACTATTTTATTTTTAATTAGAAGGTCATTTTTATGAATCTGACAATTTTTTTTGTCATATTTAGACATTTTGGCATGTCGGCTTTCCAGTAGACGATGTCCGGATGACCTGGAAGTCACCCTGACCACCTGGATATCGTCTCCAGGAAGTGACAATTTTTTTTGTCATATTTAGACATTTTGGTTTGTCGGCTTTCCAGTAGACGTTGTCCGGATGACCTGGAGGTCACCCTGACCACATGGACATCGTCTCCAGGAAGTGACAATTTTTTTTATCATATTTAGACATTTTCGCATGTCGGCTTTCCAGTAGACGATGTCCGGATGACCTGGAAGTCACCCTGACCACCTGGATATCGTCTCCAGGAAGTGACAATTTTTTTTGTCATATTTAGACATTTTGGTTTGTCGGCTTTCCAGTAGACGTTGTCCGGATGACCTGGAGGTCACCCTGACCACATGGACATCGTCTCCAGAATGTGACAATTTTTTTTTGTCATATTTAGACATTTTGGCATGTCAGGTTTCCAGTAGACTTTTCACGTTTTTTTCAAATCGAATCTGCCTGATCTTAACTTTTTGCCGAATACAGCTTTGAGTATCTACCTTTAATTATTTCCGTGTTATAAGCGATCAAACATAAGGATATTTTCTGCACAATTTTTGATTAATCACGTATAACTTGAAATTATAATTTGGTTGGATTTTTCCATATTTTTGTACTAGAAAGCATGTCCCTTACATAAAATCAAAAACCATTTTCCAAAGTTGAAGTACTATATTTATGAATCAGTTTCTTCTCTCTAGTAGCCTTTTTGCAGCCGGCGGACGCAAAAGTGCTTTATTCAACGTACGAATTTAATAAACAATAAAGGCTCATTATCATATCTGCTCTCCAGAATTACCGCAATGGTGCATGCGTGCGTCCATGCGTGTGCGTGCGTGTGCGTGTGTGTGCGTGCGTGTGCGTGTGTGTGCGTGCGTGTGCGTGTGTGGGCATGTGTGGCCGCATAAAAAAATATACCTTCGTATGAACTTTATATTAAGTTTAAACGATGTTTTCCAACGAGATATTCCCGAACTTGATTAGATATTTATTTAAAGTTTATCTAAATTAAAATAAATGATTTTTATAAGTTTAAAATATTTTATACAAACCTATAAAATTTTTAAATTATTAAAAAAACATAAAAGAAACATTTTCTTATCGGTGATTCACACCTTCGATCTGTAACTCCGGAGGCTGACTCTCTACCAACTGAGCTACTTTATTGTTTCTGTTATTTCATTCCATTTAGGTTATAATGCTCAAATCATGTTTCAATTGTTCTTTATAATCTGAATTCAATTTAATGATAGAAACAATAAAATAGCTCAGTTGGTAGAGAATCAACCTCTGGAGTTAAAGATCGGAGGTTCGAATCACCGATCAGAAAATATTTTTTTAATTTTTTTTAATAACTTAAAAATGTTTTAGGTTTATATAAAGTATTTTAAACTAATAAAAAATAGATATTATAATTTAGATAAACTTTATTTAAATGTCTAATCAAGTTCGGGAATGTCTCGAAAAAAATAGTTCATATGAAGGTACATTTAAAAATTACTTTACCGACTGCAACGCGGTATTGTAGGTTCCTATTATATAATGTACAAATATCACAATATCAGGAAAACTACCATGCTAGAAAATAAACCATACATTATGGTCGGACCGTCAACTACTGGTCATTTCTGCTGGCCAATTGTCGTACGCCAGACGTTCGCCATAGTTTCACGAGAATCCACTACGCTCATTAACTTTACAACCTCAAAGGTTGCTTTAATATTTTGTCATTTCAGTGAAACTTTTACATTTTTATTTCGTATTATTAAACTATTTAAAACTTGAATATTTATTATTCAACAAACAACAAAAAGTAATAAATAACTATTAAAATATATAAATACATAATAACTTTAATTCACTAATGTATACTATTCTTCGAAGAGTTTAAATTTTTTATATTGTTGTTCGCACTCAAAACCAGTATTTCAGAAAAACTTGTATTTTAAACACTAACAATTGAATTCATTGATATGTGCTATTCACCGATGGAGCATAAATGACTTTTTTGCTGTTCGCATGAAAAACCAGCACATTTTAAGAAATTGTTTTTTCAGCCCTAACAGTTGAAGTCATTAATGTATGCTATTCACCGATGAACCTCAAATGTCTTTTAATAGTGTTCGCATGCCAAAATACTTGTCAAGAAATTATATTTTCAATATTAATACTTGAACTCATTCGATGAAGCTCAAATGACTTATACTGGTGAATTTCTTAAACAATTGTATTTTGTTTACAACAAGAACACTTAAAACAAAGTGTAAATATTATAGAAAAAATTTTGATAAAATTGTTTTTTTTTTTCAAGAAATACATAACAACTAATAATGTTTAAATATGAATTTTAATGACTTTTTGTAATCTTTATTTAATGAATATTATAAAACACTTGTGACATTGTAGTTATACTACATGTCACTTAGAAATAAAACAGCGAGACAAGGTATAGTATAGCACCTGTCAAGCTTACTATGCGAAGTAAGCGTGCTATACATACCAATTAAGTCCTAATAGACACACATATGCGAATGTGTGAAACCGGAATAGGCTTACAGTGCGTAGTAAGCAGGAGAACCCGAAGCAAAGGAGATGCGACTGCGCACAATTGAACACACACACACACACTGCTCCGTTGATCCAGCATCCTTATGCCTTCTCCAGCACCAGTAATGACCCGTACCATATCCCCAGGTCCCATCCAGTCTTGATTGCCCTCTCCAGCACCAAAGAGAAGCCTCCGATGTTGAGCAGCCCAGGTGAAGACTCCAGGCCTTGGAATGAGGTAGCGCCCTGGCGCTCAAGCAATAGTGTACTGCCAACCAGAGTACCTGAAACGGTAATTAATTACCAAGTTGGTCGACTACTAAGGAACGAGGATGGAGAAGCTATAACCAAGCATAGCTTCTCCCAGGTATGTCAGCAGGACCAAAAGGAAAGGAGATGACAGGTCTAGTTTGAGGTTATGGCAGACACAAACAAACATCTATATAGAGCCCGAGGAAAGTAGATAAATTACCTCGGTGGCACTCCAAAGGACGACGACGATTCACCGACGCCTGGCTCTGCTCACTGAGGGCTGTTATAGGGCGCCGATGTGCTCCAGCTGTCCGGACACTCCGAGCCGAAGATCCCGTATTGACAGCATACGGCACCTGCAACGAAGAAACACGAGGGGCTCGATTTAGCTTAAAATCTAGGTAAAAAGGAACGATTTAAAAGCTTACCTCGCAGATAGTATTCTCAGCAGAGCCGCAGTTACTCAATCGCCATCCAGCACCACGAAGTCAACGTCGTCGACGACATCTCCGTCGAGGCAGCGAAATCACGGCCCGAGCGGCCAGTACGAACTGAGCCGAGCGCGCACGACTCGAGACGCGAGAGTACGCGCCCCTGCGCAATACGCCGAGGAAAAACTCTCTCGCTTCACCGATTGTATAAGACAAATACCGCAATTTCAAAGGCTACGTGTGTGTCCGAGGGATCCAGGAGACGAGCGTCCAGGTGAGCCGTGCTCCTTCCTCCCAAATCCAGCTTCCTTAAAGTGTGTGTGCGCGACGCGTAGTTAGGTGCGGGACGGCCCGCAATCGCGCGAACGCGAGCGACCGCGGCCAACGTGACTGGCATTTTTGAACGGCAAAGCCGCTGCTTTGCCGTGTAATACTGGAGAGCACAGTAAGTGCATTAAACCTGCAATCTCTTTTTAATTAAGTTGTTTGATTTGTGTTTAAACCGTGACTCCACCCTAATCCCCAGTGGACACGTCACACACTATATTTGCAGAGAAAAACGTTTTTTATTATTTAATTGACCAAATAACAAGATAAAATGAAGTGTCACTTATTTAACTGTCTAACCTTCAAATCATTTGCTTTACGCGTACGGTAAACTTATGGTGAACTTACGATGGCCGTAAGCGGGGTGTTTCACCACAAACTGCTTCATTTTCTGTCCACTCACCATAAAATTGACATGCATTACCGTCAACATACGTCTAACGTTTCTAGCAGGGTACTTTTCATTTTTATATAATCCATAATTGTACGAAAATTCAAAGAGAATCACAATTCAAATGTAGATTACATTTAGATATATAGATCTCTTTCAATTTTTGTAAAATGATTGATAATGTGAAGACAAAAGTCGGTTTTTATGAGTATCAGTAGTACATTATATAATAGAAACGTATAATACCAAGTTGCAATAAAACGAGCAGTTTTTAATCATTTTCACATTCTCTTAAGCAGACATCAAAATGACCTATTTTACTGACTTCTGATAAAATGGTAGGCCAACATTTTTTCGATAACAAATAGACCAATTCATCTGAAATCTTGAAAACTTTTCAAAAGTTCAAAAAGGAAGGGAGGACCAAACAGTAATCGCAACATTAAACATGTTTATAATGAATTTTTATTTGTTTATAATAAGATTAACGGTTTTTAGTTATTTTCAATACTATATTAATTAAGGTCTATCCGTTTTCAAGAAAACTTTGCCTTACTATTTTATCAAAATACAAGTAAAACATTAGCTTTATAAAAATGTTCAAGAACAAAACAAAATTTTTTCGTAAAGTTAACAAATTTCATTACAAAGTATGAAATAACGTTGTTTAACAAAAGCCGCCATTTTGATAAAATTAGGAAGAAACAAAAGTTTAATACCTAGATTTTATAAACATCAGATTTTCGGATCGCAATTTCTGTCGGTAATATAATTATTTAAATTCAGGAACAACAAAAATTCTATCTTATAATTGAGTAAGCGCTCGAATCGAAAATCACTAATCTTGATCTCGAAACACGAATTTGATCATCAATTGTCTTAAAAATTTTAAAGGGGTTAATCAAATAAGAAGTTAAATAATCGAAGAAAATTGCAGTAGGCGCGCGTAGCGCGATCGAATCCACTTGTTAATTTAAAAATAAAATATACATCACATTTTAAATGTTGTTTCTAAAAAGTCGAAATTAATAAAGTAATCAAATTCTTTTTACAAAATAAGTGGCTGATTCTGAGAGGGCACGTTCGAAAACTTTCTACGTAAGATTTGGACAAAAATAACTTCATTTTCACAATATAATTAGGTACTTGAAAATGTGTATACAAAAGTAGGTATTTACGCGTTAATAGTTTTAGTGGCGTAATT
This sequence comes from Theocolax elegans, assembly GCA_026168455.1. Classification (NCBI taxonomy): domain Eukaryota; kingdom Metazoa; phylum Arthropoda; class Insecta; order Hymenoptera; family Cerocephalidae; genus Theocolax; species Theocolax elegans. The sequence continues at coordinate 5,493,588 of CM047429.1, forward strand.
TCTCATTACTTAAGATTAAGAACTATGCATTGTTATTTAGTATTTATGAAATAGAATATTAAATTTATACTAATTATATTTAGTACACTATATTAATCCGTTTTTTTTACCGAAATATTAAGAAAATCTCGAAATTGATGGAGTTATCCCGGAAAACATAAAAAATTCCCGAAAGATCCAAGAAATCCCGGAATACCACAGAAAATCCCGAAACATCCTGAAAATCCCGAAATTGGTGGAATTACACCGAGATACCACAGAAAAACCCGAGACTTGCAGGAAATCCCGAAATTGGTGGAGTTATACTGAAATACCACAGAAAATCCCGAAACATTCTGAAAATCCCGAAATTGTGGAGTTATCCCGAAATACCACGGAAAATCCCGAGACTTGCAGGAAATCCCGAAATTGTGGAGATATCCCGGAATACCACAGAAAATCCCGAAACATTCTGAAAATCCCGAAATTGGTGGAGTTATCTCGGAATACTTAAAAAAATCCCCACATATCCAGGAAGTCCCAAAATTATTGAAGTACCTGGCATACCTCAAAAATGACCGAAATAAGAAGAAAAAAATAAATGAAAATCTCGAAATTGGTGGAGTTATCCCGAAATACCACAGAAAAACCCGAGACTTGCAGGAAATCCCGAAATTGGTGGAGTTATCCCGGAATACTTAAGAAAATCCCCACATATCCAGGAAATCCCAAAATTAGTGAAGTATCCCGGCATATCTCAAAAATGACCGAAATATTAAGAAAATCTCGAAATTGGTGGTGTTATCCCGAAACACATAAAAAATTACGGAAATATCCCGGAAATACCGTTATTAGTAAAGTTATCCGGAAATAACTCAGAAATTCCCGAAGTATCCACTAAATCCAATAAATAGTAAATTTATCCCGGCATATCTCAAAAATGACGGAAATATTAAGAAAATCTCGAAATTGGTGGAATTATCCCGGAATACATACTAAATTCCCTAAATATCCAGGAAATCACGAAATTAGTGAAGTTATACCGAAATACCACAGATAATCCCGAAACATCCAGGAAATCCCGAAATTGGTAAAGTTATTCTGAAATACCACATAAAATGCCGAAATATCCAGGTAATCCCGAAAATGGTGGAGATTTCCCGGAATACTTAAGAAAATCCCCACATATCCAGGGAATCTTAAATTTAGTGAAGTATCCCGGCATACCTCAAAAAAGACCGAAATATTAAGAAAATCTCTGTATTGGTAGAGTTATCCAGGAATACATAAAAATTTCCCGAAATATCCAGGAAATCCGGTAATTAGTAAAGTTATCCCGAAATAACTCAGAAATTTCCGTAGTATCCACTAAGTCCCTAACTTAGTAAATTTATACTGGCATACAACAGAAATTATCGAATTATTAATAAAATCTCGAACTTGGTGGAGTTATCCCGGAATACATAAAAAATTCCTGAAATATCCAGAAAATCACGAAATTAGTGAAATTATTCCGAAATACCACAGAAAATCCCGTAACATCCAGGAAATCCCGAAATTGGTAGAGTTATCCCGAAATACCACGGAAAATCCCGAAACATGCTGAAAATCCCGAAATTGGTGGAGCTATCACATAATACCGCAGAAAAACCCGAGTCTTGCAGGAAATGCCAAAAGTGGTGGAGTTATCCCCAAATACCACAGAAAATCCCGAAACATCCTGAAAATCCCGAAATTGGTGGAGTTATATCGAAATACCACAGAAAAACCCGAGACTTGCTGGAAATCCCGAAATTGGTGAAGTTATCCCGGACGACCTGAACTACGTACCCGACGCGCTATCGCGGATGAGCGAG